>OX031034.1:12867220-14107081 GCA_943735995.1 Sesia bembeciformis
CTCAGAGCTTGTGTTAGCGGCTTTGTTATCCGTAAAAATGTATTAGAAAGAATAGCAACGTGCCGTAATTTGTAGATATACTGCATAATGTAGGCGATGGGAAGGAAAGTTCATTTTATTTATTTATTAAAGGTCACCAACAGAGCCATACATCATGTATATGAAAGGGTTACATGCAAGAATGTTAATTATATGTATAAATGTCACTGTACTTAAAGGCGACTACAACACGACTTATAAGTAAAGTTCTATAAACTTATAAGTAAACGACTTATAAATGCAGTGGGGCGGTGTGGAATAATTTCCATTTCAATTTCGTTATGCCCCACCACCGGGGCAGACAGGAATAAATGCCTACTGCATGGCACTGGCCTCTCTTAGTAAATCACAAAGAAACTTCGGACTATAATCCACCACGCGGACCCAGTTAACGTTTAATTAACAGATCATCCTGTTAATTAAAAGTACACATGCAATACGCAAACCTAATAATAATTATAATAATTGTATTAGGGAAGGTGTAGGCATATTGTTAATTCGAGGCAATGTAGTGAATAAATTTCGTGTAGGCACGAGACTGGTTTGAATATCATTATGACGTAATAAGAGAAAATGCAACCAAATGTAAATTCTCATTTTGCGGTATGAATAAAGGAAACGGGTACGATAATGTTGTGAATTTCGTTGATTCATAAATGGACTGGAAATTCTAATTGTGTTTAGAATTCATACAATTTGAATTAGAATCTCATATTTATACTAACGACTTTGTATTATTGACCACGACTTCGTGATTGTTTACTCTTAAATGTATTTCTTTTTGTAGAAAACCTATTTTATGTACTATTTACACTGGGCTCTTACTATATAGACACTTTATGCAGCGAACCCGAAGGTTATGGAATGATTATGCATTCCACAACTCTTTAAGGTCGGCAGTGTACCCGCAAGCCCCCCGGAATTGCAGGTGTCCATGAGCGCCGATGACCACTTACCCTTATTGTTTCCCGCCTGCTCGTCTGCCCTCTATTCTATATATGTATTATATATAAAAAAAACTATTCGCAACATAGCCAGCTGCTGGACATGGGTTTCCTGGACATATGCTCATTGGCTTGTACATGAGGAATGTATGGCCTTAAAATGGTTTCTAATAAAAATAAATTTAAAATTATAAATATTAATAATTAATTAGGTCATTAAAACTTTAAAAACCAAAAATAAAAACAGCCCCATATTGCACAAGAATAGACAGACAGACGTTATGTTTATTATACCTATAGGTATATAAAAATTAAAAATTAATGCAAGAATGTACAAGTGTGATACTTTCTTTTGTGGATTTAAGAATTAAGATTTCTTAAATCTTAGGATTTATTTAATCTTTCTTCTTTCTTAGGAAAGAATGAGAACACCACCCCTCTCTCCCCACCTATCCCGCTGAAATTACTTTTAAAATTAAGTCATTACATTCAAAATACTACTTTCATAAAGCGTAGGTACATCTATGTAAAATTATTTATCAAAAGTTAAATTAGTTTGCAGAATTATCTCATAATTTTCATAAAGTTTTATAAGTATACTGGTTTTCATAGGTTTTATAAGAGCAGAGTATTAAAAGACTCAGAGGGCCAGATAAATAGACGACTTTTTATCATCTTAATTTGAGTGGATTTTAGGAAAGTAATGCAGTTCATTGCATAAAAATAAAAGTTGATTTCCACACGAACTCTTAATAAAAATGCGAGTCAAATTCATTTTTCTAAGGATTAGAGGCTCTGTGAGTCAATAGTCTACGACTTTTCTTATAGGTCACTACCAAGGTATCGCAGTTTTAGCACAGAATTATGGAACAACTTTGGTAGTTGAACGACCATCTATAGATATAAAACGAACTGACTAACTGACTCATCAAAGAAATCTCTCAGACTTTAGAAATTTAGAAAGTAGCTTCTTTTTATATCGTAGAGACTTACTAAGATGAAATTTCTCGAAATTCGACCCCTAAAGGGGATGAACCGAGACATCAAAGTTTGTATGAAATTATTTTCTTTTGATGGTCCTATTAAATGGAAACTAGGTGTAAATATTGTACGATACAAAAAACTAAACCGTGTTTCATCGTTTGTCAAAATTGTGTTAGGAGGTTAAAATATACGCGGTCATATTATATAAGAAATCACTTGAATATTCTAAGACGGTTATATATTTTTTAATTCAAATCACTCAATCGGTATACAATTAATGTGTTTTTTCCGGTGCCAAATATCACGCGAAAATTAAACGCAATTACAACCACGCAAGCGAGGTCGCGAGCAACAGCTAGTATACCTATATCTTTTATACATCAATGTGCCACATCCATAAAACAGGTGATGCGATGCATTGATGTTTTATCCTGCTAGGAACGAAATTCACTCAGACTAAACTAAGCAATGAAACGATAAAGAAGTCGTAATGTCTCTCTAAATAAATTATACCATTGTTTGCTACAGTCATAAGGGCGACTATACAAAAGATGACTTAGCGGTCAAGACATCTACCAACAAGTCTGAGGGCCTGCACCCGGCTTTGAATATCAAGGAGCGCTATTAATATTATCTTGATTGCAGAACACTCGCTTAGTGAAGTAATACTTTTATAGAGTTGTTAATACCTTTTTAAATGAATGTACGTGTTTTGGTACTGAGTAAGTCATACCAGAGGTCATTCTCATCCCATCCAATCCTATCCTGCCCACTCCTCGAAAGAATGTATTCCATCATTATGCGCCGCCTACCTTTAGAGATAGTGGTTTAAGAAAAATAATTGAGATTAATAAAGAATAGAGCGTAAGTCGAAATGAGAGATGTTTCTCATTCCATAACACCTCTCAATATTTCTTAGAGGAATTTAGGGTGGGATGGGAAATAAAGAGCTAAATGAAACAAGGAGTTTCCTGTATCCCATTATACTCTCCATTCGACGTTATTGGATAGGATGGTATTCTGAAGTAGAGTAGTAACAATACTTCCTACTGGATAGTATGGGACAGAAAATGCTCTCTAGACAATTTTCTAATCCCTTCGATCATCTCTTTTACTCCCGAATCGTGATTCGTAGTACATTTTACGGAAGTCACGTGGTAATTTCCCTTAAGGAAGACTGTGAGAAGGCCGCCTTGCATTTCTTCGAAGCCAATATTGCACGCCCAGCTGTCGAATGCTGCATTCGCCCTTATCCCTCAGTATTCAGAGCAGAATTTTCAGCGCTGGTAATTACTGTTCCATATTTCTCTCTACGTCCACTCTTAAGTGCGTGTGTATTTAGCACTGCGAACTCCAAACAAGATGTAAGATTCAATCTCCTGATTGCCGCCGCTATTGTTAATGCAAACGTTGACTGCTCTGTTGACAATAATTACCAACTGTTAGTTGATACCGGTTTAACCAAATTACTGATTCTGTCTTACTTAGGTGTAGTCTAAACCTCAGAATCGTAAAGTTAATATACATAGAAACTTTACACATAAACGTTGTAAGATAAAGTTTAGGCTTATCGCTACTTCGCTCATTTTCCCACAATCTGAAGTCTCTACGTTGTCGTGTGATTATTACAATGTAAATAAAAAAAAAACAAATGGATTTCATTGAAAAGCCAGCAGCAACCGCAGCTGTTTACATTCGTATCTCAGCTTTCAATTGAACGATTGCATTGCTTTGCGTTTCTACTTACGTTGGTTACGTGATTTTGCCGCAGGGGGACGGTGTCTTGTGATATTGAATTGCGGTTACATATTCATGAAACGTATTGCAAGCATGCATTATCTATAGAAGTCACGTGACTAGGTACAGACTACTATTGTAGTTAGCTATAGACGTTTTGAGATTATTTATTCTAATAGCGATTTAGAAATAAAAAATAAATTGTACAGATGCCTTTCCGAAAGAAAACAGAATGCCCATTTGTAGGCTCTTAATTTTACATTGGAGTACAGTAGGGTACAGTACGTAAAATATTTTAAGGAGGTCTGTAAGAAAGATTTACGCAATTTGGTTGTGGGGATAATATTTCATTACTTATGTTAGTAATTGTATTGACACAGATTATAAAGACTTCTTTTTCATATATGGCAATGGTGCAATTAGCACATTCTGCCAGTGTCAAGTTTTCTTCATAATAAACAATTTCAAAGTCTAAAACGTATTCCGTCGATGTTCAGTCCCGTCGAAGTAAGTCAGAAGTCGCTCAGTAAAGCGATTGTAGGTTTACTGAGGACAGAAGAGGACGCCTTAGAAGCACACGGAAAACATATCCGAAATATCATATCCTTAACAAGCCCAATGCAGAGTAACAAAGTTCAAACTTCATTTGAAAAATATGTATATCATCTTCTTAGCGAAAAAACTTGTAGAAAAAATTGTTAGTTTCTATGTGCGATCTTCGGTGTTAAGTGTAGTTTTTTTTTTTTTTTATATCTACGAAATAATTATATTTCAATAACATAACATGCTGGTATAATATTAGTCATGGTAGGAGGAGAGTGAATGCTGCATTCGCACAGCCGCTGGGCGCGCTCGACTGGCCACGTTACCCCCTTCTCACAGAAGACTACTTGAAATATACTTCATTTCCTACTTTATCGTATTTCTTCAATGTACGTACATGTTTCGCTACTGAGTGAAATATGCCAGAGTCCATTCCCGTCCCATCCCATCTAATCCATCCCCATTTTCCCAACCCCTTCTCCCAATCCATTCCTTAATCTGCAAATGTAGCGTATCCGGGGGCGTGCCAACGTTTGTCATTCTGGACTGATGTTGGCATGTATCGCGGATGTCTATGGACGACAATATCCACTTACCATCAGGTGTACTGTATGCTCGTCTGCCGTCTTTTTTTGTAAATAAATAAAAAAAAGACTAAGGCAAAGGTAAATTAAAACTATCGGTAAAAACTAACAAAAACAGTCATTGCGTTATACAATAACTCCTTTCATCAAGTTTTCTTTTACAACCAGCAAATAACATGAATAAAACACATATCCAATTTGAATTTCGCATCAAACCTAAAATGCTAATGAATTTTTGCAACGAACTGAATATACGAAATATAAAAATGTATTCAGATGAAATTATTGAGGTGAACAAAACAATTAACCTACAGTCAGCAACAAGGTACGCATCGGTGCCTTAATTCGCTTGTAATAAGGACTAGAATCGAACGGTTTTGGGTACATTAGCGTGTTTTAAGTTTTTACATTTTTTTTATTTTTCATAATTTGTGTAACATCAAGACAAATATTATAATTAATGAGCTGTTAATAATTATTATGTAATTTATATTAATAATATTATACATAGGTACCTACTGTTAACATGATAAAAATAAATTGTTATCATGTTAAACTGCTGATGTCTTCTGTTGCGATTAAACTGCAGCGAAAAACAAAAAAAAATCAGAACTCATAATTTAGTCAATGTATGTATCCATTCTGCATCGGTCGGTTAAAAGGACTAGACTAATTGTTAGTAATATTCAAAGAGCAACTAAGCACTAAATTACATAATATAACTATTCCACAAATGCAAGCTTGTTAAAAAGTAAAATGTAAAATTATGTAAAACTTGTAAAATTATCGCGTTTTGCATAAGTTAAAAGATCTCAAACGCGTATCTCAATCTCTCTCCCCTCCATACTTTAATCACACATGACGATGGAGTCAGCCTTCGTCTTTCATCCCCTCCATTTCACCTTATCAGTAACGTCACCCACTGAGATACCTATTACAATGCCACATATCTTTAGTAACTACGACCTGCTCTTAGACCGGCCTCTTCGCGCGTGGGTCAAATATAGATAGATGCAGCACTATGTTTCCCATATATTCAAAAACGGATTGAACTTTAGAGTGCACGGCGTAATTGGCATTTGCGACAGTATCCATTTATCACCAGGTGGAGACTGTATTTTCGACTGCCGAGTTATTTCTATAAATAAAGTGTCACTAACCACGCTCAGGAGCTTATTAAGTGACATGAATCAAAGGTTTGTACTTGTGAAACCTAGTAACTTTACGCATAAATCGTGTAACTATACAATGTTCATAAGATATCAGTAAGATGTGACGCGATTGATAAAGGTACGACGTTGTAACATCGCCCAAACAAGGGGTGAATCGCGGGTGATTTGTGTCAGGACTTAGGCAAACTTCACACCAAAGTTTATATCGCAAACTTCATATTAATACTCTCCAATTAACTTGTTACAAGTTCCCTATCTGAAACGTGTCTAACGGTAGAGACATGTTAAGCAAATTTAAGATTAAGTTGGATTAAGTAGAGCGCAAGTTTGCCGGCATACGCTAGTTATTAAAAATGATATAAGATCTTTAATTACTCTGTTTGCAACTTTGATAACTAAAACTATATCTAGGATATCGTGAATACGCTTAAATTAAAACCTTTAATTTGTATACAATACGAGTACGTTTAATTAAATATTCGTACTCGCCTTATGCCAGGCACCGTCCTATTAAACGCTGTGCTTCGCCAAAAAACTCCTTCTATTCGATTTTGTATTAGTAGTATATTGAATTTCTACTGAAGTGCTGAGTTTTCAATTAGCATTTACTCGTCGGTGAAAGAGAACGTGACGAAATTTCAAGGATTAAATCAGTTGTAGTGGCATCTATCAATTCACCCTGGGCCCATAAAGGCCGGAATCCCCTTGTGAGCAAAGGAACGCATATGCCCTACAGTTGGTGTAATGTCCAACTGTAGGGCATATATCGAAATCGAAATAAAATAGTGTTTAATGTAAAAACTAAAAATCAGTTAAATCAAAGGCCTGCAAAGACAGCAGCGCATCTCTCCTGCTGTTGCAAGTATACACGGGCGGCGGCGACCACTTCCCATCTCGTGGGCCACCACGCCTGCCACTGCTTCAATAAAAAATAGACAAAATCAAATCTCTCACTTTGAAGGTAATAAGAAATTATGTGTCAGGAGCATTTGGAGCTCAATGACGTGCAAATATTACCTATGAAACCTATGAAGCTATGAAATTGCTGTTTTATATGGAAAAATTCAAAATATTTTTTTGTATGAATATTATATATTTAATTAATCCAAGTAGTGTCCATTATTATCAATTCTCATTTACCATGTTAATGGAAGTTGATTGACGCCTCTGCTATAGAACTCCTGGGGATGGGAATCGGCAAATTCTCTGAAGGTGTTTTTAACTGCCTCATCGGCTTTGAATTTTTTATCCTGTCAAAAGTTATCCAAATTCGGAAAAATGGAAATTAGTAGGGGCAAGGTCTGGCGAGTACGGTGGGTGACGGAGAGTTTCCAGTCGATGCTCCTGCAACTTTGAAACTGTCTGTCGTATAGTCTATGGGCGAGCGTTATCATGGAGACGTCTGGGACATTATTTGGTTGTGTCTCCTGAGTACTATCAGTGTAAGGAACGTTTACAATTACCATACAGGTTCCACTTCTCATCATAAGTGACAATACGATTCAGAATCCCTTCATTTTTGTGTCGGCTACATGTTTACAGCTGACTTTCATTAAGCTCATACGGTACCCACTTTTCAAACTTCTTCACCTTTCCGATTTGACGTAAATGAATCAAACTTTATCACTTACGCTGAAGGGTGCTTAATAACTGAGACGTTGAGATGAATCCGCTGCCACTACTGCTTTCAATTAGTCTAGATTTCAATTAGTCTGCCATTAGATATTCATAAATGACCTATAATCCCCTGTTCAAAATATATTCCCATATCTCCAAAGGTAATCTGGGGGCATGTCAATATTTGTCATTCTGGACTGATGTTGGCATGTATTTCGAATCCCCTTGTTGTTAAAGCTTTCTGAAATTCAGTTTACACAATATAGATAAGGAACAGTATGGATACTTCTTTCATGGATACAAACATCTGAATAGCGTTTTATGCGTGCGTTGTTCACCTGGCATTATCTGTTAATACATTGTTATTATAACACAATCGCGAGGTCTACATTGCAGTGGAAGGTGGTTAGTCTGTGGCATCATCATACACAAAACTGCACACTGATATAACTGACGTATACTCGTACAAACATAGATACTTATTCATTACACAACGCATTTGCTACGATCTACAAAACTTTTGCACTTAAGTATAAACGTGGACTATTTACTGCGAACATTCACGACATTTAAGACGAGGACGCGACGTTGACATCAAGATATAACGTAATCAAGAAGGAGTTTCGGACCATTCTACACCACAGGGACGTCAGGGACCCATGTGAATTATTGGATATTACATGTATAAATTCACATGTCCGAAAATAAATAAAAATCTCGGGCATGTGTCCAAATTTTTATTTATTTTCGGACTTTCTGGTTTCCTCGTGATATGTTTCTTCACCGCCGTGCTAACAATAATTGGAAAAGGCCGATGGCAAGGGCCATTCAGAAAAGCAGATTATCATAATTATGTTCTTTGTTTTAGAAACAAAATAAACAAAATTTGTAGACCTTGATAAACCCTGTCTCCGTATCATTAGTATCCATCGGCGTTGAAATGGTATATATTTTTTTAATTTTTGAAAAGTTTACATCGTCGTAATTTTATAACTACTCAATCGAGTTAGTCTATTTACAAACTTAACCAAATTTTTATAAGGTATTCTTGTACGGGATTTCATTTCAATCAGTTATCATATAAAATTGATACACGATCTCACGAATAAGAGTCGAGCATCGATATCACTAAGCTGTCACGACCCTGTTGATAGGTGATTAATTATTTCAAAAACAACACTGAGATTATCTACTGTGTATTAAGTTTACGAGTACTATTCTCTAGGTAACTGCTCGTCTCGTTTGCCCGATCAAGCGATTTATGCTTAGTTCAAACTATGGCCGGAGTAGAAAGTCGACGTCGTTAGTCGGAGTTAATATGAGTATTTTGTGGAGTCAAAGTGCGGTGAAGTGGGAAAGTCTTGAGGCATTTATGCGCTGAATGTTACATGAACTTTGCCTTTTGACCTATAACCTGAGAGATACTTACTAAACATGAAAGTCTGGAAGTAGTATATAGTACGTGTTAAGGCCTTGTTTTAAAACTTTCTAATGAACCAATTTTTCTAAAATGTTTTGTTGTAAATGTTACGGCTAGAAGCCGAAGTGTGGCTACAGGCCTAGTTCTAGCCGGTTAAAACTAGGCGCAGACGGTCAAGTATCTAAATTATCAAGTATCAAAATCGGTCTTGTAGTTCTGAGAGTACAAGCAAAAACGAACCAAATGCTATTCGCATTTTTATAAAGTTATTAATGGAAAAATTATGATTTTATTATAATTTTAATATGATGATTTATGTATTAAATTGGTTTCATATATAAACTTTGTACGTAGTTCATTTACTCATAAAATTTTATACACAAAATATTAGTAGAAAAGGGTTCAATGTCTGTCTTATGGGGTGTTTTATAAATATATTTTATAGTGTAACGATGGGGTTAAAGTATTCGTTGAAATGTAGTTTCTTTATATATAAAGGAAATTTTTGTGGGTTACAATTGATTACAATGATTATCAAATTTTGAAATGTCCTATGAAAGTCCTACTACATTTTTTTAAAGTATATTCCTGCTTATGTCTCTATTATTCAGGAGTGGCTTTTTATTCATAAGATATTAATTCAAGCTGTAAATTTTGTTAATCAATGTGACTTTAACCTATGCAAACCTTTAAACTCGATGTTCTCGAAATTGTATTTTTTTTTCAACAAAACGACACTAACTTTCCTAGCTTCAAAAAATTTCTTCTCAATAGAATCCTCATTTAATTTTTATTTATTGTTTCATATTATCTATCAATGTCTGTTCGGAATTGACCTCTTTGGTAGTCAAAATTAAAAAAAAAAGGTGGTGTTGCCATTTGTCAGTGGCAACACTACACGCTCTCTTGCGCTTCGGCTCTCGCTTCGGACGGTTGGACAGCGGTTGGACGCATTGAATAATAACGTATAAAATAATTTAAAGTGAAAAGTATAGTTTTTCCATCGGCTTCGCAACCTGTGAACTCAAGTTCACAGGTTCACAGTGTGCTTATTGGGAGCGAGGACCTCCATGTCTCTACGGACATCGGACACGGGGACCCCTTCACCGTTTTCGTTTTCTTCACCGTACCTGAGTAGACGCCTCAGGTAGGTGCACTTCTGTTCTTAGGCATTGAGACTGGTGGCAATTTGATTAGTTTTCTAATACGCGTATCACGCTTGATTTAGAGTCGGCCATAAGGAGCTGATTCTGAACAATGCCTATAAATGCTATAAAAATGCCCTTCTATAAATGCCCCTTTAACTCAATACCACTCTGATGGTCCTTGTGGACTTGGAAACTCAAAATTTTAAAAGATAACAATCAAAAATAGTTTCTGGTTCTAAGCGACCAAAGTCGAATAATAGGAAATTACTAAATTTTCTTATTATTCTCCACATGAAACCCACACGAAATTACCTGTTCCAAAACATACTAAACTTTTAATTATGTTTACCCACTCCAAAATATTTGTTCTACTTGGAAATCTACCTCAATCCCTCTATACGGGAAGCAACCTTCATAAAACAAATATTAGTATCGATATTATGGATAGGGCCCTGTCACAGCCGTTTTTTTTACGATCTCCTTAAAGGCGTGCCGGAAAGAAAGAATCCATATATTTACTTTGGAGGGAGGGCTCGGTCACGTAGCTGCAAGCTTTGCGGAACTACAACGTTAGAGCGTAAATTCTTTTTTTATAGAAGTGACAGACAAGCAGGCTGTCCATCTGTAAGCGGATATTGTCCCCCATGAACATCTACGATAGATAGAATAAAATATACGGGACTCTGGTGACAATAAAGATACAAAACTCTGGGGACAATAAAGATACAGAACTCTGGTGACAATAAAGATACAGAACTCTGGTGACAATAAAGATACAGGACTCTGTGACAATAAAAATACAGGACTCTGGTGACAATAAAGATACAAGACTCTGGTGACAATAAAGATACAGGACTCTGGTGACAATAAAAATACAGGACTCTGGTGACAATAAAGATACAGGACTCTGGTGACAATAAAAATACAGGACTCTGGTGACAATAAAGATACAGGACTCTGGTGACAATAAAGATACAGGACTCTGGTGACAATAAAGATACAGGACTCTGGTGACAATAAAGATTCAAAAACAGCCTTGTTTTGTTGATTATGATTTGCTAAATATTAAACAACCCCTTCACTAGTCGTGAGATATCGTGAGATATGTATATAAAATTTAACAGTATTGACACAAATAATATTGACTCTGAAGGCTTTAACGGAATGCGCCTATTGCTACGGATCAATCGATGGATAACAAAATGTGTCAAAGTGACTTGACTTGACCACTTACGTTGGACTTGTCAAGTGACACTTGACGTTTAAAGGGTATTTGAAACTTTAAAAAATCTCAGAAGGAATTAAATTGCAGAATCCGTTTTTGAACGTTTACATTGGGGTTAGTAGTAGTAGTCGCTAGTAGGGGTTCTAGGCTTGTGGTGTCGGTTGGCTTTAGAACAGCACCACCATATCCCATCCCGTAGGTGACGTAAAAGACGACTGAAGGATAACAAAGTCAGTACCACAAGCCATCAGGAAATACTACACAAACCGCTTGACTTGGCCAGTGAGGCGTTTTAAAACCGTACATCCTCATCCACAAGACATGAGTTGCTTGAGGAGACCCATGTCCAGCAGCGGACAAAAATAAAAAGATTGTCTGGGGGTTACACATTTCTAAAAATGCACTATATAATACACATTTCAATATATAAAGTTAAAATGTCTGTTGTAAAATTTGTGCAATTTCTTATAATACAACATAAGTGTTCGATACCATCAAGAACCATCTATTCGATTGTCAATTACGAACAAGAACACTCGTGACGAGGATAGGCACCGTGTACACAACATACAAATTAAGTTAATTAAAACGAAACGTTGAAACAAACAATGCCTTTTCTTTACCACATTTCCAATTCTTTTGGCAAATGGTTGAAACAAACAAATTGAAAGTGACGATGTTTATTTGTTCTACTCTGTTTCTATTGAACCGGAAAGATGAGATTTCGTTAGTTTGTTCGTTAATGAAGTCTCCAAAAACATACTTATAAAATTTGGTAGATAACTAAAAAGTTTGTTAGATTACGAAGGTAATTTAGTTACATATACCTTGTCATTGTCAGTTTGCATCTTTCCCACAAATATAGAGGCATATATTATGAAAGCTGTCGGTCGCTGCGTGCCCGAAGTTGACGTTAAGCTCTTACTTCTCGCGAAGCTTGTTCAGTATGTTCCACCAGCAAACCGTTGTTACAAAACACAAAATGTCTATTTGCGCTATAATCAATTCCAAAAATCCCTCAAAAGTGGTTAACCGTGTCGAGAGAGATGTTTCGTTTCTTCGGTGAATGGTAGTTTCCATACAATTTCACGAATTTGCGTTGTTTATCTGTTTTCCTGTACGTAGATACACCTTCTCCAGTATAATTATTTAGGTTTACCACCATACACGTTAGTATACTAGCAATAATTGTGATTTCAAGTTTTTTTTCCACAGTGCTGTTCACAGTTCTCTTGAAGAGCCCCATGTCGTAGCGTAACAGAAATAGTTTAAAATATTAAATTAACTGCGATTAGATTATCCTATTTTGAATGAAATAAAATATGAAACCACAAAACCAGCCTATGATTCGACTGTGATCTTCCAAGGCCAGTAATTACCGATGGAGTTTCAAGGAAGAAGACCAACACTAATCATATTTTTATTATACTTTTGTAAACTGTTCCTGCTAATTACTAGTTAGGTATACTACAAATTATATAATCCTAACCATAGGTCAGGTTTCACTTAAGCGTACTTAACAGTATGTGAGAGTACAACAGTGCAATAACCTGTTGTTCATATGTACCTTGCAACTTATTCTCAACTTTGTTCAAGTAGAACCCCTGAACCCACAAAGAGTCGTTGAACTTGAACTTTGTTCGACATCACCGGAACCCCTTCGTCATCCACACACTTTCCGTACGTACAACTCGTATCATAGTTGCTTGAACATAATTAAACTTTAAGGGATGAAATAACCTCCTAGAGTGTTTAAACCTAAAGATTTTATTAATAAAATTATTATTAAATCTGAAGAAATTAAACTCCATTATTAATAATTAGTCATGATTTTTTAAGAAAATTTCAAAAAGATTTCTTTTTTTTTCCGAATCGTGGATACTTGACAACTTCCTTCTAACATTTTATCGTTTCAATTCTTATATTCTTATTATTTTATTTATACTTTATAACTATCGAGTAATAAAGTATCGAATAAACCGCCAGTTTATTACACTATTACGGTTTATTCGATTCGGTTTTCTTATACGGTTTAGCCGTAAAGGTAAAAAAATTTAAAGCGTTCACATTTATACGTTTTGTGAGTCGGTTTTCTGATACGGTAGAACCGTTTCGGGGCAGTGGTGCAGTTTGCTGCAGCTTCGTAAAAGATGAACGTTGAAGACGTTGCGACCGCGGTTATTTACTGGTATAATACGCGTAGAAAAACTAAAAGAAAACATAGACGATTTTGGAAGCATCCAATTGTATCCCGGCGTTTAAATTTGTATTTCCCCAATGTACGTACGTGTTTCGGTAGTGAGTGAGATGTGCCAGAGCCCATTCCCATCCCATCCTATCCCTGCCCATTTTCACAACCCTTTCTCCAAATCCATTCCTATATCTCCAAAGGTAGGCAGCGCATCCGGGGGCGTGCCAACATTTGTCATTTTGGACTAATGTTGGCATGTATCGCGGATGTCTATGGGCGACAGTATCCACTTACCATCAGGTGGACTGTATGCTCGTCTGCCGCCTTAGTACATAAAAAAAAAAAAAAAAAAAAAAAAATCTGGGTCACTTTTGGACACTCATGTTAGAATTTCGAAGTGATGAAACAAAATTCTATAATTATTTTCGCATGTCGATGTCAGCGTTTGACGAACTTCTAGGAAGATTGGAAGATTGCCATACGGCGCGCGGGCGGCGGCGTACGGTACAAAAAACCGGACTGTGTGAATTCTTTCGTTTAGATAATATTGCCACTGCGACCATTTCGTTTTTTTTTACCGTATGCCGCTCACGGTTTTCAGTGACAAGACACGGCAGCGAAAATAAACGAAACGGTTTTTTTTACCGCATTCGGTTTTACCGTATAATGAGAATACACCCATATGTTTGCATACGCCACTGGATACCGCATAAGAAAAACGTTTCGGTAAACCGCAAGGTGTGAACCGGCTGTAAGCGGCGGACTTACCGTTTTAAAGCATTATCTATCAGTTAATTACAAGAATAATCGGAATATAAATAATACTCAATACGTAAATAATGTCGTTAAATGTATTTTTATAGTATAGATATGTACCTAAACTATAAAAATATATGCTTATAGTACATAATAATAATAAACAAATATAGAGGACATATTTAGAACATGTACGGGAAACATTAATGTATAAGCGATAAATAACATATTTACATTAAAGTAAGCAAAATTCTTATACAATCTACAAAGATATATACATAATACAAAAACAATTGCAAATAAATATCAATGAAGTATATTCAATATATATACACAGTTCGTAGGCTGTGGAACGAACTGCCTCAAGAGGTCTTTCCATTAAGCTACGATATAGGGTTCTTCAAGAGAGCTGTGAATAGGATTTTGCAAGGTCGGCGGCGCGCCCGCATACCCCTGATGTTGCAGGTGTCCATGGGCGGCCATTACCAACACGTGGGACCGCCTGCTCGTCCGCCCACTAGTCTATAAAAAAAAAAAAAAAAAAATACATTGGTAGGTAATATTATCGGTACCTTATGCAAAAACATAAAAATCTGAAACTTTTTTACCTAATACGATAGCATGTTAATAAAATGATTGACCAATTAGAATTTTTTTGTTATTTTCTGGACCAAAAAAAACAACAGCAAACCCAAACTAAATAAGGTACTATTACGAGGGATAGAAGAAATGAAAAGACGATACTTACTTTCAATAAAACAAATAATTTTGTATCTTTATAAGAAAAGTAAACAGTGTATGAAGGACCGCAAAAATTGAGTGACGTCCTCGCCGCGGGCGAGGTCGTGTCGTACATCCTCACTGGAACAAGGTTTTTTCCTTACACACAAATACATTTAACAGAGATACATGCCTTATTTCCACTGAATAGGACACATTTTCTTTAAAGGATAGCTTTGCTAAATGCATTTCGCCGGCCCTTAGTCCATACATCAATTTAACTACAGGACGCTTTGTTTATCAACTTTGTATCCGACAGTATACTATCTTTATGGAAGCAAAGTGTCGTAATTTACGTTCTTCCCCATGGGAGCCTTTGTTCTCGCCACGCCTTCGCCGACATGCGCATAGCTCTCCTCTAAATTGTAAATGTTTGGAAGAAACATATTAGGTACATCTACATATGTTCTAATAAACATTATCACTTTCCTTTTATTATGATTGACTGATAAAGGTTGACTGAGAGATGATGCTGTAGGACGTAGGACCGTTTTTTTCTTTTATTGGTGGGTACGGAGCAAAAAGAAACACTTTTTGATACATAGTATACTTATATTTGCATTGCTGTTTTGCATGCGTATCGATTTAAAGAAAGTCGCCGCTAGAAAGACAGAGCTGAAGACCGTGTATGGTCCTTGGGACCTCTCTATATACAACAGTGCAGAGACACAGGCTGATCTTATGGTATGGTATCTGGTATCGATATTAACATTAAGCGTTTGCCATACAGCCGCCATTGCCGGAACGAGCCCGAAAAACAGAAAAGGTGATGCCAACACAACAATATTCCTAATATTCATGTTGCAAACAGCACTTAGTTCGCCTTTATTATTAATTTACTAAAAAGAGTAAATAAATAATTTTGAATAACCAATTCAAGAATTTCGTGTTTTGATTCGTAGAAAACGAGCAGGAAAAGGGAGGTTTATTTTCCTCATTATAAGAAAGTTGAATAATAAACACCATTCTCCTGATTATGCTTATTGAAAGGGTGTGAAGTCAAATTTCATTTAATTTATTTATTTTATTTGTTCGGGACGCTTATAGCTATAGTACAACATGTTTAAAGTAAGAAGGCTTAAAAGTTATTAATAAGCAACCACTTACGTTGAACTAAAGAAGGTTTATTCTGACGAAGGTTCAGACTTTTCATATTGAAATACGATCAGATTTTAATACTCACTAAATATAAACTGGCAATAAATGTAGTGAATTTATTAGTCAACCGCATAATTATATGAACCTTAGTACAAATGAACCGTTTCCATTTTGTGACAACTAAACGAATATATTTTATACTTTATTGTACACACATATAAAAAACGTATTAACAGAATTATGTGCAACAAGCGTGCTTATCTCCTTAGGGGATTTCTTCCAGCAAATCCGACGACATTGATCAAGTGTATACCAGTATGAAAAAAGTACACATGCAAATACGATCGATTTACCTACGTGTAACAGATTTGCATCACCCCTTCGATCTGTACCTACTTTAAAACTCACCCTTCAATTGTTAAGGTATTTTCAAAACTCTGGAACTTCTAACTTCTAAGAAAGTGCCTACACTGCCACAGTATTTAGTTTTAGTTAAAAAATATTTTCAGAACTCCATAACCTAACATTTCACATACATCAGTAAAGCCCGCGACTTTGTTCGCGAGTATGAATGATTAGTTCGTTGTATCATATTCAATTCATGCCATCATATCATATACCATTCAATTCCATCCCATTCCGTGCAATCCCATCTCCCACATCCTATTCAATTCTCTTTTCCGTCAGATCTAATTGCATTAAATCACATTTGTTCCCATCTAGTAGTATATTCTCACCCATCGAATAGGGTGTATGATGGAATGAAATTAATACCTCATCTCATATTTCACACTCTCCACTTCGCTCGTTATAAATTTGATTGAAATTCATCCGTCAATTTTGTTTGTAAAATGATTGATAGATGGATTTTAAAAGTACCTCCATTTACTATCACTTAGAGATATTGACTTTTACATAAATATCAGAGTCGTATTAAAAATTTTTGGAACGTTCGATTTTCTGCTTAAGTCCATCCCTTGGCCTTGTCGTTCACTATCTCTAATTCATTTTACTGCCCGCTGGTTACCTGGAAGAAATCGCTTTTAGCTATAAGGCCGCCTATTGCTTCTGTATATGTTACTTTTAATATAATCTGTGTCGTTAAAAGAGAACTGCAATAAGTTCTACCATACTAGTATACCAAACAATACTAGTATAATCATAGCACATACTAGTTTCTAGGATAGACAAGAAAGAATACCCCAGGTTTACATTTACCCAATCGATAAAAGAGAAAGCGTTAAACAAACTCTCTTCAGAATCCCGGTATTCTCGCTAAGGATTTTAGTAAACAACTTGACATTCGATACTCTTCAGAACTTTAATCATCGTCTTGTTTACCTTCGAGATCTCGAGCCTTTACAAATAACCTTGTCTAGAAACTTTCTTCCTGCGTTTTCAACTTAATCTAGTTAAAGAAGTTGCTGGTTTTTAGTGTTTAAAGGCTTTTAAATGATTTCGGCTTTCTTCGTGCTGGGTCTGTGAAAGAAATTAAGTACCTACCTAAGTAATAATTATATTGGAATTATATTTGTTTTTCTTAACTTTGCTCTAGTGAAACTAAAACATTAAATCAAATAAAGTTAGATCTAGAACTTGATATAGAACTAGAACTAAAACTAAATCTTTACTAATACCTTACCAGAAAAGATAGACACATTTAAAAGTGCTTGTTTTAAGAAGCTTCCAACGAACCTGCCGAGATGAAAACCTTTTAAACGTGTGTTTTTATAGTAAGAGGGTAGTTCGTTACGTTGTTAAGCACTTTAAACACAAATCTATGTAATATATTTTCAAATGTTTAAATAATTATAATTTAACGATTTTCTAATAAATAGAAAAATATACGCGAAGTGAAACAGGTTTAAACTTCTCAAAGCCAGTGATGTGGTGGAGTGGTCGATCCCTCGATCTTCCCTAGGGCAGCCATTACGCTTTCCAACTTTAACTGTTGGAGTTTGAAATTATTACCCCCAGGCCTCCACAATTGATACAAGACTTGCCTCTTACACCCCAAACCGAAACGTGTTTCAATTACATTAATCTAATATTTAAGTGACATCCACATTCAATTGAGTATGAAATAGAGCTAAAGATATATATGTCAGAGTCACTTACTTGAATTTAGTATTTCATGAAGAGTAAACATTTAATGATAAGTAACTAGATTATTACGATAAATAACTTGCTTCGAATTTCTACGCCAATGGTCTAAAATTTGCAGCATCTTCATGAAGCGAAAACATCCCCTAGCTTCATCGTCTAACTCGAAACAATTCCAGAAGCAAACTGTTATGTCAATTATTATTGCGCCACCTTATTTTTCTTAACTTATATAAATATCCTTTAGTAATACGTTATATGCCAAAATCACTGCTTGGCATACGATGTACAATACACTAGATTACCTTGCCACAGAGCACAAGAGTTACTTCACAGCAAAATGTCATATAAGTTTGTTTTAAATTCTAGTTTATTTTAGTGTAAATTGAGGGCGAGCCAACCTATAGGGCTTGCTAAGTCGCCGCTTGCGCTGGTCGCTCAATGGTCTTTCCACAAGCGGAATCCTCTCGCTGGGCTAGTAACACGAGGGTGAACATGAAGTGCTCTGACACCGCACCACGGTTCCGACGGATTACTATACTATACTGTCAGTAAGTTGCGTGTTGCGTTTAATTATTAATGTAAACTAATAAATTATTTTTCTTTCTTACTAAATTTGTGATATTCATAAGTATTATTTATTAATGGTATTTATGGTATTCAAAACTTATGAAATTATGACTTATGAACTAAGTGTATAAAAAAATAATTAGGTATATAAAATAAGTATTAATAAGTACCTAAAATTTAAAAAGAAAAAATAACATATTATTAGATTTTATTAGATAATTTAATGAGGTCGCTAGTTGTAATTATTTCCATGTCAATAAGTGTCACTGAATTTAGTAATTAAGCAATTAATCAATTTGTCACAAAGGGTAAAGCGTGAAACAGCGACGCGAGGAATGCGTCAATTTCCACTTCAAAAATTATGTTTAACTTTTAACAACGACTATTCACAATAAACTAACTACCAATTAGGAAAACAAAGACTATTCAACAATTATTTTACCTGTAGCCTTTAGAAAAGGTAGTTTAACGAGGTCATTTCATTTGAGGGAATGTAAGCAGTCGCGCTGGTTGCGCTTTACACTTAACTTTTTCATTATACTTAACTGAAAGAAAGGAAATCTTTTAAAACAACAGACATTGTTTTCGTAAACGAGCCTACGAAACAATGCCGAATTTGGGGAAGATTTAAAAAATACCGGATTCACCCTTATCTCGGCGAAAACGAGTTTTCTGAGTTTATTATGCAAAAACCAAGTCGGGTTTTGATGAATATTGTTGACGAAATGAGCACTTTAGCGTAGATAGTTATCATAACTTGAAAGGATTTTAAACAAGATATAATTTCAATAAAAATGTGTCCGTGTATCATATTTTCAACGGCGTAGGTACATCTAAATGTGTACAAGTAATTCTTCACAAAAGCCAATTTAATTACATATTTTAATTATAATATACTCATATTTAAAATTACATTGCCTGCCATATTACTTTAAGCTACTTTCAGACCCGAATACAATAGTTGGACCTCGGGCTGAGAGCAGGCGGGAATATCCTAGTTTCACTCCATCGGGGACATTTCTAGAGCCTTTCATTAATCCTGGACCAGTCTAGTGTCGTGCACTTTCCTAATTAGAAGAGAAGTTTTAAAATTTCTCCGACAATTACTTTTAAGAACCATGTCACTGCGAGGTCCAACTGCTTTGATTTCAGTTTTAATTAGAATTTAATACAATTAAATGTTTATAAAAAAAATATTTATCTAATATTTCGAGTAAATAAGCATTTTATAAAAAATAAAACTATGATGTTTGATGAAGAGACTAGTCATCCAGCCAGTACCCAATAGCTTTTTATCAATTTCATCATATTGCATCCTATCACATTAGGTACTTTATAAATCGAACATAATTGTATTCATATACGAATACAACTAACATATATTATCCAAACTGCGTGACAAGATCTACCTATACGTCTGTATGTCCAGTTTAGATATCATGTTAGTGGTCCTAATCCAAACCGTGACAAAGGGTCACAAAATAATATTGAATCAAGTGGCTACATATTATATCAAAACAAATCAAATCCGTTTATTTGTGAACGTATTACTTATGCCGTAAGGCGTACAAATATAACAGAATTATTATGCTCCAAAGTTTGGGTACAATCATTAAAATACAATTTCATAATTTGATCCTAATGTAATTAAATTAATAATAAAATCCTTTAAATGAATACATTATAAAGTAAAATATACATTTACATAAGTTAGTATTTTATAAATTAAAATATTAGAAAAGGATGTCATTAAATGCGACAATAATTAATATATTGGTATAAGGGAATCTCTTCATAATAAAGGTTGTTTTTTTTAGAGGTATAGAACTTTAAGTTGGCAACACTGTTTTAACTGGCGGCCATTTTGTCAGCTATCAAGTGATTTGTGTTTAGTTTGGTTTGGCATTTCAACATGAATAGACTGACGCCTGAACAACGCTTCCAAATTGTGAAAATTTATTTTGAAAATAATGGTTCTGTTCGAAATACGTATCGCGCACTACGTCCATTTTACGGTCAACATAATCGTCCATCAGAGCAATTAATTCGACTAACTATGGACCGTTTTCGCACCACGTTTACTCTAAATGATAATACGCATCTACAGAGACGTCGTACAGTGCGTACAGAAGAAGCCATTGCTGCTGTAGAGCGTAGCGTAGAGGAAGACCGGAATCAGTCTATCCGCCATCGTGCACAGGAATTGGATATGTGTCCATCCACTTTATGGAAGATTTTGCGGAAAGATCTTGGTTTGCGTGCTTACAAAATCCAACTCGTGCAAGAATTGAAGCCACGCGATCACCTAGCAAGGCGTAGATTCGGTGAATGGGCCCAAAACAAGATTGCCGTTGATCCCGATTTTCATAAGAGAATTTTGTTTAGCGATGAAGCTCACTTTTGGTTGAATGGCTACGTCAATAAACAAAACTGCCGTATTTGGAGTGAAGATAATCCTCAAGTGTATGTTGAGACACCGTTACATCCAGAAAAACTGACTGTTTGGTGTGCTTTATGGGCTGGTGGAATCATTGGTCCGTACTTCTTTAAAAACGATGCTGGCCAGAACGTTACAGTCAATGGTGACCGCTATAGAGCCATGATTACTGACTTTTTCGTTCCTCAATTGAACAACCATGATGTGCAGGAGCTGTGGTTTCAACAAGACGCCGCAACATGTCACACAGCTCGTGCCACAATTGATTTACTGAAGGAAACGTTTGGTAACCGCATAATTTCACGTTCCGGACCCGTGAATTGGCCTCCAAGATCGTGCGATTTAACGCCGCTAGACTATTTTCTGTGGGGATATGTGAAGTCGCTAGTCTACGCCGATAAGCCCGAAACGATCGACCACTTGGAGGACAACATTTGCCGCGTTATTGCCGATATACGGCCACAAACGTTGGAAAAAGTTATTGAAAATTGGACCTCCAGATTGGATTACGTCCTAGCCAACCGTGGCGGTCATATGCCAGAAATAATATTTAAATTATAATGCCAAAAGATTATCTTTTGAATAAAGTCAATTTCATGTCAATTTTAAAAATTCATCCTTGTTTTATTCCATTTCAAATTAAATTCAACTTGCCAATTCAAACTACATAATACATCTCAAATTACAAAATTATATTTTACTAGTCAATCAAAATGAAATCAAACATTAATATGTTTGACCAATTAACGCACAATTTAAAAGAAGACTTTTCCTTGTACTTCTTTATTACCTAAAATATTAAAAGTGCACTCACTAAATCACTACTTATAATGTCTAGTAATCTAAATAATAACAATATTTTAGTTGAAAGTAGCGTTTGAGAGCACTAAACTGATTAAGAACAAGCTTAAATGTTGGCTTCGCAGTGGTTCTTTCTTGGATAGAAATTGGTACATTAGCCTCACAGTGTGCGGTTGTGCCAAGGCGATTCGTACACTTTCTATGAAAAAGAAATTTATATTGATTACCAACTACATCTTAAGCCTTAAGATTTTCACCTATTTGTACAGGATGTGTCTGGGCTATTCCCGAAACGTGAAACCATGAATTCCATTCATGATTCTGAAATTTGTTTCACTCTTAAATGTGTTCTTCTTCATCTGTTTATTCTTCTTCTTTTGCGTATCAATGGCAGCAAAGTAAAAATGGACATACACAAAATGGTATTTTACAGGTAAGAAATTTGAAAGAATAGCTCTGATATTCTTTTGGTTTACCATTTAATGAATAATAACTATGTATTTGTCATGAAAACTATGTAGTCAAACCGTAAAACACACTAACGTTCTGAGGTTACTGTCACAGCCTTAAATTAAAGGAATGTCTCAACATTTAAATCTAGGACAAATTTAGCTTTAAGTCTAGGGCAAACTTGCATTCTCTATGAATCAAATTATGGATATGCCAACAATTATCCTCACTATTTATTTAATTTAATTTAAGGCCGTGTCAGTTACGTAAAGCCGCCATGTTTGTTTACAATTCGGACAAATTAGATTGGAATAGAATAAAGTTATACTTGTACAATCTTTGATAGGTAGATTTCATTTAACCAGATACTTGCACAGCGTTATTAACGAAGACCTTGTTAAGGTTGGTCACCTTGCCACTAATAGAATAGGTTTCCAAATCCAACGTGTCCTTTCCATCTCTCCGGACTTCCGATAACCCAAGAATATCCCACCTTATTAACGTAGCTCAGTTTCCAACTCAACTACGTTCTCGTCATACCTCAAAGTGTGTGTTATACGTAGCCAAGTATAATCGTTCGTTTTGGCAGCCGAACCGAACCCGCAGATACTTAGCACCCCCTGCTTTACCCTGACCTTACTTGTTTTGACATTTGTTCGGTCACCGGTCATCGGTCACATTTGTTCGTGACCCGCGGCCACGGTCAAAACGTTAAAATTATTTAAATAGATAAACATAAAGTACTATATTAGTTTTAGGAATTTTATATAGACAATCCTTCAAAGTAAAAAATATATATTTTGTAACTAATAACCATTCAAAGTAATCTTCTGAAGCATTAATCTACATAGATGATCGCATCGTACGACTAAATATTCGTATAAAGAAAGCAAACTATAATAACACAGCTCATAATAAAAATGACACATCTATTCTATTCACGTTTTTATATTCTCTTTTTTTAGGCACATTAATACCATTAGCCAACTGCCTATATTCACTGTCGAGGAACACATTTATACTTGACAAAAAAACCTAAAAAAATTATAAAGGAAATTAGCGTTACACGACATCCATTGAAGCGAGACACAAAGGAAAAGCTTATTTGAGAAAGAATATTACAATAAATTATTGTGTAACTGAAATCTCTTCATTCTCCGCACACACAGTATACGTACAGTCACCGCAAAAAAGGAGGTAATTGAAAATAGCTCGCTTTTCATCGTTTCGACGCATTAGGGATTGCCTTTTTATGACCCAATTTTTCACATCGCCCCTTTCCTTCATTTTCGCAGGCATCCTCCTTCGATTTAATATTCCTCTTTTATGGGGGAAAATGATTTATTAGCGAGAAAGCGCGGTACTGTGTTGATATGGGACTTACGCAAATTGTGGACTCCGTCACTGAATGCTCTGTACGTAGATTGACTGCGTTCCCTCAATTCCCTAACGACTAATTGCGGCAAAACCAGATTGTTAAAATTACTTTAATAGTTATTCTAGTTTTGTACAATAACATCTATTGTAATGCACACTCTTAAATTGTTTTAATAAATGACGATAAATATTTCGTTTCAAATATTTTGGCAGAATTATTCCACTACTGTCCCTCTAACGTGGGCCACTTTTAAAATTTATTTAAAAAAGTACAAAAGGAGTCCGCCTGTTTTAATATTATTATTTACGTAAAACTAAAATACTTTATTAAAATGTACAAAACAATTTTCCATCAGCTATTTTTCTTTAGGGCATTCAGATCTAGAAACAATTATAAACGAAATGGTTATTTATAAAATTTTAGTCTAACCTGTGATGTAATTTCACCTGTCAGACGACGAAGGACGTGTTCGTATATACATTCGACTTTACTGTGACTTTACCAAATACTCTCTTTTATGTGAATGTCGTAAGTAAGTTATTTTATTCATATTTCAACGTCGCGACCCCAGCGGCTTCTAAAGAGGTATTTCTACAAAAAAAAAACCTAATGACGACAAATTGGATTTAGTCTGCCAGCGATTTAAGTTGGAATATTCGGGCATAGGAATATACCTACAATCTAGCAAATATAAATGAAAATTCCGTTTTATTTCGCTTGAAGCAAATAAGACAACATTTATAAAAGCATGTTAGGAATAACAATCAAACGCGAGAAAATTTATTTTGCTTCTTTATACTTGTACGTAAAAATATAGTGTTGTAAAAGTGAGCGCTGAGCGCTCAACGATCAAGCTCTGGGTGGAATCTTTAAAACTCAATCATTAAACGCTCGTGAGCGTTATAACCCGAGTTTTTAAGGTCCCAAGGATTCAAAGCCTTGAGGTTAAAAGCTCGAGTCTAAAGCGATGAAGGTTTTTAAGGTTCGTAAGCGCTGACACAGTGCCCAAGCGTTCGAGCGCTCGGCATCCATTTTTATTAGACTAATTTTATTTTATTTTATTTAATATCTCAGATTACGTAATTCATTAAATGTGTTAGTAAAATTTATCTTATGAAGTGTTAGTCAATATAACTTACAGACTAATGAGTCAGGCGTATTCATCAGGCACGCACGTAATCAGGTACGTATCTGATTGTAATCAGGCACGACTGAGTATATCGAACAATCGTATTTATCCGTTATAACGCTCAGAATTCTGTTGGTGCTACATCTCGTTCTGCTCAATAAAGAAGTAATTTTCTTGCGCATAATTGCGTGAAATCCATCAGTTCGCGTTTCTGCGAACATATTGGATACGCTGCAGTAACGGGGCCGCCCCAAAATCATTCTGAACGCATTCTTATATTGAACAAGCAGAGCGTTGAAGGACCGCTGCGTATAGTTGACCCATAGTTGTGAAAAGCCTATTCTATTCCAAAATAAACGCGACCAAATTCCAAATAAGCAAAAACTGTACATTAAAACACTTTCGGCGTACAAAAATAGTCAATCATTTCGCACTGGGTTCGCTTAGTCGATTATGAGCCGAACCCCTTATAATTACAATAGAAAGCCTGTGCTTTGCAGTGGGACATTATAAGCGGAAATCGATATAAAATGTAAGAATGTTGAGAACAACTTACCCAGCTTTTTAGCTAAATTCGCCGCTAAGAAGCAACATTGTTCGATGTGAAAATAAGACGAGTTAAAAACCAATTAGAGAGGACACTCGTAAGATTAAGTCAAATGTCGTCTACACATTTTTTTACCATTGGAGATTTAGGAATGAATTTGGAGAAAAAGTTGGAGGGGCGGGGGGGGGGAGAATAGGATTTGACATATCGCACTCACTACCGAAATACGTACGTAAATTGGGAGACTATATTAAAATGGGAATTTCAGTACATTTTACCGTAGTCTATTGTGAAATTCTAAACCAAAAAACCAAATTCTATAATCTGGTAATTTACTAGTTTGTGAAAAATGCGGCAAAGAACCCACGAAAACTAGTAAGTTTTCTTTAATTACTCGCTGAATCTTCCATTGCTTTAAATCCACTTTATATTTGTGTGTACCTAATAAGGGCAGCAGCGTATAAATCGCCACCAAAATATACAGAACATTCTACAATATTCCAGAATTAATGAGGTCCCGCGGTATGAATTCACATACAGCCAGCCCTCAATTCAGTGAGGCCGAGAGCGATTGTAATGGACCAATGGAGCCAGTGCATCTGTCGCCAGATTAATGGAAGAAACGTGACCCCAGCTCAGACCCATGGCATTTCGAACATCAACGCCAGCTTGCTCCAGTTAAGGTGGTCCCTACTATCGAAGGCAAAGTCAGATTGATCTCGAAACAAATGAATCTGTGCATGATATCAAAAATGTATGCATATAAATGGACTGCGCAAATATTTTAGTTTCAGTGTCACTGTTGGCACCTACATACCGCACACGTCACTTTTGTCCTACTGTACTGTTGTCCTGTTGTTTGTCCTACTATTTGTCGCACAATGTACTTGTACAATGTACTTTGTCGCATTGTACTTACCTATAATCTTTATTACTCAGAATTGCACTTATTTAACTTAACAAAAATATATCAAAAATATTTATTACGTTACAAAATTATGGGTACAGTAAACACATTCAATAGCACAAATATAATTTTGACAATTTTTAATAAATTAATAGTTGGACCTCTGACGTTCTCGACGTTGGTCGGCGTTCTTCTTAGATTATGTTACACAATTGGCACAATTCTTCTTGTTTTTTAGTTATTTATTTATTATTGCACCGTGTACAGAGTTACAAATTAAAACAAACGTATTATTATTATATTATACACAGACCCTGTTAGAGTGTAGCAAATAGGAGAGGGCGTTCTCTATACTTAATGATAAAATCTAACTAAAATCTAGGTACATGAACTATCTATCACAAATCTTTTAATACGACTACTATTGAAGTACAAGGTAGAATAGGGACTAGTTTAGTATTTTGAGCTTGTTATACAATTTGGTATACAATGCAGTATATAATCTGTTTGCTATTAAACTAATTTAAATATATTTATTTACCGTATTCTATTACTTAATCCATTTATTTATTACGAAACATCTATCGCTCATGAAGTGTCTCTATATTGTAACAACATTTTTCTATTACAATAGTTTTAGGTTTTTTCAGAAAAGATCTGTTCTTATTTTCGTTCTTTAAACAATCTGGAAACTTGTCCTAAATTTGAATACATCGATATTGTGAGCTGTTTTAACATTTTTAGTTTACTTGCCGGAAAGACTGACTTTGTTTTACGGCGCTCTTTTTGGTCATATTCGAATAGATTAATGTTTTTTTATAACGAATATAGTTATTTCCAATATATGTATAATAATAATAATAATAAGAATAATTATATATTATATATATGTGTGCACGACAGAATGAAAGCGTAGCACAAGTGCAGTGTATTAATATGTAAATAGAATCAAGTGTACGTGATATGTACGTACTGGCATCGCACGGCTCGGGGAAGAAAGGGGGTTGTCTCACAAGGGTTACGCAACTAGCGAGGTGAGGACGAATGAATTCTCACATTACACTAATAGAAGCGTACGAGACAAATCCATACACCTTTCCTACGAGACTATGGGATGTTAGTACGTACATTTATATTATGTTTTTTATTATTGTCCTTGTTTATAAATTGTATGTGTTTTGTATTCGCTCTCCATAAATGTATTAGGAAACTGGGTTACAGGTCAGGGTATAGGAAAAATAAAGGCTACCGCCCGCAGTGTGTTTTATTGAGCATTGAATTAAACATATAAAGTTGCGGGCTAGATGACGAAAATCCGGTATCGGCGCCACTGTCTCCCCTTTACCTTCAGTCCTCCCATTCCCCTTGCTACTCAAGGAAGGCGGGAGGGAAAAAAGGGCTAAATTGCCCAGAAAAATGTAGATCTTCATACTTCGTCATCGAAAATAGCCTTGTCCTCCGCATAAGAGGAGGACAAACCCTAGGATAAGTGACTTGTAGCTCAGAAGTTATGTATGACGTTGGAGAGCGAATAGCACAATAAACTTCCCCAGGGAGCAGGGGGATCGCACGGGCAGCGAACTTGCTATAAAAGGCATAGGTTCCGACCTCTCTTTGCCAGTTCGTCCTCAGCACTTCAAGTAGTAACTTGAACTGCTAGTTTTACATTTAACACTCTAAGTAGTGACTTGATATAACAGACTCCTCATAGTGGAGATACCTAACAAGTTCATACAAGCGAGTTCGCTGCCGACTGCCGCTTCCTCCCTGCGCTCCTGTGGTTCAATGTGAATTAGAGCAGCGTTTTATTTCCGTATTTCACCCCTACACCCCCCCGTTGGAAGGCAACGTGCGGCCTGCAACATTGGCCCTGCGGTATAACATCGATCGCGAGCACCGCCTTATATATATAATATATATATCGTAGCCAACATCTGGTCCTTCGAGCCGGATCTCCTGAACCATCATCATCCAGAAGATCGCCTATCGAGATACGGAGAAAATTAGAAAATGCCGACCACAAGAAGCAAAAGCGACAAGGAGACAACAGAAGCATCCTCGAGCTCGCAAACCGAAGCTACGGCCACCACGGGCGCAACAACGAGCACAGACTCGTACGCAACGACTGCCCAGACCGCAACCGCGACCGACACTACCACAAGTAAGTCCTCAAACAATAAAAAACAAGCCAAGGACAGTGTCGCTGTCGCCGTCTGCTCCAGGCCACCATCGCCTGTACCTGAGTGCTCCGACCACACGATGCGCCCACACTCGAGCCACGCTCGGTCACGTCGCTCCGTACCCTCACGCAAGAGACTCCTCGCGGAGTTAGAGGCGAAAGAGCGGCTCGCCGAGCTGTACCTAAAAGAGGCCGAGTGGAAAACAAAAGAAATCCAGGCCGCAGCCGAACTTGAAAAGGCAAAACTCGAACGACTGAAACTAGACTCGTCGTCGAGTGAGGAGGACGAACTGGACGAACAGGATTCAGATCCTCAGCGTGTCCACCGATGGCTACACAATCAAAAACAGATATTAGCCATCAAAGACGCCGAGAGAGAGAAAAGTCCCAAACCCAAGGAAACAGCTATGTCAGAAAAAGGCAGTATTAGACAATCGGCCGGGAATGAAAGAGACCCGGGTGTTGCGGGAACCCCCACGAAAGAGGTCCCGTCTTCAGACCATTCTCCACCGGCGATTGACGTGACTACATTAGCCACGGCCTTCTCACAAGCTATGCGCCAGAATAGGGACTCACCTCGGTACATACAAGAGTTACCCGTGTACAGTGGACACGCCCATAGCTGGCTCGCCTTCCGAGCAGCGTACAACGAAACAAAGGAACGCTTCACTAAAACTGAGAATGTGGCCCGACTACGAAAATGTCTAAAGGGACCCGCCATGGAAGCCGTGAGTTGCCTACTAATAAGTGAGCCTGACCCGCCAGTAATATTACAAACGCTGGAGAGAAGATTCGGGCGGCCAGAGGCACTCATCCGCTTAGAATTGGAAAAAGTGAAGCGTTTACCCAAGGTCAGTGAAAACCCACGTGACCTTTGCATATTCGCAAGTAAATTAGCGAACATCGTGGCTGCTATAGAAGCATTAAAGAAACCACACTACCTCCACCACCCTGAGATGTTGTACAACGTGGTGGAGAAGCTCACTCCAACCCTGAGAAGTAAATGGGTAGACTACGCGGCGAGAGAGCTTTCAGAAGTGTCCGACTTCAAAAAGATGTCAATATACTTGAACGAAGAAGCGGATAAGTTTGGCGCTTACGCCCTTCCAGAATACATCGCCGACGAGTCAGCAGGGAGAGAGCGACCTATGCGAAAAAAGGTCGAACGCGCTTACACAATAAAAGAAAAGCGCAAGCCACAAGAAAAGTGGCAAGAAAAATGTTGGCAGTGCAAACAATCACATCAGTTAGTGCATTGCCCACAGTTTCTCAACGCTAACATACACGAGCGTTGGGAGATGGCAAAAAAGAGCCATACTTGTTTCCGGTGCTTAAAAGGTACGCACCAAAGAAACACGTGTCGCGTCAAACCATGCGGCCGCGACGGATGTACCATGAGACACCATGTCCTACTCCACCACCAGAAAACCGATCAACCATCAGACATCCCAGAAAGAACAGAAGAGGTACTGACTTCAACAGTAGCTACCAACTCGAATACGCGACGTCGGGCGTACCTAAAAATAGCACCTGTCGTGCTATCCGGTCCCCAGAATAAAATAGAGACGTACGCGTTGTTGGACGAGGGGAGTACAGTAACCATTATCGACGCATCTCTGGCCGATATATTAGGGATAGATGGGCCCAAACAACCAATGTGGGTGCAAGGGGTGAGTGGGACAGAGATAAAACACGAACAAAGTCGGAGTGTCAACCTGGGCATTAAAGGGAAATTCAGCGGCAAAGAATTCCAAATTCAAAATGCCAGAACAGTAGAAAGGCTGAATTTCACGTCGCAATCCATAACAGAGGAAAACATGAAGGGCTGCACTCATCTACAAAACATAAGAAAAGAGCTCACGTACGACTACGCGTCCCCAAAGATACTGATCGGTCAGGACAACTGGGACCTAATAGTGTCACGTGATCTTCTAGAGGGTCGGCGCGACCAACCAGTGGCATCACTAACGAAACTGGGGTGGGTACTCCACGGATGCCACACGTCGAAAAGTAAGCCCGTAACCTTTTGTGGTCACCTATCCACAACACAGGGTGACACAATGGAAGAAACAATGAGGAAATATTTCGAACTGGAGTCATTGGGAATCGAACCCAGAAAACCCAAGAACGATCCCGAACAACGGGCGTTGGAGATACTCGAGAACACTACTCGACGACTTCCCAATGGCAGATTCGAAACCGGGTTATTGTGGCGAAAAGACGAACTAAAAATACCCAACAACTACCAAAACACACTAAAGCGCCTCTACAACTTAGAAAGGAAGTTAGATCGCGACGAACAGCTGAAAGTTCAATACCAAGAACGGGTCGACAACCTCTTCAAATGCGGATACGCCGAGCGAGCCCCCGCAGCGCCAACTAGCGGCAGAATATGGTACCTCCCACACTTCGCGGTCATCAATCCCGCAAAGCCAAAGATAAGAATGGTACACGATGCGGCGGCTCAATCGCATGGACTGTGCCTCAACGACATGTTGTTGGCAGGACCTGACCTATTACAGTCCCTCCCAGGCGTTATTATGCGATTTCGACAACACCCATACGCCGTATCCGCAGATATAAAAGAAATGTTTATGCAAATCAGCATAAGAGAAGAGGACAGAGATGCCCTGCGTTTTTTATGGAGAGATCACCGGCGGGAGGGTCCGCCAGAAGAATATAGAATGACATCGGTGATATTCGGTGCGTGCTCATCACCATGCACCGCCATACACATAAAGAACAAAAACGCGAACGAGTTCGTCGACATCTATCCAGAGGCGGTGTGCGCAATAGAAAGAAACCACTACATGGACGACTACTTACAAAGCTTCCCCACACCTGAGAAGGCGATCAGAATGATCAAAGAAGTCGACTTTATACACCGACAAGCAGGGTTCGAGTTGACGGCGTGGACATCTAACAACATGAGTGTTATAAAAGATTTCAAGGAAAGAACGGAAACAAACGCAATACCAATAGGTGCGAGCGAGACAGAAAGAACGCTCGGTCTCCTATGGAGCACAAGAGATGATTGCATAAGTTTCCGCTTGAACAAAACAAGAATAGCGCCTGAAATGCTTGAAAACACGCGCCCACCAACCAAGAGGGAGGCCTTAAGTGTCATAATGTCCTTGTTCGATCCATTGGGCTTACTATCGCCGATGACAACGCCCGCGAAAAGAATTATGCAGGACACCTGGCGCTACGGTACCAAATGGGACGAGCCCATTCCAGAACAGTTAAGGCAAAGATGGGACGCATGGCTGTCATTGCTAAGAAAGGTAGAAGACCTACGCATCCCTCGATGTTACGACTATGAATCGGCAACCACTTACGAACTACATACGTTTGTCGATGCCAGCGAGGAGGCCTACGCCGCAAGCGTTTACTGGCGAATCGTGCGTAACGACGGAAGTGTACACGTCACGCTGGCAGCCGCAAAGAGTCGCGTGACACCACTGAAGCCCGTCTCAATCCCCAGGTTAGAACTACAGGCCGCCCTACTAGGGGCCCGCCTAGCCGATACAGTGCTACGAGAGCACGAGTTTGAAGTCGCGCATAAAACATATTGGAGCGACTCGCGTACGGCCCTGGCGTGGATAAGATCCGAACCACGCACCTACAAAACCTTCGTAGCACACCGACTCGCAGAATTAGAGACACTCACTAAGAAAAATGAGTGGCGATGGGTGCCTACGGCAGATAACGTAGCAGACGACGCGACAAGAGCGACACCTCACGACTTCAACGTGAAACATCGATGGTTCAATGGCCCCTCCTATCTACTACTATCTAAGAATGAGTGGCCTAGAGAAGTCGAGGTCAAGGTCAACAACTCTGGGGAAGAGAGAGAAAAATGTCTCGCAATAACTGACAAGCCAACTCATGACCATCTGCCAGATGTCCAACGATTCTCGAAATGGATCAGACTGATAAGAGCGACAGCTAGAGTGCTGCAATTTGTCGAATTATGTCGGGGAAATAAATTCCAAATCACCGCTACGCGTTACAAACGAACGCGTGTAAACAAATCACGTGACCCCGACTGGAAGAAAAAAGATAAACAAACTCGAACCCAATCGACCGATACGATGGTTCCCACGAGTTCATCAACCCGCCGCGCCATTGACCTAGAAGTGCGTCATATTGAAAAGGCTCAAAAATTGTGGATCCGAGCGGCGCAACAAGACAGCTATTACGTAGAAAAGCTGCGCATAAAAGAGAACAGGGCGCCACCTACCGGAGATTTATTGTCGTCACTTAGTCTTATCATCGACAGTGACGACATAATAAGAATAAAGGGTCGTATAAATGCGGCCGAGGGAATACACGCAGAATCTGGGAGCCCAGCCGTACTAAATGGAAAACATATATACACAAAATTGTATATACAACACGTCCACGAGAAACTTCATCACAGAGGCGTAGAAACAGTCGTAAATGAGCTACGCCAACGGCTATGGATAATGAAAATCCGACCGGCCGTGCGAAATGTGATCAAGAGCTGTATGGCGTGCAGAATAAAAAAGACTAAACCAACAAGTCCGGCCACAGGCGACTTACCTCCAGCTCGCCTGGCCCATCACGCACGACCTTTCACGTTCACCGGATTGGACTACTTTGGTCCAATAGAAGTCACCGTCGCGCGCCACCGCGAGAAAAGATACGTAGCGCTCTTCACATGTATGACGTCACGCGCCATACACCTAGAAGTCGTGACCTCCCTAAGTGCTGACTCAGCCATTTCAGCGCTGAGAAGGTTTATAGCCAGAAGAGGCTGTCCAACAGAGCTATGGAGTGACAACGCAACTTGCTTCAAGGCGGCTGATAAAGAGCTCGCCCAGTCCATAGCTGAAGCCACCCAGCACGAGGCCACAAACCGCATGATCAAGTGGCGGTTCATCCCACCAGCAGCGCCGTTTATGGGCGGTGCATGGGAGCGCATGGTGCGCTCCGTTAAAGAAGCCCTGCGAGTCACCCTGCACGAACAACATCCAAGTGACGAGACGCTCAGCACACTGCTGACTGAGGCGGAGATGACCATAAATTCCCGCCCCCTCACTCATGTGGCGGTGACACCCGACGAACCGGCAGCACTAACGCCGAACCTTATACTACTCGGCCCGAACTGTCACATGCCGGTTCCCGGAGACTTCACCGAAGGCGACCTGAACGCGCGCCATCACTGGCGGCGCGCCCAGAGGCTCGCAGACGTATTCTGGCACCGCTGGGTACGGGAGTACATGCCCTTACTCCAGTACCGGCGGGAGCCCCACAGCACCGGTGAACCACCGAAGATCGACGACATCGTCATCGTGTGCGACTCCAACTTACCCCGGAACACCTGGCCACGAGGCCGTATCACCAACGTCTACCCGGGTAAAGACAACGAGGTACGAGTCGTCGACATCACCATGGGCAACGGCACCGTGCTACGCAGACCTACGAAGAAGATCGTCGTGCTACCAGTCGGTTCGCAGTGTTGCGACGGCGGGAGAATGTGCACGACAGAATGAAAGCGTAGCACAAGTGCAGTGTATTAATATGTAAATAGAATCAAGTGTACGTGATATGTACGTACTGGCATCGCACGGCTCGGGGAAGAAAGGGGGTTGTCTCACAAGGGTTACGCAACTAGCGAGGTGAGGACGAATGAATTCTCACATTACACTAATAGAAGCGTACGAGACAAATCCATACACCTTTCCTACGAGACTATGGGATGTTAGTACGTACATTTATATTATGTTTTTTATTATTGTCCTTGTTTATAAATTGTATGTGTTTTGTATTCGCTCTCCATAAATGTATTAGGAAACTGGGTTACAGGTCAGGGTATAGGAAAAATAAAGGCTACCGCCCGCAGTGTGTTTTATTGAGCATTGAATTAAACATATAAAGTTGCGGGCTAGATGACGAAAATCCGGTATCGGCGCCACTGTCTCCCCTTTACCTTCAGTCCTCCCATTCCCCTTGCTACTCAAGGAAGGCGGGAGGGAAAAAAGGGCTAAATTGCCCAGAAAAATGTAGATCTTCATACTTCGTCATCGAAAATAGCCTTGTCCTCCGCATAAGAGGAGGACAAACCCTAGGATAAGTGACTTGTAGCTCAGAAGTTATGTATGACGTTGGAGAGCGAATAGCACAATAAACTTCCCCAGGGAGCAGGGGGATCGCACGGGCAGCGAACTTGCTATAAAAGGCATAGGTTCCGACCTCTCTTTGCCAGTTCGTCCTCAGCACTTCAAGTAGTAACTTGAACTGCTAGTTTTACATTTAACACTCTAAGTAGTGACTTGATATAACAGACTCCTCATAGTGGAGATACCTAACAAGTTCATACAAGCGAGTTCGCTGCCGACTGCCGCTTCCTCCCTGCGCTCCTGTGGTTCAATGTGAATTAGAGCAGCGTTTTATTTCCGTATTTCACCCCTACACCCCCCCGTTGGAAGGCAACGTGCGGCCTGCAACATTGGCCCTGCGGTATAACATCGATCGCGAGCACCGCCTTATATATATAATATATATATCGTAGCCAACAATATGGATACTAAACTAATAATGAATGAATAAAATTTAATGCATGAATTAAATTTTTAATTTAAGTAATAATGTGCACTAAATTGATTTTAAGTCATAATTTATTCATCAGGGCAAATGAGGGACTATAGAAAGACTGAGATACATAAATGTTGAGGATGAAGGCCACCTCTAGATTAAAATTGGTACATGCATATGTAAGATAAATAGTATTTTAATACATGCCTGTATATTTAACTGTTGCAACCCGAAATCTGTAATAGAAAGATATTCTGGTGCATACCTATTGTTGTGTCTACGTATTTTAAATTAAATAACGATTGTTCGACGGTGCGCAGTGCAGTGTCTTTATATCATACTACTATCATATCATCATACTCTACATCATATGTATTATACATCTACCTACGCACAACATCTATGCAAGCCCGCGAGGATGGCGCGGCGGCCGCGACGCCTCAGTCGTCGACCGTAATCACCATACTACACTATACGCTCGCATCTTTGGACAATCGACTAACTAAAATCTAGTTCTTTCTTGTGCCACCATACTTATATTATCCACAACACTGGTCCAGTAGCTGGGTCGGCCCCAATAAATATATAACACATTTCATATATATTTCATATGTTTCATATATATTTATTTATATATATTTCATATATATTTATGATAATTACAGAAGATGCTCAAATTGTCTGTCATCTTCCTGTGAACGCACTCTTGAGCAAGCGAACGTATCATCGCTTAATTATCTGTCTAGCAGCTGCAGCGATACGCTCGTGTAAGCCATTGGATTTTTTTTACTGAAGCTGCGTCAAGGAAAAAATATACAGCAAGCCAATTGCATCAATTGCATTGCAGAAAAATTACTAAATTACCAGTGAAAAATTAAATTAAACCATTAGAAAGTCTTCGAACACGAATACTTTTAAGCGGAAGGAAGCTCCGGGCACATTACCTTACGTGGTCACAGATCTAGTGGTTGTGTATGTTTCATATACAGATATCTATGTATGTATAGTAAAAAAAAATCAGATTTTTAATGTAACTGAAGTCTTTTTTTATTAGCTAATCTACGAAAGATCTTAAATTCACATCACTATTAAAAAATCAATATAGGCTGTATATATAAATAATTTCCTAAAAAATCTTTAAATATCTCGGTAAATTTTCAAAAATCCTTAATCTGACTAATAATCATCAGTGACCCCAAAAACTCCCGAGTAATATTTTCTCGTCGAAAATTAGAATTAATAGAAAACCTATGATTTAAAAAAAAAACCCGTTTAACATTTTTTCTGCCCCTACGATAATATTTCTGATTTCAAATAATAAACAATAATAAAAAAATCGGATCTGACGTTGATGAGGATTAAGAGGTTTTGACGATTTTTAAGTTTCATTGACTGGACTATTGTTAGAATTTAAATAATTTGTGTTCATAATTTCTTTAATCCGTCTGTCGTTAAAATATTTAAACACTCAGGCAATTGACCTTTGACCTTTTATTATATTCTTTTGTTTAAAATTTTGTAGCCACCAGTCAAATTGTGTGAGTGTTAATATATTTTAAACAACTTACATCACAAATTGCAAGTTCCATAACATGATCTTGTTCGAGTCATAAATTCCCTTTAAGCAGATTGTTACTTTAATCTTTTATTTCCATTCTTAGAGCTTTTTCCGTCTTCATTAGTCATTCTTTAGAAGAGATAAAATGATTTATTAAGGGCGGGAGCGGCACTTTTTCGTGAGGTTGTGGGGCACGATTGATGAGAGTTCCATGCAAATGACAGAGGTTGCCGCAGACGGTGTTATCCAATATTGTCTCACACTCGTACGTGCGCTCAACATTGTTCTTTTATTCTTTGAACTCAAATTAGATTTAAATTTTAGACAGGTTTAATTACATCTCAACTAAGATTGGTCAATCTCAGTCGAGATTCGTCTTGTATTCGTCTAGTACAATTATTCGTAAAAGAAAACCTATTAACATTAGACCTACATACTTACTTTTATCCCGTGGATTCATTGTAACTCCCGCCTGCTAGTTAATTCGAACAAAGTTATGTTTGCTTAGGTCCAGTGTAATGAAAAGATAACAACCTTCAGCTGATTTCAACCCTCATCCACAAAGTTTTGTCCTAGCAAGCCGGTCCCATCGTCATCTACCTATCTATTTCCTTATATCGCTTCGGAGATGAAATTTACATATGGTCAACAAAGGATTTGCATCGTAGCCTTTTCTGAGGGCCAATTTAAAAGGCTTACTGAACTGATTTATGCGAGATTAATTTCCTTCACAAAATATGAATCTGATCATCTTGGCACTACAGAAATTGCTTAGCGGATAATCGTAAACCTAGTTCCAATCCAATTTGTGCAAAATGTAAACAAACATATAGAAATAGAACAAACATATAGATAGATAAAGGTATAGATAAACATATAAAGGTAGGCAGCGCATCCGGGGGCATTCCAACGTTTCTCATTTTGGACTAATTTTGGCATGTATCGCGGATATCTATGGGCGACTGTATCCACTTACCATCAGGTGGACTGTATGCTCGTCTGCCGCCTTCGTACATAAAAAAAAAGATAGAAATTTTATTACATACACACAAGTGCGTACACACGTATCGCATACATAACATAGTGGTTAAATTAAATAATGAGGTGATAATTGTTTATCTAACCATAATTTGATTCATCGCATCGTGGGACGCCCGTAGGTCATAAATCCTAAAAACTGAACTCACGATTCTACATACTGTTCATGGTTATTACATTGACAAGCTGTCAAACTTTCTAAAACTATAAATAGGTCCGTAATAGGGATGCATATTCATTCGGAAGTCCGGTGACTCTTGAAAGGCCACTAGGGCCACAAGAATTTAGACAATCCGAAAAAAAAAAAGCATATTCATTCTCTTTTGTGCATTCAAAGTGAGCGGACCGATGCATCGAGACGGTAAGTTTGTCCTCGAGTAAAAGCTATGAGTTAAAGTTGAGATATTTCATTGATTTGGTTTTGTTTTCGATCAATTGTAACTTGAATCCATACCCTATATATCTCTTTTTTATTATAATATAATATAGGTACAATTAAACAGGTTGCCCATTCTCCTATATTTGTACTTATATCTATTTGTACCCTTTTATATTCGAATTTTTAGTTTGTATACATTTTTATTTTTAATAAGAGATGCCACGACCCACGAATAGCATTTTGGAACCATAGTAATAATGAGATATGGGCAAGCTGAAAATCAGCGCTTTGCAGGTAAGGCAGAACCATTTGCAGAAAAGGTCGCAAGCTCAGCGTATGCTGTGAGTACTCACAGCATACACATACGCTGATGAGTACTCACAGCATACACTGTGCTTGCGACCTTTTGCGCACTGAGATAATTAACTCTCTATACCATTGCTTTGTTTGTGTAATTTACAGTGTGGCAAATAAAGAATTTATTTATTTATATTTATTTAAATTGTATTGGAAAACAGTTGTGTGGGATCTCTTAAAGGTGTTCACACGGTGTCGCACAATGGCGTGACCTGACTACTACTAACACCACTGAGCGATCACCCGTGGCTCGCTGCCCACTGTCACAGCCGGTCGCGCCTGTTATAACAGTAGCGTTCTTTGAATATTGACGAATGACTTACGACAGTACGACTATCTTCACTCTTTTAAAGGCTGTGTATATTCACAGGGTTTGTGGGAGCAACTTTGTTATCCCTTAGTCGCCTCTTACGACACTCGTGCAAAGAGATAGGGTTGTGATATCCTAAAGCCGGCCGTCACCACGCGGCCCTATAAACTTTAGCTGTTAAATTTCATCGTGGTAAAGATTGTAATTAAATAGATCGATATTTTCATGATAAAGTGTTCCGGCAGCTTTACTCCTTGCGGTAACATAACTTGCAAGTTTTCTGTACGCTACGCCACAGTACTCGCTTCGTCTAGAACAACTTTTAATCGCCGCTAAAACTTCCAACAAGTTATATCTGTGTGGGTTACGAGCCACAATTTAACTTAACTGGTAATATTTAATTATATTGAGATTCCCTTTAAGACAAGACCTATAAATTTATTCACAGACTTTTGAAAATCGTATAGCATTCAGTTTGGCATTAGGTCTGTTCAAAATATACTCCTAATACTCACAAAAAGATTTGCAGGAGTAATGTGGTCTCTTTAAAGACATACCGTTTACTATTTATTCAATTACATTTATTGTATAATTATAAAATCGAAAATCGTATAGCTATACAATGTATAGCTATATACGTATAGCTATACGTATAGCTATCGAAAAGCTATACAATGTAACCAGCCCTTTCAGTATCCACTGCAGAACATGGGCCTCCTCGTGGACAGTGCATGGGATGTAAGGCTTTAAAACGCCACGCTGACTCACGGGTTGGCTAGTCTACTCTTTTAGCACCTCTAAACTAAATACTACAACTACAACTACTACTGTAACTACAACTCTCGAGAACTCCTCAGTGGTGAGGAACTCCTCAAGGCTTGTGGATCGCATATACGTCATCCACGGGAAGAGATAGCATGGTGCTATTCTACACACGACACAATAATATTATAATATAGTGATAATAAATAAATATTGCCACACTTAATAACCCCTTTTGCTATTCCCTGTGTCGTGGATCCAAATCCAATAATATATGTAAAGACGAAAAGACCTGAACAAATAAAGTGTTTTTAATTAAATGAACATCCAACCAGGAATCGCACCCGGAAACTTTTACACAGCAGGCATCACCAACTGGCCTAATCGTTTGTCAAATTACGTCCATTATTTATTTTTGGACAAAATAATACAAATCATGTTTCGAATAGCAAAAAACACTATTCACGAATACACAAACGAATGAAAAGGAGGGGGAGAGTGCATGCTGCAATCCAACAGCCGCTGGGCGCGCTCGACTGGCCACGTTACCCCTCTCTCACAGAAGACTACCTTGAAATGTACTGCATTTTCCACTTTATCGTATTTCCCCAATGTACGTACGTGTTTCGGTAGTGAGTGAGATGTGCCAGAGCCCATTCCCATCCTATCCTATCCCTGCCCATTTTCCCAACCCTTTCTCCAAATCCATTCCTATATCTCCAAAGGTAGGCAGCGCATCCGGGGGCGTGCCAACATTTATCATTTTGGACTAATGTTGGCATGTATCGCGGATGTCTATGGGCGACAGTATCCACTTACCATCAGCCGGACTGTATGCTCGTCTGCCGCCTTCGTACATAAAAAAAAAAAAAAAAAAAAAAAAAAATTAAATGTAATACAGATCTCCGAGACATTCATTGTTGTGTAACTCATTAAATACCTTATAATAATAATAATTATTTAACATATGTACCCCTCACGCTCTTATGTATATTTTTCTTCATTATTGGCGAATAAATACGAATATAAATAGTGAATAACCTTAGTTTAGTTCAGTTCAAACTTAGATACGTAACTGGTTTACAAATTAAACTTTGATTCTTTTAATTACTCACATTCGGTTTTTACTATTTGATTAGTAATCGAGTAATTGTTTTTGAAAATGGCAAATACGTGTACGAATACGAATTGGCGAGTATTTGCCTAAAACGAATACGAATACACGGAATATCCTTAGTACCTACTGTAGAACGCAGGAATCCAGTGATGCACAACTCCGTTTTTAAATTCGTATATTCCTACCTTCTAATACAAATTAGGTACAAAACGGTCTGGCCCCGAATCACCTATAATCTCCTATTTTGTAGTCTTGTTTCCCACCATGACATCCCACCCCATCCTTTTATCTTGACAGCCAAAACATCGGAACCCCACATTTTTGTGTTGAAATAACAAAAAATATATTCTAACAATTATTTTCCACAGATATTATAACAAAACGTTATAGAGGAAACTTTTAAAAAATAAATATCTTACATTCGTCCATCCTGACACGTGTAATGCCCTCATACACGCAATTACACTTTATCTTACACTACCTAGTGCCATAAGAATAAATAATAAATTAATAATATTGTAGTATTTACTATTTTTATGCTAGTACCTAGTACCAGAGATCGGTATTAGCGATAAGAACGCCTTTAGTGCATTTCAGGTCTTATGGTCCTGTTACCATTTTTCCTGTTACAGTTCTTTATATAATTCATTTTATGTAAATACCGTTTCTTTCTAAAGTCATAACATAACTCTAATAAATTGAAATAAATAGTCTTAAAGAACTCTCGGGTTGTATAATGATTTTAAAGCATGTTAAAGATTTATGTTAAGCCGTCATTGTTCTTCGTACATTAACCGGACCATACAATGTCTGTAAATGTCTTATTTTGATTTGGTGTGAATTAAAGGTTTTTTGCCATTTATGTGCCAACCTACATCCTAGACCCCTCACGCTTGGCACATAAATGGCAAAAAAACCTTTATTGCACACCAAATTATATTATAATATATTATATCATTATTTAGATACAAAACGAAACAATACAATATTATACAGCAGAAACAAAAGAGCGAAGCAATAAAGATCTGCCGAAATTAAATTCGCTGCTTTTGCGTAAAATCGATGCAATGTATACCTAAATGAAATTTTCTATTGACGACTATCTATAAAAGCGGAGATAGAATGACTAATTTTTAGTAAACGTTAACTTTGTGCGATTTATATGATATAACCTACTATCCGCAGATTTTTGTGTATGTATACTCGTATTTCCTAATTTACAAAAAATACACAAAAAAACTCATATATATATTTAAAAGTTTTAACATTGACGTTGAGTAATTAAAATCGATATTCTTATTTTTTTTGGACATTTATTTTATTAAATTTTACCTATAAGAATTACTCTCGATCTCTTAACAGTAATATTTTGTGTACTTACTACTAGTGAAACTAATAAAAATCACACATATTCCTTGTGTTAAGATAAAAATTACCTACGTAGGTAAGTTCAGTGAAATAAAATGTATACATATATAAAGGTGTATAACATAAAAAGTACTTATAGAAGTGTGTTCATATCAATTGGAGATCAAAGGAACAAATAATACCTGCGTTTGAATGTCAAATAAAAGCGGTAATAAAAAGGACAATAGGATTTATATTGTTCATATAAATCAAATTATATTTAACCTTTAACCTTTGGCTGACCTTTCTAATATTAGCGGACAATATCGAATTAAAAGATTAAAAGTAAGGCAATTGGTCAGACATCTTTTTTGACTTTGACCACCTTCCATGAACTAATTGGACTATATTTAGATATTTCTTTTCTAGAAGCTTATCCTTCCTCTTTCCTATATTATAGGAATATACTTAAACATTAATACATTACATCAAATCGGCAAAAATTTGTATAATAATGTCAATGTTTTAGAATGTTTTTATCTGTATGTCAAATGTGTTGTTAGGGATATGATATTTCGGATCCGGATACAGATATATTGCATACCGGTTTCGGCTACAGATACGAATATGAAATTATTTTGAATATAGTTTCGGATACGGTTTCGGCTACGGATATGTTTTTCAATTTAACTTTTCAAAAAATGTATTACTAACTGAAAACAAAGAAAAATAAAACCAAACGGGTAATAATTGTAACTTTACTTTCGTAAAGAACGAACGAAAAATATATCAAATCAAATGCAAGCAGCAAAAACTTGTCTAAACTCGCCTCATTTAAATTCCGTCAACGGCAATGAATAACATTATTTGTAGTAACATCCGAATTTTTCGGTTTCAAATATATTTTTTATTCGGATATCCGATAGCTTCGGATACGGTTACGGACCTCCATAACATCCTTAATCTACATCCTAACATCCTAATCCAAGCTAGACCACAGCACAGCAGTGATGTCACTACGCGATATTTGCATTCTTCGCATTGTCGGACAAGCCTCAGCCCTCACTCAGCTCAAGAATATTGCATAAACATATTCTATTAAATTCATGCTTCAGTAAAGTAATACCTAAGAATCGTTGTCTTCGTGAACATCTCATTTTATTTATTTACATTCATTGTGATATAGTACCGTCTGTTCAAAAACCTTCAGTATTTCTTAAACGTTAATAAAATAGGTGCTTCACCAGCATTGTTCGTCAGAGATTTGTACTGACAATAAAGAACCCCTCGAGTACGATCGGACAACGGGTTACGCTTTTATATTTCACCTAAAAGCCTTTATTTGTTTTTATGCTTACATTAAACGTTAATCGACGCTGCTTTATCTTCGTCGTTAACATAAAATTTACATGCATTGTTTTACGTTTTATATCTCTCAACATGAGCAACATTGTAATGCAAATTGAGTAATTCCTCCTGAAATTTCAGTTGCGTTGGTAGGAACACGTAACAGTAGAAGGTTGTCAATTTTATTTCGTCATACACAAGTTACGGCTTATAAATCGAGTTTTTAAGTACTTTTAAGTATATTGCTAATTTCGTAGTTAAGCATAAAGTACCTAAATGCAAAAATAATCAGACTGTGTCTTGGTTCATAAAAAAGTCGCTCAACGAGCTATGATGAAGACTATGCTCCGAGTATAATTCGAAACAAACGAATTGGACATAGCTCACATAATTAGCCGACAACCAATGGAGCACCGAGAAGCGTATAGTGCGGGACACCCTACAGTCATGTGTACTGATGACCTGAATAACTTCGGCGGTTGTAGCAGGACGAGAAGAGTATATGTATGGTGTATTGTAACAAGCCTTGAAAGATGTGTATATCCAGTAGTGGAGATGCATGGGCTGATGCTGGATTCGATTGGATGATAGGTATAGGTCTCGGTGAATGGTTATATACGAAAAAAATATAAACAAAGCAGAATGAAAACAAAATAAATTATCAAATGGAAAATGGCTATCAGCTGCACAGGTGTTATTTAATTTTCTTTTGAAGTCTTATTTGGCATTGATAAGACAAAGGCTTATGGAATGGTATAGCAAAATTATATCCCAAGCCTTCCATTCGACAAGAGAAGACGAAGGTGAATGTGTCGGTCATAACTCATGCTCCAGTCACGGCGGTCGTGGATGCCGATTGTTCCATCCTTGTGAAAAGGATGAGATCAGAATAACTGTCTCGCCTGCATTACAATGCCGGAAGACATCAAACGGCTCATTCAGGAGAGACTTTGTAATCGGACCAGGGATGAGCCGCTGAAGGTGGAGCTGCGGCAGTTAGAGTTTAATTATAGGTCTAGCAATTTTAAGACCTATAAGCTCCGGGTCGCTGCAGTTCATCAGAAGCTGTTCCTCAGTTCTAAGTTCAGGGATCGAACAAGAATAATGCTTATTAGTATGCAATTCAATGCAATGCAGGCAGCCGGTTCAGTATCCACTGCAGGACATGGGCCGCCTCGTGCACCTTATCTTGTACATGCCGCAAAACGCTACGCTGGCCAAGCGGGTTGGCGAGTCCACTCTTTTAGAAGTGGTGTAGTTCCTCAGGGCTTGTGGTAACTGTTTCGTTATCCCTTAGTCGCTTTATACGACACGATATAGCTTTATACGATATAGCCAGCCGACACCACACGGCACGACTCGGCACAAGTAGTTAAGGCCTATTTGTAGTTAAGTTTATTATGTGTATTCCACTCGTAGGTTAAGGTAGGTATATATATATGGGTCTTAGTTGCCTGAAATAAATAAATAAATGAAATAAAATTTTAAATACAAATGTTTTATTTATCTATAGAACCTTGCACCATTTCAAACATGAAGAAATACAATAATCTTATTTGCTGCAATTTATTATTCATGTGAACACAAAAACTAGTGATCCCTGATACACGTCACGGCAATGCATGCGAGACCAATTTCATTATGCAAATTCGTATGAAATGTACGCGAAACACCAGCCGTACAAAGACCTAATTGATGAGTAAATTTACATGCTAATAAAATCCAACTATAGCGTTGTTGAACATTGTTGTAATTGTAGTAGATAAGACTACAACACATGCATCAAGCTCGCGCAGGTACATTGCCTGAATACGACGATTATGAACATAAAAAGACATATGGCACCATCAGTTGGAAGGGAGATTTCGAAATATTCACTGTTTCATACTCGAAATATTCAACCATATCTACACGCTTTCGCCACCTCACGGGCAGCTGATTAATGCCACTCCTATAAAAGTTTCGTGGACGGGTATCAATGAATTCTTCAAAAACCCTAATCACAGCTACTTCAGAATCAAATTTTTTTCCTTGGACAAAGTTTTCCAAATTTCGAAAGAAATGATGATCTATCGAGCCAAGGTCCGGTGTATGTCATGAGTACTTAAGTAGGTAAAAATGGAACAAAATATATGCATAACGCTTATTTATCCGACTACTGAAAGTCAAGAAAGTCAAAGGAAGCAAAATATTAATGTAAGATGCGTTTTAATTTTAACAATGCTTTAAATTTTTAAATTTTGGTTCAACTTGGCTTTCGACATCGAGTAACGTCGAGGAGGACCTCGACGTTACTCACACAATACAGGAGCATAACCTCTGTCATAAATGAGGTAGAGAGGTACAGAGAACAAAAGTAGGCCTTCAATGGACTTCTTCATTAATATTAGCGTTATAGGTAGATACTCTATACATTTACTCCAAAAACAGACAAATGGCTTAGAACAAGCGGGTTTAAGGATTTGAAACATGAATTAAAATCAATAGTCCTATTAATTTACCTTTTCTCAAAAGTCAAAAATCAACCAATTCAAATACTGTTAAGATTTCAAATAATTGTACACTTTAATCTAGTTGAGTCCTCGTAAATCATAGCAAAGTTTGGGTAACACTCGAAAGGAATCTATTAATTTCTCCTCGATTAAAAGTTCTACGGGAGCTTTTAAAGCAATTCTAATGAAAGATGAATAATTAAACTTAATATTACTACGCAGAATTATTTTCAGGGATTAAATCAAAAGAGACTTGATATCGAACCTTGTCCTACATTTAAGACATGATTACTAAAAACAACAGAAGGAACAGAGCGTCTATCTCATAATATAGTGGTGAGCGCTTGTTTATATCCAACTATTTGTAATAAGCTAAGCTACAGTTAGTTTTATCGTAACACATGATGACTTGAAATAATATCTTCATACGAGGGCCACACTGATTTTTTTTTTTTTTTTTTTTTATATAAATGAATGTTAAAAATGTATTTTAATAGAAATGAAATAAGTTTGTACCACTAAAACATAAATATATATATTATATCGTCCCAATAAGTAATTACGATAGCTAATGTTCGTTGAAATGGTAAATACAGAATACATACAGTGAAAGTAAATTAGAAATAAATAACTACACAAACTTTAGAAGTCTACTTCTACATAAGGATATAAGGATATATTGTCTCCTTATTTCCTTTTACGATCAGGTTGCCACAATCACACATAGGGTACCTTATGGTCCCTGTGCCGTGTGATTGCGTCACCCGGCCAACACCACAACAGTTAAGTCTCTAAACTTTGATATGTTATGAAACTTATATAATTTATTTATTTATAAATTTTCAATAAATTCTCTGTTTCATTGTAATTTAAGGTTTTTAACCATTTACTAACCCCATTCTTGATATTATATTTGTTTAAAAAGTATATACTCAAGTGCTTGCTTATCTGGTTATATACATGTGGACCAATAATGTGAAAGTGACGTTTGGAAAACACAGTTCGATGTTTTTCAATACTGAAGACTAAGTCTTTCCGACGCTTATTTTCAATTAAGTTCTTATCAAAAGGGATAGAATTATGTGTGCGCAATATAACATTAAGAACAAAAAGCTGTCTCACTGTGAGCACTTGACTATCAGAATAAATCTTAGAGGTTGCATATAGATTTGGTTTCTTGTAGATAACCTTTAGTACTGCCCTCTGTGCCCTTTCAACTTGTAACATTGCAGTTTTATCAGCTCCACCCCAAACGGCTATACAATAAGTTAGAAGCGATTGACAGAGGGCGAGATATGTCATTTTTAGTGTACTAAGGTTTGCAACCTGTCGGAGAATTTTAAATATATAAATTAATTTTCTAACTTTAGAGGTTAAATTTTGGATATAAACATATCCTGCCAATTTAATGTATTGTCTATAGTTACACCCAAGTATTTAATATCTGAGGTTCTACTCAAAGGCAGACAAGAGCAATCCCTAAGAGAGTCAGAACATTTATGGACTCGTATAGTAAACGTATCACAAGGTTGAGAGGATTTACGGTGAGAGAAAGTGAGGAATTTGGTCTTCGAAATGTTTAGTGTTAGCTTGTTATTTGCAAGCCAGTTGGTCACAACTTTCAGTGTACTTTCAGCCATCTGGCGACCTTTCTCCCAATATTTAGCGTGTATCAAAAGTGCAGTATCGTCTGCATATGTAAACATTTTACAGTTAGGTAGACGAAGAAGACAAAGATCATTTATATAGATCAGAAACAAAGTTGGTCCGAGCACACTACCCTGCGGAACTCCGTAACTTAACCGTTCCTCATCACTAGTGTGAGAACCTATTTTAACAAATTGAGTACGATCCGATAAATAGTCCCTAAAAATTTCCAATGACATCCCTCTGATACCAATTTTTTTCCAATTTGTTTAAAAGAATGGGAACGGAAACAGTATCAAAAGCTTTAGACAGATCAAGAAAAATACCAATGCATTTTTCTTTCTTATCTATATTCCTGACGACATAATCAGTTAAAGCTGCTACTGCATCCTCAGTGGATTTATTTCTCCTAAAGCCAAATTGATTATCAGCTACTAGATTTTGAGACTAAAAAACTAACTAATCGAGTGTTCAGAACTTTCTCTAGTATTTTAGACATAGCTGTAAGGACAGATATAGGTCTGTAGTTATTTACACTCTTCCCGTCCGCACCCTTGTATACAGGATAAACCAAGGCCTTCTTGAAAACCTTAGGAAAAATTCCACCAGATAATGAGAGGTTACATATATATGTTAGTTAGTAGTGGTGCAAGCTTTTTACTACATGATTTTAATATCGAAGTTGGAAATTGGTATTGGAAATTCGAAATGGAAGTTGGTTTCCGGAATGAATAATAAAAAATTACAATGAATGGCTAAAAATCAATTTATTGTTTCTCAAAATATTCTTCGTGAGCGTCAATACACTGTTTTCATACGAATAAACCAATTTCCATAGCATTTATTTCACTCCGCCGTGGTGACCTTAGAAACATGTTTTTCATACTGTTCGAAAACCTCTTCTGGCGATGAAAATCGTTGACCGCGTAATTGGTTCTTAATTTTTGGAAACAAGAATAAGTCACAAGGTGCCAAGTCGAGACTGTATGGAGGATGGCTCGTGAGTTCTACGTTTTTCGCCTTCAAAAAGTCGTTTGTCTATTTGGCCGTGTGAGAGCTAGCATTGTACTAGTGCAAGACATCCGGCAAGCAAATGGTCGTATACAAATCAACATTCACGGTAAGTCGATTCTCCAAAGCAGCACGTGGCTGGCAACACAGCCACGTGTCCAGTTTTTTCTAAAAAAAAGAAGTGATCATCTTATTCGCGACACTTTGCACGTGCTCCACTTTGGTGGGGTTCATTCGGCTCATTTTGAAGGACCCAATCAGTCGATTGCAGCTTTTGTTTCGGAGTCGTAGCTGTAAATCGTCACCTGTTACTATGTTCCACACCAAATTTGACACCCCTTTGAATCTGGTAAGCATGACATTGCACCAAGTGACGCGTTCCGTTTTTTGAGCTTCAGTCAAATTGTGTGGGATCCACCGCGAGCTCCACTTTTGCCCAGCCAAATGTTTGTGTAAGATTGATTGTATCTGACTCATGCCTATGCCTAAGGATGCCCGAACCTCATGTTAGTTCACATGCCTGTCTGTTTCGATCATATAACGCACAGCATCGATGGTTTTGTTGTTGACAGCGGTGGACGGGTGATGACCTTCTCGAAATTAGTCACTGAGATTGACACGACCGCGCTTGAATTCTGCAAACCAGCTATAAATTGTCGTCTTACTTGATGCTCCATCGCCAAAAGCAGTTTGAAGCCGAGCGAGGCTCTGCTGAGCTGTCAAATTACACTTAAAATCATAGAAAATCATACAGCGAAAATCTTAACGAGTTAAATCCATCGTAATGCAGACACGCCATTTTTTAAAATGACTCCACAATGAAAAACCAAATGTCTCTTAGATGAAACAAACTTTACAGCCAAACAGCTCCATTTTCAAATATTGAAATTACTTTTTAAATATTATTTATGTAAGTGGGCAATTCCGGAAATTTTCAGTGTGACCTTTGTATAAGATATTTTACTGCCATCTGCTTTGTCATTTGTACCTATACGAAAACTAACTCCTTGTATCATTAGCCCGGTTAGTAGTTCGGTTGACCGAACTGATGAGACTTTTGCATCTCAGTAGTTCGGTAGTACAAATCAACCAGACTACTGAGCCCTTCAGACGGAATTAGTAGTTCGGTTAACACTTCGGTGGTCCGAAAAGTAGTAGAATAAAAACTACAATAGTGTGAAAACTATATTACAAAAATGTACAAATAATAATAGCACAAAGAACTTCATATTTACTTTAATAAGAATTTAATAACCAAAATATTAGTATGAGAACGAAAAACAATCAAAATGCAAAAACAATTTTATTGATATTAAATTTCGCTCGATTCCGAAACTCGTTATAAGAAAGTAAAGGATTAATGGGGTCAGGTAGAAGGGTCCAAAGATTAAATCAACAAACTGTCTCTCCGGAATGGAAGCCTAAATTAACAACTTCAGTTACAAGACAATTTCAGCACAATAATGTTGGGATCTTGTTTCGAAACCCTCCATCGGAAATTGACGAGCCCCAGATTGCGCCTACACTTTTTCTCTTTAATAATCGTAAAAGGGTATTTTTGAGGAAAACTTTACACTTTGTTGACTTTCACCCTTTGAAGAGCAAAAAATATTAAGTCCGTCAGTCGCAAGAATTTTAAATTGTCTTATGCACTTTTTTATAGTTAAAAGTGATTACAAGATAATGAAGTTTTTTATTTTGTTATTCTTCTTGCAGCGCCATCTTCTAAGACAACAGCACAGAACAGTGACCGTTTTTTCTTACCGTTCATCCTACAGCCGCGCTAGGACCAGTATATTTTATGAGAGAGGAGTAACGTGGCAAGTCGAGTACGTACTTGTTTCGGTGGTGAGTGAGATATGTCATACACCATTGCCATCCCACCCTATCCCTTCACATTTTTCCAACCCTTTCTCCAAATTAATTCCAATTAATTTATCCAAATGTAGGCAGCGCACCCGAAGCGGGGCAACATTTGTTATTCTACTCAGTGATTCCCAAACTTATTTCGATCATGGACCCCTTGCCATAACAAAAACTTAACTATGAACCCCCGAGTGAATTAACTTTTAATATATAATAAAACCTACTAAAAATACTTTATTCTGTCCTCTCTGATGAGATAGTTGCACGTAGGTAGGGGTCCATACCCACTTTGGGAATGACTGTTCTAGACTGATCTTGGCAGTCCAGAATGACAATTGTGACGGAGTTCTCTTACCATACCACTGGCGTAAGCACTTAATCCAGGATGTTCTCCGCGTTCCGAGCATCCTCCTGCGTTGCAAAATGAGTTGGAGGAGCTCATATTGTTTGTTAATCAGCTTAAACAAGCTGTTTTAATCGATCATTATTTTGAATACTTATATTATATATTATGATCATTATATTTATTTCAAATATTTATTATACAAAAATATAAATGAGAAAAACATAACAGGTGCATAATACAGCTATAACAACACAAAATGTATGCAAGTGCAATAAAATATAATCAGTATAAGATAAAATACAAATACAATAATTGTATTTGTATTTTATCTTAATCTTAATTTAATTATTAAATAATAATAAATTACAAATAAGCTATTATAAGTTCTAAGTGCAACATATTTGTACAATGTCCTCACTTACACTCTTTGAAATTCGTAACTACATATTATCTAATAGTACCTACACTCGTACTCGTACATATATAAGGAACGTCACGTTCCTTATATGTATTTAAAGAATGATTAGAATAGTTCCCGAACATGCAAAAGGCGTTTATTAAAACGCAATAAGCTGGAATAAAGGGGTTCTGGTATGGCGATGGTAATATAGCGGCTGGCTCAGTTCCAAATTACAGCCACAGCCTTAAGTGTCGACACTAATTCCTACACCACAGTATTTTATGAAAATTAAAACCTCTCTTGTAACACACTCACACACATATATACACATATATATAAAGGAATATTTTCTCGTTGCATAGCAATCACCATATTGCTTAACTACACTAAAAAACTAAACGTAACTAAAACTAAATACCTACACTACATTCCAAAGAATTTAATATGGCGGCGTTCACACCACCTCATTCCATTGGATAAATATCATTAAAAAGACGCCATCCATTCTTCAATTCCTAAAGGTCCTAATTAAATAGAATATTAAGTTTTATTTTTACCCACGACGGAGCGGAGATGGTATATATGAAGTCGGGGTAACAGAATGTACGAGTGTGGTACGTTTGTGTATCTCTTTGTTTGCGGTAAGAAGGCGGCAGACGAGCTCAAAGTCCACCTGATGGTATGTGAATAATGTTGGTATGTTCATGAACACACCAGAAGCTGTTCCTTGGTCCGATCTATTGGCGAGGGGGGATAGTGATTCGACGTTTTAATGAAGCGAGACCCTACAAGAACAAAATCCCTATTAACAGTTTGGTAAGTTTATGTACGTGCGAGACACTGAAAGTTTTTATAATCTCAAAAATTATATATATCAGATTTATTTATAGATGGAATTATTTATCTTTTATTTATTTTATTTATCTTTATAGATGGAAGTTGTTTTATTGCTTTTCGAAGTATTCTCCACGACAATCGATATAATTTTTCATGCGATGAAACCATTGTGTGTAGCATGTCTACCCTTCTTTAGCACTTCTTCAACAGCCTTTTGGAATTCCGTTACTGCCTCTTCTGCATTCATAAAACGTATTACTCTGAGTTACATTTACAGTACTCAAAAATTGATTCGTTTGTCTGTCAGATTGAGCTGGGGCATTGTCGTGATGGATGATCATTCTGCTTCGTGGGCGTTAAGTCCGCAGTTACTGTTCTTTTATTTTCTAAAGTTATAGTTGCAAAGTGGCCCGATCTGCCAAAAAAAGGAGGCAAACATCTTCTTTACCCCACTTACTTCCTTTCTTCACTTTCATCGCCAACTCTTCGAAAGGAAAGACCCACTGCTCAGATTGCCTATTAGTTTCAGGCTCATGGCAGTAGATCCAGTTTTCATCACATGTTATTATATCAAAAACAACATTTGATTAACCATTGTCCAATTTATCAAGCATTTGGAGACACCATTCCACGTGGCAGTGTTTTTGAGCTTCGCACAAATTGTGAGGAATCCATCTAGCACAAAGCTTCCTTATTCGTAGGTGATCGCGTAAAATAGTTTGAACTTGACTCACATCAATACCTAATGATTCCCGTATCTGCTGATATGACGTTCATTTGTCTGCTTCAATCATGAGCCTCACAGTTTTGATGTTTTCCTCCGCCACCGTCGTTGCAGGACGTCCTTCTCTAACATCGTCACTAAGGTGGGTACGACCACGTTTAAATTCACTTAACCAGTTATAAACAGTGGCACTGGATGGGGCTTCATCACTAAATGTTAAATTAATTAACTCTTTCATAACTATATTTCTGGTTTAGACCGCAACGAAGGTCATAAAAACTCATTGAACGAAAATGGTCTCCTGTTAAATTCATTTTTCCGCAAACATTTAATTTACAAATTGCCGCCAAAAATAAACAACAAATGACAGTTTTGACAATTTAGTGGCATTTGACAAGCAGAGTTCCATTTTCAATATTTTAAGTTAAAGCGTCCCGCCTTTTCCATATAAACGTATTCTCCCGTTTTCTCCGTGAATTCTTGCAATAGGCCAATCATTTTTTAATGGGTTACAGATATCTACCATGAGCACGTTTTGATTTCTTTGTTTAGTGGTTTCTTATAGGAGCTAGGACCCTCTAAAACATATATGGGCAACAACCAGCCCGCGGGCCGGATCCGGCCCGCTGTAAGATATGATCCGGCCCGCGAGACATTTTGAAAAAACCCAATTAAAAAAATATTACGTTAGGTACTTATACTCACGGGAGTGACAGTGAGGCGGCAAACATCAAATCCTTTGATATTTGCCGCCTCACTCTTTGATAATCGCCGCCACTCGGCATGCTCGATCAAATTCTTTGAGGTTTGCCGCCTCACGGGCGACACATCAAAAGATTTATTGCTTCTCAATTATTCTAAACTAGTTTATTCCAGATTATTCCTTCATTTTGCCTATATAAGCGGGTGGATGGCCCGAACGTTAGTTCATTTCTATTTGAGCTACCGAGGTGATAACTTGGACAAGCGATATCCTAGCGAACTGCTCGAGCCGTCAACTTGCTTTGTGACTTTGTGTGCATCTTGAGTGGTTACTAACTATAGTTTGTTATTAAGTTTATTGAACGAAAAGTAAACAAAAATGATGTCTGGTGGAAAGAAACGAAAAGTAGATACAGAGGGTCGCCAGTTTCAAGAAAAATGGACTGAAGAATTCTTTTTTATCTTGCACAATAGTAAGCCTATTTGTTTGCTGTGTAATGAATCCATTTCAGTAATGAAAGAATTCAATATAAAGAGGCATTACTCAACTAAGCATGCTACGCTGCACTCACTGACAGGACAATTAAGAACAGACAAAATCCAGAAGCTTACCGCAAATTTGGAAAAACAGCAACAAATGTTTCATAAACAAAGAACACAACTTGATAATGTTGTGAAAGCTAGTTTTATAGTTAGCTCAAAATTGGCAAAGGCATTAAAACCATTTGCCGAAGGAGAATTTATCAAGGAGTGTATGTTAGAAGTTTGCGGTATTTTGTGTCCTGAAAAGAAAAATGAATTTGAAAAAATTAGTTTGTCAAGACGAACTGTTGTTCGACGTATAGAAATGATGGCTAATGATATAAAAACAACATTGACTGACCGTATGGCTCTGGTTTTGAATCATTTTCCATAGCATTAGACGAGAGCACCGATTTGTCTGACACAGCTCAACTGGCTATATTTATTCGAGGTGTTGATAAGGAGTTCACTGTTACTGAGGAATTGCTTGCTTTACAGCCGCTAAAAGGAACCACTACAGGAGAGGATATTTTTATTGAAGTTCAAAAGGTATTCACAAGTTTTGGCTTGCCATGGTCAAAATTAATTGGAGTATGCACTGATGGTGCACCTTCTATGGTCGGCTTACGTAAAGGTTTCATCGGAATTTTGAATGAAAAAGCAACAGAATTAAATGTGCAAAAAGATGATTTGATAGTCCTTCATTGCATTATCCACCAACAGAACTTGTGTTCTAAGTCCATTCGGCTCCAGAATGTTATGAATGTGGTAGTAAAAACCATCAACTTTATTCGATCCCTAGGGCTTAACCATCATCAGTTCAAGGCGTTTTTGGATGAAATATCAGCTGAATATAACGACGTAACATATTATTGTGAAGTCAGATGGCTGAGCAAAAGAAAAATGTTGAAACGGTTTTACGAGCTTAGAAATGAGATAGCAGACTTTATGAAAATAAAAGATAAACCACTATCTGAATTAAGTGACCCAAAATGGATATGTGACTTTCAATGATTTGTACAGCCATTTGAAAGCGTTTCAGATCAAACTACGCTTGTGGGAGTCACAGATGCTGTCTGGTAACAGTTACCATTTCAACACGCTCTCTGCGTATGAAAATATTGCTTATGCTCAATATGCTGAAGAACTCAAGTTACTGTCGGAACAATTTTCGAACAGATTTAGCGACTTCAAAAACATGGAAGACTGTTTCAGTTTATTTGCTACTCCTACAAAATATAATGTACAAAATGCTCCAATACACTTACAAATGGAGTTGATCGAGATTCAAGAAAACTCACTCCTAAAATCCAAATTTGAAGACGTAGAGTTGTGCGATTTCTACAAAAAATACCTAGAAAAAGACAATTTTCCGCAGCTTAGAAAATTCGCAAGAAGATTGATTTGTGCGTTTGGCAGTACTTATAAATGCGAACAGTTCTTTTCATTGATGAAAGTTAATAAATCAACACATCGTACAAGACTGACTGACGATAATTTGGAAAATTCTTTACGTCTTTGTATCAGTGGAATTAATCCAAATATCGATGGATTAGTTTCCCAAATTCAAGCTCAAGTGTCTCATTGATTTCGGTGTATTTAACTTTCGTAGTTTGTAACAATTGCAAATTTAACGATTTAATTATAATGTACCAATTTTTTAAATTTCATTTTGTTATTTTAATAATTGTACTATAATAACATTGTCGTATTATTTCATGTCTAATATCTATCGCAAAAAATATTATCACTACTTTAAAATGCACAAGTACTTTTAAACGTGGCCCGCGAACGTATTTGCACGCTAAAGTTTGGCCCTCAACATGTCAAAGGTTGCCCATACCTGCTCTAAAATAAAAAAAAATCCGTTAAAACGCTGCAACGTTAAGAAGCCCAATGTGCAATTTTATCAACTGTTATTTAAAAAGCAAACGTACCGACATAGAGAAACTATTCTTTAATGTAAATCAGAAAAAAAATATATAGATCCATTTCTGGAGGAGGAAACCATTAACCTGCCGAGTACAAATTGTAAAAATACCTATTTTTGAAATAAACTTCAGATGTATCTTAAAGTATACGATGTATGGACCTTAGTTACCTGAAATAGATAAAGATTAAAATAGTCATATTTAAATTAATAATAATAATAATATAAATAAAGTATCATTAAAATAATGTATACTCCTGTAATGTGTAATGTAATGTAACAGCAAATGATTCACGCGCGGACTATAGTATGCGTACACGATAAAGTAAGATGACTCAATGACTATATACCGGTAAAAATAATCATTCAAGACAACTTGAAAACGATCAATATATAGATTATTATCGTTCTGTGTTTTGCATATCGATTTATATGAGCTTTGTTGTAGGTATATAAAACTTATCCACACGGTCTTTGCAAAAAAAAGTCTTCGCCCAATTACATAGTGACATCGTATAAACAAAATGAACCACTGCAAATTGGAACAACTTAAACAACGTAAAATAATTACGGGAATTAAAAGTAAATAATAACAAAACAAGTATAACAAAAGGAAACTTTCCTTTCCGCACCACCTAAAATTCGCCGCGACTTGTATAATATAGCAATAAAAAGAGTTGAGGCAACCCAGGATGCGTTAAACATGATTCAAAAACTTTTGCCATAAATACAACAGTGCATTGAAGCGGTCTCCGGCGAAAATGGCGAGAAGTTTTCCCTAGAAAAATGTTGAGCTTGAATTCCTTTTTTTTTCTTTTAAAATACCATCAAAGCGATTTTTTAATTATGTTAGTTGCAAAGTCTAGGAAGCGAACAGAGACGAAAAAAGAATGTCTGTGGTCTGTGCACACTGTTTAAAAACATGCGTGGTTAATGTAATTTTAATTTTAAGGTACGACGGAAATTAATGTATGGTTCCAACCCACCAACAAATATAAAATTTATGACAATGTATTTGTTATGATATAATCGTTATAAGCAATTGTAATGCGATGGATCTTTTTACTAAAACAATATGAAGGACGTTTTAACAAATAAAGGACACTTATGAACTAAAAGCTATCATTTGAACATCTCGAGCGAAAGAACAGATGTCGTTGCTGATTTTTTGGGACACTTATACGCATCGACCTTTGAATTAGTAGTCTGAAATAATGTGAATGATATGACGAACTTACACCATATTATTATAAAACAAAGCCACCGTTAGGCGTCGGCCACATGGGGTCGCTCACCTCGGTGACCCGGCAACCAATAGCTCGAATGGAGTTGTATATATGTATATAAGTAGTCAATTGTCCACACGGTATCGCTTGAATTTGGACGTATTTGTCAGCTTTAAAACAGCACCATCCCATCTCTTCCCGCGAGTGCCGTAAAAGACGACTATGGGATGCCATGCTTAGTTTTGGTCAGCATGTCGTTTTAAAGCTGTACATCCCTCATGCACAAGACAATGTAGATGAGAGGACCCATTCCTGAGAAGGCATTCCAGTACAACGATCTATCGTTTTTGACTGATATCTACATATACAGATAGATACATTGTATCCCAGATGTTCATAAACCTTTACCAATAAGCGAACTGCGATCTTACTCATAAATATTAGCAAAAAAATGTCGGCTTGTATCAAGGCATCGACCTAAGAAATATCTCCAATATTCCAGAAATATCCTATTCTTCAGGAATATGTTCCTGTCAACAAACCCTAGATATATGTCAACATTATGTACAGTAACTAGAGAAAATTTGACTACTGCGATATTCATAACGTCTACGACATCAGCCGCTGGCACGCAATAACATAACTATATTGTTCTAAGTGCAAATTCTCACCCAAACTTCAATCTTGGCTGCTTTCCCGGCGGAGAAGTACTTCCAATATATTCGTATATTCGTATAGCTAGATAGATAGATAAAACACATTATTTCACACCGAAACATAACAAGACGGTAACACACATAGAAACACATGGAATGCACAATCGGCGGTCTTATCGGTAATAGCGATCTCTGCCAAACAACCTTTGCACAATACACGTACAACCTATGTACATCTGTGAACATCTATGTACATCTATGTCTGTTTGTTTGTTTATTACTTGTTCGCGCTAATCTCAGGATCAATTAATACGATTTTGGTGCAATTTTCATATAAATAAACTTTACACGTATTTATGAAGTTTATCTTTATTATATAATTTATAAAATTGATCCAATAGTTTTGGTATAGCGGGATTTACTTTATAGGGAAAGATATTCAAAATGAAGATATCCCTGGCGAAATCGCCATAAAATGTTATAAACTACTAGCCGTGTGCTAAGAAACTTAGGGGATGAATTTTCAAAAATCCTTTCTCAGTGCTCACCTACGTTATATAAGGAACTCCTGTGCAAAATTTCAAGCTTCTAGACCCACCGGTTTAGTCTGTGCGTTCTCTGTCAGTCAGTCAGTGTTCGATTTTTATTAAGTAGAAGATAGATGAATACTATTTGATATCTGTTAATTTAAAAATATCAGCATGATATATATAATATATGATATAGAGTGGTCCCATTCTAAAGTGAGACGACACCACACGGTACGTGGTCTCAATTTCTTTACCCCATATGACCGCCTATTGCCACTTCATCATGCTGATTCTATAAACTATTTAGCGATCCCCTCGTTTCAAATTTTGTCTCACAGTGAAACTACGAGCACAGTTATCTCCATAGCTCGATGAACGACTTTGAACTTATAATTTAGGCCTACCAACAAATTTCATCTTTAGGCATCGTACGATATAATTGACAGGACACACTAATCAGATAGATGTTATACAATATTTTACTGGACTACGTTTAATCCAATTGCCATATCTCATGAAGACCAATATAATTGTCATGTTGTTCTAAGCCCTCGTATTCGCAAAAACAATGGCAAGTGATTGATTGATGAATAAAACTCATGCCTGTCCACGTTTGAAACCGCTCAGTACTTTGCCCCTTATTTATTTGATTCCTATTTCGGCGTATCCCATTTCGTTACGATCTTATTACGATATTTCCGCTGATTCTAAAAATATTGCAATATGTCTGCGTGGCATGCTCAGTAGGTATATTCGTGGAGGGCTTACGATGGAATGTAATAACAGAGATAGCGACGTTTTCACGAGCATAATGCCTACAATTTGAAATCGCGAAATGCCTCCGCGGGCAATTCTCGGGATATTCTTTACCGTTGTGCAAAATATAACGGATTTTTTATTATCACGGTACGTCGCTTGTAATCGCAACCGAGAGGCATTTAATCGACGTTCGCTGAATTCTACTTAGTACTCTTTGTTTTACGCCGCTTTATTTAGAAGTGCTTTGAATTCAGCAGATGAAAGTACCTACTTGCTAAATGTATACGGTTATATAAATACAATGTTGCATAGGTGTAACAATGTTTTGTTTTCTTCTTATTTCAGATCTAGCGACCAACATTCTTACATTTTAAATTCACCTTTTTAGATAAGCAAGTAAGTATTATGTCGATATTAAAATGACCATAGTTACGAGTAGTTGCGAGTTTAATTACATGATTTATGGTATTACATCTATTAGTAACCTCAAGCTATCATCAACCTTTGTTCTTCAATTATTCTCTCTTTTATAGAACCTTTGTGGTGTTTTATAGGGCCAAGCCACGCCTAATTATTCGATTTGATTACTACCTAATCTCAATCTTAATATTGTATGTTCTTGAATATAATATATACAAATAAATATATGATATATAATTACTATACATAATTATTTATTGTACACACAATATCCAGAGTTATTGACAAACATACCGGCAACTAATTGCACTAAATTTCTAAAATCAAATAAGTCACAATGAACTTTTGTCCTTTGCGTTAATCGGTATCTTGTCTGCCATAGACAAATTCATAATATTCTAATATTGCATTATGTTTGGTGTAGAAAAACGATCGAACGTAAGCTGCTAGTTGTTTTTTTCTTATAATAGATCAAAGACCAAAAAAACTGTAAAGTGTCTTATTTCGTGAATGTACGTACATATATAAATAACCGAATTTTTCTAGCGATTTCGCATTGCACTTTTCAATCGGACGTCGCCACTGTAAAATATACTTAAAGTGATTTTTATTGCACACAAACAACGGGCAGACGGATATGTGGTCCACATGGTACGTTTGTCCTTGGATACGTGCAACAGCAGGGGCGATACAACAACAAACAACAGAGATGTACAAACAAATGCCTTTTGAGATAAAAAAAATGTATTCAATTTAAAATTTAGCTGCAGACTAAACAATATCAAGGCCGCCCATAAAACTGTTTCGTTGTTTTACATTTCAATAAAATCAAATTCATGGCTTCGTATTGAGCCATCACTTTGTTTTATGGCGTATAATAATATTTTTTATTCGCTATGTCGTCATCCCATCACTCCTGATTGACTTGGGAAAAATCCTGGCACATGAAAATAGATCATAATTAAAATATTTTTATCAGTAGGTATTGTAATTAAATGCAGGGAGATGTTACTGAAACCAAATAACATTTTTTGTTACATACTTCTAGCGACTTCTAAGTACATGTACAAGTACCAGTACAGCCTATAACGTCCTAATGCAGGTCACAGGTTGCGGAGGGGTTTTGGGCCATACTCCACAACGCGGGCCAAGTGCGGATTGGTGGATACTCTGATTCCAGATTTTTTTTTTATTTCTCTAGCATGCGGTTTTCAAACATGTGTTTTGTTTTAACTAGTAATAATTTTCAAAAATCCGTTCTAAAATTAAAACTTATTGGTACAGGCCGAGGATTTGAATTCAGGATCACACGAATGTGCGTGGAGTATACCCCTAAGCCATCGCTCATCGAAGTAAATAAAAGAAATTAATTTGCATTTAGTAGTTTCAAATGGGTGTGCCTGACTGAGCACATGAATAGATTAAAATATTTGAACGAAACCCTTAGAAAATTCGTTGGCTGAAAGTATCGATTTAATACGAATGAAACCGAATTAAAATATTCCTCCTATATAATTAGGCCGAAATCGGCTTCGAAGCTTTCATTTTCATAAGGAATAGGGACACACGTAGACGCGATCGGACGGATAGTCGCACTGCTGGTCGATAAGTCGTGCTACCATGCAACTTATCACGCGGTTAACTATAGATGAGTCAGCAGAACTATGGTACTTCATATGTCAACATTTAACAAATGTCACCCGCATGTTAGAGTCTACGACTATGGATCCACCGATCATTGCACTGTGCGACGAAATGTCAAGTCCAGCGATTGTGCGACGCCATGTCAACATTTTCAAGCGACCTAATATGAACAACTCTTTTCGAGCAACACCTTGTGCTCGACGTCGGCATATTATTTTAAATACCACTTTAAACATGAATAAAAATTTATAAGCAACTGTTTAATCATCCACCGCTGGTCTTCTCGTGGATGTTGTCTTGTGCAAAAAGGATGTATGGCCTTAAAACGGCACGCTGGCCAAGCGATCCTCATGGCTTGTGGTAGCAGTTTTGTTATACCTTAGTCGCTTCTTACCACATATCCAGGTCGAGATATAGTGGTGTTGCTCTAAAACCGGCCGACGTCACACGGCGACAGTATAAAATTCACAATACACAAAAAATCTTATGAAATAAAAAAGTAGGTACTTATTTCCAACGAATTAACGCTCTTCCACGAGCATTCAGAACAAACGAGAAAAATTGAAAGACAACGAAGTTAGCGAGGCGTACGTTTTGCGCCTCTAAATCAAGGTAAAGGTTATATCTTATTATAATATTTGAGTGCTCATCAATTTTTCCACCCCATGTATAATACATTATCAAATATCTTGGAAAAGCCCTTAAACGTTTAGTGCAAATTGGATAGACTAGAGTTTTCGTGAATTTTCGAGCACCCTATATTATTTTATAGGGCAATAACTTTGAATACAGATGGATGCTAACGTTATCTCCAAATATTATAATGTAATAACAGTCTGCCGAAATATCAAGGATCTCTTCACCGGCGTATCTTTCCTTATCTAATTTGTCCACGCCACCGGGTGAAACTAGAGACAACAAAGAATTAAGTATACCCAGGCCTGGACACAGCGGTAGGTACACCCTTTGTATTAGTGATGGGCGATTGCGAATAAAATAATAATCGAATGATTCGACGATACTTAATTGTTCCTTCGAATGTCAGCTAATTGTTAAAGCCAAAAAATAATCGAATGAATAATGGAGGTCCGAATTGAATCGATTGCGCATGATATTTGCCAGAAATAAGTCACTTTGTTATGTAAAATCACTTCACACTAGCATATTAGTGATATAAAATCACTGGTCGTCATCGACGTGCGGTTCATCCGCACTTCCTTGACAGAATCGCTGCGTACAGTGCGGTCAAAAAGACACTATACTGCGAAACCGAAAGTTGAGTGAACTGCCAGCCTAGGTTTTTCCATTACACTACGATATGTAGCTCTACAAAAGAGCTGGGAACAGGATTCCGCTAGGTCGGCGGGTGCGCGTAAAGTCCCTGGTGTTACAGGTGTCCATGGGCGGCGGTGACCACTTACCATCATGTGTTCTATAAAAAAAGAAGAAGATACGAAGATTTGAATTGGAGACAAAATTGTCACATATAACAACACTGCCATAACCCATTTATGTACGACGAAAAAATAAAAAAAATAAGTAGCCCTATTGGGCCAAGCCGCCTGGCTTGGATAAAAGTACCGTGAAATTCGAAGTTCATCAAATTCCTCTAGTAAGGAAAGTAAGAATTGTCTTGTTCCAACTCGTTAGAAATCGTTAGAAAGGTTAATTCGATGTCCCTGAAGCGTAAATAGTTAATGCTGCTATTTATGATTCAGGGACCCCGAACTAACCTGAACAAGTGAATTCATTGTAAATATTCAAAACGAAAATAATCTGGAGTATTTGTATCCACCAATCCACACTGGGCCCAGTGATTTACTAGGAAATCCCCCAGTGATTTACTAGGGGAGACCTGTGGCCTGCAGTGGGACATTAAAGGCCGATACAAGATACAAGACTTTATGTATAACTAACTAGCTGTGGCCGCGACTTCGTACGTGTGAAATTTTAGTTTTTAAACTGTAAATTGGGATATCTTTTCTTCTCGTCAGCCGAGTTTGATGAAGCAAAGCCTATTCGAAGCGCCAAGCTAAGCTTAATTAACTTGTGGAAACCCATGAATATCCGTTCCGTAGTTTTGGAGATTAGCGTGTTCGAACAGACAGACAGGCAACAATTTTCAAAATCGTCTTATTGTATTCTGATACTCTTCCTTCATCGCCCCCAATCAGTTTTTGGTATTTACAATATTCAATGTACAGACACGCTAGTACTACAGCTTTATTATATGTATAGATTAATGAAATTATGGTAACACATGTAAACAACATAAGTCGCTCTGAAGGGACCGTTCAGGAAGTCCGATCCGGAACCTTCTCAGATTTTTTCTGATTACACTAGATAAAACATTTTTTTTTTTTCTTTTACAAATTATAGTTCAATAAATGAGATGTTAGACGCTTCGCAAAAACAAATTCTGGATTAAATTCGTACTTACATGTGAAATACTAACTATACATATTTTTACAGTTTTCATGTGAAAGGGAAATAATTACAGAATTTTTCTTTTAATAATGTTCATAAAGAGCTGTACAGAATTATGTATTCTTCGGGCCATTAAAAATTTATGAATTAAATTACTTATATAAATTAAACACGTTTCTTTTACCCACTTATTCACTTAATTTCCTTTACTTTTCCTATTAAGCAAATACCTTAGTATTTACTTATTAACGTACAGGTGTTGTAGTGGTAGTAACGATCGTAGTACTCAGTACCGGCATTGTTCAAAAGAAACTGAAGAAGCGGAACGAAAGCGAACTTGTTAAACATCAGTTGTATCGGTTCTCAGCCCATCTCAGCTCTGTTATTAGCGAGAAGAATGAGTTTTAATTTTAACTTTTGCACTGATTCTCCTTTAAGAGTTCTTGTTTAACAAGATCCCGTTGCTCTTTTGTAGTCGCTTCTAACTTTGGCGAGCTTGAGGCGGCGAACCAATTTTAACTTCTTTAATTTTGAAAGAATTGTCTTAGTTGCAAATCAGTCTTCAAGTAGTTTCCAAAGGAGGATCGTTTGACCATTTGAGGAAACGGAATGTGCAAATTGAGCGAAATCCTCACCGTGAATACATGTCTCGGGGCTGACCCTTCGAGAGGTTTCAAACATATCATCTGCAAAACGGTATGAGTAGCCTTTTCATCAATTAGAGAAGGAAACATACAATTTATTTTTAATGTTTCATATGAGAAATCAATCAAAATTCCATTTTAATGCTTGAGGATATTTGAGGTGGCTATGGCAGTCTCTCCTACTAATTAACTGTGTAAAGTTAATGTACACAACGACAGTTTATGGACCGGTTCGTACGAGAATATTATGCGCGATACTCGTATGCGACAAAAATTCATACGATTCTCACCCACAAACTATTCACATAATATTATTATAAAAACCTCGCATCAATCGAGCGATAATCGGATATGCCGATCGGATCGGAATATGCCGAGAATCACGCATTTAATTAATTAATTACTCTTACTCGCACTAGATACTTGCTTTGTTTCAAAATTACGATTTAAAGCAACGATGTGTATTTTCGTATGCAATCAAACTTGATATTTTATAACGAACATTGTGTCGTAACAGCTCTGGTATCTACACAGTAAGTAATGCACCCGCAAGTGTAATGTAAACTGAACAATTCGGACATTTAGTTTAGGGGACGGATGCAATGTATACCTACTTATATCACAAGTAGGAAATTAAATAAAAAGGTATAAAATACTGCATAATTTTATTTAGAGATCAGTAATAAAATAATTAGCCGTGTGATGTCGGCCAGCTTTTAAATGGCACTATCCTATCTTTTCCCATGGGTGTAGTTAAAGGCGATTAGGGGATAACAAAGCCGCTACCACAAGCCCCGAGGAGCTTGGTCAGTGCGGCGTTTCAAAGCAGTTCATCCCTCGTGCACATAATAATGAACATGAGGAGACCCGTGTCCAACAGTGGATGAAAAAAGAGATGCTGAATAACCACTAAATGCAGATAAAGTGAAATTAATTAAAACCATAATGAAAAATAAAAGCAATTATATCTATGTGAATTTCCTCTATAACTTAGTGCCAAGTCTCAAAATTAAAATTGCTATGACATAGTGCGTTGGCTTCCGACGCTACGTTTTTAATTACTTTCTAGCATTAAATAAGACTTTATTGCGGTGAGTTCTCATTTAATAAGGTCTCATTATTCATATGTTTAATTAATAGAAAAAAGGACGATGCAGATGGGTAAAAGTATCCCAAAAAAATAAACGTACTAAATTTGTATTTCATAGATGTTTTAATAATATTTTGGTAGTTAAGGTCAAAACCGCGGGCGAACCAAGATAATATCTTTTATGTTAAAATCTTTCTCATTTTTTTTGTAAAAAACCAATATCGTTTTAGAAATTTTAAGTTTATAATGATTACAATAAGATGATTTTTACAATAAGGTGGACAATAACACATATATTGTAACTTACTTTATGTTTGTTGGTGACTTGAGACTATATTTTTCGTCCTTTGTTGAATATAATATATTTATAGAAATTTGAATAAAAAATATATAATACATGGTCTGTTAGTTTTCTAATCTTTCAATACTGGATAGCTTCAAAAAATACTTAAACATTAAAGTGATATCGCGTAATTCAAAGCGATAACGTGAACATACAATTTTTAAACTGTGACCATGAAAAAGAGTTGATTTCAACTTATCAACTTATTGCCGCCATGCACGGAATTAATTATTTACCATTGAGAAATGAGGCCTAACAAGGCTCAATATAGATAATTAAAGACCTTAGTAATTATTCTAATTTAATCACGTAATTTAGACACTGCCTAAAGTCGAACATTGCAGCAATAAATTTCATTGTTTAACATAATAGATGTGGCATGAGCCGTCTGGACTAAAATATTAATTAATAATTTATATTGTTACAAATAGTTTGACTTTGACAAGCCACTATGTAAAACAGACAGGTGAAACTAAAGGCCCCACAATGAGACTAATTACAGAATTGTAATAGTACAATACTTGGGTGGAGACATTATTTTAGTGACTGCGAACTAGAATAAATAGAGGGTAATTTATTAAGTCAAATATAGAGCAAATTACCTCAGCTCAACCTGAATTCTCGCAGATCTACAGGGGATTCAGTTAGGCATGTCAGGCATTAATATTTACCAATAAACCAAAATAAGTTTCTGGAACAACCTTACGAATAATCGTAGCGTAGCGAGATGACCTCATGCGGCAGCTAAGAGGTGTTTTCGTTAGAGCATTTTTTTGGAATGTACAGTATGATCCGAAGCCCTCTTATCAAGAAATTGCGGATGCACCGCACTTATGAGACGGGATGTGTGGTTGTAGAAACCGAGGTGGGAAAAGTTCTTCAGCCATTACAGACAAACCCTTCATCGTCATCGGTCCACCTGGCTAGAGGGGGCACTATAGGCAGTTCGCACAGTTTCTGGTTAAAAATACATTTTAAAAATACTTGCTTTGAAACGGAATCCTATTTTTTTGTGCAGTATAATTAGTTAAAATTATAAACAGTATAATTGTACAGTATAATAGGTTCAGTGAACCCTTCCCATTAGGGAGAATTTTGTACATTGAATTCCATTTAGTAGGTACACTAATAAGTGTCTAAACTTGCCATTCCGTCAAAGAACAATATTCGAATAAAATGAAAGTCATGTTCAATAATATTCTCCTCGCTATATAAAACTGTAATAGCCAAGTGTACCCTTTTTGAAATCTGTGATTTCAGAATTCTAATTTATTATTTTCATGTTACTTACTTAGATGCTTACTTATAAATATAACATATTTTTTTTAACCTTTACTATTTTTTTACACACACTGGTTTTTTAACTTTGATTAAGCTTTTAGGTGTTATCGAAGCTTGCCGAAGTTCTAGAAATGGCGTTATTTTATTGGTTATATATTCAAACAATACATATGTAAAAATCAGCTGCAGATCGGTGCAACTCTTATTGACAGATATAAAAGACCCACACATGCCGCTTACCGTAACGATAATCATTATGGGCAGAAATATTTAAATTGTTCTCTAAGCAAACGTCCTGTATGGCGGTTTTGCGTAAGAATTTTATTCGTTGATAACCCTATTTATCTATTGCATTCATTTATACAGTAATTGTAGTTTCCGTGAATGATAAGTAGCTGTTTTGATTACATGATTATGTAACTGGAAATAAGAACCGCAACATCCCCGGTCCCATTTTCCCACGCTGATAAAAGCTGATAAAGTAATATTATATAAAGTAATACGTTGGACATTGGCCATCCAGAAAATTATAGTATAAATATCGGTTCGGTTCTACTGAATTACGTGCGAAATATATCGGGTTAGTTTTGAAAATAGGCGAATTTAAATGTGGCAGGCGTGAATTGAGCATCGCGTACATCGATAGCGGGAAAAGTATTATATCTGTTCATTGAAGTAGCAGTTTATTGAAGGCAATTTTCAAGGTTCTGAAATGTATGTAGATTACATTATAAATGAAATACAATAAAGTTTCATACCTCAATTCAATACTCCAGAAATAAGGAGAAATATTATGGTTAGATGGCAATTATAGTCTGGAAACTGCCAAATTCTACGTAAGATATTAATTACAACTGGTATTACATGCCATCTTGGGTGAATAAAATATTAATCCACGGAGAAATAATTATAAGCCATTTTGCAATATTAGCAATAGGACAATTGTCTGAATACGCTCAGGAATCTCGGAATGAAGATTATAAACGTTTTGAACTACAATATGTCAGAAAATGTTCAAAATCATCCACTAATAAAGATGTTTCACATGCTCACATTTCACACAAACGTCAGATCCTTATATAATCTATATAAGAAAACATAAAGACCGCTAAAGAACTTGACGCAGAAACCATTGAACTATTAAAAGTACATCGCTTAATTAAGGACCCTGAACCCACTAGTATTTAGTAATATCAATATCATATCAAACAGTCTAATTAATTATTACCTGTCTAATGGTTTTTAATCTATAGTCACTTTAATAATAAAGCATAAGCTATAGCATATTTAAGCATAAGCTCTACAAGTATTACAAGTTAGTATACAAATTAGTATATCTGTAAAATAAAATAGAAATTTTGTTATGCTTATAATTATTATTTATTTCCAATTTAAGGACTCGTCTACACCAGCGATTGTCGATCCTTCGACAGATATGACCTGCCCGTTGCGACTTTAGCTTACTAATTCAATGAGCTAAGTCGATAGATTTAGTGACAGATTAGGATCTTTAGTAGTCGTTTATTGATTCTTGATGAAAGTATGAGTTCTATAAAAAAAATAAAAACCTTTCTAATATAATTCGGTAATCCAAATATGAACCGTATGCAAAGATTTTAAAGACTCTCAAGTCTCTTAAACTGGTCTTCCGTTAAGTCAAGGTACCGAGTATCAGCATAGTCTTTAATAGGCAACAGCGGAGATTGTGCTTGTGTAATTTTGGTGTCAATTGGTTCAAGTTTCGTAAGCGTTTCAAGGAGCCCGCTTCTCCAAAAGTTTAAATATATATGCTTAGTTGTAAATCAACTGGGAAAGCTTTAGAAACACATTTTTACTCTTAGTTTATAAGTGTCTAGAAATGTCTTTTTGGGAATTTTAATTAAACAGATAGGATTCTGGTATTGAAATGCTTTTCATTCCTACTTTCTCAACTTGAACTACATTAAACATGCTTGAAAAATTCTAAAGTTAGCGCAGGAAAGTGACTTGAAACGGGTATTTCTTAATAAAGATGGTAGCGTGCCCACTGTTTGCAATTAAGGTATTTCTTAATAAGATTAAAATTGCTGGGTTTGACTGTTCAATAACAAAGTGGAATGATCCGCGACGAAGGGTTGGGGCATATAATGATGATTTATTTACCAAAATAAATGTCTTTCTTAACAATATGTATTTATTAGCATTTATTTAATGTTAGCTACGTTATGTTTTCAGCTCAGTTTGACTCGTTTTTGATATCGTAGTATAGAGAGACATCAAACTTTATTTCCTATGATTACTTTTCCCATAATAATTTTTATAGTTTATATATAGATTTTATATTATTCATATTGTAATAGATTGTTCTCTCACAATGAAAGTCCTAGTAAAGAACACGCTCGCCACGCGCGTATGCTCGCAACGTTTCGTTTGGCCTCCCTTTACTCCCTTTTTACACAACACCCACGTTTTTTATTCGACAGTAAACCGTTTTTATTTACGGTACTCCCCTTAAATTTTTATTGTAGCCTTGCTTTCCCTATCATTTTACCATTGGCCAAAAGCAATTGGCCAAAAAATCAAATTTGTAATAATAAAATAACAAAAGAGCAATAAACTATCCGTGTCCACGCGCTACAATATATGTGTATAAATACAGCCCAAATTACCACATGACCATTGTAACGCGAAGGTTGGCAGAATTCAATTTTAAAATACGTTCACAAAGCGTGCTCGGAACATTGTTTGCAATGCCCATTTCCATTCACGCGCCCAGCTGAAGTAACAGGCGTACGGATTTTATGCAAATTTTTGCGATCGTAAACAAAAAGCTTTAACAAACGCAGCGTGTGATACAAAATTTAAGCGAAGCGGGCCTTTTCGCCGTGCTTTCCCCCTCGATTTAACGATGGCAAAAATGTTAAACAAGACATTCAGATGCGGGATTAAGCTTTGCATACGGTTAATCTAAAATTAAATACGGTGGGTAATTAATAATGTAAGAAGAATAACATTAAAAGATTGTGTTTTCCCGGGGCGTTTGCAGTGAGCTACATTCAAAGAGCGTGCTCAGGGGTCGGGTATTTCTTTGAGCCGTAATGAGAGTCACGCTCGAAAGGGCTGCTTTGCTTAATTCCGTTTGCTTTGATGGGTGAAGATCAGAGTCCCACAGGCCTCGTTCGGACTCCTTTCCGTCTAGTTATTGTGGACCGATGTCGAAATTCTTAACCAAAGATACTTGTTTTATTTAGGTTTTTTTCTTATTCTTAGTTGTCAGTTTAAGCCAAAAATGAAAGCAATGTTTATTTATTGAACTTATTTATTAAGAAATTAAATTACAGTATCTAATAATAGGCACTAAAATTAGAAGTGACTTATTGTTAAATGTTATTTTAAAATTAAATAAATATTTTACAGAAGAGATTTATAAGTTAATCGAAGTACGTAAACGATACAATTGCATCTATAATGTTTAGTGCTACTATTTTTTTGCTCTTGCTCTAGTGTAAGTCTGTCACTGGTGACTAGAAGGAAAAAGTAATACAAGTAATACAAAATGAGCCCGAGCATTTACCCTTATCGAGTTATATGACCTTGGACCTTCAATTATTCTCTTTTATATTAGGCACCCTATTAAGCCAAGAATCGTTTGAATGGTAGTACTATCAAAACGAATTATTGCAAAACGGTTGATTAATCACATTGTGGTTCGTGGTATATTCCAACAGTCAATAGCAGTTACATTACACTACCTCATTACTAAAATCATTACCTACATATTTTAATCCCCGTATGATATCTACAACGATATATTTTTTTTTTTTAACGAAATGAATTAATTTAATGTTGGACATGGATTTTCTTTTAAGTTTATATTTACACAATCCATATCATGATACCATAATCATAATGTCTTTTGTTCATTTTTTTTTATAAAACAGTTCTACCTATAAATGTTATCGTCGTGCGGTGGCAAGCTAATAAAGTAGGGCGCTGGCGGAGGCGGTGCTAGATAGCGCACCGATCCTGGCCCTGATTGCACTTTATGGGGTAAAGTGGCCGTAGATAACGATGCTGGAGGCAATGTGGCCGCGTATCCGGGCCACGGGGTTCCCCACAGAGGCGCCGCGCCCGCCGCAGGACTGCTTGCCAGCGGACCACCCCTGTAAGACGTCGTAGTCATCCGCAAGCGAACAATACATATCGCCACGATCAAAATAGCAATGAACGCCACCACTCCACCCACAATTCCTATTATCAGATTGTCATCATTATTAGAAGACGCCACGCCGAGTACAGGCGCCCCCTTCGGCTCCCCTGTCACTTTCGGTCGCTCATGAGACGGCGCAACCGACCAGATAATATCAGGTTCTGCTGAAGTACGATGCACTAATCGAGGTGGCTGAGTAGTCGAAGCACTAGTTGACGACGACGACGCTGTAGTTCTCCGCCTTGTATCACAAGACAATTCATCGTCACCAATTTCAACTAATAAAAATCCAGACAAATGCTCAGGTGAGTCACAACGCACATCTTCTATGCCCACATTTGGCAACCACCTGCGGAGTGCTCTTGCATTACAGTCGCAACGAATCGGATTGGTGTCTAAACCAAACATGGATAAATCGGCACGGCGATCATCTAACGCTACCAATAACTGTGGTTGTAAAGTCGTTAATTGGCTTCCAGCAACGTCTATTGTTATTTGGGAAGACCTTGGCAAGGGGAACAATAATGCTGGCGGTAGATTTGTCACAGATGTATTTCGAAAACGAACTATAATAGCTGGAGATTTTAGGCCAGCTAATACACCAGAAGACACAGTCTTTAGGCGAGATCCCCTGAGACCTAATTCTTCTAAGCGTGGATGTAAAGTTGAGTGTAGTTGATCAGCTCCTATGTTTGTATCCTTTACTTCAACATCTAGTTTTTCGAGAGCCAACAAATATTGCAACGCACCTTGAACATCGAAATAACCTAGTCTTGTATACCCATAAGCTCGAAGTTCAATCATATTAGGTAAAGCTCTAAAAGCATTTTTTTCTATTCTGGTACATTCTTCTAGGTTCCTCATATCTAAAACTCGCAGTGACGAGAGACCTTCAAGGTTGCCGTCCACGATTGTTGCTATAGGATTATTTGAAATGTTCAAGCGCTGTAGATTTTGAAGTTTAGGCCAAGAAATAGCAAGTGATCCTGAGACATCTACTATCTGATTATTTGAGAGATCCAATGATTCTAATAATGTTGTTCTGGTAAATGTCTTATCGGTAAGCTTTGTGATATTATTGCAAGATAAATTCAAGCTAACCAAGAAAGGAGTTTCAAGTTGTCCAACTGATTTTATTCCAGTACCTGCTAAATTTAACTCTCTTACAGTTTTCGGTTCAGACAATATATTATTAATTGTTTTCTCTGACAGAGGATTGAAAGATAGATCCAATTTCTTAATGTTAACCATAACGCTATCTTCAGCTGGTATATCAACAATTTGATTATGGGCTAGATCAACAGACGATACAAAGAAGTATTGCTTCTGCAAAGCTTTCAATGGAGCTTGTTCAAACAAATTGTTTCTTAACACGATTTTTTCCAACATATGTATTCGGGTTCTATCGAAAATGTTGTCTGGCAACTCTGTAAGTACATTGTCGCCAAAATTTAATAATTCTAATCGAATAAGTCCTTCGAAAAGTCTGTCGCCCAACCGATCGATCTTGTTATCCGATAAATCCAAATGCTGTATCTGTGTAGAGTTGTGGAAAGCCATTTCACTTATTGTTTCGAGTTCATTTCTTGCCAATAAAATGGTTCTGAGTTTTGGAAGCCGAGCAAAATCAAGTTCATCGACATTCTTCAATGAATTTCCAGATAAATCTACTAATTCTAGATACTGCAAAGTGCTTATAAGTTCTGATGGGAAAAAGTTAAATTTGTTATTTGTTAGTATTATTTCTCTCAAGCGTGGATGTATTTTAAATGATGACGGGAATAAATAACTCAATTGATTATCTGAAATGTCAATTACTTCTAAACTTGTCCCAGTATTGAAAAATTCTCCTTTAAATGCATTCAATTGATTGCCTTTCAATGACAAATACTGTATGGACATTACATTAACAAATGCAGGAGTCCTTATGTTGACTATGCTGTTGTATGATAAATCCAAGTGTGTCAAATTCTTAAGATTTTTGAATGAGTTTTCTGATATCTCTTGTAAGAGATTATTCGATAAATATATTCGTTCTAAGTTGGGATTCTTAGAAAACAAATTCACTGGAAGGGCTTTTAACCCAATATAACTCAAATCAATAGAGAGTAGAGCCTGATTGTGATTGAACACATTTTGCGGGAGCACGCTAATGTGATCATTCCTACTGATGTTTAAATGAGATAAACTTGGAATCGATTCGAAAGCTTCCACCGGGATTTCCGAAAGCTGATTATCGGATATATCTAAAAACCAGAGATTTATAAATTGCAAATGCTGCCCGGTAAAACCTAATATTCTATTTTGACTTAAAGATATAAATTCAAGCGTAGTCTCTAAGCCACTGAATACGTCTGCCGATATGGAGTTCAAAAGATTTCCTGATAAATCCAAATGGCTTAGTGCTTTGAAGTGGTTGAATGCAGCGGTCGGTAGCTCTCTGATAACATTCCGAGAAAGAACTAAGGAGGCTATTCGGTCCGAGACTGCTCTAAGTATATCGCTAGATAAAGCGGTCACTCTATTAAAACCTAAATGAACGGAAATTAGATTTGGCAAACGGGAAAGTGCCGTTGCTGGGATGAGCAGAATATTGTTATCGCGAAGAAGTAAAGTCTGGAGGCTTGTCAAGCCATCAAATGCATCATCTTCCACCTGTAAAAATAAAAATTGTTATTGAAATATTAAAAAATTCTAAGCCGATTGTCAACATTTTATGCATTTTTGTTATTTTATTTGACATAAGACTTGATAGTTTTACAAAATACTGACATACAACATAAGAAGATATAAATAAATATATTTCATCGATATCGATATATAACATTAATTTATTTAAATATTTCTGACATTAATTAATTTATAAAATATATTTCTATATTTAATATTTATATATTTCTTTTGCTCGCGGCTTCGCTCACGTGGAAAAAACATTAATCCTTGTGTAAATCTGTCCCTCTAGTACACGTATGTCGTTAGTAGCAATACGTTGGATTGTTATAGTTATTAGTTGTTATAAACAAACCAAGTCGTAATATTAGTCGAGATAATAATAATTATAGAAAGTATTTATACTAACCGTACGAAGAGAATTAACTCCGACATCCAAATATTTCAGTTCGGTGAGACCCACAAAAGTACCCGGCATCAATTTCACAAGATTGTTTCTACTGAGATCCAACACTTGTAATGATACCAAAGAACTCAAATGACTGCTATCAATATTCTGTAATAGAAATAGTCAAAAATTAAAACACTTTTCAATATTCAATTTTCTTATAATATTATTTGGATTATTTTTCTACGTCCCAAATTTAGTTTTCATCAGTTGGTCAAGTTGACTGTTCGATTGATATCGGATTACATCAGCCGATAACTTCCTACTGCACGGTTCAAGCCCCACTTTGCAGTCCCGAGGGTTATAATAGTGATAGGAATAAGTAGTGTCATTCTGGGTCAACAAACTCAAATGTATATTATGTTAATATGAATATGCGTTCGGAATTCCGGGATTTTCAAGTTATGAAATACATTATTTTCATAATGAACTATATTATAATATATATACTCTCGTAATATAAATATAATATATATTACAATATTATATTATATATTATAATACTCTAATAGGAATGTACCATAATAGTATTATAATAGTACTCATCTCATATTGGTACATTCCTATTAGAGTATTGATATAGTGGATAGCAAATTCTGTCATCGAAAGTTATGAATTTCCCGAGGTTTTTAATTACTTTTTAACAATCCCGGGATTTTTATATATGTCGATATTAAGATGGCTATCAAAAATGGCACTACCTATTTCGATCATTGGTTATAATCCACCACCTAGTGCAGACTTATAGAATGTCACCCTGGGCTTCAGCTGAAAATCAGCATCGGAAATCATTTAGTGGTTTTCGACAGTGCTGAGGTGAACACCCTTTCAGTGTGGCGCTGCACGCGCTGCGACACGCGGAATTCTTTTTTGTTTATTTGATTGTTGTCTTACCTTGTCCTGTCGACTAATTTTTTTGTGTAGTGTATTCCTATGTGTGAAATAAATGTTCATTATTTATTTATATATTACACATGCCCATAAAATTTATATTCTTGAACATAGGTTTTCTAGTTTTCTAGCGATATTTATTTACCCACACTGCCTAGCTAGAGGAAATTAAAAAACAATGTGTACTTAAGTAGAAACACAATAGTAGGAGCCGGAGTACAAACTCATAACCTCAAGAATGTGAGTTGAGAATAAATACCTCTAGACTAAAATTTAAAACCTATCAGCAAGCAGACTAACCGTAATCAACCCTTTGTCAAGCACTGGACGATTCTACTTGTGGACACCGGGTCTCCTCATGGATATTGTCTTGTGCTGAGGGATGTATGTTTGGTCAAGTGGGTTGGCGAGTCCATTCTCTTAGAGGTAGTATTATAATTCCTCAGGGCTTGAGGTAGCGCCTTTTACACCCATGGATATAGCTTCACACGGCAATTGACAATCGAAGTTTGTCATAATCATCGATTATTCTCTCATATCGATGGTCGTAAGCAGACGTAGTATACATTCTTACAAGTAGATGATACCCGTATAAAAGTCAAAAACAAATATTCATACATGAATATCCGTGAATATCACGTTAATTTCGGTGATATTTCACTTTTAATTTATTTAAAACTTCAAAGAAACTTCATTGTTATTATAATTGATTTCATAACTCTTTCAGTTTACTTGACAAGGAATTAAGTCTCTGTCCCACGCAGCTGTCATGTTCATTCAAACGAAATTAAATCAAATTAAAAGTTTGACACTCACCGTGATCATATTGCTGGAAAGATTCAAATGACGTAAGGCGGCGAATGATTTGAGTGCGACGGTAGGAAAGTCCGTTATGAAGTTTTCAGATAGATCAAGCCTTTCCAAGTTCTCGGTTCCTTGGAACACGTCGCTGTTAAACTTGGAGAGTCTATTGCGACCGAGATCGAGACTCTGTAACTGACTCAAACCAATAAATGCCCCGCCTTCAATGGCTGCTATCATGTTGGCATGTAAATCGATTTCTTGCAGTGACTTTTGAGATACAAACGACGCTTGCCGTATTGAAGCTGAAATAGAATAATTAAGATGTCAGAATTGTTCCATACATCACAGGCCAGAGGGGGCCGGCCCTCTGGCCTGTGATATTTAGATTTAGTGATATTTAGATACTATTTTATTTTATTTCATGAGATTCAATTAACTAAGCGACTCCTGTTTGGTTTATTTTTTTGTTAATAGTCAATAGTTTGAATATCCAGTGTATCCAGTGTATGGATCTGCTTTCGTCTGTAATGCTTTCATAATACGAAAGTGCAAGGCAGTTTGTTTCACGCCGAAAAGTGACTAACAATAAGAGCTTGTAATATGCCCGCAAGCCTACCATAGCACTAGGAAGTTGTAGACTACGTCCACCATGCAGGCCCAGTGTGAATTGGTAGATAAACATGCTCCAATTCTTTTAATTATCAAGCATACAGGTTTCCTCACTATGTTTTCCCTCATCATCGAGCGATAATAATAGTACGGGAGGTAGGGTTGCATTATTGGTAGCGTTTACATACCGATGGAATTCTACTTTTAGTATTAGTAATAAACGAAATAAGAGTCGGTTGTCGCACTTGAGGTGTAGGTGATTGTGAGAGGATGTTAATTTTTTTTAAAAATTCTCGAGTGCCAAACAGAACAAGAATTTTTTTACAAGTTACACCTTTTCTAACCACCCACCCCCACCGCTCTTGGTGGGACTGACGGTCGGATGTCTTACGAATTAGAATTAGACAAAAATTATTGATGAGTTGCACATTTGCAACGCCACCCCTCGTACTGTAAAAATCATACATAAGTTGAAACTTAGTGGTAATGGCCGAGGATTTTAACTTACGACCTCACGAATGAGAGTCAGGAAAAGATACCCCTATAAATAATAGAATACTCATAGTTATCACAATTCCAAACAGAAAAGTGCGAATTCGAATCAAATATTCCGAGAAATAATACTGATTTTTATTGTGGAATCTGATTTCCAAAACATTGTCATTGAAAGTAATTAATGTGTACATTTTTTCATTAATGACTACTTATATAATTTGACTTACCAATCCTGTTTTCTCGAAGCGAAAGAACTTTTAATGATCTCGGCCCGTTCAGTGAGGAAGATGGCACAGCATTCATATTATTGCGTTCGAGTCGTAATACCTAAAACATTATTAGCATCTCTTAATAAAAGTATAAGACGATGGGCACCAGCCACCCGCACTCACAGCCTGTTTTCCCAGATTCCCGTGGAAACTCTGTAATGGTTCTGGATAAAAAGTACATATTCAAATGTTAACCCGGTACATAAGTTACAACTGTGTTCACTTTGAGTAAAATTCATCAGGTGGTTATTGCGTAATACAGACGAACAGACAGACGGACAAAAATTCGGAAAATTATTGTTTTGGTCTCTGTATCATTCCTAGTGAACAATTCAATTATTTTTGTTTAACATTCAATGTACACAGACGACTCTGTTATGACTTTATTAATTATATATCTATAGATAGATTTCTTTAATTTCTACCTTCAGCACATCGCATCCAATCAACAATCCTTCCTCGATGCCTCTGATGCTGTTTCCGCTCAAAACCAACTCCTCCAATGCTGGAAGATTGTGAAGTTCAGCAGTCGAAAATATCGGGTTCAAGTTGTCTCCGAGCAGGTTGTCAGCCAACACCAGCCTGGTGAGATTGCCGCGGACTCCTGCGAGCAGACGGTCTGGCAACCTCCGAAGACTGTTGTGGGAGAAATCTAATTCTCTTAGAGGTAGACCATATGAGGAGAAAATCTGAAATATGGAATTTTGTTTTAATTTAATTCAATTTAATTCCCGATCGGACACTTCAAATATTTATTTATTTATTATTATTTGCTTAAAGACATGCTTAAAGACTTAAATTATGTTTTTCGGATCTAGGTGACGTGTTTGTCCTTGTATGGGCCCACGATACAGGGAATCCCAGTAAGCCATTGAGGGCCTGGCGTTACTAAACAATAACTTAATTTCGAAACATACTCGTTTTTATAAAAGCTTCAGGGAAGTTTCACTAACTAACCTTATCTCAATATGATTGGAAACACGATTTTCTGACATATGTAAGTATGGACAATATCAACGAAAATGGTCATTGTTAATTCTACCACCATAAGTTGTTAATAGCTCATAATAACCCGAATAGGAAAAATTTCAAGTATTTAGGTAGATGTACGTTTCTCTATATTTATATTAGGTTCTTACCTATGAAATGACCAATTTTATTACTGGCCAATTTGAGTTTTGATATCTTCTGTTATAATTCGAATTTCAAAATGAAACAAAGTGCATCTAATAGCTACGACGTTCTTATTTCAAAATCAGTATTTCATTTGTTTTTCTGTAACTAAATTTTGTTTATGTGATTGTCTTGAAAATAAAGTCGATTAATTAAAAATTCTTGCTATTTTTCAATATGTCGAACCCGTCACGGCCCCAACGCAAGTCAGACAGCTCACAATATTAAAAGTGTGTATGGGCCAAACACCATAAACGATCGCTCCGTGTATCGATGGTTTGAACGCTTCCGTTCTGGAAATTTCGATATTAAGGATGAGCCCCACGGACTATCTACGACCAAGGTTAATAACGGTGAATTAAAGGCTATAGTGGAAACAGACCCATCTCATAGTACAGCTGAGTTAGCAGCGGGGTTTGATGTTACTCATAAAATAATGTTGGTTCATCTGCGTCAAATCGGCAAAATAAAGAAGCTCGAAACGTGGGTACCGTATGAACTGAACGAACGTCAGCGACAACAACGCGTCGAGGTTTGCACTGTGTTATTGAACCGTCACAAAAACGAAGAAATTTTGAATCGCATCGTGACTTGTGATGAGAAATGGATCCTGTACGATAACTGCTAACGTTCGTTTCAGTCAGTGGCTGGATCCAGGAGTTGCAGCCCAACAATGTCCAAAACGTCCTGTGCCGGTATTGTCCACTAGTTTCTTGCGAGCCGGTCAAACGATTGATGCAGATGTGTGCTGTAAGTAGCTGCAGACGATGATGGAAAAGCTGGCAACAAAGCAACTAAGTTTGGTCAATCGCTCACCTCCACTTCTCCTTCATGACAATGCCCGCCCTCACACTTCTCATACGACAGTTTTAAAACTTCAAGAGATAGACCTGGAAACTCTACCTCACCCACCATACTCACCGGACCTTGCCCCGACATATTTCCATTTCTTTCGATACTTGGACAACTTTTTGCAAGGAAAAAAATTTTATTCTAAAGTACGAGTACCTGTAATTAGGGCTTTTTAAGAATTTATTGATACCTGTCCACGAGATTTTTAGAGGAGTGGCATTAATCAACTGCCCGTGAGGTAGCGAAAGCGTGTAGACAATATGGGTCAGTCAATATTTATACTAACTAAATATTTTTATAACAAAAAAAAATCTATTTCTCTTATAATTCGTTCATTTCATAGGTAAGCACCTAATATTAATTTTACCTTTATACATATACAATAGTTATGAAAAGTAAACAGACACTATCAAATACTAGTAAACAACTGTATGTAACATAGTATGCTTAGTAAAGCGTAGTAAATTCGATATTCTATTGTGTTAATAATCGCATTTTATTTACAAACTTGTGTCTGCTCGGGACAATGCAGAAGTTCCGTGACGAGGCACTTGACGCGTCATCCCAAGAGCTTAGAAACTTATGATCGTGAATACATTATCCAACCATCTCTTCGCAACTCCCGCATTGTTATCCGAACCGAGTGGGACTCCCATAAGTGATATGTTTTCGCTTCAATTGGTCCCTTATATTTGGTCGCACTTTCCTTTCATTCCCTTCGTTCTAAACTTAGGATCCTAGACGACCCATTTAAAATCATTTCAACTACAAAATAATCTGTCTAATTCAAGACTACAAGTAACTGATTACAGATTGTGAGTATATTTTTTTTATATAAAAATAAATTGGCAGACGAGCAGTCCACCTGGTTGTAAGTGGATATTGTCGCCAATAGACAACCCCAATACATACCAACATCAGTCCAGAATGACTGTGACTTTTCTATAATTTACCTAAAACGTGCATATGGAAGCAGTTCTACATCGGGCAAAATGAATGGGATGATATTAATCATTAATACCATGTTAATGTGCAACTAAACAAATTGTGCGAAATTCAGCCACGGGCAATTGGATTTGGACAATTATTCAGCTACAAATACCCACTCGACAAACATCCACACGATAATGTCAGTGAAAACATAATGTTCACTACGCATAATGGCAAAATTGTTACAACATGCGGTAACAAAACTAACTCTAGTTTCAAACTATGTTCTTTTATGTGTTGCTTTATAACCAATTTATAGCCGTAAAAGTCTTCTGAAGACTTCTTTTAGAAAATTACTCATTAGCCGTAATAATTCCATCCTAAATTCTATGTAATTTAGTCAGAACTTCTTTCATCAGAACTTATCCTGAGAAAATTAGATCCTACGTCTAAATTATAGTGTTCGGTCAACGACATGTATAATTCGTTTACTTATAATACAAGCTACAACGTTAACTTGCATGACATACCATACCAAAAAGGTTTTCGTGAAACATTTTCTGGACTACTTAACCACAAATGATATGCAAATGGAATTCACTTCTACACTTACACGGTAAAACGACCCCGTCTTATTCGGTAAGCCGTACAGTTTTATTTAATTCATTTAACATAAATTGTTGTTTTATAAAACTTTGAATAATTTTTAAAAACTTTTAAAAATAAATTTACTTTTAAACTCCTAAGCACAGGCCTCTCCTAATAAATTACTATTGGGTTTGGGCCATAACCCACCACACGGGTGCAGTGCAAATTGGTGGATACAGAATTATTATTATTATAAAATGCTTAAAAACGCCTCAAGAACACTATATGTTCTTGATATCCATTAAAAATTACTTTTGTGCTGTGATATTTCAAATATAAAAAAGACATTTAAGGCCCCAAAATGCTAACTTTGTAGCAAAAACATCTTATAGATCTCAATGAATAAAGAAATATACAGGGCATTCTACTAAGAATTAAGTTAGTTTCTTTAAATTCTTAGTTTTATTTTATAATGAAATACACTTTCGTATTTGGAGTTATATTGCGTTTTGACACAATCAAATACGTGTATAAAAGTCCAAATAGGGCTTAACAAATATTTACCGAACGCAAACCACACAAATGTTTCGCATACTTCACATAACTAGCTCGGTCCGTCGATTCATGCAATGAGCTCGCATATTCCATGTATTGAATCGAGTTGCGGTTATCAGATCATGAACGATCGCGTGTTTTACAATCCAATAGAAAGCTACATATGTGTATTTTACGCGTGGGTTAAATTTGCTGTGTTAACTCATCACCTTCTCCAATGCTAAAAGTAAATAATTTCCAACACGATATAAATAATGTGGTGTCAATGATATCAATAGTTGCTGATGTTTTTGTTTTGGTTAATTCGTATCTACTTCCTATTAGTTATAATTTGCACCGTTTAACCTAGCGTAAACTATTCAGTTCATTCCTGGGGGAGCGCTGGACACGAAGCACTATACAGCTATGCTGATATGAAGTCCTCAACAGATTCTCTCCAGTCTATTCCTAACTAGCATTTAATATGTATCTCCCCAGCATTAAGTACAGGGTAACTATATCTATATTCTAAACGGATGTTAGACACTTATGTTCATCTACTTTATTTTACTTGACATTTCGGCTCTGTTACACTGACATTCAATTCGTGACTGTTAAGTGCGTAATTAAATTATTAATTTATTAATAAGAGTTTTGTTTTCTTACACACTCAGCTCACACACCTAGAGAGAGAGGATGTGTTAGAAAGAGACACTAAAACAGTGCGTTCGGATACCAGACATTACAGTGACCTTGGCTTGTGTAACCCAACCCGGGATTTAAACGGTTTGAGAAGAAATGTTTTAAAAGTTATGTAGTATTACTAACCTGTGTAGGCAGAGTTTGTTGTCCAGACCATCGTTGACTGAACGATACGATCGGAGCACCGTATGGCAATGCCGGAAAGTCACCGGGAAAGACCACCCGGTCGCATTCCATCAGGATCCTCAGCTGCAGCGCCCGGTCCACTTGCACTCTGCAACGGCACGGATAGCGGAGGTCGTCGTTGAGCTCGGAGCAAGGCACCCATAGTTTCTGGCCGGAGATGATAGGCGCCAGCAGTAGGAGCAGAAATCTCCACATCGTGGTCTGAAAATAATATCCTTTTATTCAAGTTATTTATTACATCATTGAACATTTTTGGAACTGCAGCTTTGATTTTCGGGACTTTTTCTGCTATTTACGTACTGGAGCTTGTCAAATGTATGTAACATACCTGATAGGAAGTATACAGGGGAGTATTAATTTTCGTTATCATACTATAAAGTCCCAAGGCACGAGCAGGACAAGGAACGAACGCCGCGCTGGCTACGCTGATCATTCATTATTGAACTTTTTGGGATTATTTAGGAGATCAGGATGCATTTACGCCTTGTAATCGTTAATTGTTAATTTTAATCATAAACCATTAAAACATTCTATTATAACGAATAAAAACAGTCTAACATCTTAAGGATGATTAAAAGTAAAATATACAAGTGATTCTATATGAACGGGCAGACCTGAACACTAATTACTCTATATTATGCTATAAATTTCAAAGTATAGCACCTTAAACATTGTTTTAAAGAGATATAATTAAACCTAGCCACTGGCCCCCACTTTACGAGCACTTGCCTCGAAACCTTCAGCGAACAACATAAATCAGAATCGTAAGAGGCGTTGGAAACAAATTGTCCCATTTCTCTTCTTAAGCGCTGCAAAAACTTAAATGAGTAAACTAAGAACACGCCTGAGTTAAATAAAACTGAAGAGTAATGTTGGCGTTCTGTAGTTTCAGAAAATTTTACGAATGATTATGGAACAACAAATGGTTCGTTTTGCTGCACAGACTATACTCTGCTATCTCCGTTTCTTAATCAGTTTAGACCTGGCTAAAACAGATTACACTTCATAGTAAATCGAACTTTGTACCAATATATTTTTCTTAATTGTTGCACTTGTTTTTATAGACGATAAGGTAACCTGCAATACTAGGGAACATGAGGATACGCTGCCGACCTCACATATCACAAGAAATAGGAATGTGAACTGTCCGTTTCCACACAGTGAAGCAGTGGCCGGGGGTAGATTCGCTCTAAGTCTGCCCTCTAGTGAATGTAAAACTGTTTAGTGGTAGAGTAGCTGTTGCTAGAACACGTTGAAGGCACGACGCAATATCGTTAAAGTATCCCTCGCAGGCCACAATTCGAAACCCACCGTGTCATGAGGTTCCCTAGAGTCAAAGCAATGAAATCGTGATGAACCAGTTATTGTACCTTCTATATTCCTTGTAGTATTCCTTGTGCGTTAAGTTTAAAAAATAAATATCTTTAACTTCACAAAAAGCATCAAAATATAAAGACCCTCTTAATTAATTACTTCTAATTGTATTTATTTTATTTTTTTTATGGATGAAGGCGGCAGACGAGCATACAGTCCACCTGATGGTAAGTGGATACTGTCGCCCATAGAAATCCGCGATACATACCCCGTATGCGCTGCCTACCTTTGGATATAGGAATGTATTTGGAGAAAGGGTTGGGAAAATGGGGAGGAATAGAATAGGATGGGATGGGAATGGGCTCTGGTACATCTCACTCACTACCGAAACACGTACATACATTAGGGATATAAAATAAAATGGGAAATGCAGTGCATTTCAAGGTGAGAGAGTGAGATTCGGTGACTCAAATTCTGTGAGAGAGGGGTAACGAGGCCAGGCGAGTGCGCCCAGCGGCTGTTGGATTGCAGCGTGCACTCTCCCCCTCAAAGACAACTTTGACAACTCAAAGACAAATAAATTAACTTTTATTTGAAAACTTCCATTTAAAAAAGGAATCAATAACCTACATGACCTTTATTACACACCATTGAAAATAACACATTAAAGTTTCAATAAATAGGTATACAAAAGTTGGCCCTCATCGCTAAAGAGATCTCTTCCAAGCAACCTTTGGGTGGGAGGAGATGTATACGATCAGAAAAATATTAGCACACATCTTATATTTACTAGAAACAATATATCTTTATGTAATAAATATATCTATACACACTATATTCGTATATATATACATACTCCATACTTACATAATCTATATACACACTATAGGTACACCAATAGAACCTACGTAATAAAACGTAGATGCTAGGGAAACACAGTAAAAGTCCTGCAGACCCCAGCCAAATACAATGTCTCGATTACGTTTGCAACAAAAATACGGCTGTAAAAACTGGCCACTATTGCTTTTGTTGCGATGTTTACAATTCCATCACGGGCCCCCATTACCATAAACGAACCCCAATAGCCGATACGTACATAAACCGACTTCAGACAACAAGAAACACCTCGTAAACAAACCTCGTAAGGAATTTACGATTGGGCCCTTGTTTATTTTATTCCGACTAGTCCCGTTGGCGGATTTGTCTGCTCATAGTTTTATATATGTTTTTTCTAAGAAAGAAGATGCCAGACGAGCATACAGTCCACTTGGTGGTAAGTGGATAATATTGTACAGGACATCCAAAATGGCAAACGTATGGGCGTGGCTACGTTTGCCATTTGCACTACCTACGAGCTTTGGAGATTTAGGAATGTATTTGAAGGAAGAGTTGAAAACAAATTTTCTTCGGTGTAATTAAAATATCAAAATAAGAATAGTCAATGCAGGGTAAGTAAAGTCAGTGTAAAAGTAAAATATGACGTGAAAACTATTATCAAGAAAGTAATTCGATTTGAAATTATCTAAAGTAAAAACTACCAATACTGTGCTACATGTTATGTGTTTACTTAGTGTATTTTTAATATCACCAATATCATCCGTATCAGACAACATTTTATAATCCATAAGCATAATAAATCAAAGAAACTTAAAATTTCTGATACCTTCAGAGAGACCACTAACGAGTTTAACGTTTTACAACGACACTGTACTGTTCCCATCTTAAAACTCAGCAACAACAGTGCTTCATTTACAGAGAACTTGTAAACTGTATAAAGTTACCGACGCACTCTGTGTCCTCTTATTGGAAATCAAGTACCGCGCGAGTACAGAATGGTTAAATTATTAACGTAGTTCGATTTATGTGAAAAGTTTCACCGATCGGGTACAAAACTAGCTCGGTTTGTTCCCAACTTTTCCCGATAACTCCCATCATCGGCTTCTCATCTTTACTGAACACTCTTTTGATATCCCTGAATATAAATTTCATCATCCTTTCCACGAATACAGAAACTTATAACGATTTGCCCGTTTTTCTTCGTGTTGCTAAAAATAAATGCGATTTTCTTATATTTACGAGTATATTGTACGTATTAATTATACTTGTTAAACATTAGCTACGTTTCTCACTTGTTGTTATTGAACCTTGGAAACTTGTTTTTCGAAAAAATAAAAGAACTTTGCATATTTTATAAAGGCTGTCCTAGATTCAGCGCCGGATTTAATTTAGAAAGAAAACATCAGTTTTTGTATTTAATTGATACATATATTCTTAAATATCAAAGTAGACAATATGCTTAAACATGGAAAATGATGTCGTTCAAATGACCACGAATGCTACGGCTGCAGTATCTGGTTCTTTTAACGAAATTTTCAATGACGTCTTTGCAGATCGTCTGATCAATTTGACCGATGACGCGCCGGTAGTATCGGCTCGGCTGACCTTACACTCCGTTGATAAACATGGGGAGTTTCATCCATCACAGCACCGGTTTCCTCAAATTTCAGGATTAAACGCCGAACAGACGACTCATTTGGTACACTTCGCCGACCAAAAATTGAACAGAGTTTGCGAACTGTCTCAGCAAAACTTTCATTATTTTTGTAATAAGTTTTAACGATAACAATGCGTTGCTCTTTCGTGTAGCGTTCCATGTTGACTAATTGCAACTGTCAATACGTCTATAAACAAACCAGAGTTGCCAGCCGACAAACAAAAAAATGGCCCGAAATTTAAATTCGGCGCTCAATCTTATATTTAGCAATATCCAAAATTATTAATTCAATTTATCACTTTAAATTTCGAAATAATCATAACTTCCAGAAATCTGCGGAACAGAAATTATTCTCTCAACAGCAATGTTCCAATATTGTATTGTAATAAACTACATCTCCTGTACGACAACGAAACGCAGCCAAATCCGCTGGGCGAGCGCCAAATGATAACATTACGTTAATATTTGATAAACATTTGCGTATGAAATAGGAACTATCCTGGATGTTTAACGACCTGTGGAATAACTTTGAATTTTCGATTTTCTGCTCTTTTATATACTGTCGTTATAATAGAAATAATACATTAAATAATAATAATATTAGGCTTACGAAAATCGATGTCAGCTATTACAGAGCCGAGGCCTCAATCATGCGAGCGCAGTAAGGATCAGTTACAAATGTTATTCTCCTGTACACAGTTCCTGAAATAATGTTTTTCTTCATCGTCGAACTAGTACTAATTGAGAAAACCGTCTTTAAGTAGAAGCTTAGTACTACAGGTCGTGGTTCAAAATCACGATAAATATTGTTCAACCGAATGGGGCACTTTTCAACATAAATCTTCACAAAATAATTCAATAGTTGAAATATTCAATGCAGAACTACTCGTATGTCACTAAATAAACAAAGTTGAACAGAATGAATATTTACATGATAATTACTTACTCTATTAATTGCTATTTCGTATCGTAATCGCTCATTAATAACCTTGCTTCGTGCACTAATGGCACCTACCTACACTAATCGGCGTTCAAATATTGATTTTGGCGACACATTCTACTCGTATGTGTAATCAGACCACTGTAATTATACGATACTTAGGCATTAATATTAATTCGGAATCCAATTACCTAAGATCGAATAGTCATGAAATCAAGAATATGGCGAGTTGAATTGGGTTAGATGTTATCTGGGAGAAGGGGTGCAGTCGGACATGGGCCTTGCACAAACAATGTACGGCCACAGTGCACAGAATGCTCTGGTCTAGCGGTTTCGGGGAGTCCACACTTTTAGAGGTCGTACAGTTCCTTTACAGGTCGTACAGGTCGTCGTACATCGTACAGTCGTACAGGACTTGTGTCAGCGGCTTTGTTATTCCTTAGTCGCCTTTTACGAGACCAACAAGAAAGAGAGATGAGGTGGTACTAGCCTGCGACACTACATAACGCCAGACGAAGGGTATGTCAAAATATTTATTGTTTATCATTTGTCTTACTTAAAGAGTCGTGATATAATTACCATTTAAAATAGTAAAACTTAGTAATAACTTTTGCATAGAATGTGCAAAATCATACACTATACAGTTTGATAAATCGCTCTTGTTTCTCAATTCCCAGTGCAAGCTCAATAATCAATACCTACACATTGCCAACTTTTAAAGTGCATATCTCGCTAATAGTTACGGAATACGGACAAACGTATTTTTTATAAGTAATAGAGAAAGAAAGTTCGGGTAGAAGTGACATTTAATGGAGTAATAACACACTTACAATACTCTGTCGTCATATCCCCTCTGATAGCCAATAATGAGTTAATGACATTACGTCGGCTATTGTCTGATGTTTTTTTTTTCTGATGTGAAAATGCAAGTTAGGAAATGTTTTACCACGAAAAATGTGACAATTGACGGCACTGGCATCTCTGACAATGGCATCTCTGTTAAATACTTAAATACCTCCTCAATTAAACTCTTATTAGTGAAATTTGTAGGGAGATGACACATTATTGACAGTTCTACATGTCATATTCGTGACTCGAATACAAAATTTGACTATAGATACTACGCATATGTTTATTTTTTTGTAATAAGTTACTAAAATCAAAAATTTGAAAATAGGAAAATCTAGATATTTCAAAATATACCTATAAAATAGGAATAGCGGCAAATAAAACAAAGAAACTCAAAGAATAAGATTCATCATTCGTCATGATGCAGTGCCAAATGATGTGACGGATAATTGGCGATGTGACTGTATCATCGATATGAGAGAATCTCTCATACCATACTTGACTAATAGCTACTACTCCCTCAATGTACTCGTAGATGCATGCTCAATATGTTAACATGCATGAAAACTTATTTTTCAGATTAGCGAATTCTACATTCAATATAGGCCGCAATTTTTTTTTCAGGAAACTTCTTTGACTTGATAGTAAACAGTATTAAACTATATTTATATGTTTATCTATGTATTTTTGGTAGGTGTAGATTACATGTACAGTCATCAACGCGCTAACGTACCCAAAACCGTTCGACCGTAGTTCATATTACAAGCGCATCATGGTACCGATACATTACCTTGTTGCTCACTGTATATAATATACTAACGCACGGCTGTTCTGTCGCGACCGAATCTCTATTTTACGGATCTGCTAGAAGAGATACCCACATGAGATATGCTTTAATTTAGTCACGTATAAATATATTGTATTTTGTACATAATAAAATTAAAAAAAAATGAATAAAATCTTTCTCGTCATGTTTAACAACAGGTACTTACTACACGAATGCGATGAGGTTATTTCACTTCCTTTGATACGCACGCAATCTTTGTATGGCAGCAAAAACTATTAAACTCTCTAATGGACCGTAGCCATTAACCGTCCGTCATTTCCTAACTTCATGCTTATTACATTGTTATGCTGCGACAGCACTGAAAGTAATTAGGTGTAGTACCGTTCCGCGTTCACTTTGCTGAGCCTGACTGTACGAAAATAATTACGAAAATAAAATAGTAAAGATAAATAATTTTGGTAGTGCAATGAACGCGTATAGATAAAGAGAGACAGCTAGAACCTGACAAATGAAACTGAATAGGTTATTAATAAATAAAAACAGGTTATCACTAAAAATAAATGGTTATCACCATAAATTAGGCCTAACATTTGTTAAGCTAATTTTATTATTGAAATTCAAGTATCAAAATTATTATTCCGACTATTTTTAGTGAAAACGTGTTGTTTTTTTAAATTGCCGCGTTTTTTTAATTGCCAGTCTCAACTTTAAATTGTCAGAGTCTATTTCATATCATAGTCCTGTCACGTACTTTACCATATGAAACATACTTTTATCTGCCTCTGCTGAAGTTTCTTAAAAATGTTAAAACTTTATCCGACTTAAGACGTCGGCCGTGAACAATAAAAAATTAATTATCATAATTTACACCCCACAAATGGAGTGTTTTAGAATAGAATTAATAGAGAAACTCAATTATTGGTCAAACTTTCGGTAGGTAATTAATTTGTTTTAAATTGTTTCATTCTCAGAACGGCGGGAACGAATTTATTAAAACTTTCTCCTTTGTTTTCGTATCTATCTTTTGTCTATGAATAACGATATGTGAGTTTTATTTCTGAATTATTTTAAGAGTATTATTTGATAAATAGAGAACCATAATGAGTGATTAGAATAAGGTAAAAAAATAAAAAAATAAATAATTATGTAAAAATAATTATTTATTGCTAGGATCCCTAGGAATTGGTTAAGTAACCTAAGCGAATTCACCAATAGTTTATAAAAAAAACAACTACACAAATGGTAAATAGCTACTTGAATAAGGAGGTCTGCAGTATGGCGCATACAACCTTATTCTTAGAAACACCTATTGTTGCTAAATCTCCAAGGTATAAAATACTCGCACCTCCACCGACTTTGATATAATACCACGAAACATTAAACATTACGATGTATATATACTATATATATACTGTATCCTATATTAGTTCACTGACGACTTATAGCGAGGCCTCTCACACGGTTTCCGTACAGCAGCAAAATATCATCAATCATATATTGATACAACAGTTTACTGCAGAAAATTAGAGAAACAATTTCACTGACTTGCGACACAAAACTCCACATGATAAACTCTCACAAAATAAACATTTATCTGTATTTATCTGTTTAAACGGTTCTCAACGACCCCGAAAATAGATAAAATATTTAACAAAAACGCAAAATGCACGCGAAAGTTAAACATTTATCTAGTTCGCAATTTCAATACACATTGAAACTAGGATAAGCCTGAGGGCCGATCTTCTGTTCGCAATATATGCAGTTGCCTTGTAAAGCCACGCTAAAGCTCCGAGTTATACGATCGCATTGTTACCTGGTGGTTTTATTGCATTTTAAATTCCACTAGAGTTTGTTTTGCGTGCGCTGAAGGCTTTAGTATAATAACGCAATATTTTTTAAACTTTATTATTTACTTATTTTATTTATTTAAACTTTATTGCACAGACAAACGTGCAATAATGTGCAATATGTGCAATAAACGGACTTAATACCTTATGGCATTCTCTACCAGTCAATCTTTGAGCAAACAGAGAATCAAAAGGGGTGCATTACATTATAAAGTTGATATTATACTCGTAAAAACTAGAAAAAATGAAACGTTACACATGTTACGCATGCCTAACATAGGAAGATCGCTGCGTACGCACCGACCTCATTTGGTCACACAATTGCAACACGAGGCACGAGGCGCTGACACTGCACCAACGTACCGCTTGACGTCCTCGCCGCGGCGATGTCGCCGCCACCGCTTCAACTAGAGTTTCTTTTTATGCCTAACATCGGCAGTAGCAACACGTTCTTTAGATATAGTTATAGATTATAATTTATTGTAATAATTATTAGATTACAGTAAATTTTATATTCATTATATTTTTTATATTAATTTATATTTTTTTTGCATCCTACGCTGTGACCACACTTAACCTACGCTGTGACCACACTTAACCTACGCTGTGACCACACTTAACTCACATGTAAATATAAACATTAAACATACACATTGTTATATCATAACATTGACAGGTTAAGTCAAGCGATTTTCGTCTTTAAGGTGTTCAATCATCTCTGATCTGCAATACTCGTGTAAGTACGTTTACGTTGTCAATCGTGATCGATTCGTTCGAGTAGTCGACCGGCGCGTGATAAATGCTCGATACGACGCCCTTTGATTGAAGTGCCGTTTGTGCCGATTTTAAATGAACTGAGATGTCGATCACACGAGGCGACGCACCACACGGCAACCAGTGACGCGCCGACCATTGTCACGACTGATCGCGCCCTCGTGCGGCTGGTCGCGTGGTCGCGCTGCTGCTCGCTAAAACACGCGAAATGCCATACATAATATGACAACATTTAAAAAATGCTCGTCTTTATATGTAGAGGCAAGATTGACCAGCCGTCAAATCGCGCTAAAAGGCGACACCATGTGAATTAAACGACCCCTTACAATTCCTTTCGAGCTACTAGTCGTCTGTGAGCCCGTGTGCCTTACGCCTAAGTACAAAAGCTCGGTGGGAATTTCTACATGAAGTAATCATTCCTTCTCGGATTACTTTTTCTGAATGTCTAACAAGACCGTTCCAATTCCCCGAGTCTATTTAATCTGTTAGAAAACATTGTGGAAGTCAAAAATTCTGATCGGTAATCCATTACAGTGTTGATATTAATACTTAATGTAAATTTCATTATTAATATGTTTCTGTATGACAAAAGCAACTAAGGCGCCTATAACGACTTGAATTTACTGATTTTCTGCCTGGCACTGGTATAAGGTCTAATATTTCAATTTAAATTCAATTCAATCGTCCGGAATGTAAAACAACTTTATTTTCGTTTCTGTCTCCTCAAGAAACTCGAACGCAGTTTCAGCGTTCATGATAATAATATCAAACCCATACGCGACTAAAGAGTCAAGTTTACGCTTTATCGCCCCTCCGATCCCGTCAGTCGCTCCCTTGCCATGTGAGGCTCCAAAAAAAATCCACTTAGTTTATACAATACATGGCGAAATAGTGAAAATCCTTATTCTGTCGATATTGTGTTGTAGGGCCGTCTGAAAAAAGTATATTGTAGTTACAGTGGGAAAATCTTTTTAACACATTCCAGTAGCGGGCCAAATGACCCCAAATGTCCTCTGGGCCATTAAATTTTCATGTTTTACACATCTATCGCGGTTGGTTGCTTTAGGTGGTAACACGTAAAACGGTCTCAATTTCTTCAATTTTTTAAAGTATTTTTTAAAAATTGCCTTTATTCCTTTTTAATTCTTGAACTCCTGTTTGACTCAGCTGACGCCATCCCTTTCATAAAACTCTTAATTTCTTTTCTTCACTTCCACATGACGTACTTTTCCTTTCAATCCTAAATATGTTGATATTATTGTTTCATATTTTGAAAAATACACTAAAAATCACACAAAATATTATTGAGAAACAAGTCTACTTCACGACGATATTACTGTTGCTGTTATTTAGGTAATTCTTAATAAAGGCGAGATAGTAACAAGGCGATAAACATAATTCAGTTCTGCTATCTAGGTTTACATCTCGCAAATCCCCGTTAGCTATTGGGCTACCTTTAATCAACAAAATGGAACTAAAGGGAAAAATATGAACAATAACCAAATGTGCTAACTTATTTTGGATCAAACAAGTGTGTATTAACCTAAAAAGTTGTAGAATACAACTAGTACCTAATGAAGTTTTTAGTTGGTCACTCACTCTGTAACCGTTTACACCCGGACAATGCTTTAACTACATAATGTACTTAAAAACGTCATTAAAAACGCATCAGTTAGGATAATTTACTTTCATCTTTTCAAACATTTTTCTCAACAGAAACATAACGCAATGTAGATGACACAATATTGGCGAGTTACCTCATAGATAGAACACACGCATATATTTTTATAGAACGAAGATGGCAGACAAGCACATAGTTCACCTGGTGGTAAGTGGATACTGTCGCCCTGCGACGTGCACAATGCATGCCAACATCAGTCCAGAATGACAAACGTTAACACGGCCCCGGATGCGCTGCGTAAATTTGAAAATTTAGAAATAGATTTGTAGAAAGGATTAGAAAAATGGGTAAGGATAGGATGAGATGGAATGGGAATGGGCTCTGGCATATCTCACTCACTACCGAAACATGTACATACATATATTGGGGCATATGAAGTGGTAAGCCTATGTAGTATTTCTTGTCTTACAAAACAGTTTTACTATTCCACCACATACCTCTGTAATGTCTAATATAATCTAAGTTTATTATGTCATTTAGATAAAAAAGTATTTCGTCATCCAATTTCAATGTCTCAACCAGATTACAAGCAAGCTTGAGGATATAGCAAACAATTTTGAAAAATGAATAAGGAGAAAATTTTGTAAACAAAAAATATCTTCACATGTTATTTTATGTTGTACCTGCTTGTTAGGAAGCCGTATATTTACTAGCTACGACTAAAAATACGTTTCTATTGTATAAAGGGCAACATCTCTATGTCAGTCTGCCTGTTGGCGAACAAGCAGACAAACAAACAGACTAATATCAAGAAGAAGAACTACTGGGCCGATTTTGTTGCGGATGGGATGGGATGTAAAATAAAATTTAGCAACTTTGTTTCATAAAACACGTTAGTACGTACGCTACGTTCTAGCTAGTACGTTAGTATGAACAGTTTTCTTACTGTATTCTTTCTGTAAGAGTGGGGTAACTCGACCAGTAGATTGTAGGATGTAGCATCGCCTTTATGTTAGATATAGCATAGATATACATTATAGCATAGCTTTAATGTCATTTTTTATTTATAAGTTTCTGATGACTAGTGGTATGTAGTAAAGCAAGTGGACTTTAGAGCGTGCTATATTGCTGGCAACACTGATCACTGGCTGGAAAGGGATTTATCGTTTGACAGCAGACTTTTTTGTAATGGCAGCAAATTGAAAATACAAGTTAAAAGTTTTATCTTTTCATATTTTTTAACAATTTTAAAATGAAAGTTAATAAGGAGAAAATTAGATATGTTTTACAATTTTTTTTCGACAAGGGTATGAAAGCTTCTAGTGCTCAAAAAGAGATTTTTGCTTATACGTAGAAGATGCTTTATCTAAAACTACTGCAAAAAAATGGTTCGATCAATTTTGATGTGAATGATGTTTCTCGCTGTGGTCGTCCTATATGTAGTCGTGTGGACAGATAAGCAGTCATCAAATTGCAGAAAAGCTTAGCATTCACCACACAACAGTTTAGGATCACCTGCATAAACTGAATTTTGTAAAAAGCTAGATGTTTGAGCGCCGCATAATTTTAATGACAGAAACTTGGTCAATATAATTTCCATATTCGAGATGTTGCTAAAACGAAATGAAATCGATCCATTTCTGAAGAGATTGGTAACAGGCGATGAGAAAGGGATTACTTACGATAACAATATTCGAAAACGATCATGGTCTAATCGATGTGAGCCATCACAAACAGCCCCAAAGCTAGGCCTCGCTGACAAAGTCATGTTATGTGTATGATGAGACTGGAAAGGCATATTGTGTATTACGGGCTTTTGCCACAAGGCCAAACGATTAATTCTGATGTCTACTGTCAGCAATTAGTAAAATTGAAACGCCCAAAATGAATGAATAGAAAAAGTGTAGTTTTCCATCACGACAATGCTCGACCGCATACATCTTTGATGATTAAACAAAAATTGGTGGACCTTGGCTGGGAAGTTTTAATGCATTCTCTATAGTATACAGTCTATACAGTCCAGACATAATAGCACCTTCGGATTAATCCGCTCTTTACAAAATTCTCTAAATGGAGTAAAATTACATTCAAGATAAGCACGTATAAACCCATTTAAATCAGTTTTTCGATCAGAAACCCCAAAAAAATTTTAGCGATGGGATAACGGTTGCATTGTACTACGATTTCCTGGAAAACCCAAACCTAGCCCTTTGCCCATCTGCTTTAATTCAGCTTCAGAATAGTGAAATATTTTTCGAAAAATACTCAGTATTTTTTCGAAAAATACCTTTTACATAAAAACAAACAGAAAAACAGTCTCTCTTTATAATATTAGTATATTCTTACTAATTGCCAAACATATTAAGCTAAAGATCAATTACTATTATGGAAAATATCAAAGAAGAAAAACAATGACGAAGGAAAGTGAATAAACGACCAATAATTTAAATTACTTATTGTATGCTCCAATACCGTTCGAGGTATCTTTCAAAGAAAACTTTCTTTGTATAAAAGAACAAACAAAAAGCTTGGAACAACGCTTTGTCTGTCTCCAATAGAATGTTAAGCCGACAGATATTGCACTTTGCCTCAGGTGAAGATTCAGGTCTCGATTGGATGAATACGACAAGACTGCTCAAATGAAGAAGCTATACTCCACTGCAAAGTGGTACTTAACAAGGCTACAAGACCATTCGCTCGTCGGTGATAGACTGACTGTGCCTACCTTACATTCGAATCCGATTCAAGTCTTCTATAATAGAAAAGAAACCGAATAACATTGTAGTCGGTTCTACACTAAAATACAGCGTGAATCAGAATAATTCTAATCCTCTTAATAATATTTCATAATAATTGGTAATAATAGAGTATTAAGCGTTCACCTCAGGTTATTTATTTGATCACCCTTTAAACACTGACAATACGCAAATGTTCGTTTTTTGTTTCAGTGGGTACCAGCCACATTATACGAAGTCTTAGGCATGGAAATGAAAAGTGTATAATTTAATTAATTTGATTCAATTTAATTTTATATATATCACGACATACGAGTAATATTTAATAGACATTTATGTGCACAACTTATCTGAAATCAGTTCGATCATATCGATAACGGAAACATTAATACTAAATACCAAGTTATATATTTGCTGTTTATCGCGTACACACAATTGCTACCTTTAACGGAAATGTGTGGATGTTCAACAAAATGATTGCAGTGGTAATAACTGAGCGAAGGTATTGTAAATTTTACACAAAAATTCAACCGCAATAATAAAGTATCCCACAATGACATGTCATGCATTATTTACGAGTATTTATGACCTGAAATAATACTCAACTTTGTATATGTATAAATTTTATACTGTGAATATACTTACGCATTGTTATCATCATTTTTATCATGTAATTTTTATAAGTAGATACATTCTAAGTAAGGTAAACTCCCCATTCCAATACCAAACAATAGAATCGTAAATCCGATCGTGTCGTAATAATAAAAAGGAAAAATCGGCCCGTTATCGTTCTGCAGAAAACCATTTTGATATTAAACTCTTTATAATAATATAAATCGTAACCACCTGTAACCACTTGTAACCACCATCTTTAAACCCTTAACAAGTGACGTATACAATTTACTGCAGACATAGGAACTATAAATGATGTCGATGACATACATATGTTGAATGTGTAACTGAAGAACAATCTTATGGTGGTACTGGATCATAACATGACCTGTCAATTCTAATATTTTCCAAAATAATTATTTAATTACCGTCTTGTTACAGTACTTGTTACTTCTAAACATATTTTTCATATTATAGTTTTAATAGTTTAAAAAAAAAATTAAAGTCTTGATATAAGTAAACAAGAGGCGTTTTATAAATTCGTGTATAGAAAAGCTTCATTGTTTAACCCACTGTCATCACGTACCAATCATGATCATGTGTCACCATGTTGGTGTCATGTACCAACTTAGTATATTTAAGTCACCTCTGGTGATCTATTTTTAACATAAATATTAAATATCCTTTATCGGTAAAGGCTCTGGCCTGTGGTAGACTAAAGCCCGTATTTATGGACCACTTTGAAGAAATGTCCGAGTAGATGTACAAGCTTAACTATAGTAGCTTAGCTTGCTTAGCCTCACTTAGCTTAACCAGCTGATAACAATAAAGAGCAACGCCATACCAAGATAAAATAAAGATACGCATAAGGCAAACAAACCCAAATATTCCACTCATATGAAAATATCCTACATTTTGAATGTTGTAGGCGGAATATTGAATATCCATCCTCACGCGGAAAATGAGCGTAGATGGTATATTTTTAACACAACGGGAAAAATACAAAGCAAACTCGATGCAAACTTGAGAAAATACGCAATACTTCAGTTTTTATGTTTGAAAAATCATGAAAAGTTCCGCCAACGTTCTGGCGAATACGTTGTTTACGTTTCTGACGGATGAGAGCTTAACGAGACACGTATATAGACGTAACTTTGAATACATATTTATTTTAAGAATACTTTTAAGTATTGTGTGCTTATTATCTAGGTACCGTTAATTGTTGACTTGCTGGTGCCCGATTTTACCTAAGAACATTATTAGTTTTTAACACCTGAGGTATCACACCTGAATTAACCTGTTACGTTTTTGATTTCACTAAACAAATGTATATCGTTTGACATATTTAATACGCATATAGTTATAGCTTTCAAAAAAAAAAATACTATTTCTGAAAAAATGACGAACTTACACAATGGTAAAAAAATAATCAAAAAAACCAAACCTCGGATTAATCCCTAGAATTAATCCGGCAAACAATAGACGACAGATTATGTTAGTAGACAGTGCCCCTGCCTGCGATGCAAAAATCTATATCTATAATATACCTAACACACAAGGAATTCTAGTATAATGTTAAAAAATATGTTACGTTGTACTTTATACACGGATTTAATGCTGATAATCTATCTGTAGACCAAAAATTATCGAGCTCGTCGTTCTGTTTGACGTACCAATTTTGTGTTGTGATTGGCTTTTGCGTTGATCAAATCAAGCGGGCGACCAATGGGTAGCCGTTTAATTAAGGATCAGTCTGTGAAAATTGTGTCCTGATCGCAATCAGCTGGTAATTAAACATTCGTGTTTATCTTTCGGTTTAAGCCGGCTTGTAGGTACTGGCTCGCTAATGTGAAAAACCACTTTTGTATACGAAAAGGTGATGTAACGTGATGCCGTCGATAGTCACGGTACCAGTTACACTGAGTCGGAAAGTTCTACTGACAAAATTATAAACTTTAAAAATTAGACCAAAAGCCCAACATAGCGATTATACTGGCATATAGGTAGCCCAACATATCTGACTGTTGGCACTGCTGCAATTGAGTTCACGCTCCACCATTCTCCCGGACTCGAGTCCACGAAGGACATCACAAAAAGGGTCACAATTCATACACTGAAATGTTAATTTTGTTGAATTCAGTAAATTTGTAGAAAATCTTGGATGTAATGTTGCTCGCCCGCTCGCAAGCCTCGGTCGACCTCCATTGTCGTTCTCTCTCACACCAGGGACATTACTGTCCGGTAGATGATAGTATATTACGCAGACGCAAATTAAAAAACTGCGCTTATGCCGCTGGATGAACTTTTGGTCATGATCATATGAAAACGAATTAGAAAAAATATTAAGAATAACTTTTGATGACATACCAGGTAACAGTCAGCTTGTCGTCTCTGGACATATGTAGTATATCCCAATTCCTACCAAACATTCTGGTACAGTCACGCCCGCCGCTATTAATCTTTGAATACAAGACTTGGGAAGTTCCCTTTGACCCCCGCGGAAGAAAGGGTAATGATTGCAAAGAGTTAAAGGGAGGATAGGATGAGATAAAGAAAAAATTAAAGAATTAAATGAAAAAATATCTCAAATTAAATTTTTAGTTATCAAATTAATATAAATCATCTTTAGTTCAAATTAAACATAATATTTTATATTTTTATGTTTAATTAAAAAACTCTGTATTAGAGTTTGAGTAATAAACGAAATTCTTTCAATTCTAATTTTGCTTGCCCCTATAAACCGCAGTTTCATTACCCGTGCTCTAGGTATATCAACCCTAAAAAGCATAGCTTAAAACCATGCATGCATATTTTCCTTTAATTTGTGTACCATTCGTGTAGACCATGGACACAGTATAGGTAATCAGCGGTAGGGAATTAACACTGTTTTCAAAAATTACTAATCTGTGAACACATATTCTATTGCCAAAATTATCGCTAACATGTGTCACGTTAGTAAAAATACCAGTTGCTCGTTTAGTAAAAATATGTATGTTTTTCAACTCTCTCACTTCTGTGGATATGTCAACGTTTGTAACTTTTAATTAATATCGTTATATATCGCAACTTATACATGACAACAAGCGCTTATTTGCAGTTTGCCTTTTGCCACTAAGAGAATTTTGCCCTTCTCTAAGAGAAAGAATTCCCACTTGTTATTTGTGAATGCCTCCCGCACACATTCATAGAAATAAGGCACTCACATAGTTCAGGACAGACGAATTTTAGGTCTTTGTATAAGGTTACCTCACTGTTGGTTACCTATCCTATATTTCAGACCACCGGAATGTCGGCCGGTCCGCTTCACGCGACATAAAACTTTTATGAAGACACACGGGCTCGACCTGCTGATATATACTTCTAGCACTTTATTCAGGCCAAAGTTGTTCGACCAAATGTACGATATCGTCTGTTTCGAATGTTTTGATAACTAACGCGAACCATACATTGTCTTTACATGTGAATTAGCTGTTTTATACGTAAAATGTCAATAATGTGTGTACTAATTTTTTTTTTAAAGAAATATATTATAATCAGTCGAAAAATGTATTGACCCCATACAATTGACATATTAGATAGCCCTGATTCACATGATCAAAGTCGCCTCCAACGAACTATGAAAAGACTTATGCTCACAGTATTTTTGTTAGATAAATTTGTTATGAAGAAATTCGACGGAGAACTGAAGTTGCCGACGTAGCTCAAAGAATCAGCAAACTGACAAGCCGTGCATATCGCAGGACCGATACCTAACCAATGAGGTAGACAAGTTCTTGTTTATTTATTTATGAGTAGTGCCTGTATGAGACTACTAGTTTCAAGTAAAAAAAGAGTTTCGGTAATTTGTATAATTTTCACCAGAGCCAAAACATTAATATTTTATAATAAACTAGCTGACCCGACAAACGTTGTCCTGTCCAAATTTCAATAATACAATAATTTCAATATGTTCATACAAAAATCCCATAGAAAAAAGCACTTTCAGTTTTTCCCAAATTTTCCAATTTTCCGGGCAATTTTTCCAATTTTTCTTTCCCTAATTGGACTATTACAAACATTTTAAAAAAAAATTAGCCAAATCCGTCCAACCGTTTTCAAGTGATGCGCTTACCAACGAACAGCATTTAATTTTTATTTATATAGATTATAAATGAAACATGCATTTTGAAAATAATTGACTACCATTATAATATAGAAAGTGCGATAAAGTATAATTATTTTTATTTGAATTATCAGAAATATTTAATGTGAATGGGTGTCCATCACAACTGACACCTAATCAAGCACGCCAGCAAGCCGTCCACTGCATTCGATAGGGATCGATCGTGCGTCAACATGCTCTCATTAGTGCGTGGCATGCCACAAGCGAGGCATTCTACAAACGAGCACGAAATTGGAGCAATCAGTTTATCCCACGACAAGTTCATCATGCACTCCGTGTATTCGCCGACTTTACCACAAATTTATAAACTAACTGTCAGCTTGCAGATATGGTATTTTCCATACCATTTCATCAGCATTTTTTTACTATGCTGGTAATAGATTACACAATCTTCTGCTCTTCTCGGCCAGCCACTACTAACAAATTTCTTCAAGACATCGATCCATCTGAGCGGAGGACGTTTCATATTGTGCTCCCAAAGCGAAACGAAGAAATTCGTCAAAGAACTAATTACTATCACTTACATAGAATTGGCAAGCTGATCGGCAATAGGCAGGTCATATTTACCGCAGTACTGATGGCGTATATGAGTCCTTAAATTGTGGCATTTAGTACCCACTGTCGATTAAATAAAACGCCTTCTTTATTTGTAATTCTCGGGTGCACACAGTTCAATAATATACTTTCTTATAGCCTGTCGTGCAAATTACTTTCAAATGATTAACAATGTCAAAGTCACCTGAACCATATTACGTATATGTATGTAAAACAGTGAAAATTATTTTATTTTGCAATATAAATACACACTTTATAGAAGCAGCGCTCCACAACTTTTCAAAAGTCGCGAAGACTGACTGTGAAACGAACTGTGCGAAAAGTTAGAGAAGTCACGCCAAAACAAGCTGACAGATTTTGCAAACTTTAAAATTATAAAGTTTAACTTTAACTGACATTTATTAAATTATTTACTCGTAGAATCCAAAACCAATTACGCAACATCCCATCAAAACAAATTCAAGTGTAGAATAATTTGGCGTTGTTGCTGTAAATTCAGATAATACTTTCAGTTTAGGTACGAAGTTTGTTTTGAAGCCCTAACATAACAGAGAGGTAAATCCCTAATGTTGTTTTTCAATACAAGAACCTTTGGGTATATATGTATTATGTTTAAAAACTATTTAATTGAATCACCAGTAAGTAATTTACTCTCAATCTATCCCACCTAAATAACCGCAGATTACGCAAAGTTAAAGTTCGAGGGTATACCATCTCCAAGTCAATTTTAAAGCTATTTGCATATTTTGTGTGAAACGACCGATGCCGGAGTATTGCCCGCGAGATAACTCCACTTTTCATTAACTCAAGTTATCGATAAGATCAATAAATTTATACAATACAAACTTTTGAAATTGGTTTTTGAAGTGTTTCGAGGTCGAAATCGATTGGATAAACAGTGAAATTGAAACAGTATAAATTTTTAGCTCAGATTAACCATGAATAATACAATTATAGCTCAGATGTAGGCCGTAAAAAAGGAGCAGGTAGAGAATACGTACAAGTATGTATAATTTTTATGATGAGGAAGAATAAAAGTAGCCATATTTATTCACACCTACTAATTATATTAATAATCATTTTATTGACAGATGAAGGTTTAGATAAAGCTATAAAAAGGTTATAAAGGTATTTTGAAAACGAAAGGTTTCTCTCGGTGCATCCTGCCCGTTATGACATATAGTGCCAAAATGTAGTCTCTGGCGGTAGGCCTGCTTCACTCGGCGAGCAATAGACACAGCTATATGCTAAGATTCCCCTTACTAAATAATATCCTAAACGACGAAATTCTACGAAGAGAAGACCATAAGTGGGATACTCAGAAAGTTTTGCGAGAAAGAAAAAAAAGTTCTGCGGATTCCAATTTTGTTATTACAGTTTTTTCTAAATACTCTCCTTGCAACTATACAAAGTTTCATGCGTCTGAACCAATTTTGAAAACATTTTTTTCACTCTTCCTCGGGTATCTGTTACACAGCCGCTCCGAACGTAGCCAGAGCGTTTTCCGGCGACGAAAACTGTTTCCCTTTTAGTTGGAATTTAATTTTGGGATTAAATTAAAAAGTCAAAGGTGCCAAGTCGGGACTGTAAGGAGGATGGCCTAAAACTTTAACCCGGATACTGTCCAAAAAGTCCTTTGTTTTAAGCGCTGAGTGAGCGGGCGCGTTGTCATGCAGCAGCAGCAGCGTTGTCATGGTTTGGACGGTTGTTACTCACTACAATAAAAAACGTTTGACAAGTACCATTCTGCGTTAATGCTGCTTTGATTTCGTAAAGGTACAGCTATAAGGTAGCCAGTTAAATTGAAAAACTCACCATTAAATTTTTCCAGCACTTCTTGCTCCTTCACTTTGGAAGGCGTTGGCTCACTTTGAAACAGCCAAAAAGTATATTGAAGCTTAGTTTCGAGATCATACCCTGTGACAATGTCGTAAACGCACAGAGACGACGCTGATTCAAATTTTGTTATCATATCATGACACCATTCGACACGAACTTGTTTTTGAGCCTCGGTGAAGTTGTGCGGCACCCAGCGCGATCCTATCCTCCTGACTCGTAGATGCCCATGTAATATTTCATACACACTCCCCGATCCAATCTGCAATCTCTTATGAATCGCGTATGTAATGCACCTGTTTTCACAAATTAAATTTTTATCCGTTACGTTTTCTACCGTAACAGCCGTTAAAGAGCGACCGCTTCTTCCTTCGTCGGCCAACGCTTAAATTTATTGTACCAACAATACACTGTTGCCTTAGAAGGGCAATTGGCCGCAAACGTCTTTTGTAGTCTATTAAAAGAATCTTCAGGTTTTATATAACATTTAAAATCATACAAAATCATAGTGCGGAAATGTTCCCGTCCAAAATCCATTTTTTAATGAGTCACGATATTTTGATTCAGCTTGTAAAAAAATATGGAAGAAGATTTTAATTTGGAATGTTTTGTTTTTATGTTATAGACAGTCGTAATTTTAATTGACATTTTTATCAGCCAATGCTGATAAAAGCTCTTTGTCGCAAATTTGGTGTATGCCGTAGGATTGATAAACGATATGGGAGATGAGTCCTTGACTGGAGACCACGTACTGGGAATCGTAGCGTGAGGCACCCTAAGGCCAGGTGAACTAATGGCTTGAAGAAAATATCCGGTAGTAGTGGGAGGTGGGTACGGTGTGGTGTAATATAGGTCCTATACCTAGTGATTCAAATGCCAATGTGATCATTAAAAAAATAAATCAAAGTTGATTAAAATATTCCGCAGAGCAAACAAACTCCAAAAAGGAATACTGGGAGCGAATAAACAAAACACAGAATACAAAACATTTTTTAAATCTTTTGAATACAACGTAATATTGACACGGGGGGCGGTGCTACGTCATGCGCCGTTTGCCTCTGACAGACTGAAAGGGCAGTCAAATCCAGACGTGACGCGTGATTGAATTATGAATAAGCCAAGTTATATTACTATTTTCTTCTCGCTTTAGCCTGTCGTATAAACAATAACAAAATAGAGTCTCACGGGTGGAAACGTTGTTGAAACGTAAAATTTATGTACTCATTTATGATATTTTACTACATTTTATTCTGATGATCGCTAGATATTCTGAAGACTGGAAGTAAATAATTATATTGTACTATTTTACGTTTCTCATAAAACTGCATATAAAATATACAAGTTCACACTTCACAACCGATAGATAAAGATTTTTTACAGCCTAATAAACCAACTCCATTTCTTCATATCGAAATGTACTCGTGAAAAATCACGTTAGCAGAAAATAAATTTAAGTAAAATAACTTAAAATATCTATCTAGTCTTCTTCATGACAGAGATATACATACTTTTTTTTCATTTTCTTTGCTTGTTACGGAGTTAGAAAGCAGGAAATAAACATGGAAACAGAAGTAAACAATCCAGATGCCATCAGAAAAGCTATGAATCTAAATCAAGCGGAGGCTCATCAAACTTTGCTGGCGCCGCCGTAGGCACTTCCAAACTCATTTTCATATTACGAGCCACCGACGTTGCTACACTCGCTGGTTTAACAACAATTTTAACATAGTTTTATAACATGTTCAATTTAGAAAGATCGTTAAGTGCACGCAACTGAAGTAACTTAAATAAAACCTATACTATTTTTCGTTTAAAAACCAAATTGTTTGAAATAAGGAATTAAATAATAATTAATTTAAATTAAGAGCGAGGGAAGCAAATAGTTGTTCTAAATCAAAATTGTTACATATTTTATGAAACAAACGGATAGTTGCATAATATACGAACTTAAATATAAAAAAATACAAAAATCCCTAAGTAGTTTCTTAAAATTAATAATGCACTTTAAGATGCACTTGACTGTATATGTGCTGTAATTACTATAACAATTTAATATTTTAATAAATAACATTCCACATAATTTAATTCTGAATTAGAAAGTAAACTAACAAGTCGAAATTACAGACAATTGGTTTTAACTTTTTAAACTTTCGCGTTTTGTACACATTTTATATTCTTAGTTATAGAATATATGAAAATGGTTTTAAATTTAGAATAGAATATTTAAAAAATGGTTTTAAATTTAGAATAGAATATTTAAAAAATGGTTTTAAATTTAGAATAGAATATTTAAAAAATGGTTTTAAATTTAGAATATAAAGGAGCAAAATTAAAATGTCTTAACTATTAAAGTTCTTTAATACTGTAAGGACAAATCATACATATCGTCATTTTTATAGGACAGAATAAAAGCAGACGGTCCGAAGGTACTCGGAAGAGGCCGATTACAGCCACTTATAGCCGGGCTCATAGCCCGAAGTAATGTTTGGGGAAGGATTAATTTACAATATTATACATATTTTTCATCCAGTTTCAAAAATGGACAAATGTAAACCGGACTTCAAATGTTTTAAATTGTGGTTCCGAAGTTATTATTTTCGACTTTACAAACACATCTACAAAACTAAGATGTGTCTTATATCCACATGATCTGTTTCATTGATATTTCGGGGGCTGAACTCTCATGGGGTACCCTGTCTGGTACCCTTAGAGGATTGCTGTTCTGACGACACTAATATCAAGCTGCCAGTTGGCCTATATAAAAAAATACCCCTGACTGAAAAATATTACCTTCTATTCAGATACAAAATATACACAACAGAAAAATCTTCCTATCGCGCTCACTTTCGTAAACACATCCAACATTTGTGTGACCTGAAAATGTCGCATGTTGTTAGCGTAACAACATGTACGAAAGAGCGTCTTCTAAACGTCTCCACAAAGAGAATCCTTAGCCCGCGGGTTAGAGTTCTTCAAACTTGTCGAATATTGCCACCGTCCTGACTTTACGACGCCAGAAATTGTATATCAGCTTACCGAAGCTGAACGCTGAACTACTAGTAAATTATTATTAATTTTTTTGTTTCAAGAAATCTCAGAATACAAATAGAAATAAATAATTAATTCGTGTTTATGTCGTGGAAATAATATGGATTTTGTATCAACTAAATTGTTTTTTCTTCACAATACAAAAATGAATTTATTTATTTTTAAGCTACGATATGGGGTTCTTCAAAAAAGCTGTGAATAGGATTTTGCAAGGTCGGCGGCGCACCCGCATACCCCCTGATGTGCAGGTGTCCATAGGCGGCGGTAACACTTATCATCACGTGGTACCGCTTGCTCGTCCGTCCACTTCCATATAAAAAAAAACATTGATATACCAATTATTTTATATAACTTTAAAGTAGTTTATCTTTCATTTCAGAGTTTGATTGCATCACGAAGGTAATAACAATGCTACTCAATATTATTATTATTATTTAAGTGAGAGTTACTTGATCCAACAACTCACAAGTATCGTCACAGCGACCTGAAAGATTGCAGTGATCCCTTCAACTTACAGATCACTCCGAAAACCACATGAAATGAACAATAATCCTGGGTGCGAGTGCGAGTGGGTGATCAGATCTGTGGTCAAAAGGTGACCACCCAGAAAAGAAGTTCGTTTAAATGCCTAAACTGGACAGACACAGAGTAGGTATGTGAATTGAAATTTCCAACTTTTTGTGATACTCTTGCTACTAATAAGTACTCACCCTTATTGTTGTCAGTTACCTTCAAGTACGTTTTCATATCATGTACGTTTCGTTTCATATTGTTTCGAGTAGCTAACCGTCAAATGACGATCGATCTGCTTAAAGTTGTTTTAAACGAGCATATGCGACATTGTAAGATTACAATCAATATTGTGCAACATCGGTTAATATTTAATGATGTCATCGTAGACATTTTATTTAGTAATTTATTTCAAATATTAGAATGTCATGGCTCGTACTATCAATATCGTCGGACGCGACATTTTTTTTATAACGGTAGTTTAACATTTCACCCTTATCTCTAGATTTTTCTGAGTTTCAAGAGATATTATGTTATCCATCCTTTGGTCATAACATCAATACCCGATATAGAAAATGAGTAGGAAAATAAAATTTAAATCATTCAATTTAGCTTGTATAATCTCAGTTTTGTAAAGCGGCTTTAATAAAACCGATAGCCTTTAACCGGTAAAAGGCGACAGGTGCACGGCAGGTCGCTGCGGCCGACTCTAAATGGAAGGACACGCCCGCCGCGCCGGCCGGCAGTCGGCACGCCTGTTATGTAATTATGTACCTATTGTATAAAGTTCGCGCGCGGATAAGCTTGCGAAATGCGCTAAATACGTGACAGAACACAATAAATTAGTGTCAAATGCAAACAATCCGTTTCACGGTAGTTAAATCAAACAAGTACATATTACCGAATTCTTTGAGAGTATAAAACCTCAGTCAATGTCAATGTGGGTGATAATTTCCAAAATAAATAGACAATAGTACATTACTGTCTAGGCCAGGGGTCGGCAACCTGCGGCTCGCGAGCCACATGCGGCTCTTTGGATGTGAAGCTGCGGCTCTTTAGTCTTTACTTGTATAACCATGCAAAGCCATCGCTCCCATTGAATTTGTTTGCTCAATTGTTTGTTATTGAAGTACAAGTTAGTGTTGTAAGTAAATGTTTAATTGTTTTAATTTTTTACTTAAATAATAAGTGATTATCTAATAATACCATATATATATTATCTAATTTGTTGTGAAAAAACACTACTTATATATGAATAAATAGATATTTTTCTTATCAAAAAACTTTATTTATGCAAGTACTATTTATTGTTGGCAAGAAAAAAAATTGTGGCTCTTTAAAAACTGAAATTTTGTAAATTGTAATTTTTGGCTCTTCCGGCTCAAAAGGTTGCCGACCCCTGGTCTAGGCCCGAAATAAAGCAATTGACGGCCGAGTAATATTGGAAGAACGAGGCGAAGCCGATTCCTCACGAAGTGATTTTAAAAGGACGAGGCGAAGCCGAGTCCTTTTAAAATAAACGAGGCAGTTAATTGCTATTTCGGCCGAGACTTGTATAGTACTTTTCTCTAATTTGCGAGGAAACAATAAACAAATTAATTCAAGAAACAGAAGTTTCATTCCTGCCAATTCGACTGCGCGCGGTCTTTGTTCTTTTTTTAAACTTTTGAAAAGAAATGCACATTCAGCCTTTATACCTAATAATAAATATCGTGTACCTAAAAAAACCTAATTTATGTTAGTGTGCACTAAAAATAACCTCGCTACTGTCCAGCAATCTCTATTATTGTCGTGTTGGAAATTGCTGGCGTGCGTACAGAAAAGAGCCAATTGACGTATTCTTTTTTTAAAATAATGAAGCCATTTCCGAGCAAGTAGGAGAAAATGAGATTTTTTAATGTAAGTGGATTTCTAGTCAGTTTCCTAATTCTAATTAAAGTTAAGCAAAACTTGGCCGGTCTAACTTTTAAACGTCCAGACTACCTAACCGTTATACAACTTTGAGTTACTTTGAATTTGAGTTGACCTACCGCGCTATAGTTAAACCTTGCCTCCAAGCCAATATTAACATAAGAATTGAAAGTTGCGAAGTTAAAGTAAATTCTAAAACATTCAAGGCTAAACCAGGCATCCGCATTACGTGAAACTATGTATATTTTGAGGTCCATTCAACGAAAACATTGATATTATATTTTTACATTGTCATTATATTAGAACAATTTGTGTTATTTTAGAAATAAATAGGTAAGCATTTTAAAAATTGAACGTTTATTCGAAATGATCACCATTTGCTTTTTTTTATACAATCTTTCAAACGTTGTGGCCAGTTTTCGATTGAAACACGCACCCTTTCCATGGGAAAATTGGCAACTGCCACACTTAGGGAATGTTTTAGGGATTCAATATTATCATGGCGTTTAGAGCATGCCATCCTCTCTAAAACAGGCCATAAATCATAATCGAGCGGATTGAAATCGGTACTAGATGACGACCAGTCTTCAGCTCTAATGAAGTCGGGACGACTGTATTGAGCGAGCCTTATGACCCGGTGCTGAGTCTTGCTAAAAGCACCATTCTTTGATATGGAACAGGGTATTTTTAAGAAGCTTTACGACCTTCTCAAGAATCGTATTTTGATACACTTGAGTACCTTTTTCACAAAAATATGGTTCAGTCACTCCGTGATAACTAAGACTACATCTAACCATCACTGAAGCCGGATAGTGGCAACGTTGCACCCTATTGACCAATTGAGCAGCTTCTCTATAGTTAGGAGCATAAACTCGATTATTCTGCTTGTTATTATTCTGTTTGTTAAAATGTTCCTCGATGGTGATCATTTTCTCCTCCGTAAATAATATTTGTCCGTGAGCTCCCTTTGCGAACCGCCGAAAAATATGTTTTGATTTGTTTATGTCTTCCTTTTACTCCATTTATTTTATACAAATTTAATCGACACCTCGGTAAAAGCAAATTATCTTGTCTTTGTAGTCTTTGTGGTTGAAAATCCGCATACCTTTCGAAACATTCTACGTGTTACTTTACAAACACGCAAACCTGTTTTATATACATACATAGAAGCGGTAGAATATTTAGCTTCTGAAACAATGGTCGACAACTCTCCCAACACCGTGCCCCACAAATAGCTCGGACGTATTTTTCTGCAACTTAAAAGCTCAAACTTATACTTAAAACTTAAAAGAAATTATTGTAGTATTGAAATTTGGACAGGACAACATCTGTCGGGTCAGCTAGTAGGAAATAAAAATGGTCCCAAGATGCTTCCTTAGGGACACCATATCTATTATATTTGCAGACCGAACTATGTTTTATTTTGGAACCATTAATAAATATTTTTGAAATTTCTTTACACTGGTTTCAGTCTTCAGGATAAAATCTATACAATCCTCTTAATTACATAATACATATTTATACAATCTTGTTATTTGCTGATCCCCTAGTAGAAATATTTAATTATGCTTTTGTAGACAACGCCATCTTTTGGTGTAATTTGAAGGTTTTTTTCTTCACCGTTAATTACTGTCGTTTTTTCCTCTAACCATTTTGTTTGCTTTATTGTGTTGCTATTGTGTTTAATTTTGTCAGGTAATGAAAATGTTTTCGTTACTTTGAGGCTGTACTGACGAGGAATGTGTAGTCGCTATTGACATTGGTACTGTTGTATTTTTTAGTGTTTGAATCTGGCTTAGTTGTTTTATATATTTTAATTTTCCTTCGTATTCCTGATTTTTTTTTATTTAATTGTATATATTTGTCAAATTTAGATTATCTATTTCTTCATCCTTTATAACCCTGAATAATGAATGTGTAAATTAACATTAACCACAGAGAAACAACAGGGGATTAATCAGTATTCAAGCTCGCCACTAATTGCCAATACCAGATCCTCACCTCATTCACAATATGTGCAAATTAAACGCAAAACCTAATTGCGACCCAACTGTAAAGTTAATGATGAATTAGAAATTAGTAAATCATTAATTCAATGAAATATGTTGATAAATCTTTCCAACTTTCTCGACAAAATTTATTTCACAGTCGAATATATTCTCCAAAATTAGTGATATTTTTTATACAAAGAAGGTGACAAACGAGCAGACAGTTCACCGGGCAATAAGGGAACAACGTCGCCCATGGACGACTTACATGCCAACGTCAGTCTAGAATGATACACGTTGTTGGCACGTGCTGCCTATCTATGGAGATTCTTGAATGGATTTGGAAAAGGGGATGATAAAATGGGTATGTATAGGAAAGAATGGGAGGGGAATAGACTCTAGCATATCCCACTCACTATAGAAACACGTTTATATATTTGGGTAAAGGGGGAAATGCTGTCGAGTGCGGCCAGCGGCTGTGAAATTGTAGGCCCACCAAACGACTCATTAACGACATTGATGTATAACGTCTTATTACAGGGCACACTCAGGTCTTCAATTTCAATTATGACAGAGCCACTGGGCCATTGGCAGCCGGGTCCAATGTGGATTGATGCATAATAATACACATCTACCTAAGAAATCATGATGATTTCTTTTCGTGATGCGGGTTTTCTTCTAATGTTTTCTTTCACCGTCGACCTCATAATAAATAAAACATTCATCCTCATATGGAAAGTAAGGGTATTATTTATGTATATGTATAATACACTATATATTCCCCTTCTCACGAGATGCCTCGGCTCCAGTATCGCGATCCGATATCTAGTCATTCCTTACCCATTCAATTTCAATGCTTTTAAATTGATAGTAATTGTCCTATGTGATAGGTACTACGGATCACGATTCCGATGCAAATTATGATTAAATTTCCACAACGCAACCAAGCTCTACAAACCATTTTTAAACTCATTTAATATGACGACGTTATGGCGCTTAAAGTGCGATTTATGCAGAAATGGGATACCATCGACTGACGCAGCGCAACGCATGCAAGTAATAAGTCCAGGAGTAATAAGTTCAGGCCACATCCAGGAGAGGCTCCAGTATCAGATCAGAGACGCGCCTCTAAAAGCGGAGCTGCGGCAGCTGGAGTTCAATATAGTTCGAGCAACCTAAAACCTATAATCTCCGGGTTGCTGCAGTGCATCAGTAGCTGTTCTTCAGTCCTGACTTTTTTTCCGAAAGGGTATTGTTCCGACGCTTTAGAGAAGCGTGGGAGCAAGAACAAAAGCCCTATTAGTAGTTGAATTTATATAAATATTGTATGGGCCACATCCAATAAGCATGTATTATTTTCTAAGGTTGAGCTCCAAAACATGTGATAATCGCTCTTCAGTCTAATTCGTACTGTATTATTTTCTGTATTATGAATTAAAATACGTACTGTATTATTAGTAATATGAAAGACTGATTTTTGTATTAATTCAATCTCGTCGTGCCTTATCAAACTTTAAACATAAATTGTAGCTCTATATATTTTATTGTAATTCATACATTACAAGAAAAGTGTAAATTGTAACACAATTTACTATTTAAAATTGACGGATAGCTCTGTCTCACATTTTATGACACGTTGTTTTACATGAAACCTTTTTGTTCTAAATTACGTCCTCGATAATGCTATTTGATATGTAACAAATTTACGAGTAACACGACACATTTTACTCATACAATCCTACAAATACATTGAATTATTTCCATTAGAGTGAACTTTCATTTGTCTTTATTTGCTCAAAGAGAAAACTGGGGTTCTTCTTCACCTAAAACTGAAGAAAACTAGAGTGATCATTTACCTAATAACTGTGCAATATATAATATATATAGTTTTGAAATTATTTATTAATTTTAGTACCTCATTTTTTCTACAAAGAGACTGGGTTCCAGGGCCGTCTTTACCAGGGGGTGCAAGGGGCGCCTGTCGAGCGCTGAATTCAGTGCCGGCTTTACCTATGGTGCAGGGGCTGCGGTGCACACGGGCGCAGGGTCTTAGGGGGCGCCGAGCGCCGCTCGCGACACCTCCAAAGAGTTCAAAACGCCTACTAGAGGGCGCCCTGCACCCGGGCGCTACATGAGCTAGAGCCGGCGCTGCTGGGTTCTATATATATTTACTTTGCTTTATGATCAAAAATTCGGCGCAAAATCATCTTACATTTATAAAAAGAAACATCATTAAATCGCAGAAAACATTAAATGTATATGTTTGTATAAAATTAAGCTATGCCAGAGCCCATCCCCATCCCATCCTATTCTATCCCTCCCCATTTTCCCAACACATTCCTATATCTCCAGAGACAGGCAGCGCATCCGGGAGCATTTGTCGTTGTGGACTGATGTTGGCATGTATTGCGGATGTTCATGGACGACAGTATTCACTTACCGTCAGGTGGACTATTTGCTCGTAGACCACATTTTTACGAAAAAGAATAAAATTAAAACTATTTGCCAACTGGCGCGATATTGCAGTGTTCCTATACTATTTTTCATGTAGTAAATCTCATGTGTAACTAACTAGTCAGTGTTATAGGAAAAAAAATTAGGGATATTTAATATTTTCGCTTTTTTTACACATATTTAACTATTAAGCGAATCTTAAACGCGAATATAAAACCTTTTCGTGTTACTCGACGTCTTAGGCTGAAGAACTACTCTCATAATCATAGTTGATGCAACCCAGCCGAAACATCAATTAAAATAAAAAAGATAAACACGTTTTTTAAGACACGGCTTTTTATTGTTATCATATCACTGCTGTAATATCACCTCAGTGAGACGACTGCCTAATTCTCCGGATGGACTAAGGAATCATATTTCCTACACAAGGGAATAAAGATGTCAATCCCCTTAGTTATGACCTCACTACCGAATTTTATTTGAGTGACGGCTTATTTTATCTTTTTTACCTTGTAACACCATTCATAGAAGTAGTAATAGAAGTTAAATAGAAACGCAGGTGTTCCCACACACACACACACACAACCAAACCAATGAACTACCGTTTATCCAGTATTTCAGTCATTAGAGCAAATGACTGCTGTAAAACCTGTTATAAAAGCAACAAAAACCTAGACGTGCCCACGGAAATGACACATCTGTGGTTGCTCCTGCGGTATATCTGGGCGTGGCTATCCGACCAGGTGGACTGGAACATCGCCGGTGGTGGTTAGATGAAAAGAGGGTAGGTAGGGAGAGGTCTATATCCAGCAGCGGAGAGACATGATAGAATGATATCGTATGTATATATGATACATATGTATGTACTATATACCTATATGTACCCATTCTAGCATACTCATATTTGAGAAAATATGACTAGTATAAAATAATGACTAAATTGGATCTAATACTGGAACCAATCTAATATTTCTGGCTACATAAATCTTATGAAAATACAAGATGTCCTTCAAGTGACGTAATATCCGGCGGTCCACTTACTCGTACATGTCTAGTTTTCCATATATCATAAAGATAAATACTAACCATATATCATAAAGATAATTCTTATAAATACTAAATTAATACTTTAGACTAACCTAGTTCTATATTTGTAATAAAGGCCTCGGTTAAGATATAATAATATGAACTTTGAACTTCAAGCATCCCAGCTCAATACGTTTCAGCTGCCGAGTTCAGGTACTAGTTTCACAAACATCCATAACGTTTGTAAATCAACTCACATTGTAAATAGGTCGTTAATTTAAATTATTTCTCCATGATATTTGGCTTTCCTACTGATGTTAATGAAGTGAAGTGAAGTGATATTACCTACTACGTAACAACCTTCAATTGCTAGAAAGACTGATTTAATTGGCCACTGAAAAATTTCATTCGATTTTTAATTCCCACATTTAAACGATAATGTATCACTTCAAAGTAAAATATATGAGGGGGAGTGCACGCTGCATTCCTACAGCCGCTGGGCGCACTCAACTAGCCTCGTTACCCCTTTCTCACAGAGTACTACCTTGAAATGCACATTTCCTACAATATCATATTCCGCAATGTACGTACGTGTTTCCAGAGTGAGATATGCCAAAGCCTATTCCCATCCTATCCCTTCCCATGTCTCCAACCCTTTCTCCAAATCCATTCTTTCAACAACAAAGGTCGGCGCGCATCTGGGAGCGTGCCAACGTTTGTCATTGTGAACTGATGTTGGCATGTATGGCTATAGACGACAGTATCCTCTTACCATCAGGTGGAATGTATGCTCGTCCGCCGTCTATTTTCTACTAAAAAAATATACCAATACTACATCATACCATCAGCCAGCGCCTCTCCACTGCTGGATACAGGCCTCTCCCGCTGACCGCCACCACATACGGTCTTCGGCTCTTCTCATCCAGCCATTATCAACGACTTTCTTTAATTTGTTAATCAGTCGTATCCTGGTTCGATTGGAAGGGCTGGTTCGATCCAAGTCCATTGGAGGACTTGTCGACCCGATGAGGAGGGGGGGGGGGATCAGTCCTGCGGCATATATGGACTGCCTACTGCGACTTCTGTCTGCTGATTCTTTGAGCTACTTTGAGCCATTTTAGTTCATCATCGAATTTCTTCGTTACGGATATATGCTACATATATATTTATTTTATTCTACGTGCAGATGCATTCTATGCGCGTCACCAGTGCCGCTCAGCCTGGGCGCCCTATCATTACTCTTTACTAAGTAATAAGCGCTACGAACGTTTTCAAAATAGAATGGAACTAGAACTAGAAAACTTTACATGTTGGTAATTTATTGTTTATTCTCTAAAATATTTTTATCGTTCGTTAAAGCGTTTATATATATTTTAAATTCGTTTACGTCTTCCTGATTTCATGTTATTTCGGTGACACGTATATTTATTCATTTTATTTACTTACGGCGGTATAATCAAAGAAGGAGAAATCAAACGAAAAATAAAATTAAAAAAAAATGAAAAGAACAATGGAAGTATTATCAAAAAATGTGTAAATTAATAAAATATATAGATACTTATATGTATACATACATATACTACATACATACAATACATTACATACATATATATTACATATAAATATACTTTTGTAATTATATACATACATACCTACTTACAGAAATAATTTTACCATTGCATTAGTTCAAAGAAAAATTTACGAGCTCTTCGTTTAAAGATATTACAATTTGGTGTAGCACGTATTTCGCATAGAAGGCTATATTTTTATTATTATTAAAAGTCTGTCTTAAATGGTATCCAATGTTACACTGTATCCAATGTAAAATGTTACACTTAGCTTACCAGTAAAGTTATTGAAATTTAAAAACCCCGATAACGCGCGTCGGTTGAAATGATAATTTCACTATTTTTCATAGATATGTTAAAAAAAATATAAATCCTATCCAACGACATATCGTTCGTGTATATTGACGTTGAATTTCTTTGTGATTTTTTGAAAACTACACCCTTATTATTCTTATTATTGGAACCGATTTGACTCATGTGTCAACATAACCAAAATATACACGCAAGCTATTTTTGTGTCAAATCTGATTATGAACCTCGCAATAGGTACATTACCTGGAAATCTCCTAAAAATATCTATACATAATTCTATTTTTTTCTACGTTCCAGAAATATTTTCTTTATTTATAATAGAAATCCAATAGATTCCGGAATAACACGAGTTGAATAACCCGTGTCACGAGTGATATTACGTTTATACTCGTATATTCTTTGTATTCCTCGGTACTTATACAATATGGAGAGGCGAAGGCTAAAGATCGCAATCACTGGTGTACCCACTAGCAATATCCGGAGCAGGCTCGGTGGATCCGACGCCGAATATACCCGACACTGACGTTCGGTTACACCAAAGGATGTTCATCTTACACCAAAGGAATTTAATATACCTACTATATTTATTTACTAATATAAAACACATTTGTTAAGATGCGTGACTTACTTATGTTCTGGGATGTGACTATCACATATTTAAATGTATAATACACTAACTAAAAATACACTCTAGCACCATCTAACGAAAACCGACGTCAACTTTACTCATTTTATTATCAAGAACGACATAATACATGTATGTAATAAACATGTTATTCACACTGAAAAATAGAATATTTTTTTAACAAAAACTGATAAAATTAAAAATCTTACTTATTTCCTGTGAAAATTATTTAATTTTTCTCAAAGTTTGTCGTAAGATCACATGTATATGGGTGTTCAAAAGACAATTTCATTCATGATCGTAGCGAATATCACAACTGCGTTCTCTTGCAGACTTATGCACTTGTGGCACCTCACCCTAATAGCCTTAAAACTTAACGCTTGCCAAGCCAGTTGGCGAATCGACTCTTTGTTAAAGGTGGATAGTTCCTCGGGGCTTGTGGTAGCGATTCTTTTATCCTACAGTCGTCTTTTGTGACAACCATCGGAAGTGACATCACATGGCCAATACTTGTGATTATTTTTCCCGTAACAGCTTAATCTAACTGCTGCTTATACCTAGTAACCGTATGTCCGGCGTTGTATAAACACAAGAGTAATTATGGATGAACTGAACGGAACTGGCGCGTCGCCAGAGTGAAAGCTTTTACGTTTAAACCCCTGGCAAGTGATCATCTCTGGCTGGGAGCGTGACACATTGTACCAGTAAAAAGGGTTACTCGCGGCCTAAAAAGAACACATTTTGCTAGCTACTGATTATATCGACTACTAGCTTTTTGCCCGCGGCTTCGCCCGTATGTTTCAAGTTAATAGGACCATCAATTTAGTTCCATACAAATTTTGAAACCCCGTTTCACCATTCTGCGTATTCACCATCCACCATTTTTTACTGCGTAAAAAAGTTCAATAGTTCCATGATTTAAACTTTCATGTTTCTAGGTTCAGAGGTTTTGGCCCAGCGTTGTTGAGTTCGTTAGTCAATCAGCCAGTCAAGACATTTATTTTTAATGTAGGTATAGAAAGATCAGTCGTTAGTTATATCAGTTATATGTAGTTGTCTAATACAGGCAACCTTAACAATCTGGCGTCGGATTTATTGTGATTGCAAAACAGACCATCAGAAGAGTAGCCTTTTGAAATCGATTGAATACTCAGATTGTATTAGTAGTACCTATTATAAACACAGATTTTCCTCTTGAAGAACCAGTTAATAAGTAATTTCGATTGTATGTCAGCGCAGAGAACGATGCTGTTTGGCTGTTTTTCTTTCCTAGTTTGGCAAGCCATAACATTTAAGCCTTATTGTAAAGAATAAATAAAGATATATACGACTAACAGTCGTCAGTATAGAACATTATCTGGTACTCGATGTATATCTTTAATAGTAGTATCTCATAACATTATCTCAATGTTGATTCAAAAAGAAAAATTCAGATCTTTACAAAGCAAACAAAGCAAACAAAAATAAAAACAAAGCAATGATAAAAATAGAAAGAGGGCACCCGCTTACCATTAAGCGCTGTAGGCGAAATGTGTCAAATGCCACTTGAGTATCTCTAAACAAGGTGGAGGCACAGGCAAGGCAAAACGACTATGGCGTCTGCAAATAACGGACTTTATCTTTGTTCTTTTCACTTTTTCTCCGAACAGCAGGTGAATTTAGTAAGAAAAATAATGGTGCTGTAGTTAAATTATTTTGATTAGTTAGATTCGTGTGCAGCAAATAATTGCGAAAGTAGTGTGTGGGCTAAGAAGTCCTGGCAATGTTACTACCTTCCAAACAACCTCGCCTCCAAAGATGCTTCTTTGGCGACGTCGAATATTAGGTTTCGACGTGATATTAAGATTTCTCGTATATTATTTAAAGAATGTGGAAAATACATTATATTTATTTATATAATAATATACCTGAAACTTTAGTTGTTGTATCGTTGATTTATGAACTGATTAAACGTGAAAATAACACACATTTGGAAATAAAGAGCATTTGCAAGAAACTTTTATGCGTGACGTGGACAAATCCTTCACTTCCTAACAATAAGCGATAGACGTTCAAAGGATTAGTAGCAAAATCTGCTAGATTATTTGCAGTTTTTAGGGCTGCGACTGACGTGAACGATGACTTTTATTAATTAAACTATAGAACTTTTATTTCATAAAAGAACTAATTAATGAGCTGCTGCCAAACTATAGGGAATAAACGAGAATAAACCTCAAACAGAGTGGCCTCGACGCATCCCGTACCTCGCCAAAGGTAGTTTTAAAACTGGTTAAATCGTTATGTCCGCTCTTTGTCTTAAAAGCAATTTGGCTACTGGCGTATTTACTAACATTTTTTACTATCGCTTGTTATGTCGGTAGGTTGTATTTTAGGGTTTTATAGAAGCTGATTTTTTTTTAACATTTTGGGCATATGTTGAACAGTGAAATATGGGATCGTACGTTTTAAGATCAAACAAAACTAATCGATCGGTTCAATGCCTATTGACAAAGGATTCTATTCAGAAAGAATAAAAACTATTTTAGGAGCATTCCTCTTTAACTTTATCAGTGTAAAACCTATTACCCATATTTTGAACCTCACGTCCTAGAGCCATATCAACCATTATTTTAGATAATTTTATTAGATAATTTCTATAAGATAATAAGACCTTCGAATAAAGATGTGTTTTTCGTGTGTCACAAACGGGTATAGATAAACATTAAAAACATTTCAAGTAGAGCAATTTCGCGTTGGATTTGTTTGAAAGAACAGAGAACAGACAGTGATAAAGTTCCAACACTTATAAATTGACAAGTTAGAATTGCGAGTGAAAATCGCCCTTATGCTTTAGAAATGTCAAACTAAAACTCAAGTGCTCAGCATTATTGTTGGCCGACTGTACGGTATCAGTTGTATGTATCTATATCACTTTTTCAAGAAAAGGCATATTCTTTTTTTTTCGTAAAAGGCTAAAGAACAACATATTGAAATGGAGGCAAACGCCTAGACGGGAACGTACCGCCTATTGCTCAGATTACTTCAACAGATGTTCTAGAAAACATGAACATACGTAACGTTTGGCAATACCTTATCAATTCACATCAGAACTAGCAGAAAAAATTTGGTCGCAGTTTGACATCAATTTTTGGTACACAAATTGAAATGTTCAAATAAATCTAATAATTGTTATGTAAACGGATTACCCACAATTTATTAATTATTTTGTATAGCCAGATATTTCGGTCCAGTTACATGAAGCGTGGTCGTGGCAAGACTGCGGTGGCGGGGGTGAAGATGTTGCTGCTATTGACATATAAACCATCTACCTACCCTCTACCCTATCTACCCTCCGTAGTGTTCATATCTGATTCTCCTGCCCACACTGAACTTATTTTTGTTGATGTTCCCTGCACACTATACCAACAATACCAAAATAAATAATTTATTTTATTTACTTATTTATTTCGACCAACTCAGGATCATAACATTTTTATAATAATTAATTGTTAGTAAGAATCATGAGTAACCCGTTTATATAATAATTATGTTCAACCACGATAGGAAAAGTTTAAAATTTCAAAGAAATCTGCAATACAATTCTAATAAATCAAACCCCGCGAGGCAGGTGCTCCATTTCTATCATAGGTATGTATCGTCACATGTCGCTATGAAGTGGTAGAAACGCTGCGAGTGCAATTTCCTTACACACCGGCTGGTGACTCGTTCAGTTTTCAATTTGCAGCTTTATCTCCCACAGGGCCGTGTATTGCTGACGTCAGACACAAGGAAAACCCCACAGACAATATTCTCACTGACATAAAATGAACGACACAGGTACCTAAGTCGGAGTCGTGTCGATACTGCATCTATTTGCATCAACTATATTCACCTTCTGGTTTTGTACATTCGGAATTGGTTTTACATAGATTTTCACATATTTCCGTGTCGATCTCGGGCATATTTCGATTTTTTTTCGCTTACCTATGGCAAATTGATTTCAACACATTCAACACCGCGCCGATTAAAAAAAAATCGTGCGTTCGCAGTAATACGATTTTGTATTTTCAAACACTTGCGTTAAGACAATTTTTCTAGTGTTTTACTTCTGCGTTAAGAATTCTAAAACAATGTTAATTTAAAATAACCACAGCAACTTATTAGAATTTCGAATTAAAATTAAGAAAACTGTTTTTAATCTACTTAATACAATAAAAGATCAAATGCACTTATTGGATACTTTTATTTTTCGGCAAAGAAAAGGGTATTTTATTTGCACAAAATGAAGGAAATGAATTCAATGGAAATTTAATTACATCAACACAAGATACTCTAATTGTGAATATATTATGTTGATGCTCAAATTACTAAAGATGCGAAGATCATCCGTTTGAATTGCAATGTAGGTATATTTTCGTACATTGTTCCTAAGATATCGCCGGGTACTTTACCGGTTCGTTACCTCTGCTACAGAGTGGAAGCGGATTGTAGCTCAAATCTAGCGTAAATATATTTATCTCCGAACCTTCCCCATGTTTTTGTGTCGCGAAAATACGACACTTTTTTTACATCACACTAAATTTATAGGTGCTTAGTTTGATTAAGTAATGTAATGTGAAAGCAATTTAACTGAAACTCTATTTAATTTGCTTATATTTTGCTACATCTTAGTCGAATTTCAATAAATACGCTTTCTATCGATATAAGCCTGTAACGTCCCACTTTAGGGAATAGGCCTCACTCTATTAATCATTGGGACTCATTGCCGATTGATGGATATATACAATGGCCTAAACTATTTTTTTAATTCTCCAGCATGCGGGTTTCCTTACGATCTTTTTCTTCATCTCTGAGCCAAATGATAAAAATGACAAGTACGAGCCGGGGCTCGAATTTACGATTCACGAATAAGAGTCTAGAATAGATACCTCTAGCTGGCTATCATTATAACTTGGATTTCAAAAATTGCAATGTCACGGTATTTGAAGGCTACTTTAACAATCTATGAAAATAAAAGAGCTTTTTTTTATAATTTGCACTTTCAATGTTTATTGACCGAAAGATTCACAGAAAGCAATTAGAACTTTCCCAAAGGAAATTATATTTATCTTAGAAGAATCCTCATGAAATGTGCTACTTCTGTTCAATATTCTTTTTAATTACCAGGAAAAAAGGTACAGTACGAGTACTTCGGCCATATAATGCGAAACGACAAATATAACATCTTATTATCGACTAATTGGATAGGTCGTTACGGGGCGTCAAACGCAAATACTTCTAACATTATCGACAACGTTGTACTTTCAGTTAGAGAAACGAATTGCTACCATAGCAACTCATTTACAAACGGAAAATAGTTTGTATGCATATGCTCGGTTGTCCAATGCTTTATAAAATAGCTTGTTTTAAGGTAATTTATCGGGAACAATGCTTTCACAAAGAAGGTCACCTAAAAGCGTTACTTATCTTACAAGTGCCCTTTGTAGCAGCAAGTATTATTCGCGATACTGTTTGACTTAACCCCCATTATTGTTTTAGGACACAGCGGTCATGTTTGAACGGAAAATAATGTTCCCTACATAGAACTAGAGTCGGATACGAATATTGACTGATCCCATCATGAACAGTGTACTGTTAACATGATACGTGACCTGTTATCTATGAATACTTGAAAATATTTAACATTTTATTCAAAAAAATACTTTCATTCATGGTCTAGCTAGATTAACGATAGCCTACAAAAGAATAATCTATCAAAACCGAAATGGAATTGATCCAATCGAACGATCGATCGATCTCCGAGGCACATTGCTCCCGTTGCAAGCAGGAGGAAATTTCGTACGCCATAATCCACCACATAGGCCAAGTACATGTTTTTAATAGTGGAAGAGGCAGTCAAACAGCATAAATTTTACCGCTATGCTACCACATGGGGTTCTTCAGGAAAGCTGTGAATAGAATTTTACAAGGTCGGTAGCCCACCCGCATCCCCCTGGTATTGCAGGTGTCCCATGGGCGACGATGTCTACTTACCATGTCGTGGCTTGCCCACCCGTCTGCCAGTCTACCACCTCTTCTATAAAAAAAGACTATCACAATAGAATCATCGTCGCATATTTCTTTCCGGTTTTTACAGGACTTCTTGCTTCTAAGTTCTTAAAAACCTTCCGCTAATATAAACCTTCGAAAAAAGGGTTGCTTCTTATTATATTATTATTACTTATAATTGATCTGTAAGAATGTGCCAACTGCACTCCGCTAAAACCTTCAGCGTCAATACTATTTGTATATATTCAGCTATTATACAATATTTCACAGCTAATGAAGCGCTTATTTGCGCATGGAGCGCTACAATAGTGATATACCGCTGCAATAATAAATGTAAAAGCTGTTTTCAAAGTATTGATGACGTTAGACAGGACATGGAGGAACCACGGTTAATCATTTTTGTCTCGATCGATTTCTCTAACGCATTTAATTCGGTCGACTATGATATCCTTACAGCCATCCTTGTACAGCTTGAGTTCTCTTCTTCGACACAGGACTGGTTCTTTGTGGTCCCCGGAAAGCGTTCGATGGGTTGGGCCTATTTCGGACTGATGTGATCTGTATACTGATATTCCACAGGGCGGAATACTCTCTCCTCTTTTATTTTCTATTTTTATAAATCTCGTTACCTCCCATCTCAAGTACTTGTACCCTCTGTGTGCAGATTATTTACAGCTTTACTCTCAAACTGAAGCTAATAATGTAAATAAAGTAGTACAGGAACTAAATCTATCTTTGTGTCACATTTCTGAATGGTCAGTCAGATTTGGAGTAACAGTAAATCCATCTAAATGCCAATCAATTATATTGGGCAGTTCTTGCCGTCTGTGCAGTCTTAATTGGAACATTGTTGCACCCATTCTTTACGATGACAAAGTCATTCCTTACTCTATACAAGTACCTTGTGTAAATCTAAAGACCTTGGATTGCTCATCGATAGCATACTGACTTGTCCCTCCTTTATAATGTCGATAAGTCGATAAGTCTTTAACTATGTCCGTAGACTGTACCGCTTCAAAATTGCTTAAGAATCCAATTTGTTAAGGTCTTGGACTAATATTAGTATTAATCAAGACCTTATTAACAAATTAGATCGTCTTCTTAACAACTGTTTACTTTTTATTTTTGATTTACGTAAGTACGACAACAGCTCGTATTGCCGTTCTCAGCTTAAATGGCTGCCTATCCGACAGCCCAGAGATGTTAGAATGCTCTGCGCCCTCTTTTCAAATCTATACGATCCAAGTTTCCCAGAGTATTGAAATGAAAATTACAGTAAATGTAAATGACCACCATCTTCGTTACGCCACCAACTCCTTACTCCAAGTCTCTTCTTGCCATACTGGCTTTATGACCAAATATTTCACTGCGCAAGCAGCTAAACTCTGGAACGCCATCCCCACTGACATCCGAAAAGCTCCTAACAAAATCTCTCATAAAAAGATGCTTCGGGAACATTACCTCTCCATTTCTCGTTGCTAGTGGCTCAGTGAGCTCCTTTTGCTTTATCTTTTCTTTCATTTTTATTTTACTTTTGTCAACAACGTGTTTTTTTTATTTGTTTCTGTTGATATAACTTTTGTGAATGTTTTACTTGTATAATGTATTCATTAATTATGTATCCCTTGTATGTGTGTAAGTTTGTATGTATGTATATGTACATGTAATAATACAGTAAGTATATGTATTAATATATTATATTTATTTTATCACACCATCTAAATTGTGTCTTTCATGCACCTCCAAATTGAACTCCTCTGATCTACCCAAATGTTGACTGGCATAGAATGCCTTAGGGCATTAAGCATACCGTTATTAACTTATTATGCAATGAAGTGTAAACATATAAATATTTTTTTTATTACACATTTACTAATAAATTCCTGGTATTCTTTACAGAGAACCCCTACCACTCAAGCTAACATTGCAATATAGAATAGTCCACAACATCTGCGTCTCAAATGAATTCAAGCTAACACAATACCTTCCAAAATCTAAACCGATTACTCTCGTACTTCCTACTTATTATCCTGTAATCATATTAGGAAAATTAATACTTCTCAGACGTTCTCGACCTTGGCCTCCATTCTCATGATATCTCCATAATATTTTCCTACTGAATCTTTCATCAAAGGAACAGTATATTTTACATAATTTGTTCAACATTTAAATAAGTAAAGCAATATCGAGGTTTATTACATAAAATATTTAAAAAGGAACGAGAATCGGCTTTCTGATCGCTAATGATAATTTTAGCGTATTCGGTACCGGCTAATGTTTTCCAATTTACTCATAATTATGAATTTATATACAGGGCTATTTAACTTTTTTTTATGGACGAAGGCGGCACACGAGCATACAGTCCACCTGATGGTAAGTGGATACTGTCGCCCATAGACATCCGCGATACATGCCAACATTAGTACAAAATGACAAACGTTGGCACGCCCCCGGATGCGCTGCCTACCTTTGGAGATATAGGAATGTATTTGGAGAAAGGATTGGGAAAATGGAGAGGGATAGGATGGGAATGAGCTCTGGCACATCTCACTCACTACACACGTACGTACATTAGGGAAATAATATAAAGTGGGAAATGCAGTACATTTCAAGGTAGCCTTCTGTGAGAGAGGGGTAACGTGGCCAGTCGAGCGCACCCAGCAGCTGTTGGTTTGCAGCGTACCCTCTGCCCCTCACAAACTGAAATCGATCTTTTGTAACTTATAATTAGAGGAGAAATGACATAATTACAATAGAAAAGAAATTTAGAGTGGGAAAGAATCAGGGAGCTATTGCTATCTCTATCACTTATGCGTGATTTAAATGGCATCATAGTGGAATGATGTCGCTGTACTTCTATATTCTGGCCCTTTTCTACAATAACTTACGAATACTTAATATATTTTAATTTTGATTCCACTCATTCATTTCTAATATCTTAAATTATTATCTTCTATCTATCTATATATATAAAAAAATGGATATTGGTATATCTGATGTTAATAGACTTCGACACCGTTTGACCGATCACCATGAAAGTTGGCACATATATATGTATTTTTTCTTGAAGACGGTTTTTATGCTATCGAATTTGTTATAACTCGCCACTAGATGGCGCTGCAGCACATCAACTTCTATGGCAGGACAACGTCTGCGGGATTTTGTTAGTATTGTATAAATTTTAATAGGTATATTATTCTCGACAATAAATCTCTAACACCTTATCAGTGAAAATTAATTACTGGAAGGTTAAGCACCTACTATTAAACTTCGAAAATTATAAATACATAATATTATTATGTTTCAAATTATAAAACTTTATTCTAGATGTAATTTGAAATGATTAGTATCTACCTACGCTATTGCAAATTCTCTTCTCCTAAAGATTATTTTTTTACTACCTACAGTGAAATTTCTTGCAAAATGTTATAAATTTTCGCTTACAGTTTCCGAAAAGATCTATAGTGAATAATGAATTATCGATTAACTTATAGACCAAGAAATAGAGACCATTTTACGAGTCAAAGTCAAAGTCAACGAATTTTATTCCGCCCTTTTGCATATAGGATTATGAAATCATAAATATTTTTCATACAAATTGGCGAACATTAAAAAAATATGCGCCTTAAGATATAAATTTCTTAAAAAAAATCCGACGTTTATCGCTTATTTCTTCCAGGTTTCTTTCCGCCGTGCGCTATTTACATTCGATATAGCCAATACAACATTTTTCAAGAAAAGTTACTCATGGCTCTAGTAAAAGAGAAAAAAGGCCTCATACCTCTTGGTCTATTAATAGTTCCTATGTGTTATACAAATGGTCTCGATTCCGGTTCAGGCGATTTTTTTTAAGGAAAATGTTTGTTCAAAGTCTGTGCAGTTTGTGTTCGTCTTAGTGTAAATTATGAACCCACGACACAGAGAATCCAAATGTAAATCACTGGATAAATCAATAAAAAAATAAATCGTACTAAAAGCTTCAAAAAATAAATCACATTCTCCACACGGATTTCTCTATATTGTGGATGTAGAGACAAACACAGAAACGAACAGACTACAAGTCTTTGAACGAGTATTTTATCGACTTAACAATCCAAATCGTGCCTTTTGTTGAGTAGACAAGTCACTACTTGTAATCTTCATTGAACTGATAAGAATAGTGAACCTCGCCGCCACAGAGACGAACTCAATGAACTCAAATTCCGCCTCTGAAGAGCTCAAGCTACCGCCTCAGAGGGTCAAAACTCAATGAACTCAAGTCAACGAACCTATCTCAAAAAGTCGTTATTAAGTTAATTTTAACTATACCGTAAAAGAAGCCGCTATTCTGTACACAATATGCCATACATATAAGCATATATACAAAACAACAAAATAAACGTTAATTAAATTACATTATCCTTTCCTACAACCACAGCAGCCAACTGACTACAGAGCAAGTATATCGACCTATCAAGAAATGCTCGTAAGAATTTCAATAAGAACAAATATTAGATTCTTCAATAGTACCGAATACATCTGGTTCCACCCGGGTGCACCCGGCTATGCGGTAAAAATTTCCACAAGTATCCTCTGTTTGTTCAAACTTCCCATCGATTATAAATATTGAGCTAAACAAGCATTGAACTAAACAACTTACTCATCGTAAGCAATTTTAAATAATACAATCCAATAATACTTTGTACAGTACCTACATCTATACATATAATAAAATTGTAACAGGCCGATGTCTGTACATTATAGATATTGAAAAAAAACCAATATGGGGGGGGGGGTCTTTATTAGAGCAACAGAAGCCAAACAACAGTTTTTAGAAATTTTGTCTCTGTCTGTCTGTCTGGATGTTTGTACACGCATCACGCAAAAACTACTGCATGGAATTGAATGCAGTTTTCACCGATGTATTGCTAGAGGTCTAACTTAAAATATAAGCTCCATTTTACCGCAGGAAAATATCTTATTCCGATTGTTTTAAATTTAATAAACCGAAGCGAAGTGAGGGCGGGTCGCTAGTACATAATAAAGTTGAAAATATTATTAACAAAATATCCGCACGTGGCAAAATTGTTGAAATGTCTTCAATTATAATTATCGTAGATACGGTTCATTACATGAAAGATCTCATAGGACCGCTTTTAAAGCTTTAAAAAGGATCTACATTTCTAACAAAAATATTATTTTCCCCAAAAAAACTGTTGTTTTCAAGAAAATGGTTTAAAACTGATTTTTACCTCTTTGCTCCTGTCAATTTTTTTCCTAACAAGATATTATACATTTTACAGTTTTTAAAGCTTTTGATGTGTAAATTTTAAATTTAAAACATGAAATAAAACCACACAAAAATTCAGCTTTATGGTAATTTTTATTTTATTCCACCCTAATTTTACTACACTATATATATATATATATATATATTACTACACTACACTATATATATATATATATATAAACAACTGTAGATATAATAATGATTGCAACGTTTGCAAACGATAGAAACTTCCACTAGGAGCACAGGGGCACTTTGATGTGCCACTCCGCGATGAATGCACTGCCGATGGCGATCAAAGAGATGTTGACGCCGCCCGTGCGTCTGATATAAACCGGTTAATTGGGTGCGCAAATCTATTTAAATATCGGAACGTATAGAACCGATTATAAACCGAATTTAACCTTCATCGACCGACATTTTTAAGTCGATTCCAACACTTGTTTCATTTCAGAAATAAAGGTAAGTATAATACTAAAAATACAATAGTATAGTACCTTTGTCATATCTTAAAATGAAGGAGATAAATCAATTCACGGTAGATTTGATCGCGACCCGGTCGCCGCGCTCGGTTCCGTACAATACACGAGAGGCTTTGTCTACAGATCATATTGTACTGTGCCCCAACATCCACATCCCTTCCATTGTTAGAACGATTCTATTTTACCGATTAAAGCCAGTGGTGCTTGATCAGAGTCCACATTTTTACACATCAGTAAGAGGGTATTAGAGCGCGATGAAAATTGTTAATATCGTTACCGTACACATAAACTGCTTATTCAGCATTTGTAATTAATTTAACTCTCAATACCTACAGTTATTTAAGGATCTACACACATTATACGTCACGCGACTACACACACGTCGTATTTCTTTAACAACCTCGTAAAATCGGTCTTGAAATATCTAGTGCAACCTCAAAATAGAATTGGATAAAAGCTATTTTTTGTCTAGATTGAAGCTAGTTAATAAGTTCCCTTTTTAGAACTTCTGTTCAGCAACTTGTATCCAGCTACCTTTACATATCACATTGATAAAAAAATCACATCCCTTAAAAACAAAAGACGATCGTCGAAATTGTCTGTCTGCCTACAACAAATTTACATGTGTATCTACATGAAACCCTGAAGAACAAAAGCATCTTTATTATTACCTTGATTAATAAATGAAGATAATTTTAATTAATAACTGAATCAAAATTGCGATGAATAAAATAATTATTATTAAAAGGTAAAATCAAATTAACAACGATCACAATAACAAAGCGCCGTCGCTAATGGAGCAGAAAGTCGGTGTCATTTAAATTTCATTTAATTAAATTGATAAATGACTGAGCATAATAATTCATTAATTCAATCTTCATCCCCTGCTCTTACGATAAAACTCCCACCTATAAATATAACGTCCACCATCTACCTGACCTCCAGACTGATATTGAAATTTTAAAGAGCCAATATAAGCAGATTTAACTATAAAGATTTAGCTTCATATATTAACTATAAAGTCGGTTTTAATATTAAAGTATTGTTTTTTCTTATATATAAAAACTTAAGAGCATTTTTTCCATGAAGCGGATTTGGTGTCGTGCCCAGTTCTGCTCCGCATTCGTTTAATTATCATACGTGGTACCCAGATGCAGGACGCGGAGATGCCGCAGTAGACGAAAGTCTACGCACAAAAAGAACTGCGACGCAAGTAAGTAGCAAACGCAAGAAATTGCGGACTAGCTATGAAAATTAATGTTGATTTTAGTGTCGTGTGAGACATACACGTCACTACACAAGTAGGAGAGTGTACCTTGCATTCTCACAGCCGCTGGACGCACTCGACTGGTTACCCCTCTCCGTAAAATACTTACCCTAAAACAGAAGGCTATCTTAAAATGAACTGCATTTATTATTTTATCCTCCAATGTACGTATATGTGTCGGTAGTAAATGAGATATGCCAAAGCCCATTTGCATCCCATCCTATCCCTCCCATTTTCCCAACTCTTTCTGAAAATCTTTTCCTAAATCTCTAAAGATAGGCAGCGCAACCGGGGACGTGAAAACGGCGTGAACTGATTTTGTCATGTATCGCGGAAGTCCATGGATGACAGTATCAACTGACCACCAGATCGACTGTCGATTCATCTGCTACCTTCTTTCTATAAATCTAACAAGTGTACTGACAGGCTATACATTATTATTATGAATCAACAAAGGCGTCAACTCAGGCATGTGGAACGAAACCGCATGTGGAAAATCCTTTTACTAAAAATCTACCTTATTTTCTACAGAAACTTGTATAAATGGAAGAAGGGTTTAATCTTACTCTTTTGTACTAAAATTACATAATTTGATAAATAGGTAAATAACATTTTTCTCACAAGTACCTACAGGGGGCAACATTGCAACATAAGTACTAACATGTTTAAGTATTTATTAATACATTCCTATTAAGAGTTGTATTTGAACAGTATTTATTATATATAATAATATTAGCGTATTTTTAGACTATAATACCGAAACTCATTACGAATACTTTCATGTTTTGAGAGACAAAGTACCAAAATTGTTAATAACTTTGTCAATATTGATTTAACAAAGATATAAAGAAAGATATTGGATTCCAACACAAAGTAAACTATTAAATCTATAACACAAGTAAACAAGATCCAATCTAAGTTGGTTGTAAACAATGCAAGTTTCACTGGAGTTGCTTAGAGCAAGCCATACATTTTCGTAGATTTAATTCTGAAAACTCCTTAGCGAGCTCGTCTTATCTGTTGTTAAACTTCGCAGTAACTCGGCACTTGATTATGTATTAAACTGCCGACAGAAATGTAGATATTGAGCAACGAGCTTAAGCATTCTTTTGTGGCCAATTCTATATTAGATAACTTAAATTGTCTAATAATTGACCACTATGATCCTAACGTTAAAGTTATTAAGGATGTTGAGGTTCCATTGAGACAGAATGCTATCCACCGGTACTTATTTATTTCCTTTTCATATTGTTGAAAGGCGTAAAAATGTTATGTGTCAAAGAATTTATATATATATATTTTAAATTGTTATTAGAAGACGTAAAAATGTTATGTATCAAAGAAATAAAGAATGGTTTCCCTCGTAACATTTACGTTTTCCTGACATAGCAGTGGATTTATCTAGGGTAACGCATTCGTAGGAGAACCCACGTATTACTCTTGGTCTCGACGCATTTGTTCCATTTATTCCAAAGAACCTTGCGTGATAGCACTTGGTCAAAAAGTAGATTAAGTAAAAACAAGAATACAATACAGAATTTTCAGTCATTCTATCATTCATGACCGTAAGATTTACTAAGGCACCCTGTTGGTACAGTGCACTATACTCTGCGAACACACATCGATAATGAGTCAGACTCCTAAAGGAATAAGGAGATAATTTATAAACATCAATCAGGCAAATCAAAAGATACAATTACCATCGCATACCGTACCATCAACTTGTCACTCCACTGCAAATTGAAGGCCTCGCCTATTAAATTATATTATTATTTTGTCAAAATAAGTAAATTTAAAGGGAAATATATCAAAAAACATTCAATATTACATCGATTAAAAATCCCTGTTGTTTCTATATGAAATTCCCTTTAGAAAATCAATGAAAACTTTGTGTTAATCATTAGTATGTATCAACTCCTTTCAATAACGAAACCAATGATACGATTGAAAGAAAGAAATAGTCAATCAAACCCAAGGCACACACATAGTACCTACTTTTAGCAAAAAGAAATACAATATTTTATTTATTTGAACTTTAATAAATACGTTATGTCGCTTAACTAGAGCGCTACATTGTGAATTTTTAAAATACACTACTCTGAAACTCATAGCTCACGTATATGATCGAAATTCAGTGAAATTTTATACTGCTCTGAAGTTATCGGAGTAATACAGCGCTGAAAGCGTCGAGGAAACATGTTGAATATTGAAAATTTTATCATTCAATCCGGTTGCTAACCTCTTAATCTCCCGATTGTCGGCGGACGGTATCTGAAACAAGATAATAAGATTCTTCTTCATTATTCAATTTCATCTCTGGAAAAAAAGGTTGGCAAGTACTTATAAATAAAATGAAATTTGGCTCTATCTAATTAGATATTTAAATTAGATGTTATTTTATTAAGGGAAATAATTAATTGAGCAACAGAAATACTGAAAGTGGCAGCAAATCGATGGCAGTAAGTTAGGTTCGGGTTCTCTGGTGACAACAAGGACATAGGAGTTCCGCGAAGTGGAACTCGGTCGATTTTATGTTGTCATTTTTAGTAATATTTTTTTTAAATTTCAGTTATTCAAAAATAGTTTGTTTTGCTCATCATGATTTGCTGCCCATTTATTATTTTTTGTTGCTCGTTTAAATACAAGCCATTTATTAATAATCCCATTTGTTTATAAACCACGAAACCCAGTTTGAGGTTTCTCTAAATAATTATAAAACATATCATTTGAACGCATCTTTACCACAGTCAATTTAAACGTCAGGTTGACCTACCCATTTTAACAATCAACTTTAAAATAGACCAAATAAATAAGAATTACCTATCTATTATCCGAAAAGAATTGTTTATCATTTCATGTATGCTGCAAATGCAGAGTACCATAATATAACTATTGACTCAAAACAATGGCTATTAAAGGATTGCTAATCCTACATGAGATGCAAATGCAACCGCCCTTTAATCTTCACAGGTTTCAAAACATAAAGGCAATGGTGAAATAATCGACGCTCCTGAAACGTGTCAAGCCACATCGCAACTTCCTTCATTACCGCAGCGTGAAGCGAAGCCGTCTAAATTACGAGAACGGTTTACCTTCGATAATAGTTGCTGCGCTATTACAGGTAAGTATCTCGGGAAGTTAGAGCGCGGCATTCTGGATTGCTCTCATAAGTTGTCACTGTAACATGATAAGATACTTACGGCGTTCTCGTGTAGAGGAATTTTCAAAATTAATTCAAAAGAGATTTTATCACAAAATATCATCTATTTATTTGGATAAATTCAATTTCATCTATCATTTACACTAGAAATGGGCTGAATATATTATATGTACTCTATATATATATTCTATATTCTCTATATTCCGTACTATATATACTCTATATTCCGTATTCTATATATATTCCAGAATCGTGGAATATATCCTGGAATAAAGTGTTATTCCAATATACCGGTATATTGACTGTAGCTCTTCTCAATTAGGAGTATGGCGTTATTATTACATTTGATTGACACTTAATCATTCGATCTCACCAAATTGAAATTCGGCCGCGGAGTTTTAGTAACTATCGTGACTCCATACACGCTCAAAAACACCTGAAGCGAATACAAGATGAACTAAAACCTCAAAATAAACCTATGTGCACAATCTGTCTATCCTGTGAAACAACATTTTAATATGTTAATTTGTTAAAAATGTTTTAATTTGAGATAACTTAAAATATCTATATTTTTAAAATTATGTTTTAACAAGCTGCAGAACGCATCTAATTGGTCGAAAGCGTGTCAGATCAGAGCTGGACATTACTTTGAAGGTACTTTTATTTCCTATGATAAAGAGGTATGTGTTTTATATTTAAAATTATGTGTATTATATCATTTTAATTGAACTTATACATGTATTTCTTATTTTTTGCTCATCTATATTTTCTTCACATTTTTACGTATATTATGTGGTAAACATTTTCCACTGTTGGTTAAAATAGTATGTTCGAATATTTGGCATTTCTACTGGATAGTTCAGTCTATATAAAATAAATAAAAAAATATATAAAATAATTCGGTCTATATCAAAATACGAATAAATAAAATTATACCGAACTCGCCAATCGCCGAAACAATATCGAATAATCGTCTTAATTTACAACTAATGATTATGATTTTCATTAAAGCTTTCTGGATCTAATCCGACAACTATCTCCACTTGGTATACGCTTCTTTATTCAAACAAATCGATCTGTACCTGTCTCCATCCTATTATTCGCATACACTTTCGTTTTTAAAGATAATGGGATCACTTTCGTCAAAGACATTCATAGTACAAGCTATTTACAAGTTTAATGTAGAGCTATCACAATGTTGATATTAATTTATATTAAAGAAAATTTAATTAATTCCTTTAAAAGCAAAGGTAGTCTGCACAAAGCTGCTACAAATCTAATATGATATAATCCATATATTAATTGATTTAATGTAAGCTACGAAAAGAGTATTATTTCACGAGGCAAGACGTTATTCTTCATAGCAAAAGACTGTTGTTATCTTTTTCATAGAACATGGTATATTTACATTGACATATTAAATTGACTTCCACGTGGAACCGATTTTATTTTACAAAGAATTGCACTATATTTATTATTATTGAAAGAAGGTGGCAGGTGGATCCTAAGTGTTGGGGAAATGTGGAGGGATAGGATAGAATGGGAATATACTCTGACATATCCCACTCAATACTGAAACACATGCGTACATTGGAGGAATAGGATAGAGTGGGAAATGCGGTACATTTTACGACAGTATTTTATGGATTAATATAGTTAAATTTAGTTTGTTAACCCGCGATAGTTAAACTTTGACGCGATTTGTGTATTCAAATTTAGTCTTAATGGGTTATGGATTATAGGGGACCAAATTATACGATTTACAATAACCGAGGTAAACTCTCGTTTGGATTAGCGTTCTGCCGGAAAATTGGAAAATTCTGTATAAACGCAAATAATGGGCTTTCGATTATACTGCCATCTCATTCAAACGGTTACTTATATTTTTTTCATATAGGGGTACGTATATACATTATTAATCTTCCATCGAAATAATGTTAAAAGTGGTAAATACAAAATTGATTATATTTAAAATAATGGGTATAAATAGGTACTTAACGTAAAATGAACACAAACATTTCAATCATAAAATTATGCAATATATATATATATTTACACTTTAAAATTTATACAATTAGGTACAGTTAAACATATGATCACGATGGAACGCAGCAATTCTCATGGTAACAGACAGACCGAATTTATGAGAATTTATCACTAAAGTACCTAATCATGTAATGTCTAATATTGCTTTCGGTTAGTAATATTTTTAGAAATATGTTTGGAATTGAACACTAAGAAAGTGATAAAAATGATCGCAATCCGTTCGGAATATGTAGTAGGTAATCATGAAATAATTTGTGAATCGTATTCTCTGTTTTCGACATTCCAAATATTATGAGTATATATGTTCGGGACGACCGATGCGACAATAGTTTTAAGTCTTTATTTGTATAGAATTTATTATTTAAGTATTTGATAGTTAACATTGTTATTATTTGATTAGATGTTGTGCAGATCAAAATATTATCGCTTTGCTCGATCAATCAGAGAGCCGGAATTAACAGAGAAAAGTAGCCGCTGTCATTGGATGACAGAACTAAAACAGCCGGAATTAAACAGAGAAATATAGCCGCTGTCATTGGACGACAGAATTAAAACAAGCTCTCTGATTGGTCGACATACTAAGCGAAAATTATATAAATATAGGGACGATTGTCCATAGATTCATTCCAAGCTGTACAATTGAACAATAAACAGTAAACAATAAAATAGAAGAAATATTTGTATTGGCATCCTGAAGAAAAACCAGTATATACAGCAAGCACCAACCGTACCGGCAACCACATCGTTACATACAGTCCACTAATAGGAAGCCGGTGCGGTACAATATATTTCATTGAAGAGTACATAAACTATTTATTTGGTCGAAACACAATTCAGTTAATCAAATGTTTGGCACACAATAAATTGTACGAGTATACTCATGCACAATCATTTTGTTAATGATGGGAAACCTGACTAATAAACATTGTAACGTTGCATTGTTTTCAATTTCTAACTTCCATTTTCAATGTATTTACGAAATTGTATTTACCATTACCCACTTATTATTAAAATGAGCACATCACAATACATAGTATGTACGGATTTACCAAAAAAAAAACAGAGAGAAAGCAGAACACAAATTGGCGACGATCCCACTCTCACCCTTAGATGATCCGGTTTAGAACCCCTCAGCATTCGGAGAGTCTCTCTGTCTGTTCTAACGTCTATGGGCGGCGGTAACACTTACCATCACGTGGGACCGCTTGCTCGTCCGCCTACTTCACATAAAAAAAATCATGCGAAAATTTCACAGCCTCTGTGCGCGCGTTACACATCTCTCAGATACTGTCTGAAAAGTACTAACAAATTTCAGGACTAAGGAATGAGGTTTGCTAGGTCCCATTTCCCATCCTATCGAGTGTGGAATATAATGGGATTATTATTGAGGTATGGGGGTCATGCGAGTCAATAAAGTCACTGCGGTATTATATTATAATTAAATAGTATAATGATAATATTATACAGTTTTTTTTTTGTATACTAGTGGGCGAACGAGCAAGCGGTCCCACGTGTTGGTAAGTGTCACCGCCGCCCATGGACACCTGCAATAGCAGGGGGTATGCGGGCGCGCCGCCGACCTTGCAATATCCTATTCACAGCTCTCTTGAAGAACCCCATATCGTAGCTTAATGGAAAGACCTCTTGCGGTATAAAGTAATTTTTGGACCGAACAGTGCGCGACACCTCCGTATCGAGGAAATGCGGATGGACCGCACTTCTGTGACGGGAGGTGCGCTTGTAGTTATTAATATATAGTCATATATGTAGGTAGGTATTAGATATTTCTCTTCAACTCTCCAACCCAACGTTTGTCTGGAAGAGACAAAATAGTGAAACTAATTACTAAGCGATAAGGCCGTGTTTTGTATACTTTGTGTTATGTTTATATATGTGGGTTTGAAGATGAACGGTGTGACGATAACATGTAAGTGACTGAGCGAAGAATTGGCGAATGGAAGATAAGCGGTGTGAAGTGAGCGAAGAAGTTGATTGAGTGAAAGATGAGTGTGCATTTAATGTTCTCTTGCTATCCGGATATTACGGAAGAAAAGTGTTGTTAACGTAAGATGTAAAGTAAGATGGAAAGGAAAATAAAGTGGTAGGGTGTTGTACATTCCAGTTTTATTTGGTTAAATCCCATCATGTATTACACGGTATATTTATGGTGTAACAGTAAATAATACTTATTTACAACTTAATAACATTTTCTAAAATTACACTCAATGAAAAGCAATGCCATAAGATCCGCAATCAGTAATCAGTGCAGCCATCTTCATCGACTGATTGAATACCCAGTTCTATGGCATTTATTGAGCAGAAATTGTACGCGCAATTTCAAGAAACTTATCGAGACACCGTTCATTTGTCGTTTCGGAGATTGATCGACGAGCCTACTTCAGCTTAAAAGTCATCAACAACCTCGGACATGTGCCGTTATGCGGCCTTGATCACTCTCAACTACTCAATCGATCTAAAAGACAGACTTCTGAGATATTTGCACGAAACTTCGGATTTATAACTGCAATGCAATGCAATCAGCCCTTTCAGTATCCACTGCAGGACGTGGTCAACGCCACTCTGCTGGCCAGAGGTTGGTGAGTCCACTCTTTCAGAAGTGGTGTAGTTTCTCAGCGCTTATGGTAGCGACTTTATTATCCCTTAGTCGCCTCTTACAACATCCGCGGGAAGAAATGTGCTATTCCATAGTCGGCAGACGGCAGATTTGTTAAGACTTTTAGATTTGTATAATGACACTAATATTACTATAATAGTATAATGACGCCATATTTACTTTTATACGTATAGTGGCTCCACTAATACAAAATATCGTGTTCAGGCTTTTTAGATTTGCGCACTATTATTTGAATTTAAAAAGGTGTACTCCATTAATATGCTTGTATAGACATTTATTAAATTGTCATTAAGTAAATGAAGCACTGAATCACTGTCACATAATATAGTATGAAAATAACCAAAAATATCGTGAAACTTAAACTCCATAAGTATATTAACTCTTATAAACTTATTTTAAACTCTTTCACAAATAGATTTTTATCCTTCTCTTATAACATAAAGTACTAATAAACCTATTATTGTATTATTCTTATAACGTCTCACAATAGGAGACGGGCCGGGCCTATCGGGCCGTAACCCACCACGCGGCCCAATTGCAGATTGGTGGATACACATTACCCAGACTAAATTTTTCATTGTCGAACAAGCAAGCTTCCTCACGATGCTTCCTCCCACTGACGAATAAGAGTCTAGGAAATATATATAACCGTTCTTAGAGTATTATTTATTAAATAGTATAAATAAGGTAGAGTTAATTATATAAATATTCGTAATTGCATAGAGTATACAGATTTAGTAGATATTGAGTTACACGTCATTATCAGTATATAATGAATTTTTGATCCAACATACATGAAACGCAGATTTGCAAAAGATATATCTATAGAGATCAGGATTGCAATCCGTGAAAAACAAAGATAACACAGCGGTTTTGTCTGAATTAAATTTTTGATTTTTTTTACTACACAGTGTGGGCTAGTGACAGCAGATTGAATGTGACCGAGGCTGCGCGGCCGAGCTCTATTGAGACTGATGTCATCTCGACGTTCATTGTTTCGCTCCTAAACTATTTCTTACTTTATTGTTTCGTATCTTCGGTCCATTTATTAAAGAAAGACGTTGTTTCATACACATTTAACCGAAATTTGTCTCGCCTGTGTCCTTTATTTTCGGTGTCATTACAACATGTCAACCAGAATGGATTGTGAAAACTTAATCATGAGAATTCATGAAAACAATATTACAAGAAAGTCTTGCCTAAAAAATAATTATACTACATACTTATTTTTATTTTTTTCATATTTTGAAAGGAACAATACTTACAAACTTTAATAAGGTACTAACTTTAGAACTACGAATATATGTAGCGTTAGTAGTTCCTACATTCAATTTAATAGTTTCTACGCTTAACTACGGTACTTCTCAGGTGTACTAATCACTAGACTATTAAACAGGAAATTAGTGGAAAACCTATTATACACTTATAGAAGAAGTGTGATATCCTTGACGAATTCATAAAGCCAAATTAATTTGTTCGATTAGCGACAGTCAATTTACAGAATTACCGTATTGGACGTGTCCATCGTGGCTTTCTCAACTCTTGGCAAAAAACAATCCTTTCGTCAAAACGGAAACTTGGGTAAGAGTATAGGAGCGGCTGCGTCCATCCGTATAACGCTTTAGCATAACTCAGTATCTATACTAATATAATAAACAGATAAAATTGTGTGTTTGTAGGTATGTTGGGGGTAATCTCTGGAACTACTGAACCGATTTCAAATTTTTTTTCACAAATAGGAAGCTACATTATCCGTCTCTAATATAAGTTATATTTTATATTGAAATTTTGAAAAAAGAAACTTATAAACCGAAGCGAAGCGAGGGCGGGTCGCTAGTTCTAAATAAAGAACTACACTCTTTGCACCAAATGAAACAATTTATGTAAAACTTTTAATCACTCCAGGAAAATGTAGAAAATGCACTAATTTTCGATGTTTGAAAGCCGGTTAAACGTAACATTCAAATACTTAAACAATAAAAATAAAAATTTAAAATTCTTAAGCATTTAAACTTTTTATAATATTTAGTCTTAAACATTTTAAAGGGTATCATCAGAAAAAATTAAATTAGTTCATTTTATCGATGGACATTGGACAACAGATTGTTTCAGTGTTTAGTCTGTGCATTATGCACAAACTAAACGGATTCAACACGAAACCAACTAACGTTTAACAGTTCACAAACTAATTTATCGTTCAAACACTGTAACGGACTTTTCAATGAACAGTTTTCAATTAAACACCACTGCGCTTATTATTTTAAACTTAATCAACGATTTTGTAAAAAAATCCAAACATGCAAATACTTCCATAAGCGTCAGTGACGTGCATTGCATCAAGCTCTATCTACAACTTTTGATGAGGCTCTATCTGCAACTTTTGATGAGGCTCATCAAGCTCTATCTACAACTTTAGTATATAACAAACCGGCGCGCGTAATAGATATTTTTATGAAACGTAATAATTTAATTTAATACCACTTTTCTAACCATATTTGCTATGAAAAGTTCACTTCCGGCTGCAAAAATGCAAATATCGGTTTATTCAATGGACGCAATTCAGCTCTTTGAATATTGAAGCAAATACAGCTTTGTGGAATACCAGTATTTACCGTTATGTCACAGTTAGTTCCAGCTTTGTAGTAACGAAGTTATGCTTTTTGCTATCACCATTCGCTACTGGACCCCGTATATGCAAAGTGTCTTTGAAATAATGCAAAATCTGATAATAGGATGTTCAGGAACAAGAGTAGAGTCGATTTTAACAATAGTTTTTTTTTTTCATAATTTACAGTTCATTTCTAGTATACCTTTAATTCTACATGCAGGTGTATTTCACACGCGTCGCTGCCGGTCATTAACATGTACTCTGTAATAAATTCTACGAACGTTTTGATAAACGAACAAAACCTTACTTGTTTGTAAAAATAGGTAAAAATAAATACCATAAAAGTGAGTACTAAATACAGTTGATTGAAATATTGAACCGCCAGTATATGATGTAATAACTAATTTAAATATCAGTATTTTTTATTTGAACCACCATCTGACGTCATTCCATCGAGCTACAATATGGGGAAGAGAGCAGGTGCATTGGACCCGCATTCCCCTTGCAGATCTCCAAGGAATCATGATCACTTCCCATTATGACCCACTTGCGTGTCTGCCCACACAACACGTTCCAGTAAAAATGCATTATGTTTTTTGAAAAAACGTTATAGTTCCAATTACCTAATTTTTATTATTTATTGCCCTAACTATTGTGTTATTACAACATAACGTTATTACTCGTATATCAATATAAAATCTCGCAGTGTGATTGTCATAGCTCCATCATGTGGTAGCTCTCTCACAGAAGGCCACCGTAAAATGTACTTCATATCCCATCTCTATCCTATTCCCTCCAATGTATCTACATTTCCCATCCTATCTCATGTCATCCTATTCTATCCACTCCTATCCCATCGAATGCAGGGTATTACGATTCCATTTTACTCTCTTGACTCCCTATTCCACTACATCCCCTCCAAAAAGTAACGGGAGGTGCAATGGCATGAGGAATACTTTTCGTCCCGTAATACTTCCTATTCCCTATTTTCCCCATCCATTTTCCAAATCCATTGTCCTATCCTCCAGGTAGTCGTCTGACACCTTCTTTCTATAAAAACTAGTTTTTTCTTTAATTCAATTACTTAACGTGTAGGTTAGGACCTAATGAAAAGTAGGTTAAACGAATAGTTTTAGCGTTTGCCAAACGTATTGAGCAACAAACAAGTGCTAATCTCAAACACACGTACAAGCAGTACAGTTAAACAAATGAAAGGCCTCAGTCGGTCTGCCTTTCCGGTTCAGTCTAATAGCGGTAATGGTTGAGACCGCGTCCATCGTGAAATGACGCGGTTATACGTGAGATGTTAACATGTTGAAGAAAGCGTTAAATATAATTTTGACTTATCTCTGTTAAACTATAATTATAATATACACGGAAAATGACAAAATATTTACCAAAAAAATAAATGATGTTTATAGGTAAACTGGATTCTAGTTATTTAATTTCTGTTGTGTGTAGTGCCTAGTTAAGCCGTGTAGGCGCCAGTTGGTGTCAGCTGGCTGTAAAATAATACCTTCCCATCTCTTCCCGTGGATGTCGTAAAAAGCGACCAAGGGATAACAAAGCGGCTACCACAAGCCCTGAGGAACTACACCTCCTCTAAAAGAGTAGACTCGCGCCAGCCCGTGTGGCCCGCGTGGCGTTTTGAGGCCACACATCCTTCATGCACAAACAAAGTAAATGAGAAGAATTATGTCTAGTGTATACTAAAAGGACTCGTTGCGGTTACTGTACCTAATTAAGAAAGCAGATATCTATAATACTTCCTCGCTCAGTCTATTAAAAGCCATTTAAATTATTAATAAACCATTTAAAATATACTTTACATATATGTAAAATATCCACATTTTATTTCTGTTGTCGCCGGCAACCAATAAAGCGTGTATCAATTAAACCTCTTTTACAAATTAAATTAAAAAGCAATATAAATTAATTTGATACGTGGAATAATCAGTAGGTAACTTACGTAAAAATATGTGACGTGATTTTTTAAATATGAAAAGGTTCTAATTCTCAATTAGATGCAAAGAAAGCACGAAAACATGCATTTTACGAACGGGACGTTTAGCGATGTGGTGACATTTTGCTGACGTGACATTGTGCGCCGAGAGAAAAATGAGCAATAGCTCGTTCGAGACGCTCGTGCCCCAGTTCTAACTAGTGGTATAAAAGTAAGAGCCGAGCACTCGTCGCTCGAGCGCTGAGTGAATGCTAATGCATCTTTAAGACTCGAGCGTTAAATGCTCAGGAATGATTCATATTTTTAACATTTGATTTTCACACTTGCGGTTAAAAATGCCAGTCTAAAACGGTTAAAGTTCTTAAAGTACATTAGCGCTAATGATATTTTTATAACACTAGTTCCAACTCATCTCGAGACTTTACTTGTTCTCATTTCAGTAGGGCATTGTCTCAAGTGCCTTTTTGTAAACCGCGCGGTTCACTAGGCGTGCTACAAAACAGACTTACTTCCTTTGTCACCTTCACAACGTTCTTCTTATTTACAAAAGTTGTTTAAGTTCAAAACAAAAAGAGTAATGAACTGGCAGAAGTTAAATTTAACTTATCCGTAGCATTCAGTGGAGAAACTGTTTCGGTTCAAGGAAGTTGATCATTAACTCGGCGTAGTGCACAAAATTAATTTGTTATACCGAGTCGCACTTCACGGTTTAGTTTTAACGTAATATTTAATTCCCCGGCATTGCTCATTAACCTTGCAGATTGTAATATTACCTCAATTACATTATTCTCTTTCCTATTTCCTGTTTTTATAGAAATGTGAAGTAAAGACTTTAATATCGATGTGAGAAAATTAATATGTTTGCATTTAGTAATAAGTTTCTGTTAAAAACAATGGGAAATAATATTATATCATACGTAAAGAGTGTAATGGCGACCCTTGGGAAAGACCTATATCAAACTATGAATAGGTATCTGCTGACGGTATTGTATGGTATATGTAAAGTATAGATAGATACCTGTAAACATCCTTATTAACGATCAAGTACCTAAATAGGATAATAGATTTTCAATTAAGTATTTTCCTATCATATCATGGGAAATGTAAGTTTTACTAATATAAGTATATGTTGGCTACATGGCCATATTAACATATTGTATACCATTTCAACAACGAAATTAGTGTGTGACAACACCTTTGTTTTTACTTTTATTTGTAACTCTTGCTTCAAATGATTTCGTGGTATACGGTTTTATTTGTGTTGTGTGCAAATTTATCAAATATAGTCTTACCATGATCTCTAAACATGATCTTCTGTTTTCGTGTATTTTTCACCTTTTAAATGAACTGATTAGACACACAAATCTAAATAACACACCTGCTAACACTTCGAGGTTCGACCTACATCAAACAATATGCCGAAGAATGTAGTTAATAACAGTTACTTCGTGTTTTTGGCCTGCGGCAATGAAATTGACTGCTTGTATTCGGAGATCAATGAGGCTTTTAAAAACCGGTCCGTGCACCAGACCTTGGCAAGTCCTGACTAGAGCAACTCGACGAAAGTTATTAAAACAAATAAACATCGTGAAACTTTGATGTTTAATAGAAATTCTAGTTCATTTTATATCTTGAATTACCTTACTGATATTTAGGAATTAAAAGGAATACCTAGTATGCAGTTGATAAAGCCTAATAATCATTAAACTACACGAGTCATTAGAGGATTCGGCCCATAGTTCACTATTCTCATGGCGTTTAGAGCATGCCATCCTTTCTAAAACAGACCATAAATCATAATCGAGCGGATTAAGATCGGGACTAGATGACGGCCAGTCTTCAGCTCTAATAAAGTCGGGAATATTCTTGTACCTATAGCCATGCCTGTGCGAGCCTTATGACCCGGTGCTGTTTGCTGAAAGGACCATTCTTGGTTATGGAACAGGGCATTGTTAAGAGGCTTTACGATCTTCTTAAGGATCGTATCTTGATACACTTGAGCCGACGGTTTAATAGCTAACTTTTTGATAGTCACTCTTTGATAGCTAACTCCCCACCAAACTATCACTGAATCTGAATAATGGCCACGTTACACCCTATTGACCAATTGAGCAGATTCTCTCAGCTTCTCTTATATTAGTTATAAGCATAAACTCGATCATTCTGCTCTTTAAAATGTTCCTCAATGGTGAACATTTTCTCGTCCATAAATAAGATTCATAAGATTCCCTTAGCGAACCGTCGAAGAAGTTGTTTTGATTTGTCAACCCTATTTTTCTTTAAATTATCAGTTAAGGAATGACCAGTACCTACGTCTTTTGGAAGCGGCACTCCTAAATCATCTTTTAAAATACGTGACATGGTTCCGGATGCTATATTCATCTCTCTGGATAAAAATCGTTTGCTACCGGACTAGATTTCTTCGGATTCTCTCCTTCACAACTTTAATCGTCTGTTTAGTACGAATAGTGCGTGAATGGCCACACCTTTTTCTGTCACAAACAGAGGACGTTTCAATGTACCTAGCAAAGTACACAAAGATTCGGCTAATACAAAGCGGATGGAAGTTTTAAACATTGTATCTGGCTCCATGTCTACTTTGTGTACCGCAATCCGGTTTTCGTTACTGCCCCACTCCTTTTTAATATTAGTACAATATTTAATAGTGAATGGCTCCAAAATGAGAAAAAACATTTAAGTTTCACGTGAGATTGAAAGATTCGAAAATCAAATGTAATTTATTTATTGTAACGGTATTTATGGCCAGACTAGGTATAATGAATTCGCTTGTTCAGTTTAATTCGATGTCACTGAAGCATAAAATGTCACTATAGTCGGAATTATAATTCGATTCCACATTTGACATTAGCTACTGTCATTTTGTAAAATAATGATACCACATAAAATAGTGTAGTGATGAACACAAAAATCGATAAACAATCGCGATTTATGTTTATGTAATCATAATATGGTGTGCCAATTAAAGACTAAATTATTGACGGTTGCACGGTCACGCAAGAGCACACTTATTGATCGAAATGATATAATAACATGGCGCCAGCGTTACTAGCTATCTATATGTCAGTTTCGACGAGAAGGGAGACATATATATTATCAAGATGAAACTTGGGTTAACGCAGGTAAGGCTAACATTTTGAATTAATATACATTTACATTAAATTTAATAGTAATATTGAATGTTCATGTACTATATGTGATTTAAGGTCATACTGTAAAAAAAACTTGGGTGGACAAGCAAGTCACATCATCTCGGCAAGCGTTTTTGGAGGGACTGACCACTGGATTAAAAAACCCATCTGGAAAAGGCAAACGTCTCATAATTAGCCTTATAGGTAGTGAAGAAGGCTTCCTGGAAGAGGGGCTCATGATTTTTGAAGCAAAGAAAAATTGTGAAGATTACCATGATGAGATGAATGCAGTTTGTTTTGAGGAGTGGTTCGCTGGAGTCTTACCAAAATTAAGACCAAACTCAATTGTGGTGATGGATAATGCACCTTACCACTCCCGAAAATTGGAAACGGCACCAAAAATGAGCTGGAAAAAAGCTGCCATTCAAGACTGGCTTTTAAATAAAAATATTCATTACGAACCAGATATGGTTAAAGCTACGCTTTTAGAACTGATTCCACATAACGAGTCTTTTAATAAGTACGCTGTAGACGAAATGGCAGCACAACATGGGATCACGGTTTTAAGACTGCCCCCTTACCATTGCGAGCTGAACCCTATCGAATTGATATGGGCTCAGGTAAAGGGGCATGTAGCTCAAAATAATAAAACCTTCAAATTGACAGACGTGAGAAATTTATTTGAGGAAGGCATTCAAAAAATTACGGCCACCGAATGGTCTAAATGCGTATCCCATGTTGTCAAAGAAGAGGAAAAAATGAGTAGGCTAGATATGTTAATTGACAATATCACAGACACATTTATAATAAATGTTACAGAAAGTGACAGCGATAGCGATAGCGATGACGGCGACGATTTATAAAATAAAATATTACCATAATACATCTATTTGTTTTATTTCTCATGTTCCTTCATGATCACATTTATTTATTTATTTCACACACAATTATTAAAGAAAACTCTCAGATCCGTAATAAAATTAATCGTCATAACTAAATTATCCGTTCACAAATATTTAATTTCCTGATATACTTAGTTTACGAGAATAAAATTATAAACGAGAAGAATCGATCCGGAAATATTCCATTTCCGTATCGAATAATTTCGCAACGTTACTATTTAGTACTTGTCATAACGTTGCAACACTGAAATTGTCAAATCTGGAATCGAATTAAAATTCCGACTTTAGCTCGGCGTGTGAGCTAATGATTAATAATAAACTTGTACCCATTCTTTCATCGCGACATTTATCTGCACACCACTCTTTTTCTGCACCTAGCTATATGTTTTTTCAATGTTCATATTTTTAAGGTCAAAAATGCTTCCATTAAATAGATAAACAATTGGATAACCACCAAACGACCCATTAGTAGGCAACATGCAATGGAACCGGTAAGTAATACAGGAGATTGTTCTCTGTGTAATAAAACTACATGTTAATGGTTAAGTTTGTCATTATCCTCTTTACCTAGATAGCCTATATAGTCGCATTTTATGACATACAAAGATAAAGTTAGGAAAACCGTTGTATACTACATTGCGGCTCTTTACATTGTAAACATAGTTTTGTATTCTATTTTTTTTTATGTACGAAGGCGGCAGACGAGCGTACAGTCCACCTGATGGTAAGTGAATACTGTCGCCCATAGACATCCGGGATACATGCCAACATTAGTCCAAAATTACAAACGTAGGCACGCCCCCGGATGCGCTGCCTACCTTTGGAGATATAGGAATGGATTTGGAGAGTCTTGGAAAAATGGATGGGATAGGATAGGATGGATAGGATTACATGGATAGGATGGGAATGGGCTTTGGCACATCTCACTCACTACCGAAAACGTACGTACATTAGGGAAATAAGATAAAGTCAGAAAAGCAGTACATTTCAAGGTAGTATTCTGTGAAAGAAGGGTAACGTGGCCAGTCGAGCGCGCCCAGCGGCTGTTGGATTGCAGCGTGCACTCTCCCCCTGACAAGAATAATATTCTAAGATTATTCTAATATTCTAAGAAACACACAATAATTTATAAGTAACTATTAATAGTCGAAGCTACCATTATATCTCGATCTGTCTCTTCTCGGCGGTGGTGTCGTGTCGACTGGCTTCGGAGTAGCACCACCTACCTCCTCCCGTGATCGGCGTAAAAGGCGACTAAGGAATAACAAAATCGCGACTACAAGCGCTGAGGAAACTACACGACGTCTAAAAGAGTGGACTTGCTAACTCGGTTGGCCAGCTTAACGTTTTAAGACGTTTCATCATCAATGAAACAATGTACTTGAGGAGTCCCAGCAATGAACGATTTAAGGGTTAATTACAGTTACGATTTGATTCGATTTTCTTTCTACTTTCGATTTATATTCTTAAGATTGTAGGTTCTAACCCTAGCGTACTGTTGTTTTATAATTAGGGATCATTAGCGCGTCGGTGAAAGAAAATATACTATAGAAAATCTATCTTAAGAAACGTATGTGACATGTGTAATATCCAACAATTCGCACTGAGCCCGCCTGATGGGGCTCGAAAGTGATTGCAGGGGAAGACCTGTAGCCAGTAGTGTCGAATAATCGAACGGTCTCTGGACTAATCACATATTGAGCCACACTCATAGCTCATAACTTACCTGTCTTGACAACCCGTACAATTTTCTACAATTTTTTTTATTAATATTGTTTTTAAAATAATTGGTAAATTCAACCAAATTTCACGGATTCGTCCATATGCGCAAACACGTAACCTCTATTTGGTGTCTTAAAAAATCAAAAAGCAAATTTTGTTTCGGTGAACAACAAAACTACACAGGAAAATGCAACGTAGCGAAAATAAAAGCTGCAAAGCGAACCAAGTGACTTTGCAAGTTTTCAGCTAGTTACAAAGTACTTTCTTAACTACTAACAGCTAGGTCAGTAACAAGAAAGTTGGCATTAAATTGCTATTGCGTTTGATATAAATTCGTTCAAAGTTACATTTTTTACTTATTTTTATAGAAATTATTTCTGTTATTTGGGAAAGGTTAAACCGGTCGCCCGCGTAAAACCCACAACAGAATTTTATCATTCTACAATGTCACTCAATGAAAAAAATATTTGGATTCAATTTCCATTTATCTAACCTATCAAAATATATGACCTTTGACTTTTAATTGTCCACTTATTAATGACTCTTTTAGACCAAGTCCCGTTTCGCTGTTTGATTAAATCTTAATTTTAATACAGTTTTTACTCGTATTATAAATGGCACCTAGCCTCCTCAAGTACCTCCTCGTAAGTAAGCTAAGGAGAAGATATTATATTTTCGTCACATTTTCTTCGTATATCTGGTTTTATGTCAAGTCACATCACCTTCAGTAGGCGTCTTGTAACCATGTCACTTGTAACTTGTAACCATGTCAATAACACACTAGGTGAACTCATTTAAACGAAAAGTGTGAGAAATTCTTTGCTCTACGTAAAAGGATTCTCTACCTGCTTTAATTTTACTTTTTCAATATACCTATATACTTTCTTTGTTTATGTTACCCCAGGTATAATAAATATTGTTATACTGAGTGGCTTGTAGATAAAAGAGCATTGTAAAGCAAACAACGGAACCGACATAACCCTTATCAAGCAAATGCCGCTTGAAAAGCGCAATCATCTCACGCATTTTCATATTCAGAATAGACTGTTAAAGTCCCCCCCCCCCCCCGAATATGGTCGCAGTCCCGCGGGACCTTATCCCGGCACAATCTGAGTTTAACTGTATTACACGGCTTTCGATATTTTTTCCCGGGATTTATTGCTCGAGCTCAGGGATTTACAGCGTTGACCGAAATGCTTACCCACAGCATTTTGTTAGCTTTTTATTGGCAATTTGTTACCTTGTGTATCTTTTTGGGTGCTGTGATTCCGACCACAAATTGAACTCTTGACGCCCCCGTTGATTTATATCCGCGAAATGACATTTATAAGGTTAATAAATCCCGATATATCTAGAGGATACGGAATTATGCCATTGTAATCGGGAAGTACGATTTAGCTTCATTTTGTACCAAAAATAAGGTAGGCTCTTACTATTTTCTTAACAGTAACCCTGTTGGACATCCAAAATTATATAATTAAAGATACTTTGCGAAATACAAAGCTTTTTGCCCATATCTAGAATTCTTGATAAAACCCTAACACTCTTCGTCAATATCTACTTCATAAAACATTTGGCTATCAGGACATTTATGATAAATCCAATATCGGCTTTTTTTTTATATATCCATTTTCTTTGTTTTTTGTTCTATTTCCATTTAGTCTATATTTAGACTAAATGGAAATAGACTAAATGTTTCAATAAATAGATCTAAAATGGTTAAATTTCTAAAATGTGAATTATCGTTTGGTAATATAATGGTTTAATAACCTATCATGTTGTCGTTCGAACGTTTGGAATTATCATATTACATGCCTCAAAAGTTATACAATTGTTAGAAACCGTTGTCTTTCAGTGGAACATATTATCTCACTTTAATAATGTTACGATAGATATAACGTTTTATAATAAACTCGTAATCACGTAGGTATAACTCGCTACACGGCACACATGTATGTAGTGTTATGGCGGACAACCGGTTCCGAGGCCAAATCCGTCATTTTGAGCACGAATCTCCTTAAAAGGATACGAGAACAAATTGTTGACATTACCAAAGTAAATTCCCTGACCACAAAATTAAAAAAAAATAGACCGGAATACAGAAACAGTTTTATTTATTTATAGGGCGAGGGCGGCAGGCGAGTATACATTCCAGCCGGTGGTAAGTGGATACCGTCGCCCATGGACACCCGTGGTACATGCCAACTTTAGTCCACTATGACAAACATTGGCTCGTCCCCGGATGCGCTGTGCCTGCTTTTGAAGATGTAGAAATTGATTTAGAGGAAGGATTGGGAAAATGGAGGATATGATGGGATAGGGATCTATCATTGAACACAAATATTTATAATCAGTATTATTATAAATAATATTAATATTTTTTGTACTTTCTATGCATATGCTACTAAAATGTTAATATAAATAAAATATTTATTTAGATTGATGTATTAATACTCGTATATTCTATTTTTCTATTCTATTCTATTCAAAGGCCATTCTATTTTATAGACATCATGTTATCTTTCTGTTAATGCATATTGTAAATGTGGGTAACGCTTATGGAGAAACATATGCCATTGTAAGTAGGTACATCTGTGAAGTCTATGTGACATAAATAATGTTAAATAAATAAATTACTTATTTTACCTTAAGTTGACAAACTATAGTAAGTACGTAAATCCACAGCATACGCCCTTTTATTTCTTATGTGTATGTGTACACTTATGTACACATATTTCCATTTGGAAACTTAGTATCTAAGTGTAGGTTTATCTCTAAGTATATACTACTTAGGTTACTCCCACATATTAGGTTACTGCCTATAAGTATGACATTCTACTTTCATTATGAAATAAAATATTAAAGTGATAAGAAGATGATTGTATTGTATGATTATTGTATTGCATTAAATTCTGTTACTTCTAAAATAGCTACATATAAATTGGGGCAAGTGCTACATTTTTATAAGGTTGACATGAACAGGTTGTAATTGAAACCTAAAGTCGCTTAAGTAGGTCAAACGAAACATCGCCCACGATATTGGAATCAGGAAAAATACAACAAACAGACGTGTAAAATGTAGGTAGATTTATTTTATAAAGAGAACACGTAAAAGACAAAGAGTGTCATCGTCTACCGAAAGACTAGTGAGGATAGAGGAAAACGTATTGAATTTCCCTAGTCAATGTTCTGTGACGCACTTACGTGTTTCTACCGTGACGAATGGCCTTTTTTCACACGATATATACCTTCTCTGAGGATTCATCGTGAGTTATCCGAATTTACTATCAGTAGGAAGTGCTGCATCAAAGAGACTTTTAAATGTTGTCACGCGTTCACAACACAACATTGAAAACAATTACCTAGCCCTTTGTCGGTTTGACGCGAATAAATATATGCAACCAACCTTACATTTACATTGCACATGTAAGGCCGTAAAACCCGCACTGGCCAAGCGGATTCGCGAGTCCACTCTTTTAGAGATAGTGTAGTTCCGCAGGGCTTGTGGTAGCCGCTTTGTTATCCCTCATTTAGTCGCCTTTTACGACACCAACGGGAAGAGATTGGGCGGCGGTATTGTATAGTCGGCCGACACCGCACGGCACGCCAATAAATAAATATAAGTTAAATTCGGATATGTCTTCCGGTATACTCGCTTCCTGTTCGGCTTCTGTTCGGCCGACTGAAAGACATCAAGAAACGTACTCGTAGGTCGTCGTCGTCATATACCTATATATGACAAACCGATAGAGGCGTACTACATACGAGTACGAGTCGGCAATCAGTTAGTTGAGAACTCGTTGGAATTGTACAATTCCAACACGCCCGCTTCACTGACCTATTTTTATTTTACATTTTCTATGTCATTTCTATTGTACAGTATTATTCATTAAATAACCTTTTACCAAAATGCACTTCTACTTCTGGTAACCCCGTTTCGAACTTCTATAATTTTATTATAAGGCCTGTAATAGATAATTGTATTTTGTGCTTTACTTGTTTATTTTTCTATTGCTTTTGCATTTTAATTCTTATTGCAGCATTACAATGCAACTGCAACGATTTCCAAATTGAAAAGCTTCCAGAAAAAATCGTTTTTCCAAAATTAATAATAGAATAAATATTATTCTGCAATATGGGTATTGCAAAATGCAATATGCAATATGGTATTATAAAATTGCATCAAGCTATCAATTAAGAAATTATTTTAAGAAATTAATTATTCAATATTTTTTATGATAATAAATTAATCTATCAAGCTATATAATCTTTGAGCTTTAATTGTTATCTTTTGTATTAATGACCCTGTTGGGCAAAGCCACGCTTGACTGTTCAATAAATACTACTCGTCTCCTACTATACCATATCATCAGCGAATGTCTCTCCACTACTGGAGACCTCTCCCGTGAGTCGCTTCTCCCATCCAGCCACTAGGTACCGGCGCTTTTTTACAAGACGCCTAATCTGATGGCGCCCCACACTGCGCTTCCCCGTACCTGGCCACCATTCGACAACTCCTCTACCCCATCGGTTGTCGGTCCTGCGGCAAATATGACCTACCCACTGCCACTGTAGCGTGCTGATTCTACGAGCTATGTCATCTAAAGTGCATAAATTACAGACATTGTCCGGAGCACGAAAAGATAAAATCATACCGTTTTATAGTACGAGTATTCCTAGAGAATGGCTATACAAGAAGCGATGTGAACGCCCTGATGATGGTCATAACTCACACATACACTAGGTATACGAACGTTGAGAGCTGTTTTATTACAGTAGCTTTGTCACGGTTCACATAATAAATTCTCGAAAAATGCACACAACACGAAGATATACACGCGCATGAAAAATCAGTCTCATCCAAAACGAAATACTGTCGTTCGGACAATCTCCTGTCATACACCTGAATCGTGCGTGTATCTGTGGGAGCATTTTAATATTAAATAAATATCAATAATTTAATAAATACATATTGCTTATTATTACATTCTGTTGCAAACAATAAATAGGTAATTAATGAATTTCCAGGTAGGTTTCGAAGAGTTACGACCTATTATAGAGTTATAAGTCACATTATTATTACTACCTATTATAATAGGTAATAATGTATTACCTATTACATTATTACCTATTATAAGTCACATCTTTCGACTTTCGAAAGAATTTAACTAATTACAAAAATTGCGACATAAAAAACCTAATAAAAAAAAAAACTAAATATACAAACGATTTAATATGGTATTGAATGAGGCTTATTAGAATTTTTGTTTAGGGTTTATGAAAACGTAAGAAAAATAGCGTAAACTACCTTTCCAATTGACATGTGACAACGGGGTTTTTTACCCGATTGCGGAACGCGAGGAGAGATGTGTTTTTGACCGTTATTCCCTCGCAGAGCTTAAACGCAGTGACCGATTTTAATGAACGAAGTGTCGTTAGATTCGTCTTGCTGTCGCGAGTGCTACCGGGGTACTTGATTTCTTAAAAATTCAAAATGTCGGATGTAAGGCATTTCGCCCATTGCAGTTATTTGCATCAAAAAAAAAGTTTATGAAACTCGTTGAGTGGGGTATCAAATTAGAGGTCTTGCAAAGGCCATTCCAAATATATATATAATTCTAGTATTTAGACCGCCCTCTCCCGCAAAATTTATTATAACTTATATCAACGTTGTAAGCACGTTGATTGACGTAAAATTTGCACTGAAAAAAGACTATTTGATTCTAATGGTACTGACATTTATATATAAGTTCGTATAGAGAGACTTCCGATGAATACTATATCCGACAATTCTAATATCTGCAGATCGTGTACAAAATTTCAAAAGCTCGCTTCAATGGTTTCACTTAGCCAGGTTAACTCGAACAAATGATATGTGGAGAACCTCTTACAATCTAACGAGAGTACGACATAAATCGAAATATAAAATTTTAAGATAGTCGCCGTATGAAATTTAACTGATAACTTGGTAAACCCGCTTGGCCAGCGTGGCGTTTTAAGGTTATACATCTCTCATGTCCAAGACAATTTGCATGAGGAGGCACACTTCTAGCAGTGGATACTGAAAGGGCTGGTTACGGTTACAGTAAGTGGATGAGAAAAGTACATGGTCGTGTGTGACGGAGAGCATCGTGTGAGGCTTATATATAGCAGAGTAAAAACAGGCTGATAGTATGATATGGAATGTACGTTTCGGTATTACGGTCAAATGCTTGCAAAAAAAATCGTTGATGTTGCGAACTAGTTCTACCTACACCAAGTAGCAATAAATATAATTCTTTACAATAATTTAAAAAAGGTAAAAATAACTTAATTATTTAAAGAACAAAAAACCCGCCTGCTTACAACTGTTATATGAACTGCTTACATGTAGCAAATCCATGATTTGCTACATACACTAAGTTTATTCGTTTCGTTGTCTGTCCCGCCAGACTACGTTGAGCCTGATACTGAACTATGAAAATATTTTTTTTATATTTATTTTATCAATCAATGGCGAAGGCGGCAGATGAACATACAGTCCACCAGATGGTAAGTGGATACTGTCACCCATAGACATCCGCGATACATGCCAAAAGTAGTCCAAAATGACAAACGCTGGCACGCCCCCGGATGCGCTGCCTACCTTTGGAGATATAGGAATGGTTTTGGAGAAAGGGTTGGGAAAACGAGAAAGGAGAAAGGGGAGGGATAGAGGATAGAGGAATGGGCTCTGGCACATCTCACTCACTACCGAAACACGTACGTACATTAGGGAAATAAGATAAGGTGGGATTGCAGCTGTTGGATTGCAGCGTGCACTCTCCTCCTCAAAGTAATTAGTAAATAGTCGAGTAATTTATAAAACAAAACAAACAAACCTGATAGTGTGTGTGCAGCAAACATACAAACATACTTGTTTCATTAATTTGGATTTATTTCAATATATGTACTATTATTAGTTCATATAGGAGTTGGACGCACGCTGGGTTTTTTGTTCTTTAAATAATTATTTACGTTCCCTACTTGTCGAGGAAACGAACGAAAACCTGGTATCAGTCCTAATAATAGTAAAATCGATACTTTTGTACTTTTGATCGCTGTTTCCTCGGTACTTTGTGACGTCACAGAAATTAAGCATACGAGAATATTCTAATGTGGATAATTAAATAGAATCTTTATCTTCACCAAAATATTGTAGTAGGTACGAAATTAAAGTAAGTAAATTAACTTGCGTAACACAAAATAACCTACTATTTTACCTTACCTACCTAAGCTATTAAGAATATATCTTTCATGACTATGTGGACAGCACTCTTGGAACAGGCCTCTCTGGCACACTTGCCAACACAAAGGCACTTGATCTAAAAAGTTTCCTATATCAATGCCAGAAGGAATATACAGTCAGCAAGTTAATATACCATTCCAAAATAGCCCATATTACTTACATATTAAGGTATCGATGGATTTTGAATGATCGTTGCTGTACAAGCAATACTCGTATTATGTGATTGGCAAATGCCAATGCCGCATAACATAAATAACTGTTAGTGTTTTAGAGCTACCTAGAAAATCTCCTGAGGAAGAAGTGACGAAGGTCTGTGTGAAGCTAATACTTTAGTGTACCAAGTCGAGGGTAAGTGACAAGGGCAAAGTTGCTAGATAGACGGGCGGGGTGTTGCAGACAAAACCTAGTCACAAAAGTCCTTATCTCTCACAACTCTCTAACTTCTAAGTCACAAAACTCTCTACTTAGCATTTTAAATTTATGAAAACAAATTGTGGACACTTGGGGTGATAATACCGGGAGTAGTATTGCAACAGTGAATTTGTACCGAATATTACAGAGCGCACTCTTGTAACAAGATGCAATTTCGAACATTGTAGAAGTATGTAGTCACATAAAGAGTTTCATTACTAAAGCTGATTAAAAAACATAGGAAAATAAGCATTTACAACTATATGTTTTATACAAGCCAATGCTACCCAATATTAAGCGCATAGTTATAATACTATAGAATGTAATGCTTAAAGGAGTACGAGTAAGTAGGTACTGTTACGGGGGCGAATGCTGCCATTCAGTATCCAGCTTGTGAATCAACTTCAATATTCCTCGTCATTAACCGGAACTTACAAATAAACTCCACGCTCATACACTATTTACTTGCTGAAACTAGTGTCACTACCGCTCGCTTTTCACCATGAAAGCGGTATAAGGGAAATAAGATATCGAGTTTCCCGTTAGCGCGTGTCCCGACGTTGATAGATCGGACAGGGTCATCGAGCCGCGAACTGAAAAATCTCTTTTGGAACGTACGAATACCGTTTTCCGTAAAACGAAATCCCCACAACATATGGCCCTTCAACGTGTTAGATTGTAAATCAAGAAGATTGGTGCACATGAGAGAGATATTTCATACGCTGGTATTGAGTATCTCAAGTATTTAAAGACATGTAGTTCAAAATGTTAATTATTATAAAATGTTTCCAATATTAATGAACACTGAATTATTAATATTAATGCACGTCCTACTACTGAAGTTTAATAGAAAAAATAAAAAAGTTTTATTTTTTATAGTAAGACGGCGGCGGACGAGCACACAGTCCACCTGGTGGTAAGTGGATACTCGCGGTACATGCCAACATCAGTTCAGAATGACAAACGTTGGCACGGCCCCGATGCACTGCCTACCTTTAGAAATGTAGGAATGAATTTGGAGAAAGGGATGGGAAAATGATAAGGGATAGGATAGGATGGGATGGGAATGGGCTCTGGCATATCTCACTCAATGAAAAATAACTAACGAAAAAGAGGAACATCGTAATAAAAGTTAATTGAGAAATTGAAGTATAATAGAAGTAATTGATTGAAAATCTGTAACAAAACTTTAGTGAAATTTAAGACGTGAGAAGCCAGCCCAGCCCTTGTTTTTAGATCCCAGAAATTCTGTTGTAGAGATACTTTTATCTAGTTTATTCAGTTTAAATTAGTAAATAAGAAACAACAAGAAGAACAAACTCTATTCGAGTTCAGAGTTATAAGTTTGAACAAAACTACAGAAAAGCCCGAAAAGTAATTTAACCTTTCCCAGTAGTACACGCTTCATCGCCGTATACTCTAAAGGTTTTCGAACGTTCTTCAACAAGCGGCGTATTTGTCAAGCAAAGATTGGGGGCCGCGCTCAGGGCCTGTTTACATGGTCAACATCATTGTGCATAATCGCCTCTCTTACTTTTGCCCTTATGTTTACTTTTGTGCAAATTATTTATCTCCTTCTACGGAAGGCCTTTAGGGCGCGACTTACGTCACGCGATTTTTTGTACCCCTCTTCTTAGCCAACGGAAGGTTGCCAGTCATTAGTGTTGTGCGTGCCACAATGTTTGAATCATTTTTCTGATTAACATCATTATAATCTCATGTCAGTTCATTTTCATGCTTTTATATGTCTAAAGCGTGGATCGATTATCCCATTGACGCCACATGATAGACCCAATGTGTAAGAAACACATGACCAAATAGGTCATATAAGTAAGGCGAATTCGGCGGTAAATTTTCGATTTATTTTCGATCAAGTAAAAGAGCTTGTATAGGTTATTTTTTGCGTTAGAAAAGCAGTTTATGCAATTACAAAACACACGGCATTAGTTTTCATTGGTAAGTTGAAATATCCCCCCTGATGTACGCCCTTGAGCATCACTACATAGGCTCAATTTAATTTTAATAATTTATTGCAAATGCGTAGTCTCTAGGCTTATTGGTCTGTGGTATATAGCTACAAATATCAATAAAGGAACATGTTTTAGTAATTTCGATCAAATTCTGCAAATGGATTTGTTGGGCAGGTCAAAGGCACGGAAAATCGGAAAGAATTACAAAATAGTAAACAACCGAAAGGATCTGCCAAAACCAGTCATGTAAGCAACGATTACACCTTCTTACATGGCTTTTCAAAGTATTGCAGTAACGTACCCTCAGGAGAATGACCAGATTTCCTATGAAAACAAAAAGTATATTTGCAGTTGTTATAGATCTATTCCGATCTATTCCCTGTTAAATATCAATAGAATTTTCGCAACCTTTGGGATTGCGTAACTCTAAGAACACTTGTCTTCTTTCCATAGTTTCAATCTAATCCATAAAAACTTGGTTCTTTATATTTTAATTTCACACGATGCAAGAAGAAATTGAAAAGCAAGTTTTAAATCGGATCTAAATATGATTCAGAGTAAATTTCGCTTCCAGTGCAACTGAACTGTTATCGCAGTGGGGTTAAAACAAATACCGTTAATAATATTTGCTGAATCCTCTTTCTTCGACAATAGTTCCCGCTTGAAACTTATCAAAGAATGCTCATCGTTAACTCAAACACTCGTGACTGATATCTCAGCGGACATTTACGGATTGCGAGAATTCGACAAAACTTTTCCAATATCGGTACGCAAACTCCCAGCGAATTTCTTTGATAAGCGATTTATAATCATTGCCGCGTCCCACTCGCATTTCTCTTGGGGGAATTAAAACATAATCTTTAAATTACAACCACGGCTAATTTACAAAGAATTCCAACAGATTCGCCGGAGGCAGTAGAGATCGAAGCAAAGTAACTTAACGAATAATTTTCATTTTACGGCTGTTAGACGTTGAAAAATTGTAATGAGGATCATGCGATAAGAAAATATTAGGGATGAATGAACGCGATAATTTATTATCAAAAAAGATCATCCAATTCAGCTCCTATCATAATTTCGATATTAACGCGATCGCAAGTTAAACCTATAAAAAGTCGACTGGCTGAAATATTTTAAATTGTCTGCAATTTTATCTGAAGTTTTAAGTACAATGGAAATTCAAGTCTAATTTTAGAAATAAATTACAGTAATAACCGATATCTAAGTCGCATTCATTCTTGATAATATTAAAACTTTCATAAAATTCTTGAAATTACCAGAGACTTTTGAGCAGATGTGAGACTAGTTTATAAAATGACAAAACACTTGTTAAATGTTGTTAAAGTAACTGTTAACGAATGTAACAGAAATGAACGTTAATTGCGAGGGAAATAAATAGTTTGCTTCAAAAGATTGGCTTCGCTATGGAATGCCGTCGCACCGTTACATGCTGCGGGTACAGACTACATATATGTAGAGGTAGATTTTCTACAAAATGCAGTGCAAAAATACCATTTAGAAAGGTAATTTAGTAAAAAGTTTCACGTTAATGATACAGGCGCGCCTGCATTTAATGTTGCAATTCCGTTAGTAATAGACAACGAGTATGACAGTTACACACGCCGCATGTAAGTTTCACGGTGCAATTAGTCCCATGCACCTACCTACTGATAACACTAATAATTTTAGATAAGTGTTGAGATTATTATTACATAGGTAATTGTGCTAGGTTTCCAACGTCAAATTCGCATAATTTCGTCGATTTTCTTTTTTCTAGGTAAACCTGAGTAGAAAATAAACTAGCATATATTCATCAATAGATGAAACATTAAATAATGAATCAATGTTTAATAAAACGGGTTTGAAACACCTATTTTATATCACTCATCAGCTGACTGTCAGTCAGTCAGCTAGTAAACATGATTGGTGTGTCCCAGCCGAATGGTCTGAAGCTAACAACAATTTATTTGTTTTATTTCACTCTTACAACAATATGCCATAGTCGGTACATAACCAAAACAAAGTAGTGGCTTGACATAGACAAGTGAATTAATGTACCATAGATATTATGATATATTCTATCATTAATAGATACCCAATTAATAAGTTTACGCCAATCGTCAAAAACAGTAAATTCAGTGAACGTGTGACCAGCGCGTTTAATTTATATTAACTTTTTTTTTTATAAAAGAGGTCGACATATCAATTTTTGTCCATATGACATGTAGACAGTCTGGTCTTGAACTCACTTCTGTCAAATCGGAAGCAAAATGATTAACAACAACACCGTTTTAGTCTATTCATTTTCTTATTTACTCGATGACAGTTGATAGAGAACGTAGCTATATCATTTTCTGCAAAATTTGTTGAAATAAATATCCATAACCGTTAGATAAAACATTGTATAAAATATATTATTTTATTCAATCACCACATTTATCACTTTTGAAATACAATTATTATAAAATAATTATTAAATGAATCGAATCATGAAGAATCGATACAACATTTTACTAGAATTAAATCGACAATCGAGTCGGTAATCAACATAATGCCATTTCTCTTTCTAAGGATCTGTCATCGAGCAAATATCAAAACTCTATAAATAACGACAAACTTACCAGTGCAATTGAGTTATCTTTAATAATTATGTAAGAGTAATGAAATTAATAAAAACAAAGGGTGGAATGTCACCATTTACCTGATCTGTATTTTCCGAATTAAAATACACAGATCCAGAACCGTACCCAACCGTTGATTTCGTCCCCTGCTGGATATAGACCACCTCGCACATTGTCTCGCAGATATTCTTATGTCTTACTTACATATCTGTATATTTGTGTACAATATTTACTAAGTTATGTTATTGTTTAGTTATATTTAAATTATATTTATACATTTCATCGCACCTCCCAACGTTTAACCCAAACGTTGGCTGGTAGAAAATGCGGCCTCCAGTCATTAAGTTCGCATTTTGTACGATTAAGTGCAATAAAGTTTTTTAAATAAAAAATAAATGAATATGACATGCAGTATTGTTTGTTATATATTGTAAACGCGAAATTACTTTGTTTGTTTGTTTGTCACCTGATGACTCTGCAACAAATCAACGACTCGCTATCAAATTTGACATACGTGCAGTTCGAAAGCCGAGTTAACATATAAATATCAGCCTTTAACGTCCCATTATAGGGCGTTGTTACTACAAGGTATTTTCGAGCTTTGAAACACTGCACGTTATGGTACGGATTGGTGGATGTCAGACATGATGTTACTGCAAGTTATTTTTTCTTCTCGGCACATGATTTTCCTTACATGATAAACATTATTCCACATAGGATCACACGAATGTAAGGCGAGAAAAGATAGGTACCCCTAGGCCATCACCGCTCTTACATCTAGGAACATAGGAAATAATTTTAATCGTAATTCCAATAAATGAATTAGACATTCGAGAACGTGCTAACATATCGCTGTTTTCTCACCGCTTACGGACGCGAACGGTACCGCTCACATTTTTAGAAGTGTCAACTTTTTGCCGAGCCGAGGCCGCCCGCCACACCCACGTAGATATGTGCTACCAATACATGGTAGTCCGTAGCACATACCTACTAAACTAGCAAATATTTTAGTATTTACTTACAATCAGCCGACCTGCTTCGTTCCCGATAAAAAATAGGACATAAAATGAACCTGTACTGGGTCAGCGCAAAAGCTCAAAATTAGCAATAGCTTGAACACACGTATAATTTACACGCACACAGGCGTACAAAAGCATATTTTTTATTCTAATTTGATAAACACCAAATAAAGAGATTTAAAAAAACTATGTCATACAAGCAAATAGTTTTACATGATAGCTTTCAAAAGTAAAGGAAAAATACCTTTTCCTTAATTTCTTTGTGTATGTTTCTTTTATTATCACCAGCTCCACTATAAGGGAAAACATCGTGAGGAAAACCACATTTTCCGGATCCACACTCCACACTGGGCCCGCGTGGTGGATTGTGGCCCGAAACCCAGCGGTGATATTTACTACAGAAGGACTATGTCCTGCAGAATGGGACGTTAAAAAGAGGCTGACATCACATCACATAACCTTCATTGTAGATAGAGTTGTCTATAATTTCTAATAATAATTATTATTACCCAATAACACAGTAAGTAATATTTTACTTCCTTTGTGTCCGTGTACATATCACATTTATAACCTATTAACCATAATTCATTATAGTAACTTCCAGTAAAATGTTGATCCCTCGTTAATGTCACTCTCGCTAAGTGATTACTCTACAATGTCTCGAATATAAGGAGATAGCGCCCAATTCTTCCGAGGTCGATTTGAATCCGACATATAGTAAAGACATTTATTTATTTACTTACTAGCTTCTACCCGCGGTTTCGCTCACGTGGACTAAGCAGCTCTACAAGATTTTTAACACCTGCAAAAGCACCGATATGATGGATTTCACGGATTAACATCCACCCATTAATTTTTGAGTAATTCTATTAAAAGTGTTTTTTTCTATTCCTCTATAACTCAACTTCCTTGTGTCACATGAAGATGACACATATATCAGGTTTCCTACTGGATGCTTAGATATACATTAGTGAAAACCCGATGAAAATCCGTTCTGTAGTTTTTACGTGAACCTCAAACAAACAAATGTACAAACAAACATTCAGATACAAATTTTAAAAACTATTATACTTTTTTGGGTTTTGTAGCTTCTGAAGAGACCCTCCAAGTTTATTCTTTCTAATTCAAATCAATATACAGACTCAACCTATTTACTGTTTTATTATATGTATAGAAGATTATTACACAACGTACTACAATTACATACTGACTGATTGACTGACAGATATGACTAATGTTTTTGAAGGCCCTGAAATAGGGTATACCTGTATCTCAGGAGCCAGTATCTTGCCAGTGCATATTCCATATATTTTCGCTATAGTCTATCAATATTCAAAGTATACATATAGTAAATGTAATTCCAGAAATATATACACTATTATAGTGAAAATGGTATCACTTTATAACGTCCCGCTGCAAGGCCTCGCCTAGTAAATGCGGATTGAACATACGGATTTCCTCACATTGTTCCGCTTTTTAAAATTTCATTTTGATTTTAAATCCGTACTTGTGTAGAAACTCAGTGGTAAGGGCCGAGGATTTGAACTCACGATCACACGAATGTGAGTCTGGGCTGTCACCGCAATACACTATATAGCAGACTAAATAAAAATAGATAATAGAAGAAAGAAAACATAATGCTGGCATAAGTTATTGTACATAATTATGTATGTTTGGATATATCTGTGTAGATGAGGATGATGGGAGTTATTTATCTATGTACATGTGTGTGTGTGACATGGATAATGTGACACCTGTGTAAATCCCTGAAACGTACTCATATACTAACTAACGTTTGTCTGTGAAAATGTTTATAATCCACCCATCACGTCGAATACGAATCGAATCTATGATCTGTATAAACAATACGATTTCGAGGACAGAATGCTTGGAACGAGTGTCCGCGTTGAGGCGGGCAAATCAATACAAACAATGAACTAGTTATTATGTACCTAAATACATATAATTATTAACGTATTACAATAATTTCGTTAGTTGTCTTTGATAAGTAAATAAAAATATAACATTGTTTTTGAGTGTACTTTGTCCTTATGAGAATCTGTCCATTTGAGAATTTTTACACATGAGAATCTGTCTTTTTGAGAATCTGTCCATATGCGAACGAAGCACAGAAAGTACGCTGCATGCCCACAACTGGTTAAGTATGTAACCAGTTGGTTAAGTATGTAAGTATGTACTCCTGAGATAGTGCGAACGGCCCCTTACATAGCGCTCGCATACCTTATCTAATTGTTTGCATTGTACTATAATGCTTTCGTTGTTAAAAAAGAAAGTTGTTTAAGGAAATTTTAAGTAAATTTAAACATATTTTCAGTTTCTCAAATTTCCACTCGATAAATATATATACTTTTAAAGTAATGCTTAAGTAGACACATTCTTACTTCAATAGCTCTAAAAAAAATTGATTTGCCAATCCGCTTGGCCGGCGTAGTGTTTTAAGGCCATTCATCCCTCATAGACAGCACAAGACAATGTACATGAGGGCCTCCTCCAGCAGTGGATTCTAAAATGGCTGGTTACGGCTTACTGACTAAATTTACAAGCACATCAATCATGTGGATATTACAGTATACATGATTGTAGTGGTAATGACAGCTAAAATACATTTAGTTAAACGATCTCACGCACACCAAAATGTTTACACTGTATAACGAAATACCACAAATTAAACGTATTAAATTACTCAAAATAAAGCTGGAAAGTTGATGACTCGAATTTTGCTTTTCGGAGAGATCATAATTTGTTTTAACACGACCGGTATCACTTACCTGAAAACAGAGGCCAAACGTTTTACTTAAATTAATTGAAGTCCGCCAAATAAAATCCTCGTCTACCACCGACTAAGAGTTTATACCATTGTCTCAGCACAAAGAGCTCCATTCGGCGTTATTGTTCCACGGCGCTTTTGTATTAAACGGAAAAAATAAAAAGGAAATGATTCCTGAGGAAATAATATAAGATTTTCCGTCCAAGTGCTCACAAAAAGCGTAATACTTAGTAAGATTGCTACGTCGTATATTTCTTCGGCGCTCCACTCTTAATTTGATGAGTAGAATGTAAAAACGGCATTAGGTTATGCGAAGGGTGTCGGCGGGGTGAGCGCGACGAGGGGCAGCGGCAGGGGTTACCACGATGTATATTGCCCTAGATGAGATATCACGCTTAGCATAATCATGCTTTTACCCAAACGAAATTCTTAAAAACACATCTAATTTCAGAGCGTCCACAAACTTTATACCATTGCAATCACGTAAATACTTATCTTTAATACAACATAACCAGACAAGCAACACTTGAAATATGTATCTGATGTGTTAAATCTCTACATATAATATAAAAAACAAATTCTGTCGGCCTGTCTGTTTGCTAAATCTATTTAATCTCGAAAATCTTGCCAGTTTTTTTATTTCATTTTCACTGTTGCGTAACGTGCTTTATTCGGTGCATGCATTATAATATATCGAGTAATTTTGAAAATATTACTGGTTTCATAAGCCAAAGTAAAATTTAACGATTTCTGAGCAACATTGTATACAACTAGTAAAATTACACTCAAATTAAAATATAAAACATAATTGGTATGAACAATATAAACAACATTTCCAATAGAGTTCAATTTACTTCCTGTCCGATCCCGTCTTATAAAGGCAGAATGGATTATACTCCCTATTTTTCATCCCTTCCAATTATTTCTCCAAAACTACTTCTAAATCTCCAAACATAATAAGGTGCATTCGGGTGCGTGCCAACGACTGTCATTCTTGGCTAATGTTACCATTAGTCGCTGTCGACAGTATGGCAACTTACCTGCAGGTGGACCGTCTGCTCGTTCACGACCTTTTACAGTGAAAACAATAATGTGATAAAATCTTGTACAGATCAAATTGAAGAATGTCAATATAAATGATTGCCCATTCTTTTAATTATGACTCTGTGTTAGTGAAAAGTTATTTCAAAAAATATCCTTGGGTTGTTGTTGGATTTATACTAGATATTTGCATTCACCGTAGCTCGCGTGTGTGTGAAACTAAAAAGATCAAGGTAAATACGTCTCAGTGGATAAAATCTGTTCTAGAATACAAAGGGCTGACACAAACCACAGGTGAAGCGTGCGCAATATACGTAATGTGATTCTGTATAATTATAAAATACAGTCTAGAGTCTAGACGAAAACATTACCTAAAGGAATATCAACTAGATGAATAAATATACACTAAAATTACTAAAGAACGTAAAGTGAATACTAAATAGCCGCTACGTAATAACTTAGAGCTTCTACAATAATTAAGACTTGACTTAGGTGTTACAAACAGATGATCTATTTTTTACAGAAAAATTTTGTTTCACCGATAGTTATGAGTCATAACGTCGTTTATTTTATGTTTCATAAATAATAGACCATTATTTTCAATGTTTATTGATTCCATATCATCCTACGACATCACACTGTATACCTCCCCTTGCATTCAAAAGGGATTTTGGCCAATAATAATCCACAATGCATGCGGTGGCCCATCTCGGATTGGTGGATATTACACATGTCACAGATTTATGTTTAATTCTCGACCACATCGATTCTTTCATGGTGTTTTTCTTCCTAGCTAACTAGTGACAATTGAAAATTGATAGGTATGAAAATGTGAAGAAGGTACATACTAAAAAGCGCATCAATTTCTCATTTACAACAAGGCATATATTGATTTTAAATTAATTTCGTTTATCCATTACCGCCGTGAAATATCGAAATTTTTATTTCTAATATTTTATCAAGATCATACATGATTCCCTTTTTCCTTTTAAGCTGAACCCTAAAAAGCCTTTAACACATGCGTATTTTAAAAACCCGTTGAGCGCGCGGCGAAAGAAAATCCAATAATGACCTAACACTCCCTATGGAAAAGGAGGCGAATTATCGAAAATACCGCCTTACGTATTCGTGGTTAAATTGCTGAGGGTATGAAAAAAGGCATTAATGTCGGTAGATATGCGTAATAGACGTGACATGAAACAGGAATGCTCCCTGTACGCGGCTAAAGAGGTGTAGTGACAACACTATCTGATTTCAAACAGACTGTCACAATGGGATTGTTTATGCAATTATAGGATGATTGATGTTAATATTCCCCATCCCTAAATCTTTTTCCTAAATCCACTCTTAAACCTCCGGCGCATCCGGACTTATGCCTACATACGACATTCTGGACAGAGATTGGCATGTTGTTGGTAGGTGAATACTGGAACAGGGTGACAGTATCCACCTACCATCAGATGGGTTGTCTATTCATTTACCACCTTCTGTCTACAAAAAGTACATATGATTCATCTTCCTGGTATATATTGTGTACTTAGTACACATATTACAAAAGTCTTCCCACATTCTATTTGTATTCCAGATCTTGGTGAATCTATTAACAAACTCGTCGAACGAGTCTTCCTTCATTAAAATGTGCTTTTTTCGTACCAATACACAGGTAATCTAAATGAACTTCAAGTTCGTTAACCTTGTTCCCGAGAACAAACTTTATTAATTAACATTGGAGATATATTTAGCTACATAGTTACTTATATAGTATAAAATTACTTTTTAATGTTTTATTATTATATTATATTAGCTGGTCACTTCAGTAAGGATAGAAAATTCTTGCCAAGAATGAATTTCGTGTCCGTATCACAATCGTGCTTTAGACGTATTGATCTAATAAAAAGTGTTAGATGCAGGTAGGTACATTGTAAGGATATTCAACTGTGACATTACCTGAGAAACGGGACTTTATTATCGATTCCAGGATTCTAGATATTAGGACTTCAATGAAATCTTGCTTTATATTAAAATCAGATACTATAGCATGATTCTATTCAAATAGAGTCTTGAAAACAACGAAATTAAAATTAGAAATTCTTAACGAAAATAAGTCCATATCAACAATAAAGTACCTTTGCTAAGATAACGTCTCAGTTTCATTCAGTTCGTAACAGCTCACCCACACTTGCTTTTTTACTTGTCCGGAACTCTTATTTTATTTGATTAGAATGCAAATTAGTAGCATGTATAATTAAATAAACTCTTGAAGGTAAAAATAACATTATATCATACCTTCAGTCTGTCTCTTTATTGTTAGATATAGGTATCTCGGCAAAACACGCCACTACCATAAGAATAAACAATAACTTATGTATTTATTCTTATGTTAGGTACTATACCATACTCGCCACTAAACTGTCGGGCAAATATACCGTTGTTGTACAAACTTATTCATTCCGTTAAAACGACAAAAATAATGATTTATTTTATTGCGGTGATCCGCAATAACTCGTTTATGATCGTAAAAAAGGTTTATAACAGTGCGAACGTTCAGTTGGTCAAATGCACTCGGTCTACACTGTTCTTTAAGTCATCGAAAACTCCACTCAAGGATTAACTAGTCTATGAGGTAGACTGTCTTGCGACAAATGTGATCTGTTCATTACCACTTCAGCTTACTTAACCTTTATGCTATGTCAGTGATGGTTCGTTTTCGATCCTATCCACCAATGAAAGCTCCGACAACTTTGAACTTATAGATCAGTGTCCATTGTCACGTTTCAACGCCGTAGGTACGTCATAACAGGCAAAGACATACTGATTATAAATTTACATCTACAAACAATCTTTATATTATACTCGTAAATATTAAATTTATATTCCAAAAATAGTATTTCGATATAACATATATGTATAGATACAGTGCTTCTCATCGCTTTGTCATATTTTATCATAAAATATTAATATGTCTGAGATCTAAATGAAGAAGTCCGGTACTATTATTATTATAATATTATCAATTCCTTGTTTGATAGACAATTACAAATTTAAAAGTTAAAAAATGAATTTCCAAACATTTGCAATTGTACATTTTGTAAACTATCTACAGATACGACGCATACAAAACGGTTCGGATCCAATCATTGCATAGCGTCCGTATTTGTTCATTTTACGAGTAGTAAACATTGCCAGCGTCCGTATTTGTTCATTGTACGAGTAGTAAACATTGCCAGTACGTATGGCAACGTTTTGCACATGAACATAATTTCATCACATACGTTGATGTAGCTAATATTAAATATACCGATGTCCATATTTAAAGATTGTCCAAATTAGTCGTATGACATGGAGCTCTTCAATAAAGCTGTTAACAGGACTCTGCAATGTCGGCAGTGCACCCCTAAACCCTATGTTGCAGGTGTCTATGGGCGGCGGTGGCCACTTAATAATCATACAGCCCACCCGTTCATCCGCCATTTGATCTATAAAAAAGGTGTTTGAGCCTCCGATAAACGGACAAAGGGACTGATCAACGGACACGGCATAATTATAATTTTTCAAAACACTTAAAATTGGATTTACAAACAAATTAATGCCGAGGGTAGCATTATTAAAACATTATGTTCCCTTGCCTTTGGATATCTGCTATCATTATGTAAGAATTTCGCTGTACAAGAATGTCATAAACAAACTTGGGTAAAGTGTCAAAACAAGCGTTGTCTTTCGCAAATTAAATATTTCCGAGCATGAATTATTAGCCTGCGAAAACATACAAGTTACTGGATTTGGCTTCCACCATACAAGTATGTACGGCCTCTTTTCATTCCATGTTATATTATAATATTTATTGAAACTTTATTTTACTTATTTATTTTTTCTTCTTGTCTGTAGACATTGGAGTATGTGTAATTAGTTTGATTCCGGTGGTAACTTTACATTTGATCCAGATAAAAAGTACCTACACTAAATATTTACCCGGCACATAACTAATACCTATAACGCAACCTAGGTATAACATAATATTGCATCTAAATATTGAACAATTATTATTATTGATTATATTATTAATATCTAATATAAGTTACGAATCCCAGGTTTTTTGTATTGAATCAAGCTATAAACTTGTTTCACCAAACATCCGTTTATTAATTAGAGGTCATTAATATACGTCAGAAAAGTTGAAGGTTTACCTAAACATGAAAAAATTTAAACGTATCATTTCGTAGCATTGAAACGTAAAACAATACATAAATTTTGTATCAAAAACATTGAATTCTTATATTATACGATTACTGTTTTACAATTTTTTTAATAAACATTCTTTAAATATTTTATATATATTAGCGACCCGCCCTCGCTTCGCTTCGGTTTATAAGTTTTTTTTTTTTAATTTTTTTTTCAAAATTTCAAAATGAAATATATATATTAGCCTATATTAGACGCGGATAATTTAGCTTCCTATTTGTGAAAGAATTTTTGAAATCAGTACAGTAGTTCCAGAGATTACCCCCAACATACCTACAAACACACAATTTTACCTCTTTATTATATTAGTATAAAAGTATAAATTTCCCAACTGTTTATTTGACATCAGAGACTTGGACAAACAATGATTTGAACATTGCAGTGATTGAAGAAAAACATTCCTGAAGATCCTTAAAAACAGTTCTACAAAATTCTACTCCAACTACATACGTACCTAATTAACGACAGAGTTTAATATCGTTAATTTAATCATACTTACATACATATTATACGTAATCTAACTATTACGTATGTATGTAAGTATGTATTACGTATGTATTATTATCTATGAATAATATCCAGACATTTAATATCTAAATATTATTCAATACACAAGTTTAGTAAGGCTCTGTCTATAACTTCGTACGTTTGCGATCAATAGATGTTTCAGTTCAGGATTCCAATTATAAACTCAGATTCAGAGCCGACTTTACTAACAAGGAAATAAAATTGTGATGTAACAAATTTTCAGCTCTTTTTGTATCGCTTCAACATACAACAGATTCTTTTACAGGCACAATACTTGTCACTTTTTATGTAAAGGGTTCGTTCCTTGACGGGCATTGTTGTTGGATGGTGAAGCAATTGAGTAAATACGATATTATAACCAAAAATAAAACTGGAGGACATTTAGCTATCATGTCAGTAACAAACGGTCATGGTCGCCAATCATCTCGATCTCATGTAGTGTTGCAATTCTCGTGTTTATTCCGCTTGTACAAACCTCACTACAATTCACACTATTATGAAATTATGTTGAGTAAATTTAATTTTACAAATTGGTATCTGATATCAGATGGATCGTATTTTTTTAAACAGGTTTATTTTGATCAGTTTTATTCTATTACCTACTAAAAGTAGTATCGATTCAAGCCTTGCCACAAAAGATAGACACACTTTAAAGCAATGATTTTAAGAAGCGTCTTACTGATTGAGAACATTCTAGACCAGTCAGTGATCACTATTTTAAAAATGTTTGGTTTTGAGATAAGTACGCAAAAGTTTAATACTATGTCCACACTATACACACGTAGGTATACTTATATATAGAAACTTTCGATAAAATTCAAGAGGAAAATTCTAAGAATTCCAAGCATTTTCTTGTTCCAAAGTTATATAACTGTTTCATTTTAGACTAAGATAACATCAACGAAATATTGTTATTATGTAGCAACTAAGAAGTCTAAAACTTAATCGAACTGAATTTTAAGTGGAAATTGAAATTCTTCATAAAATAATTTCTTTATAAACTTCCAATTTGTACTATAATATAAAACGCTATATTACAGTTTATAATATTTTTCTGCCATTAATATGTCGATAAGCCATTAAAATGTTCGATAGAAAAGAACTCGAAGTCTCGCATTCTACCGTCGATACCTATTTTGAAATCTTTGTGAAAGTAACAAAGGAATAAATAATGTGCTACATTGAATTTGAAAAACATTACTTCACGACATCGTGACCTTTGAAATAAGCCATAGTTACAAAAGGAACAAGAATGTTTGAGACTATATATAAATGTGATTAAAATCGACCTACAATTACATATATTTATTTTCAAAATCATTACTATGTATTTAAAGTAGTTCCTGGAAACATAGAACAAATGAAATATAATTTATCAAAATAGATAAATGTGTAGTTCCATTATTTTATCGATGAGTGAATGTCATGTTTTAAATTACTCAAGTTATGATACAATTACTGAAGTCGCAGTATTTGTTAGCTTTATTTGTTACTAGCGACCCGCCCTCGCTTCGCTTCGGTTTGTTTTTTTTTTTTAAAAAAATTCTAAATTTCAGAAACATTTCCACCATACATTATATTCGTGTAACTCTTACGGTTATTGCAGCGCACGCCGAAATAGCTCGCAGATGGCAGAGTTTTTTCCGACTTACTTGACACTTATCATTATATTTTGGCCAATTTACACAATATCTTTATAAATTACAGCCTATGTTACTCAGGGATAAAGTAGCATTCTAATGGTGAAATAATCTTTGAAATAGGTCCAGTAGTTTTTGAGTTTATTCGTTACAAACATACAAAAATACAAATCTTTCCTCTTTATAATATTAGTATGATTATTATTATTATAGTATGATTAACACTTCACACCACACCATACATTAATCTGTCTCTCCACTGACGGATATAGGTCCTCTTCAGGGCCAGGTGTGGTGGTACACACGGTCTTCTGCTCTTCTTACTCAGTCACTATCGCCGACGTTCATCCCAAGTATTGTTTTATTAAAAACTGGTAATTTACTTTAACTCAAAAATAATAAAAAAGTAATTTTGCATATAAACTGAGTATATAAATAAAATTAATTAATAATACTTAAATTAAGGTCGTAGCATTTTATTCAATTGCCTTTGGGCCATTTTGAACAGTGGAACAATCCAATTAATAGACTACGCAAACCAGTTTGATAATTGAAATAAACTTCAAACACTACGCTTATTCAATTTTAGTGTGAATATCCTGTGTTTTATCATAATGCACTTATAATGAAAACCGGAACTGCTTTAACTACGTTAATCGACGATGTTCATGAATTTTTATATCGAGATCTATTAGAGATTTCTCGTTACAAGAAATAATTGCACGACTTAGTCATATCTGTTCCAATTTATTAGATCTTTACGTGTTATATGTTCAAGTAACTTGTTACTTAATTTCGTAACCTAATTGCACCTGTTCTATTAAACTTTCATAATGTATCTCGAATAACACACCCGTTACGTACTGACAAGTCAATTGTATTAGTAAGCCAAGTACCAACTTCTTGCAACGATTAAATGTTGCATTATGCATTAATTCCAAGCGACAATCGTGAGAAAACAGAAAATTACAATAGACTGCAGAAATATTATTTATACTAACTCTTTTAAGTTACAAAACACTGACTATGATATTAAATGTAACAGAACAATTTCACATATTAAATTCATCTCTTGAGGTCTCTACATGTTTTTGTGGGGTCTCGCGTGCGCTTCTCAGTAGACACTTGCAGGCGTCAAGTATTGAGAGCAATCGTCATAACGGTATGTACCGGCCATCTGGAACATAGAACCGTAAGACATTAAGCTACCCCATGAAATTATCATTCAATATTTTCACATGTTGATGCGTTCAAAAATGAAATTATTAAAATAGCGTCCGATAATTATTAGGTGCACTTTTTGCTGTTTTATTAATATCATCTACAAGAATGACCTATAAAGATTAATCTGCATCAATTTTCATTTAATACTGCGAAAAGTTTAAAATTTTAAATCATAGTCTGTATCATAGCAATGTTGTATTTTCTGACAAGAGACTTGAAAGTACACATATAGTGTTAAACAGTGGTATTAGTTTAGATGTATGGTGAGTTATACAAAGTAAGCATTAGCTAACATTAATAAACACTGCATTATTTGCAAGAAAATACATCGGTTTAAGAAAGCGAGTACGTTTCGCAAATAAGACCTATAACTTTACAGGCGTTTCAAGCACTTTCATTTGTATGTGCTTCATAATTCCGTGTAGGTAACGTTTCAAACTCTCGCCCCGAGAACTAAGGAAAACTTATCACATTACACTTTTACTCGCTTTCATGTGAAGTGCTGTGATGTGACACTTGAATGAATGGACAGATTTCAATTAAGAAAATAATGTGGGAAGTGGGTAACGCGAGGCGCTGCAAGGCGAACCATCGATCCGAAAAGAGGTACAGTTATTACTGTACTTTGGGCTGCAATGAAGGAAAACCTATTGGTGGTAAATGGAAGACTATTGATATTACAACAGTAGCTCAGGTCGTATTTTTCGAGAAAGAATACCAGACAATTTTCACTCCAACAATTTATTTATTAACGTAACGTATATATGTATTTACGTTAAAAAAACACTGAAGCAATAAATAGTATTTATGGAATTAACTATCAAAAGTTAAATTGTGTTTACTTGAACGTAAAACTGGTCTATTAAAAGGGGTGAGTTGGATAATATCGTGCCCACTCATATCTAAGAAACCAATAACGTTACAGGACATCTGAATACGTAATATCATAGTCTAATAGGCAATAATCTCCCTGCACCGGCGATCCGTGAGTTACGAACAACCATGTGAGGTAGATGTAAGTTTTTTTATTACCAAATTTACAAAGAATAAGTATAAAGCTAACATAATTGTATCTAGTAAACCATACAGATTTGTCTAAGATACAAAAGTCAAAAGGTTTTCCGTGGTTTTGATGTAATTTTTGATGTATTTGGTACTAAGTTATATTTTATTTACGCTAATCTTTATTGTTTGAATGTTTGTCTTTGCTAAAATATTAATGAATGGTGTGCAAATACTTTCTTAATATTCAAATTCAAATTTGAAGATTTTTTTCACGATCTCAAAACAAAGTAACGGAGTTTGATAATTACGCGCAGTATAATTTTTTGCTGCAGAAAAATCAGAGACAAGAGAATAATGTATGTGAGCATGTAGCTCTACTGACTAAAGCATTTTATCCAATTACCCAACAACACCTACAAAAACTGGCGTATGGGTTGCAAAGGTTGCATGTCAGGACTTGTGTTTACTTTTACCATAAACTTAGTATGTATTTATGTTAAAATTTTATTTTCTTCGTTATGTTATGTTTCATTATGTTAAGCAATACCATTATCTTCGACCTCAGGGTGCACATGTCAGGCACGGTATTATCATACAAGTCTGATAATTACGCATTTTGACAAGTTTTGCATTTTTGGTCCTAATATTTTTTATTCTTAGATTTCCATAATTTCGACAATTATAGCTTGTGGCCAAATAAATTATCTTTTTAACAATACTTATTGTCAAACATGTGTTAAATCGTAGGCAAATTTCCTTAGTGGCTCGCCAATATCCAACTCTCCCCTACTACTTATTCTATTAAGGTGTATTTTTTATATATTTATGATTGTATGGAACTAATTGAGTTCCATGCGCAAACAAGCGACTTAGGAGATATTTACAAACTTAAGATTTACAAACAACTTAAAGTAATGACTTACAAACTTACTTACTGATACCGTAGTTAGAGTGTAATAGGCATGTCCTTACGGATAAAAAAATAGATAGCAGAATGAGTCAGAGCATCAGCATTTGACGTTTGAAGTGGATTGAAATTAAGGTTTGCATTAGCGGCCAGCAAAGGTAAATTAAGGAATTAGTAGCAAGAGAAGATCGGTAAAGGACACTATTATTTGAAAGAGTGTTGTTATAATATAAAGCAAGCACTGCCAGCTCGGGCACTTGCATTGCTTTGGTGTAGTGACGCAATTCGGAGAAGACTAAAGACCCAAGTTCACCGAATATAAAAAGTCAACCTATCAAGCAAGCTATATGACCTTTGACCTTCAATCATTCTGTTACTTCTTAGTGGCCCTATTTGGCCAAGCCACGCACTCACAGTTGTAAAATCTATTTCGATAATAATTACAAAGACTTCGTATAATTATAAAGACTCGATCGATGTGCTCAAATAACGATTAAAATAAATCAACGTCGGTAAATGAGGATGAATTTAAATATAAAATCTCTTTAAAACAAAGCTCAGTTATAATAACTTATTCAGATATAAGAATGAATAAATGAATGAAAATTATTCATGGCATTCTTGTTTTAACTTAACCTACTAATAAGTTTTAAGTTGAAATAAGTATATACAAGCAATAGGTGGTCTGATCACTTACAGCGACCTTTTCCAGACAACAATCAGGCAGTGAAATAACTTGGAGTAATAAAGTAATTTTAATGAAGTCAATAATATATCAAGTCAAAATAAATAAAGAACCTATTCAGTATACAGCAATCATAAAATAAGATCAATATTGATCACTAACGTCTTAACAAAACGATCGCTTTTACTTCAGCCTGGGTTCGCTATGTTCGAAAAATGTTGCAAGGCGAACTCTAGTTAATTTCATAACGCAGGCCGTTGATGGGAGAAATTAGATTGTCACGCAATGTCGTTACAATTTTTATCGGCTGAAATAATCATTAGGCATGCTTATAAAAGGAAAGATGTCGTTAAATTTTGTTACATCATATTAACTTTGTCTGGGTGCATAACTTGTACAATCCTCTCCGAATATTGTACAGGGCTCTACATAGGAGTGATACAGATATGAGTAAGAAGAGCTCGCTAGTTCTTAATGAGTTTTAGCAGCTGCTCCTGATTCTTAGACTTTCAGATAGTTTTCGCTCGATTTCAACTTGACATCTTGGATTTGAGAATTTTGTTTTGTTCAAACGGGACTTCAACTTTTATGTTAATTACCAAGACAATACCTATACATTCACTGATTCAAACATGCCGTGTCCAAGTAGCAATTTTCATTTATTTCTAAGTATCTGTTTAAAATTCAAAACGCAAGTGTGCACGTACCTTCGGTCGTCTTCGCGCACTTCTCTACTTCTAATCAGCAGGAATCTTCTTCAATAAATAATTCACAAACTTCCACGTTCCCGCTCAGCCGTGGTTAAAAAATCACCTCGTTAGAGCGCAAACATGAAATCTCCATAATTTGCAACATTTCACAAATCACATTTTACTCGCGAAGAGTTGAGAGCTTTTAAAAGGCTGTATTGATAAAAGTTCTCTCACACACCGTAGCGGGCCGTAACGAGATGCATTTAAAGTTCACAGTTTAACTTGGACTAACTACTTTATTTTCCAGTTGGAAAATATACGTTGAATTAAAAAAATTCGTTTATCGGACACTTATTTTGTTTGTAGAAGTTATGAATGTTCAGTGCGCGTACGCAACAACGCGTGCAAGTTTGCTGGGAGGAGGGCAGAGACCTCGGAGCGTGGTGCTGCGCCGGCGGCGACTAAGCCCGAGACGTGAGTACCGTTGCTCAGGGAGTGGGAGCGAGGTCGGAACAGCGCCGCACAGGCTTTGACATTTCCAAGTTATTTCGTTACTTAATATCGATGTCATGACTGGCTTTTGTTATTGTTGTTGGCACAGATCTGTAACAATAGTGTTTATTCGCCGGAATTGTGGAATTTGTCTGCCGAATTTTAATACGGACCTTGAACGGAGAATCGTTAGGGAAGCCAGAGTTTCATTCATTGTAAAAACAAGCAAAAAGTATATGAAAGCATATGTTTTGTTACTTTATAATCCTTACAACGTTAAATTTATTTGTACGATTAATATAACTGTGAGGTAGCGTTCTTATCTGATATTTAGTTATTAGCTTATTTGCATTAAATTACAATTACCATACCACAACTAGTTCAGTTCCCACGCCAAATTGAGTAAATTATAGGTATATAGTAGCTGGGGGAGTCACGCTACCGTTAATATGAACTCGTTACCGTAGTTTAGTCAGTAAGTATTTCTAATAATCTAGTCCTTTCCGAGTCGGTTTGATCTGACTTTTAACATTTTGTTGGAGCATATCGCAAAACTACATTACTAAATCCATCTAACATAAGTTATTTATATTGTAAGTAGCTGTGTCTTGTATTTTTCGAACATCAAACAAACACGTATCATTCACTGGAATTATATTAAAGTATAATTATACAATATTAAAATCTATTCATGTCTGTCCCTAAGTTTAGTCGATCGAATTAGTTACTGAAAACGGAATTGAAACCACCGCCCAATAAAGTTTGATCTCGTAGAATTGACAAGATACCAAAAGGCGTACATAGAGCAATAAATTTGTCTCATAACAACGTCGCGCGTCGTACGTCTTGTATAAAGTTTGAAATTACTTAACAAGCAAAACAGAAGTTGTCAAGGATTCTTGTTCCCATACGAATTGCCTCCGCAGTACTCCCTCAAAGGCTTCACTTATTTACTTTTCGGGTCAGTGATTTATGGCGTTTCTTACTTGAGCCTTTTTTGGGGAACATTTTTATAAAAAAATCTTATAATAAATACGTACCTAGCGCGTTACTTTTTAATCCCTTTTTACAGACTGTAAATAAACTATACACACTTAAAATTCTCTAATACATTCAATCCTTAGAACAATTAACAATCGTATTCTTTCCTTCGCCACCCTTCACCATCCAGTGCTTTGTAGGTCCTTTGATTTGACAAATACATACTAATATAAATAATATATATAGATTTGCGTTCATAAAGACATTGTTATGGTATGGTTAACACGAAACACGAAACAAGAGAAACGAAAGAGCAACGCACTATGAATTTTAGAGCAGTATGAGTGGACGGACCATAATTTTGGCGAAAAATCATGAAATTGTCATATCTGGGGGCTTGGAGAATCCTCATGGGATTCATGATAACGGATGCATCCTCAAAGAGTTACAGTTTGGTGCCGCTTTTGGTTGGGCAGGATCATAGGGCCACTTTTTTAGGTATCGGTATTTAGGTAGGCATAGAGAGGTATCGGAACATACTACAGGAGTTTTTTTGCCACCACTTGGAAGATATGGACCTAGGTCAACTGTGGTTCCAACAGGACGGTGCCACGTGTGACACAGCCGGAGAAACAATGTCTTTATTTTTTTCTCAATTAAATCCGGCGCTCAATCTGGTACACTTTTATATAAAAAAATAGCGTCTAGATTTTATCATATATTGCAAGATTCTATCACTAATAAACCATCCAACTTTGACACAATATCGGAAGAAATAAGCCAAATTACTACTCGGATTCGGCTTATCTTCGAACTAGATATAGACCGAGATATAGACCCAAACAACTGTTCTACCAAATTTAATTTCAGTCCAATAAGAAATGCGCCCTGCAGTTTGTGTACGAATTTCGTTGGCATTTTGGCTCCAGCTAGTCGAGTCGAGATGTAACAAAATATTTCCGAAATACAAAAATTGTGATATCCGAAATACAAAAATTGTGATTTCCGAAATCTACAAAAAAAATATTAATGGCAAGTAAAAATCTCTAAAACACCATTTGCTAGAGTCATATCAATCACTGCGTAACAATGGAAAAGATCAAGTCGTAATAAATATAACCAAGTTTCAGTTTATGTTTGCTCTGCGCCCGGATTTCAATGCGAACGTGATGGATCTGACGACGCACATGCCTCTGACACTTCTCACACTTAAGTATTTTTATAGCGAAAACTCCTGTTATTGAGTAGCAAGTTTCCTGCTATACAAAGATTGATTAGGACCTGAGGAAATAATACGTTATTTTGGTATTATTTGGGAGATTTTTTTATTCTCCATTACACTGCAGGATGATATTAAATTTATTGTTGTGTTGGCGTTATACTCGTATCAGAAGATTGAGTAATTAAACAACAAATGTCCTCTAACTTATTATATGAACATTAAACTGAACTACTTAGTTGGGAGCGATGGAGACGACTGGCGACCGCCGGGCACATGACGCACAAAAAAATGAAAACTCTGTTATGAAAAACTCATCTAACATAAATAAAACACCGTGTCGTCGAGTGTCCAACACTGTGTTGCTACAGTATACAACACTATACACGGAAAAGCAGCAAACTCCTTTTATGTAGTATTTAATAAATAAGGTGGCAAAAGAACTACAATCCCTGAGAAGCTAGAAAACAATAATGTCGTTCATCAACATGTGCGATAATTACCTATGTCAATTAAAAATAACAAATGACAAACGTTGGCACGTGCGCTGATGTATCATCCTACCTTTGGGAATTTAGGAATCAGAATTTGGAAAAAATATTGGTAAAAATGAAGAACAGGAAGTATCATTATCCAACCAATCTATGTCATATCAACCTATCCCGCCTCCTCTTCAGCATTGGAAAAGGGATACAGAGCAAGACGGGATACATTCTATACCTATTACATACCTAAGCCATGGCTTGAGTGGCAACTAACCCGCTCAAAATTTGCTCTCCATATAAAACAAGTGAGATGATATAGAATTGGATAGAGTAGGATGAGATAGGCAGGAATGAAATGTGATGAGAAGGTAAAGGAAACAAGTGCTGGCAACTTTCACTTGCTCACAACGTTTCACGGTAATCTTCTGCGAGAATGGAGTAACACAATCTGTTGGACGCTCCCAGTCGACTGTGTGTTGCAATATCGTCCTCCGTCAGCCTTTGAAGAGAACATCCTGCGGGCTGCTTTGATGTTAACAAAGTAGATGTAGCAATCCAGTAGAGCTACCCGGTATCAGATTTTACTTTCTAAAAGATTACATTACGTTACAATATCCATTATTCATTTTAATACAGAAAATTGCTACAAAGTATGTATGTACCTACTCGTATAAATTGATAAGAGAAACAAGTTTGGAAGACTCGACCGCTGATAACTTGATATGAATCAAAACAAAAATTTCATTGCAAAAATTTTGCGGTGTATTTATTACTAGTTTTCTTTCATGAGCAAGAACTTATAATTTACAACGCCTTATCAAAATGTATGAAGAAGTGCGACCACATACCACTTCGTGTCTAAATAAAGAATCTCGCTTGAGACAGCATTAATAGCGTTGACGAGCTACGCTTTCGCGGTTTTGATCTTTCATTCGCACGCAATATAAAAGAAAGAGACGACAGAATAGTGTCATTATGGATGCAAATTCCTCTACTGCTTAATAGTCCATGGACGAGAGACGAGTCGTGAGAAAATTGTCGGGCTTACTTGCGATCATCCATGCGAAAATGTCTGCTTGGTACCAGTAAGACATATTTTAAACAGGGAACAAACTTACTGCAGTATTGTCAGAGGGATACTAGTAAAATGGATCATTTATGTCATTCTCAAAAAATTATCTAATTTACTACAATAAATCACTCGGGAACAAATCCTCGAGGAAGCTGCAACTGCCAGAATAATTGTCATTTGAGATCAATTCGACATTTCGAGTTGAAAAAAATGAATAAACTTATTTTCCTGCTTCGACTCTAGAGTTGTAATTGACAGCATCATGTTCCTCTTCCGCTCCTTGATATTACCGGCATTATTACGTCGAGATTACTTCATCACGATCACTGACGATATGTCGAATGATGAAGATATGTAGGTAGGTATACATATATATACCTACATATCTTTACATGACAACTCGTATATAAAGACCATCGTCTATTTGTCTGTTCTCCCTAATCTGATCCAATTTCCCTATTTGTGATTTTCACTATATAATTGAAACATTTTTAGAACAGATATTTTTATCGGTTTAGTACTTTCGAAAATATAGCTTGTTTTATTTTGCTTGTTATGTTCCCAAGGTTAACAAATCTTACTATCTCTCGAGTTTATTTCTTTCATTATTTAAATATACCAGAGACAATAACATTTATGTTGCCTACTTTTTGCCCGTAAACCTAGGTTTGTGCAGGCACTGCACATTCGTGCAGTGAAGTGCAGGCACTGCAGTAAAATCAGGTACCTTTTCAGCATGCAAAAAAAAGGCAAAATAGATGGACTACGCAATTTGCAAGTACATGAAATTGTTGGAAACCAAGCGTCATATATCGTCAAAAAGCGTTGATATCAATATCATGTCACTACTAAATTTTAGTGATGGGGATTCACCGATGAAATAAAACATCTTCCTCGACTCGGTTCACCGCTAGGATTATAACGCAACTAGGCATTTTTGTGTTCTCTAACAACGACTTGTAGCGACACGGGTCAGAACAGACTGAACAAGCAGCGCGAGAAGTACGAGCATCAACTGTATTGGTCGCGCACAGCGACAGGCAGCTTACGTTATCTATATCTGTGGAATAAGTTAATTTGTAATCATAGAAAACTATATGGGGCAAAAAATAATATATATAAATTATAGGAACACGATGTATATATTATATCGCTGTCATCCGTCATCAGGCCTAAAAAAACGGCGGATTCATGTGTTCTTCACGATTAATAAATATTATTATATGTCCTTCGTATTAAATTTCTTAGGTACATACCTTTCTTTTAATTTGTGAAAAATGAAGAAATAGAATGTCAAGTAGCTCCTTTGTACCTACCAATATTTAATGCAAAACTTTAATGGAAAGTGGTATTTCAAGTTGACAATTTCAACGTTTCAATAAATAGGTAGTCAAGCTTCTATAAAAGTGAAAACCTTCAACGTCAACATCCCTTAAATTTCAATAAACTGGTTTATCATGTTTTTATTAGTGTCCACCTACGCAATTATACAGTATACACAAACTCCACGTAAATACCAGGCTACTCAGAAAGTTTGCGACAAAGAGTTTTTATCTATGGAACACTGACTGGTTTTGATGTCAATTAAAACTAGGACTCGGTATCTATAACATAAAAACAAAACATATCAAATTCAAATTTCTAACCATATTTTATACGAGCTGAATCAATATATCGTGTCTCATTAAAAAATGGATATTCAACGGGAACATTTCCGCGCTATGATTTTATAAATATGATTTAAGTGTTCTTTATAACCTGAAGATTCTTTAATAAACTTCAAATGGCGTTTTGTAGACAAATGCCCTTCTAAAGCAACTGTGTAGAATTAATTTAAGCGTGGTCGACTAAGTTTGGCTGAAGAAGAAAAAAGCGGTCGCCCTTTAACGGCTTTTACGGTAGCAACATTGTGAAAACAGGCAAATTACATACGAGAAGATTAAGGAGAGATTACAGAAGATTAAGCCGCGAAAGAGCTCACTCGCCGCCCCGCCAGAGGGGGCGGCGTTGAATGCGTGTTCCCAGCGAGTGCCCGGCATGCGTACGTTTACCGAGCCACTACGTTCCCCGTCGGGGACGTTGCCCACCCGCGAGCGAGAGACATTTGCGTCGTCACGATTGCCATCACTAGAGGAGCACAGACACGTCCAGAGGAGGGATACGCCGCCAAAGGTAGCATATCAGGCGAAGCGGAAATCATCACTTTGTCGCGGTTTCTGTCACGAGAAGCAGATCGGACGTCGCTATACACCTGCCACCAGCTACATCGTGACGAGCGCGCCCAGAAGACGCGAGGCACGCATCACGGCGTGTCACATACAAAGCATTGTACAACACGGCCGACGATAAAGTCACATGTCTCTGCTACGGAGAGAGGCACGGTACCACCAGCTGCAAGAAGCTGAAACAGATGCAAATGGACTTGCGATGGGAGTGGGCGAAGAAAGCCAACGTCTGCTTTAAATGCATCACCATCGACGAGCATCGTGTCGCCGCCCTCACCACCCACTACTACACAGTGAACGAACAAGTCCAGCCACACCTGCCCAAAAATTGGTAGAGGAAACGGAGCCAGCGGAACCCTGTTGCCCACACACAGTGACAGAACGAGCAACGTCCTATTGAAAGTGTGTCCCGTGACAATAGGGGGACCAAAGGGCAAGGTCCAAACGTATGCCTTGCTCGAGGAGGGCTCCACGATAACGCTGACGGACGAAGCGCTAGGCCGTAGAAGCTAGATTGGACAGACCGACGCGACTCAAGCCCTGAAAATCAGAGGAGTGGGCACAAGTCAGAAACACGAAAAAGATAAGAACCCGAGAAGTAAAGTTAAGTTTCTGTTAGATTATTGTAAAAATTGTGTATTGTGAGATTTGTTTTTTTAGTGATAGTTTATTATACCTACTTCAAAGTGCCTCCTAGTGTTAGAGCATATACTCCATCCACTATGTTATTTTCTCTTTGACGTTTGGACGCCCATCAAGTTTGACAGGTGTCAAGTTAACAGTCAAGTGTACTCGAAACCATGTCAGACTTTATTGTTTAGGGCGAAGAAATAGGGACGTTCTCTGAGTCATACCACAGATTATAAGCAATCACACGTAAAATAAATCGAAAATAATAGTTTTGGTAAATAAAAGTACATTAAACAGAAAAAATATTATTTAGGTACTTATTTGCAAATAAAATAACTGAAGTAATGTGTTATAGTTATTTATTATTCTGAACAGTCAGACAATTACGGCATTTTCATCTGACGAACTAGACTCGTTTGTTGACGTGCCCTCATTTACGTTTATTATAAATTCTTGTTCACGCAGGTTATCAAAGTGGATGTCACGATCCCAATCAGTCATTATTAATCCTTTTGTCCTCTCCGCCACCACTGCCTAGTTTTAGGTAATCACGTGTGCACACGAGTCCTTTAATAATTCTAAGCATGTTTTTTGTCGTAAATGGAGGAGTGGTGTTATTTCTGGTGGCGTATCCTTTAATTTATGCCCATATCAGCTCTATTGCGTTATATATAGCGTCGTTGTCGTTTTCTTTCTTTTAATCTTATCAACAGCTCCACATTTAGCATGGGTTCATGCACATTCTCTCCATTGTCACGTAGCCAGTTAATAATTTATATTTTTTTATTTGCAAGTGTTGACATTTTATTTAGTTGCCGGCAGTAATAGGGTGCATTATCCATAAGGGCAATAGGTAATTCCAGCGATAGAAATAGGTCCTGAAACCACCTTTCGAATACCTCAACATTCATTTCTTAGTGCTAGTGAACCGTTTTTTTGTAATTTGAATGCGAGTAGCGCATTTCAACGTATTCACGAAGTCGTACCACAAATTTCCTTGTCGGTCCTTTCAGCACCTTTCTCTTCGGCATTTTGTAAATGTACTTTTAAGGAGAACAAGTACTCAGCTCGACTTTAGAATCGCAAATACAATAACACAGATATATTGTAGGAAAAGTGAAAAAAAACACTCATCAAAGACAGACAAACAAAATCAACATGGCGGCAACGCCGCGTCGTCGTAGTTCGTCACAGTATTGCTAAAACAAAAAAATGCGTTTTATTACTATTTTATTATTTACTAGCTGTGTCCGCGACTTTGTACGCGTGGAATTTTAGTTTTTAAACTAAATTGGGATATCTTTTTTTTTTCCGTACGCCGATTTCGATGAAATAAAGTCTATTCGAAGCGCCAAGCTAAGCTTAATTAACTTGTGGAAACCCCATGAAAATCCGTTACGTAGTTTTGGAAATTAGCGTGTTCGAACAGACAGACAGACAAAAATTTTCAAAATCGTCTTTTTGTATTCTGATACTCTTCCTTCATCGCCCCCAATTAGTTTTTGGTAAATATATTCAATATACAGACACGCTGGTTCTACAGTACCTATATGTCTAGATAGAAGATGATTTTATTGTTTATATACAGTACAATCGATTTATTAAATCAATTTTGTATTAAATACATTTTTGCGATTAATTAATCAATTATATAAGACAAATATTTTTAATAAATTGAATCTATCGAAGGCAAATTCTACTAGAATTGTATAGATAATCCAATCGGTAATCGCTATGAAGCAATTCGGACATCACTAAACTGATCTGTCATCGAGAAAATATTGTAGTGAACGGAGTATAGTGTTTCTGATAATTAAATAAGACCGAGAGACTGCATTTCTCGTGTCCTTACAAGGAGTCCATCTTTGTCCTTGGTAAACCTACTACTTCGGTTACATACTACTAGTAGGTACCTACTTCGACAGCACTGAACAATGACGTGTAAAAACAAATATCTGTTTTATTATTTGCTGTGGACCAATAGCTATGCCAGTGTCCAGATATATTTTTCTTTAAAAAAATAGTTTTATATTCAAAGATTTTTCCAATTTTAAAAAATTGGACTTTAAACGAACACGAAACGCATCCATTGCCTATGCTATCAGACAAATAGGTGCTTCAGTGTTACCGATTGTGAATTTTATATTATCAAGAAGAGATAGAAGATTCTATACATAGAACCTTCTTTTTTAATCTCCCATAATATGGGGAATAAAATAAAATATGCAAGCGGAAGTAATTACTTTTATTCTATCTATCGGCGAGGGCAAATATGTGTAATATGTGGATATTTTTTTAAATACTATGAAAGAATATATTAAACTCGAAATATCTATTGAAACGTATGTTAATTAGCTTAGCAGATTCGTCACTATGATAGAACTTTAAATTCTAAATATATCACGTTATATTACAACAGTTTAGATAACTCGTTATTAAATATAAATCACTATGTTACATTATAAATAACATGTAACCGATATGGCATATCTATCAACAAGTGTCAGGTTGCTTTTGAAATTGACAGATCGATCCAAAATAAAATATGCCTTTTATTTGTTTTTAATTATTGTGGCTGACACAATAGAGGCCAGTTAGGTGAAAGTGGAAGTTGAAGTATTGTTTTTACTAGTACTATAATTAATTAAATAAAAACGGTTCTATTTACGCGTGCCATAAATACCATTCCAGTGTTGTTAAATGGTATCCAGTAAATCACCGTTTTTGCTCATGTATGCACAGGACAAAAATCTAAGGCAGAAAACTGGATATCTTATCAAGTGTTAATTAAAATCCTGCTCATATTGCAATCATTTTTAATCAGCTACACAAGTAAACAATCAAAATGTCGGCCCTACTTACGGCGGATTGGTTTCAATTGGATTCCTATTATAGGTGAGAATTTTTGCTCCATTTTTTTAAAATATAAATTTGTACCTATCTATAAGGCGGCAGATGAGCAGACGGGACATCGGCGATATACGCCAACATCAGTCTTGAATAACAAACGGCATTATGTGCCAACGTTTCCATATATTGCTTACTTTTTCAGTTTCAAAGGAATGTATTTCGAGAAAGTGCTAGGAACATGGGGAAGGATAATATGGGATGTAAATAGACTGGCATATCATACACTATGTATGTTCTGCATTTTCTCACTTTATCCTATTCCCCAATATACATACAGATACATTCTCAAAATATTGGACATTGGCTAATCCGACAACACCTGAACATGTCATTCACGTCAATGCAATAAAGTATGCAATTAGAGGTATGGTAATTCATAGATGTGCATGATGTGTTCGAGTGTTTCCAGATTAGCCAAGGCCAATTTTTTCGTAATGTATCTGTATGTATATTGGGGAATAGGATACAGTGGGAAAATGCAGTACCATTTTCAGTAGTCTTCTGTGAGAGAGGTGTTAATGTTACCAGTTCAGTGTATCCCCTTTCATCTGTCCTAGTCCTGCGCTAATCTAATCCATCTTAATAACCCATTTCTCACCTCCTGTTTCCCTTTACTCCATATTCCTCCTATTTTTCCTTCAAAAAACATAAACAGAAATAATATATCTGATATTAGTGTATTAAGTTACTATTTAAAACTATTTCATTACGTAATTTGTTATAGGAAATTGGACATCTACACAATGAACTGGACAATTGATGAGAGCTTAGAGAACATGCTCGTCAGTGGAGCACCTTACGGAGGACCAATAGCTGTGACACGAGATAGGAAGCAATTTGTTCGCAATATGACTACCTCTAAACCTATTATAACCATATACAACTGTGTGGGGGATGTCATATCTAAAATTGTGGTTTGTTTTTCTGTTCCATTAATATATGGTATTAGTAGTGATTCACCTGTGGTGGCTGTCTGGTCGAATTTAGAGTAGCACCACATCTTATCTTCTCTGTGGCTGTCCTAAAAAGCAAATAATGGAAACAAAGCCACTCCCACAGGCCTACACCACCTATAAACGAGTGAATTCTTCCCATGTATGTGAAAGGAATCACATACCTCTGCTAAACGGTCTTGAGTTGGGAGCGGACCCACTTTCTTACTGAAGGCCACAAAATAATGGGTCCAATTTGATAGCTACCACATTCACTTTAAGGGCCCTTTTCTCATATGTTGTCTCCCATGCATATGTCAATTGATATTTCTTATAATAATATTTCAGTGGAACAGTGGTGTATTGGTGCACATGGGCTGGTCTGATGGAGAGCAGCTACTGTGTGTACAGGAGAGTGGAGATGTCCTCATATACGACATGTTTGGTGCATATCAGAAGACATTCAGTATGGGCACTGAAGTCAGGGATACTAAGGTATTTATTCAAATAGTAGATCAACAGTCTTTCACCAATACATCTGAACTTTTCTTTTTCTTCCTCTTTAAGCAAGTTCTTTTTCACAATTAATTGAAGAGACCTTTTCATATGGGCTTCTGAGTAGCCCAATTGGTAGTGACCCTGCTTACTGTATAAAGGGTCCCAGGTTTTATTCCCAGTCAGGGATTCATTTTTTTAAAGACAAATGATTGTTGGAGTCTTGTTGTGGTGTCTTGACTTTGTATGTGTCCCCTTAACCCATGACAGAATCCTAGTGTGGGTTGTTGAGTCTAGTGTTTGTTAACTATTTATTTTATCTATACACCAGTCACATCGTCCTTATATTTTATTAACATTTCATAGTTACAAGCGTGAATTAATTCATAATGGCCTAAAAACTGCTAACCTTTTAGCTTCTCCTTGACTATGGGAAACAGCGTTAAATCACAAGGAGCTAGATGGGAACTATTTTTTTATAGATAGAAGGTGGCCGATGAGTGGTCAATCCACCTGGTGGTAAGCAGATGTACTACACATTGTACAGTATAGGGAGGCTGTCCCCATTGTCTTTTCTTGCTTATTTAAAACATCAGGTTGGTACAGATTATTTATGATGTATTTACAATAATATTACAGGTGAGCAAAGTGCAGTTGTTCCCAAACCCACATGGTGTGGGTCTAGCAGTCATAACCACTACTGAAAGGATGTTCTTGCTTAGCAATGTTTCTGAACCTAAAATCAGATCCCTACCTGATCTGCCCAGTAAGTGTCATTTAATATAAGTATTTGCATATCTGTTGTATATTATTTGGTGTTTTACCTTCTTATTTCACCATAGAGTATTTGATAGTATCTGGAAAATTAAACCAGTATAATTTAAAATTTTAAGATGCTAGGAATCCATAATCAATATCAGCCTATAACATCCCATTGCAGAGCACAGGCCTGTAAATTACTATATTGTTTAACCATAATCCACCATGCGGACCCAATATACATATATCATATATGTGTGCCCAATCATCATGTGAAATCAAAATGTATTATAGTTAAAATGACGTAAACTCGAATGAAGGCCACATATCGGGAACCACAATGTAGGACATCCTCTGGCCAAGTAAACTAGATCGACTAGAAGATATTTGGTAGTACGAGTAGTAGCTGGTGCTCGAATTGTCGACGATTCCACTGTCACGGGCAGTTTAGAACCCCTCAGTGTTCGAAGCAACATTGCGTTTCTCTGTGTGTACAATGGGGAATGCTCTGAAGAATTGTTCACAATAATTCCCAACTGTTCTACAACCGCACCTCTCGTCACAGAAGTGTGGTGCATCCACATTTCCTCGATATGGAGGTATCGCATATTGTTTGGTCCAAAAACCATTTTATACTGCGAACCCATAGACTGTGAGACAAACTGCCCCAAGAGGTCTTTCCATTACTTCAAGAAAGCTGTGAATGGGATTTTGCAAGATCAGCGGGGTACGCCGCTGGTGGTTCAGGTGTCCATTGGCAGCGGTAACACTTACCATCACGTGGGACCGATTGCTCATCCGCCTACTTCCCTATAAAAAAGCTGGATGAGATGAAAGGAAGACCGTGTGTGGTGGCGAACTTTAGGAGAGACCTATATCCAGCAGTGGAGAAACTTAGAAATCAGAAATTAGAAAACAACTGCATAATTTTTAATAATATTGAGTTGAGTGACAAATATATTGAGTGACAGATATGATGGCCATTCCTCTTCCATATTAAATATACTCTAGCTCGTGAATAACTAACTTTCAAATAAATTATATTTCTTTTGTATTGTTATCTAACAACACATAAATTTAATGATCAATAATGCTATTTATTGATTATGAAGATCAAATATTTCATTGTTACTTGTATTTGTTTATTATATAATAGAAAAAAGGCGGCAGATGAGCATAATACAGTCCACCTGATGGTAAGTGGATACTGTCGTCCATAGACATCCGCGATACATGCCAACATTAGTCCAGAATAACAAACATTGGCACGTTCTCGGATGCACTGCCTACCTTTTGCAGATTAAAGAGTGGATTGGGAAAATGCGATAAAGTAGGAAATTCAGTCAATGTAGTCTTCTGTGAGAGAGGGGTAACGTGGCTAGTCGAGTGCACCCAGCGGCTGCGGGAATACAGCGTGCACTCTCTCTACAGTTCAAATATCAGCCTTAATTTCTTTTTTTATTCTTTTGTGATCTTCAGTTTCTATTCCCTTACATCTTCAGTAATCAGCCTATAACGACCAGTAGGTCGTTACAGGCCAACCCCTAGTAACATCATGAGGGGTTTTCTATATGTGGTGGATCACAGGAGTCCAGCACAAATTAGTGCATTTTTTATAGGTGGATAGCTCAATTCTTGTGACCTTAGTGGCCTTTCAAAAGTCACCGGGAACATGTTTAGTTTAAGCCGAGCGCAAAAAACGCTCAGCCAGAGATATACATAATGGTAAATTCGACACGACCTCGTGATTGAGAATCGAAAATAAACACCTAGGCTATTTATTAGGGCTCTAGTAATTTTGTATGAAACTACGTTTTTTTTTTTAATTGTCCAATATGCTTTCCAACTTTTCCATTCTAACGACTAATATATACAGAGCTGATATCATCATGTTGAAATATCATCAGAGCTCTGAAACATCAGAGCTGATGTTGAAACTACATCATGTCATATTTTGATTGTACAGGAACAAACAAGCCAATAACGTGTTGGTGTGTGCTCAGCTCGGGGTTGCGCTCCTCAGCCGTTATCGGGTTCCTCGTGTGTCGGGACAAGGAAATATATAAATGCCAGCTCGGCGAATCCAGACCTGTCCTTATGGTAAGTGATCTGCTAATTCCTTGCCAGGTTTCGAAAAAATCTACCTGGTCTATTTATGGTATTATATTATAGTATTACGGTTGAAACAACCTTTCTCGAGAGAAAATGACGCTAGATCTGATTTTTCTTACCTTTCGGTATTTACTTCATCACTTCTACTTGTTTCCAGGGCCACAGTACACCAGCTCGTCTGCCGCCTTCTTTCTATATTTTCTTTTATAATTCCAGCGTCCAGAAATTGTGAACCCATACACAGAGATCCTATCGATCGTGTCCTCGCAGAACGGCCGCCACGTGGCGCTCTTCACCAACTCTGGTGTACTTTGGATAGGCTCGTCAGACTTCAAGACCAAATACCGTGAGATCGATACAGAGCAAGTTAAGCGGCCCAAAGAGTTGGTGTGGTTAGTTTGATTCTATTTTACAAAATTCATTACAATATTAAAATTTATCAAGTCGTTCTTCAACGTCCATCCATATCACATTGAATATACCGGTTCTCGCCCGATCATCGTAGTTAAGCAACGTCGAGCGCGGTCCGTTACTTGGATGGGTGATCTGGGAACACAGCATGAGGTTGGCTTTTTGTTTCTATTTTATACACTGTAATGTCACTGATCGATTAGCGATGATATAATACTCATGTTCTCTCGCCAGCGTTGAGCAGACTGAGACGCGAGACCGAGGGCGGCCCACATGATGGTAAGTGGTCACCGCCGCCCGTGGATACATGTAACACCTGCCGACCACACAATCCTATTCACAACTCTCTTGAAGAGCCCCACGTTGTAGCATAGTGGAAAAATCTCATTCACTCCACAACTTGCGGCCTCGAGGTATTGACCGCAATTTACGCGGTAACTCCTTGTCAAGAAAATGCGGATGAACTGCACGACGATAACGGAAATTGCCATTAAATTGTACAGCTCTTCAGAACATTCCCCATTATACAGATAGTAAAAAAGATGCAAATATCTCTTTGGATTGTAAATTGTCCGTGAAAGTGGGGTCGTGGGCAATTCAAACAGCACAGCGTTGGATGGAATCAAATAGGTCCATTTGGTATTACTGTTTCAGTCATTTAAATACACAATGTAAGTGCATAAAATTGTATAGAAACCGAACATATCATTTATTTTGTACCTGTCTAAGTCGTGATTAATTTTTTTTTCAGTGATGGGATACCACTGATGAAACAAAACATCTTCCTTGTCTCGGTTCACCCCGATTGACTAATTTTTAAAATTGTTTATTTTTTCAATTAGGCATTTTTGTGTTTTGTAACAATGATGAGCAGCTGGAGAAGTAGGAGCTTAGGCCAACTTAGGGCACTCAGCCACAAACAACTTGCATATCTCTATCTTTATATCTTTTCTATATCTGTGGTTTCAGGTGTGGTTCACAAGCCATAGTGGTACACTGGGAAAACACGATGTATATCTACGGGTTTAGTGGCAATGTTGCATATCCCTACGACGGTCCCTTTCATATTATACCAGAAATGGACTGTGTACGAGTTGTTTCTGAGACGACGCATGAACTCGTACAAAAGGTTCCTGTCGTGGTCGAGAAGATATTCAGAATAAACAGCACAGCGCCCGGTTCATATCTCGTCGAAGCATCCAAGCAGTTTCAAGTAAGTAATAGCGTTGTAATTAATTGGGTTCAATCAAATTTGAACTTTATTCCAACACTTTTAATTAAGGTGCATAGTTTTATATCAACGACAGCCTTGTCATATCTTCATCGATTATAATTATCTGCAGCGTTTGCTGAGCCACTTCCATTTTGTTGTCGCGACACAATATATTTAGGTATTTTATATCTTTATATAATGTATAACAGTACATATGCACATAATTGTGGTTTTATGTAAACGAATGAATACTTTATTTCTTACAATTTTGTTAAAATTTCCTTAATAAAATTACACATACTACCATGATTTTTTTTATTGTGTGGTGGATAGTTGTAGTGTTAGAAGTTGTCATATTTCTCTATTGTTTTCCTTTTTTCCTGTTGTTCTAACTTATCGCTCCTAACGTACATTGCATAATTGACTCCATCGCATTTTAAATTCGAAATATTCATATTATACATTATTATCATATAATAGTACATAAAATGACACTATCTAAAGGTATAATTCCGAACTTGACCGCAGACTGCGAACGGCATCAACAAACCGCGTTATTTATACAAAATAAAACAAAATTCTACTAACTTATCAAGCAAAGAAGGAGATGCAGATCCTTCATTTTCATGAGGCTCAAATTATAAGTGGGCAGTCTTCACTGCGAACATTGTTTTCAGAGTCATTTCCTTCCATATTCCTATCTAATCCACAAACTTGATTATCAGAACTGTTTCCATAATTTCACTTGTCTATTTCACTGTTACTAGTAGTGTTTTAAAAAGTTATTTACATCATCCTTATCTCCTATTTCATTCACACAACTCTCATTCCCATCTACTTTTTCACTATGACTACAAACTGGATTTTGAGAACTATTTTCAGTATCTCTCACAACTCCTAAAGGTTGTGTGCATGGTACATTGGGTGTGGTACAATGTAATAAATACTTTATACCAATATATGTCAGGTAGGAGACCAAATCTGTCGCCATTGCATATTGGGTTACTGCTGCGGCGGCAGGCGACAGTGACGCTGCGCTCCGACTACAGTTTATAGGAAAATATAGAAACCAGTAAACCACTAGGCAGTCTGCGGCTGCGGCCATTTTTATCATTACTGTAATAAAGTACCACGATCTTTATTACGTTAAACACTGTAGTTCCTTCTTTCAAATCTCCGAAGTTAAGCAACATCTGACGTGGTCACCTTTAGGATGAGATACCGCTTTGATACTATATCACATTACTTTTCCTCTATAATCATTAATCGATCGGAAACTGATGATAAAATCTAGTTATATGTTCGCCAACGTCCATACCACGTTGAAAACACCGGTTCTCGTCCGATCACCGAAGTTAAGCAACATCGGGCGCGGTCAGTACTTGGATGGGTGACCGCCTGGGAACACCACGTGATGTTGGCTTTTTATGTTTTTCATATCCAACATTTTATATAAGTGACCGCCTAGGAACACCGCGCGATGTTGGCTTTTGTATTTTTTATTTTATATATCCATTTTATTTTTTAGAAACGTAGCCACAGAGCAGACGAATATATAAGGCTGGTGAAACCAGACCTCGCGACTGCTGTACAAGACTGTATCGACGCCGCCGCCTTCGAGTTTGAGCCTGATATTCAGAAGATGCTCATAAGGGCGGCTCAGTTTGGAAAAGGGTTCATCGTAGACCCAGTACTTACCGACCATTATGTGAAGACCTGTCGATGGCTGAGGGTACTAAACGCTATTAGGGACCCAAAGGTCGCAATACCACTCACATTCTTGCAGTATCCTTTTCAATAATTTTAAGATATTTTTAAGATTTCGCTTTACCACTTATATGTGTAACAGAACTTATACTTTCACAAATAATTTGACTTACTACAGTTCATATTGAGTAGGAAATTCAGCATTTTACATTTTCAATATTACATTTCCTGATTTATTTCTATCTTTCTATGATCCATTATTTTTCTTTTCTTGAGGCAGATTAGTTTCCTAGATCTTACTGGTCCATATCTATGATTAATTTACGCAAAAGATTATTTATTTATTGTACCACACATAATGTGGAACGTATAAAAGGAAGAAAAAGAAAAGATGTACCTGGGAAAGTGAAGTATCGGTGAACAGACATGGTGCATATGGAAAATTTGTATTATAATTTATTACATAAATACATATTTATATACAATACATATAAACACATACTTATATTTAAGTAATACATACTGTACATATTCAAATACATATATATATATTTAATACTTATTATATACAATAAGGACTATTTTGATAAATTTGATAAATAGTGCACTTTTAATCGGTTTTTAAAAATAGTAAGAGAAGGACTATCTCGTATCCTATGAGGGAGAGCATTCCATAAGCGTACGCCTTTAACCGAAAATGAATCCCCACAGCTACGAGAATTGTGAGAAGGGATCTTTAACGGGGAGAAGGTTTGGGTTCTAAGGAGTCTAGAATTTGGAAAGTTATACGAGAAACCGCCGAGAGACTGAAAGAGGGGGACAATCGGGGAGAGGCAGGAGACTAGTAAAGATTAGTTTACTAAAGTGTAAACATTTGTTATTTATACAATAATACCATCTGTTATTATTCCAATGATTAATGTCTAAACTTTGGAATATTCTCATATATATGGGGATATTCTTTTGACATTTGGTATAAAACATATAGTAATATATATTTTATACCGTTTAATTCTCGTTTGTCACAAAATATTTCTCAGAGATCTCAAATACATAATAATAATTGGTCGCGTTTAAGAGAAATTATTAATTGTTTCGATATCAGCCTGTAATAATAGCATAGTGCAGGGCGCTGGCATCCCTTTACCACTTATTGTTGCATTTTTTTTATTTACGCTTAACCAATACGTCGGCGTTAGGATTCCTGCAGCCCAGCAAACAATAGAAAATCACTGCTTGATTGGTTAATAATGAATTCCTGGAGTAGACTAGCTAGTATTCCACTCAGCTAGCATTCCACGGGCACGAAAAAACAAATATACAACAAATATAATTCGATAAAAAAAATCCTTAATTGTATAATTGAGAGTGCAAAACCTGGGCGAGCGCATATTGCTGGACCGGCTGATCTGGCGGCGGCTGCACTGCCTGGCGGGCCACGTGGCCGCCTACCTGCAACTCAAGGACGGGCAGACGCGCGTGCTCTCGCACTGGGCCTGCTACAAGGTAACAACCTACATCTCCACATTAATTATACAGGTTGTAAGAACCGTCACCAACCCAGCCCTTTCATCGTCCACTGTTGAACACGGGCCTCCTCGTGCACTTTATTGCACACCATAGAATACAGTGAAATTAATAGTCGATTATGGAGTTTAAAGAACATTACAAGACTTCTTAATAACGAGGGGTGAAATAACATTCAAGTTACTTTTACCAGTATTTATTAATTCCTATGGGCTCCCCAAAAGCGGGCACATACATATCCATAATTTGGTTTCTGCAGCCTCAAACACACGAAGTGTTTCAAGACATTGAACCACCAAACTCATTTAATTTTATTTACAGTTTTGAAATCTGTCCGCTTTCAATTTTTCTTTTTCAAGCGACTTGTTTCCCAAGAAAAATCTTTTTGTCTATTGTTAATTTGAAAGCTCGGTATGTCTTATAAAGATATTGGTTTACCTTTTATTGGTAGCTTTTTGCCTTCAAAGCTACCAGACAACCTGTTACTTATATATTATCTCTCTTTCGCTTATAATAAATAAATAATAATAATAAATATGTGCAGGTGACCCAACCGCACTTGGACAACGAGAGCGCAGCGCGCGAGATCGGCGAGAAGCTGCGCAACGTGCCGGGGATATCGTACACCACCATCGCCAAGCGGGCCGACGAGAAGGGGCGGAAGGCACTCGCCATCAAAGTCAGTTCCCTTAAATTTGTTTTATATACCAGTATACCAGTTTATATACCAGTATACCAGTTTATATACCAGTTTGTAATATCCTACTGCGGGGCACGGGCTTCCCTAGGCGCGCCCGCATACCCCCTGGTGTTGCAGGTGTCCATGGGCGGCGGTAACACTTACCAATCATATGGGACCGCTTGCTCTTCCGCCCACTTGTCTATAAAAAAAATTGCCGGCAATGTTCATACCACGTTGAAAACACCAGTTCTCGTCCGATCGCTGGAGTTGAGCAGCGTCGGGTGCGGTCAGCACTTGGATGGTTGACCGCGTGGGAACACCTCGTGATGTTGGCTTTTTTTATCTTTTATTTTCATTTTCCAGATACTAGAGTATGAAACACACAGCAAATTGCAAGTACCGTTATTGTTACAACTGGGAGAAGGTTCCACTGCGTTGCTGAAGGCGACCGCGAGTGGAGATACGGACTTAGTTTACATAGTACTGCTGCATCTCAAAGAGAAAATGGGGAAGCATGAATTTGAAGTAAGTATAAAATTGGTAACAATTATTTTTCTTTCTAACTGAAATTATCTTGTAAAACCATTACACATCATGACAATTCCAAGAACTGAAAGAACATAATCCACACACACACGTGCATATTAATTATAATGATAAAGCATGAGCACACTATTGAGTTGGGCTAACCTCGACAGACACAAACAAATCCAGATCCTAAAAAACATTGACGCATCTTTAAATAAATATTTTTCCGTTTTGAAAATGAATTCTCTACCTTTTTCACATCGGCCACTGGCCGCCACCACCGGCGGACCTAATAGATGTAACTATTGACCATTCCCATACACAAAGGAATACCGTCTCGCGGCTTAACTCTGAAACTTGCAGTTGAAGGTTAATTGATCATCTGCCAATAAACGTAGTTGTCAAGTTTAATTATACTAGTCGGGAAGATTAATAAATACATCGTTATAATTTGTAAAATTTATAACTGAGGTGAATGAAATGGGAAGGGAATCACAAATACTTAATATTCTCAGATTGTTCTCTGCCATCTTAATTAAATGATTTGGTCAGTTATATATTATCTATTATGTCCGAATATAAAGTAAAAAAGTCGCAATAAAATAAAGTAAAGTTATTATTATTATTTTATTTGATGTTAATTTATGTAATATATTGAAGGGGAGAGTGCACGACGCAATCCACTGGCCACGTTACCCCTCTCTCACAGAAGACTACCTTGAAATGTACTGCATTTCCCACTTTATCTTATTTCTCTAATGTACGTACGTGTGTAGTGAGTGAGATGTGCCAAAGCCCATTTCCATCCAATCCCTCCGCATTTTCCCAAGCCTTTCTCCAAATCCATTCCTATATCTCCAAAGCCGCATCCGGGGATGCGCCAACGTTTGTCATTTTGGACTAATGTTGGCATGTATCGCGGATGTCTATGGGCGACAGTATCCACTTACCATCAGGTGGACTGTATGCTCGTCGAGCACCTTCGTCCGTGAAAACAATATATACATTACTATGTATATTTAAATTAAAATTGCACTCGCGTTTTATTTTTTGTTTGATTTTGTTTGATCTGGCAGATATAATGCCTATTGTAATCGTCACAAACTTGTCCAATGAAATTGGCTAATATCGCATGCCGCTAATTTTAAGAAAGAGCTGCACGCATTAACTTGTAAAGAATCTATGGTATAACGCAATTTCTTCCTGTTCTTTAGCTAACAATCCGCAGCTTCCCGCTAGCACACGCGCTGTACCTCAAATACTGCGCGCGGCACAACTGGGAAGCGTTGCGAAAGGTGTTAGTACAAGAGGACGACTTCAGCGGGCAAGCGGCCACGCACATACTGGACGCGGTCGGCAGCACCAACGCGGGCAGCGCTGAGGCCTCGCTCATATCCGCCCGCGAGTGCTACAAGAAGGGCAAGAACGACTTGGGTAAGTGGAACGACTTACCAAGCGACTTGTCAAACAATTGGCTCTACGGGAGGTACTGGTTCAAGAAGACGATTACAGCCTCGCTCGTGTCCGCCCGCGAGTGCTACAAGAAGGGCAAGAACAAGTTGGGAAATGAAACAAACAAACATTTACAGTGACAGTTACATTTCCACAAAAAATAAAAATTTAAACTATTATTCATTTAAATCATTTTAGTATTCATGTTATGTTGTAATGTGCCAGTCAATAAAGTCACTTTTTATTTATTCTAAAAAAAAAAATATCGCGACGAAGATATGTTTAAATACATCTGAATACATGAGTAGATGAAGGTGACGTTTGACATTTTTAATTTTATTTATTTTTGTATTTTTTTACAAAAGTATTTATGCCATGCGCGCTTCGCCCTTCGCGCGCCCCTCAACAAGTACGCGCAAGCGCGATGAGCAGTAACAAGCTCGAACTGGTAAACGTAATATGAGGGTTATACATGCCTTATGGTTTGAACTGGTCGCTCGCCGGTATTCGTGGCAAGTGTAAGCATATTCTTTGTCCCGTTAGTAATGTAAAAACTTTGATAAACGTGAGGGAGTCGTACTTTATTTTTTTAGCTTTTTATTGGGTCGCTATAAAGATTGATTGATAAAGATTAAGAAATGATGCCGGCCTCCTCATAATCATTGTCATGAGCATGAGAGATGTATGGCCTTAAAACGGCACGCTGACCCAGGTAGTTGACGACTCCACTCTTTTAGAGGTGGTGTAGTTCTTCAGAGCTTGTAGTAGCGGCTTTGTTATCCCTTAGTCGCCTTGAACGAGACCCGCGCGAAGAGAGATCTCGTCCGTGGCAATATTAAAAACAGGAATGCAAAGAAAGAATTTTCATTCATTAATTTTCATCATTCGTTAGGCGCATCTATCTGCGAGGACGGTCGCAAGCTGTGCAAGCAGCAGTCGAGCCTACAAGAGACGTATGGGGAGAGCTTCGTAGGGCTCTCCCTACACGACACAGTTATGAAGCTGCTCGACCAGGGAGAGGTCAAACTCGCCGACAAACTGCGCGCCGAATACAAAATGCCCGATAAGAGGTGAGCTGATCTTCGTAGAATTATATGCCAGTACAGATGGCACAATGAGCACATGTTGCAAATTTTCTGGCAACTTTTTATATTAGATCAGTAATTGTGAGAATGGAAAATTTCTTAATAAGTGTAATTTCCGCAGGTGTAGTACCTACTTGACTTTGATACTTGTGAAAAATTTCTTATTACGTAAGTCAAAAGTTTCCTTTAAAATGTTTTTTTTTATATACATATATGGATGCCTACCTCGCAGGCAATACAAGTGCGTTTCATATTATAAGTAGATAGGAAAGTGTTATTCGATAAATTAAATGTAAAACACTAAATATCAGTAATCGATCGCGTGACACAAGTACTGTATATTGTATTATTATTACTGTAGGTATAGTTCATATCAATATTCACCTATAACGTTAGTTAGTTCAGAACTTAATTCTGAAATTACCGGAGAAAAACCGATAAATATAGAAACCGTAGGTTAGAGGTTATTATTCATAATATCCGAATAAAATAAAATCGATTGAATAAAGAGCTAGCTAGCATTATGGAAAAAAAAATTGTTAAAAGTACATATTAGGAGTATTTTCCATTGCATCTGTTATTCTGATATGTCGGCAATCCCTTTGTTCATTTTTGTTTTTCTGTGTCACCGCTTTACTGTCAAGCGTCGAGGCACTATAAAATACCTACCCAAATACATGGACCAAAATCTCCTGTGAAAAAGCTGGTTCCCAAAACTGGTTCCGGTGCAAAACCTTAGCAGCCTTTAATGTAATGGACTTTAATACCACAACGCATTAAAGTACGCTTTTTTGTAGGTAGGTACTTGTGTATTCGTCCAATAAAGTTTAAATAAATTATTTTATAGATACTGGTGGCTCAGAATCCTAACTCTTGCGGAAAAGGACGACTGGACAGAACTGGAGCGATTCTCGAAGGCCAAGAAGTCTCCGGTGGGGTACGAGCCGTTTGTGGATGCGAGCCTGCGGCACGGCAAGAGCGACGAGGCGCTCAAGTACCTGCCGCGCTGCAGAGACGACATCAAAGTCAAATATTACGTGAAGGCTGGGTGAGTGACGCTGTTATAGTCCTCGCAACGAGACATGAGCTTTGCATCTGTGTGAGTGGGTGCCGAAAGTAGACAATATTAGTAGAAAAAATATTTTAATAGGGTTATTATATGGTGTATAATGTTAAAGTATTTCTTCAAACCCTGACATTGCGTCGTCATCTTCATCGTCACTCTCATCTGACGTATCACCTACGTTAATAATGAATCGTTCTGTTATGGCATCAATAGCGGCATCTTGACCATCGAATGGCTTTTCTTCCTTTACTACACGTTCACATATATTTTTCCAGTTGTCCACCTGCAGTGATCGCATCAATTTTTTCATTTGCCATCCTCATTATGGTTTCCATCGACAAATTTATTTTGGCTACGTAACCCCTTTTTCGTCTAAAGGTCGTGCCATGTAGCGTGGCAATAGCGAGCATTCACACCTCTACTAATGTACTCGTGATTACGGGGAACGTTGGCGAGTGTCGTGAGTACATTAGTTCGGATTGAGTTTATTTTTTTTATGTACGAAGGCGGCAGACGAGCATACAGTCCACCTGATGGTAAGTGGCTACTGTCGCCCATAGACATCCGCGATACATGCCAACATTAGTCCAAAATGACAAATGTTGGCACGCCCCCGGATGCGCTGTGCCTACCTTTGGAGATATAGGAATGGATTTGGAGAAAGGGTTAGGAAAATGGACAGGGATAGGATGGGATGGGAATGGGCTCTGGCACATCTCACTCACTACCGAAACATGTACGTACATTGGGGAAATACGATAAAGTGGTAAATGCAGTACATTTCAAGGTAGTCTTCTGTGAGAGACCACGTTACCCACGTGGGTAGTCGAGCGCGCCCAGCGGCTGTTGGATTGCAATAACCGCTATTACCATACTAGATGGCACGGAGTATAGCTTTAGGAGTATTGAGCTTCCGCGGCGGCGGGTGAGCCGGCAGACCACTAGTACCTGCTCTAGTTCATACAAAATAATTTAATTATTATTGAACTTTATTTAACCTTTATGTAAAGAAAATATATTTCTTTAATTTGAATTTTGCCGCGCTCCGCGCTGTCGGTAAAGGTTTCATAGTGTAGATAAAGCAGTGTAGGTTATGAGAATATGGCGTCAAGTTAAGAGAACTGTGTTTACTGTCAAAGTGTCCATTACTTATCGAAAGATAAATAATAGATTTTAAAAAGGAATTGACATATTAAAGAATAAACTTTAGATATCGTTTCTTTGTTTACAGATGAGAGTTTTGGTAAAGAGCGTAATAGTGTAATTTGGTGGTGGAACTTATAACTAATAAAATAAAACTTTGTTTACAGAAGCAACACAACAAACATAGTTTGTTTCATTTGTCAATCCTTTTGAAGGGAAAATAATCGACCTTTCTTAATCTTAATATCTTTCTTAATCTTACATACTCTAAAACCATAAAAATTTCAGCGTGTATATGTTGTATGTATTATTTTCAGATTCTACGAGGAGGCGGCGCAAGTGGCGTTCGAGCACAAGGACGGGAGTGCCCTGTACTTTGTGCAAAGCAAGTGTCCGTTGCGCGAGGCCGGCAAGCACGCCAGGATAGCGGCGCTGCTGGAACAGCTCGCCGCTAGGAAGTAAATCGATACATTTGGAAACGTCCCTCTAGTCCACGAGTCGGTTTCGGCCTAAGTAACGGTATCAGGAAATATTATCACGTTTCGTATAAAATTGATATTTGGTCAGTTAAGTGAGGCCCAACGCAATATAGACTGAGAGCTCTCAATACAACAAGTTGGATCTTCTGAAATACTGGCATAGTATAGAACTTATAGTTTTAGGTGTGAGGGTGCCTCCTTGTGGTAAGACATTATGCACCTCCCCCCCCCCCCCCCCCTCCGCGTTTGGGGTATAGGGGGATGAGATCATAAGACTAAAAGTCACATTGTGAAGCACAGGCACCGGTGACAAATCGAAGAACACCATTTTTTGAGAAGCGATAAGTAGGTCCCAGGTTCGATAAGGCTCCATAAAAATTTGGAGCCCAATATTCCAGCCGACCAAAAGTCGCATTGTGATGAACGTTTCTAACCAATGCCATTTAATTTCCTAGACCATTCGAATTTATTGTACACAAGAAACGTATTGAACACTGGAGTGTGTTCAATCGCCCTCCGTTACGAGAGTACAAAGAGTTGAAGGTACAAAAATCGACTATTTTTTAGCCTTACGGGTTAATGGGTATGCTGTAATCGTATACTGCGTATACGGCTTATAAACTATACAGATATATTGTTTGGAACAAGGTATGTATTTATTTATGCTAGCCCCAGTGTTTTCTATCAATATCCGGACAATGGCGGCTCTCAGTCTAACAGGACCACTAATAAAAAAATCATTTAACATTAAAATCAATGTCCCTACAAAACGGAATTTATCATCTCTAAGACATTATACAAAACTATTTTATTAAGGACACAACCAAAATTGAAATAAGCTAGTTTTGTTTCTTTTTTAATTTACATCTAAAATTTCACTATAAATATCAATTTTCATATTTGTAAATTTGTATGAAAAGGTGATGAAATCCGCGATTTCAGGGAAAAGGTTCGGACATACCATGTATACAATATATGAGATATTATGTTAGTTTAATGTAAAGTTTCATATTAAGCATTATATTGTTGTAGTGATTTCTAAAAAAGAAAATAAACGATTTAAAAAAATAGCATTCGTGCTAGACCAATCCAATGTAAAACGAGTTTCTCTGTAAACTGTATAAAAATGTAAATATATTATAATATTTATAATAAGACATCAAGTTATAAATGTATTTCCATTAAATTAAGTAAATATATAAAACATTATAATAAAAGACTTACAACATTTTCTAGGGTTTTTAATTAGCTGTATACTTTTCTTTAATAATAGAAGGTGGCAAATGAGCGACAATACACGCTGATACTGTCGCTCGTGAAAAACCGCAATAAATGCCAAATGACGAACGATGACACGCCCCCGGACTGGAATGCGTATAATAGGTGAGTGGAACACCCCACCCCACCCCCATGACCTGTGAGTGACCACGTCGTTCTAATCTTTAAATTCCAGATTATCTTTTGTTTTTCAACACTAATCTTTAAAATCGCGCATTAAAGTTCGTATATTTCTATTGCATTATTTAGATCTGAACTTTGCAGAAAACATCATTATATATTAAGAACTTTGGAAAATTTTCAAAAATTCGCTCCTCGGGCAAATAAGGGTTTAGATAGTCTTGTTTTATATCAAAATAGTTTGAAGATTATCCAGCTAAAATTTCAAAAAGAAATATTTATAATTATCAGACATACAGAGGATTGAACACGAAAAATTAATTAATATCTCTATTCGTATTTTTTCACTTTTCACTTGGACGCCTTTTATTCATTTTACCGCATATTTTTATTATAAAATAACTTCAGATTCGTATTAGCACATGAAAAACCTGAAACTAAATAGAACGACGTGGACACATTTTGCTGTTTGTAAGGGACTCTCTGGAGGTCTCACCTATAATGGATTAAGAAGAACAGAGAGAAGCAGATCCTTACTAGATAAAAATATAGACAAGTTGAACTATCGAAGGAACTATCCTTGGCCCTCCGCGACCGCGTATCAAACAACAGGTTGAGTTCAGGGGCGTATTAAGGAGGGGGATTTGACGGCCTAGAGGCCACAGCCTCGCCCTCTAGAGCCCCATCGCGAGAAACTTCATAGTAGAGCAAATTTTTTTTAAAGCGGTTGACCTAAACCAACTAAGAACCCACATAACCGGCGAAAAGCTAGTGCTACGCGTTCAAACAGGATCAAAAGCAAAAAGGGGGTTGGTTACATTACAAATATAATGTACATAAAAAGTACACGAGTAGAGGGATAAAAAAGAAACATCTTATTTCACGATGATTACTGCTAAGACAGTTTCATACTAAATAAGCTGGATTAAAATATCATCCAAGAATTTTTCTAACTTTTGTCGGATGTCAATTGAAACTTTACAAGTTGCTATCAATTTTGTAACATAAGGCGCCCCCTGGACCTGCAATAAAATTGTTTCGACAATATTATGTTTATATTATATAATTTATATAAAGATTTTTATATAAACGAGAGTAGAGGAGGGAGGGGACGAGTTTGATTTAAAAAGATTTTCACTCATTATCTACTACATACTTTAGGCCGCCAAAACTAAAGGTGTAATTAGAGACGCCTATAAGGGAATACTGCTACATGAAGGCGTGCAGTAAAAATGGTCAACAATTCCAAAATCCGCTCATGGAAAGGTCGGAATTTTTTTCACTAAGCTGTGAACACCCTGATAAACGATTTCACGACAGGAGTTTATTTGCGAAATTACTTTCAACAAATCCAGCGACAGTTATCACGTATGAAATTTCAATGTTATTTGTTTTACCGATTCCAAGAATTTTCCACGGTACCATCTCACCGGCATTACTGAAATTTCCTGTGATTTTTTTTCAAACTCGATACACTAGTTTGCATTTACCCATAGACATACTATTTTACATTTAAATAGATGAGTTTACTTCTTACTAACTTGTACATTTAGATAACAAAGAACTATTAGCAATACTAATGAACCCAAAACCATTAAAACTGGCCCTTACTAGTAGCGCGTTAAGGTGGCCGTGGGTAGATTGACCTGTTACCGACTGTACGTATCCTACATAATGATTTTTGCAATAGCTGTTCAGACAATTGCATTATTATCGACTACTTTTACAGCTACGAGTATTTGTTAGGAATCGCAATTAAACACATAATGGTTGCAATTTGGTTTAATTTTCGACATAAGTAGATATAATTACGAAATGTATGACATGTCAACACATACTATAATTGCAAGGATTCAAATTGGTACAAACTTTACATTACAGATCACACTGACGTCATCACACTAAATATAAAATAATGTAATCACAAAGCCATTGGCTATTCAAGAATTGAAGTGAATGTTTGTCACTTTACAGAATATATTTATTTGCATGCAATTATTAAGCCTTCAATTCTTTCAATCATAAATAAATGTAAAACCACGAATTAGATAATTAAAATCAGGAACAATAAAATATTGTGTAAAAACTTTCGGTAACTTTTGTCTTTTAAAGTCGGCAACAAAGCAAGACCAATGTGTTCTTAGGAAATTGAATGCGTTACTTAAATTTCGCCTTGACTAAACATTTATTCACAAAGACGCCAATGATATTCACAACCTTATTATGGATTATATACTTCGACACTCAAAATAAATAAATAATGTGAACTAATAACAATTAAAAAGACACGTGTCACGTGGTGTGTGTCCCATTCGAACGCACTGGGTTAATTTATTAGACTTTGTACACATATCCGTCTACATAACAGCATTCGCTTATAAAATTGGTCATTTGGATATTAATTGATAATTGACAAGAGATGCCACAGATCTCAGCCACAAGTATGATATATATACTCGAATAGCCCTTTGGAAGGACTAAATAACAATTATGCAGATAAAATGTGAAGATGGGGTACGTTTATTAACAAAAGCAAATCCATGACACTTCATAAACCCAACTACTAAATTTTGGCAAATATCTATAGTAGCTATATAAATAACAAGGCAAGAGTCGGAACTTTACTTTAGTGCCACGACTAGTCAGTAAGAAAGAATCAATAATAAGAATATATAATTAATAATAACAAAAAGATTAATAATATTAAAGGGCATGAATAAGCTATCATATTATGAGAATATAATTTATAAATATGCCAACAAATGTCTTTCTTAACATGTAATAAACTAAGAAACAACATTTATAAAATATCGCGAACTATCAGTCTTAAAATGAAACAATGACTACTAAAATTCAGTATGAAATATACTGTGATCATTGATATAAAAAAAAACGGATACTCAGTTTCCACAAAAAAATCAACCACAACGAATATGAGAGGGATACATAACTACTACATTGCACATTATAATTTTAATCATAACACCACAATAATAAGATTCATTTTTAAGAGAAACTCTTTGCCTGATATCTTTTTGGTACTAATTACTATTAAGCGGTCGCTAAATAACTTATCTCGCGATAATTTTCACAAACGCTATTGAACGGCGCATTGTGTATCTTAGATTTTTATATCAACGATTGTAACTTAACATTTCTAAAACAAACAAATGACGTACTTATAACAAATGAGCGGTTTCTAAAATAAATCAATTCAAATAACACTTCCACTCATATGTAACAAATGTACGTACACCCGAAAAACTAGCAATGTTAGATTCACCGAAAAACACATCGCAATAACACACTGGCGCAAATAAATGATTAATCACTTTACAATCGTTTAATAATTTATGACCCTCTGCATTTTGTATGAATGCATCACGACATCGGACATCGGATCATACGACATCGGACATCGGATCATACGACATCGGATCATACGACATCGGACATCGGATCATACGACATCGGACATCGGATCATACGACATCCGGACTTGTGTGATTATGATGGTAGGACAAGATGTCTGTGATTCTGATCACACGCACAACGCTTTAGGGAGAGCATCGATATGGGAATAGACTAGATGACACATCATACGTTCTTATCAAAGAAACCTGGTTTGCAACTTCTAGGAGTTGGCGGGTTGAAGTTATTAAAGTCAAATTTGAAACTCGGTACAACGTAATAATGTTGCATTTTCAAAGCACATGAATTAAAGAATTCGAGAGCTACGAACATAGAACACAATTAGACTATAATGTGGCTGCCCTAGAGGCGGGTACGTTATTAGTACGTATTCTCAAATCTATGAGAGAGACAAATAGGCCCCCTTACCACAGAATATAGACACACTTTTAAACAGTTTTTAACGTGAATGTAGCGAATCTTATTTCTCATGTATCAGCGTTCAACACTGTTTAAAACAATAAAACTCCATTCGTGTAATACATCGCAATGGTGTTTATTTACTCCCGAGGAAAAATGACAGTTTTGTCCTCTAACCAAGACGTTGACACGTATGTCTCATCTCACTTTGTCGTCTCTGGATGACCCCGGCGGTCAAAAGCTTAATTAAACGTTTTTTTTTTTTGTGGTAAAGGGGACGGTGTTCGAGAGGAAGCCGAAGAAATCTGCCACAGGTTTGTTTTACCAAAAAAATGGATCAAGTGGAAAAGCAGTACAAACTGATCGTGCAAACACGTGCAACGTTCCTGGTAGCCTCGCAACTTACGAGTATATTATACAGGTCCCACTAAAAAGACGCCGAAATTTTTGCGCAAATTTGATATGACATTTTCATAATGACTTCGAGATAATTCTGTAAACTTCTTCGGTTCCCTCCTGCGTCGTCAAATAATCTTCTTTATCTAATTTTAAACATATTTTTAAAATTTTAATTACTCTGTATATTAATAAACAACTTTTTAAAATTTATAATTCTGAGGCGTTAAAGATTAAAGCGGACAATCTACTAAAACGGAGACATTTCATGACACGAGACCTTGACAATTCTGCTGGTTATAATAAAAGTATTGATGCTGTTGAAACATAAGACTCCTGTGCTCTAATTTCCTCCTTTTCAGTACATGATCAGGCTTTGTAATAAAACTTAATAAATATAGTAAACCTTTGTAATAAAGCAACTCTATCATACATGTAGTTTTTAAATATTTACAGTATAAAATGAACAATGTCTACTTATAGATAGATAGTTATAACTAATAATAAATAGTCTGAGGACGGAAATGAGTATTAATAAAAAAAAAATGGATTTTATGCTTTTGTACACGTAATAAATATTTCTACAATTCAACATCATCAGAAAATAAAAAGAACAGGTTTTTTTTTATTATTATATATATATATGTATATATTTTAAAAACATTGGTTGAAATTTATATGCCAGCACTGACTCCTTGTATAATGAGTAATTAACGCTCGACTGTTAAGTACGAACTGGCGTCTCATATAAAGAGTTTAATTTAATAAGCATAAATACTGTCCTAAATCTAACCTATTATAAAAAGTGAAATGAAATTAAGTCGCTAAAATGGAGGGCATAAAGGAAATAAACCATTTACCATACGCATTTGATGTCGTAAGCAATTATGTCGCTAAACTGGGAGTGGATTTTTTTCTTTTAAAGATATCTCTGTCCCATAACACCGAGATGTTGTAACGACTATAGCCCGAGTTCGATCAACAGTACCAATTGTCAGCCTTCGATGTTATATAACGGTACTTAATTATTTAAATCTCACTTTTCTTTGGTATTTCAATATAACATACGTTTTAATCCAAATATCACACTTTACCCGTTAAAGCACCGTACCGCTCTAAAATTACGTTATCAATTTTGCATTAGTTTCAAACTCCCCGTCATTTTTACATCTATTAAAGAGTACACTCGACTACACACCAAATCCCTTGTTTGATAGCACCTCATCCAATTTTATGTCTTTTAGACAACAGGAATTTGTATTTGATTGACCTAAGGTAGTATACAGATAATATATAACATACAGTATATAGATAATATACAGTTTCCGAAAATAAAGGGGCACATTTCAGGTGAATCAACATATCCGTTTATCTTGATTATAAAGTACTAGCGACCCGCCCTCGCTTCGCTTCGGTTGATAAGTTTTTTTTTTTCAAAATTTCAAAATAAAATATAGCCTATATTAGACACTGATAATATAGCTTCCTATTTGTTAAAGAATTTTTGAAATCGGTTCCGTAGTTCCAGAGATTACCCCCAACATACAAACACACAATTTTACCTCTATTTTTTATCTTTACATAGTATAAAACAAAGTCGCTTCCCGCCGTCTGTCCCTTTGTATGTACGCTTAGATCTTTTAAATTACGCAACGGATTTTAATGCGGTTTTCATCAATAGATAGAGTGATTCAAGACGAAGGTTTATACGTATAGTTTAATATTGTTTTAACGAAACCGAAGCGAAGCGAGGGCGGTTCGCTAGTATTAGTATAAGATTGGTTTGCTTCGGGGATATTTTCTGTGAATTATCATGGGTATCTATTATAAATTCCTAACTAGCCATTATTAAATCTTCGTCGTATGAACTCAATATTTTTGTATTAAAAATGTCCCTTTATTTTGGAAACCTGTTTAAGCACCTATGAAATTGAATTTAATATTAGTAACTAGATGAACTATTTTTTTTTTTACATTTAAAATCGACTCTTTTTATTACTCACACGAAGTATCGCGAGATATTTTTTCATTGCGTATACAAGTGCGGCGTTTCGAAGTTAAACTCGACACTTTCAAAATGACGTAAAATCAATCATTCGTTGCTTTCTCGTGCTCATGTTAAATCATAAAGGCACCAAAATCATACCACTCACTAGGATCACAAAAACAAAGTTATAAATCAGCCTTATCACTACTTGTTTTATATACGTGAACGTTTACAAGCAAATTTTTTTTTTAACTTTTTCTATATTTATTATCACATTAACGAGTACTTCTTTATCCTAGTTTCAAAAGATACTTAACAGCAAATGCTAGTTTTTGTATTTTTACTTACATATAAAAATCTAACGCTTTCATTTTTGCAAAACAAATAATTTGATATTAACATCGTGTTAACGTGACTGACCTGTGATACATACAGTTTATATATATATATATTGTTATATAAAGTGAAATTCCGACGTAGAACTTGAACATAGAGGAATAGTTTGATGTACATGAAGTACAAAATGTATGAACCACGATTTATCAGTCATGTAAACTAGCAGTAAATACGAAAAGTATTTTTTGATGAAATTATGAAGTAAAAAAATGTTAAAAATGGCACACAGAGATAATGGGTCCGATATAAATATTATTTATATTCTCAAACGTTCGCAATATTCAGTTAAGGCTCAATTACACTTGTACGTTAGCCCACATTCGGGTCTTTCTTTTTTCGTACAAATGACTAAACAATCAAATTTAATTCGGGTATACCGGTATTTGGGCAAGTGAGGAAATGATAGGTGTTTTGTCATTGGCCTGTGGTTTAGTCTGCAATGAGGCATCTAGCTAAACAATCGAGTATCCGAATTCGAATAAACGTATTCCAGTACTCGAATAGGGGCTAATGATCAAGTATAATAAATTATTGAGCCATTCCACTACAACAACACCGAGGAGTATCACCCAGGACACCGAGGAGTATCACCGAGGACACCGAGGAGTATCACCGAGGACACCGAGGAGTATCACCGAGGACACCGAGGAGTATCACCGAGGACACCGAGGAGTATCACCGAGGACACCGAGGAGTATCACCGAGGACACCGAGGATCACAGCAACAATTATGACTAATACTTTGTGATGTTTTGAGCTAGGAAGACTGCGGCAACACTACACACCAGTGCACACAACATTGACCACTGACGATACATACAGATCCAATATAACACATTATTATTATAATATATACATAAAAAACATTTATGTTTATTTTATATAGTTATCATTTTAAATCATAAATTAAATTTTTTATTTGTCACTTAAAATCAATATTATCATTAAAGTTTTTTCGTTAATTAATAAAATAGCCTACACCATACCAATGGATATAAAATTAAAAATCTCCAACACAAACAAACGAATTAAAAATATTTCTTCCCTTTGAGAGATAAAAATAATAAATTATATTTTTTTTCGAACGTGGAAATGAACACTTGTACAAAACAATATTTTTAAAAATACAACTTAACGACAAAACATGCATTTAAAGCATTTTAATAAATAATGAAAATTGTGAAAGAGACGTTACAAAAATCATCAGCTTCGTGTGAGGTGAGATAACACATAAATAAAATTAAAAATAACCTTTTTTTATTTTTAAATAGGAACTGCACTGCACGTCCTGACCCACCTAAACTTATTGTTAATGACTAAATTCGTTTTGTATACCCCCTGTAGCCTCAGCAGTGAAGCTTACAAGGTTCATTTAGGACTGTTCAGAATACTTGCGTCAGTACAACACAAGAGAAATTAATTATATGTACGACACCAGTGGCGTAGCTATCGTAGGGCAAAGTGGTGCAATGCATGGGGCCCGCAAAACTCAGGGGAGTTCTTGGCTAACCCTAAAACTCCTCAAATACTAAATTATAGTTCAACTAAATTATTGTAAACGCAATAAATATTGCTAAATAATACATTCACGTGATAACAATGAATAACGATATGGAATACTGAAGTGAAACAATTGAAAATTATGGTGTACTGTTGAAACCTCAAGTATTACTACATCTTTTTAATTCGTATAAATATTATTTGGTTTTGGGAGCCGTTTTTGTGCATCCGGGCCCTCTGCCATTTAGCTATGCCACTGTATGACACTGCTATATATCCAAGCGACCTAACATTAGGAACAGATTTACAAGATGACAATTTAGTTGGTCATTTGGTTATACGAAGGCGTAAGCGGTGTGAGGGGCTGAGCATTCTGAACGGTCACCTTCGGCGAGCGTTCGAGCTTCAACTTGTCGATGGGGCTTGAACCGGGCGTTGAATTAGGCGTCAACACGCCCGTATGGCGCGCCTGATTCGCGCTCACTATGTTTAAATTAGTAAGGTTGTGCTTTGGTATCGTGAAAGACGGTAGCTCCTTCGTTTTCAAGCTATCGTAGATGCGAACTAGTTTGTTACCATCTATGCTGTCGATGTTAAGTGGTCTACCTGGAGACGCTGTGACGACAAGACCTGGCATCTTTTGCACGTGGATACGAGACGGCTCGGCGGCTAAGATAGATGGCATTGGAAGAGACGCGGTGGAACTTGCTGGTTGGCTTGTAGCTATGTGCTGTGATATAGAATGACTCTTAAGCCCTTGTGCCGTTTTGTAGCTTTTACCGCATTGACATCGGAAAGCTTTTTTTACCCTGAAAGAAACAATGGATTGGATCACAAAGGGACTCCATTGCACAAAAGTCACAAAGGTTTTGGGTGTGTTTAACGACACTAAAAAACTATCTAAATTGATGATATGTCGTAACCGAATTGTAGTCGCAGTTACCTATTCAATTTTGTAAAAAGGCCGAACACAGACAGCGTCGGCCTCCGGACAGTGGCCGCCGGGCATGGTATACGGTATCGTATGCCAAGCATAGAACACCGCCGATACCGACCGCACACCGACGCTGTTTTAAATATGCTGACTATATGTTATTAACTACATTTAGATAACAAAGATAATGTTATGATCTTTAACTCTTTTACCTATTACGACTATCTAATCCCCATCCTCTTCATCGGGGGCTAGGATACGGGATATAATGAAACAACTACTTATCTCATTACACTCCCACCTCGATGAAATGAAGTGTAATATCTCGCATTAGTGCACGGCAGTCTTTTCCTCTTCAAAATGTATTATATCAAGAATAGAAGGGACGTGGATACGTGTGTAGGATGGGTGCCAGAACTGCCAGATGAGTGCGGACTATTCCTTAAACGGCTGCGGTCAAACGTTTACGCAACTATTTATTTTAACTTTTTCGTTAAAACAGAGTGTGAACGACAGTACCGGCCATTACACCCGCTTCTTAGACTCACTGAGCACTGTGTTTTGTAATCTACATTCAACCTTTTTAGAAATAAGTAAACTATTTTGCAAAACGGCTATTCGATTACGACAGACGCATGAAAGAAAATCTAGTCGTATTTACCAAAATATACCAACACTACAATAATTGATCGACTAACTAATTAGTATTAGTAGACAGATTGTAACCGATGTATTACCAAAAACTAAAATCATGAATTCTGCTCATGATTCTCGGTTAAATAAAATGTTACACATTTTTGTTTAATTTTACGTATTTAGTAACTGCAGGAAATTCCAATTTTTAAACAAAGAAAGGTCTAAAATATTTATATAATTTACTCAGAAACATTATCAAAATTCATGGATTGTTCAGCGTTCGCTAATATATCTGTTCTGTATATTTTTGGTAGAATATTAGTGAATACCCATTTCTTCCATAAATATTCTTGAGCGGTTAAACGTTTCTTAGGCGCAGCAATAAGCTTTCTATTGTACTGATGAGGCGGAGGTAAACCGGAGCTTTTTCTAATAAAATGTAAAGGATGTAGTATAAATTTGATATTCATAATTATATTTAATTATCACATCGCGAGGAAACCTGCCAGCTGGAGAATTTAACAAAATCTGGGGCTCTCTAAAGATTTTCTAAAGAGCGTCTTAAGAAATAGTTTCATCTTTACATTCATTATTATGTAACTATTGTTCTGTTTGTATCAACTCTGTTTCCGCTATTTATACTTATGAAATTAATATTTAAACAATTGTAAACTTCCTTCTACATCCATCGGTGATGGATCGAAAGTTAAATTTAAAAATACAAATGGCAGGCACCGGTCGGAAAGGAAAATTCGCTGGTTTCCGAACATTTTAGAAAATTGTTAAGAAAAAAATGTATATGCCAACGACATATACGTACTTAAATATATACATATACACTTAATACATACATATACATATATACATATACGTACTTAATACATATACACCTATTCATACAAAGTACGGTACTTTGTATGAATAGGTGTCAAATTTTTTTGCGATTTTGCGAAAAGTTAAATCGTCGTAATATTGAAACTACCGAACCAATTTGGCTTATCTTCAAACATAAACGAAATATAGACATACTATTTTCCTGCCAAAATTAATTAAGAAATGTGTTGTACACATTGTTTATAAATTTCCTTTCATCGCACAGTTTCGTTCATTATATCTACATGTTTCATTACGAGTATATCTATAACTATATTACAATAAAAGCAATAATCACTTCATACTTACTTTCCATCTTTCTTATGTCCATTCTTCGAGTGGTACTTGATACCATTCACATTTTTGTATCTCTTCTTACAACCAGGAACAGGACAGGCAAAGGGCTTCTCTTGACCATTGGGACCAGATATTCCGGAACCGTTTATTCTGGAAAAATAACATGGAAATACAATCATTATCAAGTTATACATAATTTGTAAATTTTCCAGCTATTCCATAAAGCTATCAACTTTGTGAAGCTTCGAATTTTTGGTATAGTTTTAAATAACGCTTCACTCAATGACCCATATTGGGATTATGTTTGTTATGAGTTCACAGACAAATACAAGGACCTTATACACAGTAAGTAGCCCTGCACTACAAACTAGATTAATTGGTGATCAAATCAGCCATTGATTTAGTAACAATTTTGTGCCAAACCTATCTATCCATAAATTGATAAAGTAAACGGTATAGAACTCAAATTAATTTAACCAATTAATTTAATTTATAGGTATTTAGGGTTCCCCTGTCCCCCGGATGGTGCTAAAGGGCTAAACAACAATGCTAAATATCAGGTAGCGACAACCCGACCAGTGACTTGCCAAGCACGCTGCCACAAGTTTTTTTATGCCACAAGTTTAAGGCGGCACACGAGCAAACCGCCCACCTGGTAGTAAATAGGTACTGTCGCCCATAGACATCCGCGAAAAACGGCAACATCAGTCCAGAATACGAAATGTTGGCCCGAATGTGCTGCATACCTTTGGAGATTTAGGAAAGGATTTGAAGGGTCGAGAAAATGCGGAGGGATAGGATAGAAATGGACTCTAGCATACCTCACTTACTACGGAAACTCATACGTAGATTGGGGGAATAGGATAAAGTGGAAATGTATTATAAGACAGTCTTCCGTGAGAGAGCGGTAACTTGGCCAGACTAGTGCGCCAAGCAGCTGTGAGATTGCAGCGTGCATCCACACTGCTAAATATATTTAATATCCTGAATAAGATATTTTAATATCCTAAATAATTCACCATCCAGTCTGAATTGTTACTTACATCACCTCAAATCTCAACCATAATACACGGTGTTTATATATATCTAGTCTAGCCACAAATACTCTTACAAAGAATACATTGATATTTCATTTATTTTATTGGAAGAATTTGTATTATTTTAGAAATAAATAAGTAAGCATTTTAAAAATATAATGTTTCTTCAACATTAATTTTGCTTTTGTACAATCTTTCAAATTTTGTGGCTAGTTTTCGATTGATACATGCACTCTTTCCATGGGAAAACTGCCACCCTTATGGGAATGTTTTAGATATTCAATATTATCATGGCGTTTAGAGCATGCCATGCTCTCTAAAACAAACCATAATCGAGCGAATTAAGATCGGGACTAGATGACGATCTTCAGCTGTAATGAAGTCGGGAATGCTCCTTTCTTGCTACGCCCGTGTTAAGCTACCCTTATGAACTGGTACTGAGTCTTACTGTAAGGACTATTCTTGGTTATGAAACAGGGTATTGTTAAGAGGTTTTACGACCTCAAGAATCGTATCTTGATACCCTTAAGCCGACGTTTTTATACCTTTTTCACAAATATATTGTTCAGTCACTTCTTGATAGCCAAACTGAAAATAATGGCCACGTTGTACCCTATTGACCAATTGAGCAGCTTCTCTAGTTATGAGAATAAACTCGATCATTCTGCTTGTTAAAATGTTTGATTTGTCAACTCTATATTTATTTAAATTATCAGTTAAGAAATGACTAGTATGTCTTTTGTGAGTAGCAAGTCGGAAATCATCTTTTAAAATACGTGATATGGTACTGGGTGCTATATTGAACTCTGGATAAAATCTTTTGCTTCCTCCTTTACAGCTTTTTTCATGTTTAGTATGAATAGTACGTGGACGGCCCAGACCTTTCTCTGTCACAAACTGAGGACGTTTTAATGTACCAATAGCTTGGTACACAAACATTCGGCTAATACCAAGCTGATGGAGTTTTAAAAATTGCATTTAGCTCCATGCCTACATCGTGTAATACAATTACAGCAATACGATTTTCCTTATCACCCCACTCCATTTTAATATTTGTACTAATGATTGGCACCAAAATGAGAAAAAACATTTATTTTCAATGTGAGAATGACAAATTCCAAATTCAAATGTAATTTATTTATTTTTGTTTATTGTAATGGTATTTATGGCCAGACTAGGTACATACTTGACACCATATCTCAGTATAAATTCTGAGCTATACTCCTCTGCTGTTGTCCACGAATCATTGCTGTCTTCATAGGGACTCATGAGATCATCTTCATCCATTTCACTACCTGAAATTATAATAACCATAGTTAAGAATGACTCATTAAAAATATGTATATAGGTAAAGACTGTTTGACCAGTGATCCTCTCCTAATGCTGGTTATTCATAATGATCCGATTTTAATAGCATAATGAAAGGAGGGTGCACGCTACAATCCCACAGCCGCACTCAACTGGCCAAGGTAGGTACCCCACAGTCACAGAACACTACCGTAAAATGGATGTCAGAACAAGGTCAATCCATGCACCAGCACAAGATATAGGCACATCAGCTGCTAGCTGCTCACCTATTATAAAATAATAATAAAATGTATTGCATTTCCCATTTCATCCCATTCCCCCAATGGCAAAATGAGTGAGATATGTCTGAGCTCATTCCTATTCCACCCACTAACTCCCCATTTTCCCAACCCTTTCTCCAAATACATTCCTAAATGTCGAAAGGTAGGCAGTGCATCCAGGAGCATACCAATGTTTATCATTCTGAACTGATGTTGGCATGTATTGTGGATGTCCATTGGTGACAGTATCCACCTACCACTAGGTGGATTGTCTGCTCGTCTATAAAAAAATATATATAATCTATTTTCATTCAACCTGATCAAGCCATAAGAAATTATTTATTAATTTCTAAGCATTCTCATTTAATGTTAAAAATGAGTACTAGTAATAAAATGAACTAGGTAATCACCTAGTCAACATCAGGATAAAGATAATATGATGCACATTATGTGATTAATAATATGTATTATTAATTTGATGATAAACCATAGGCACCTGTTAAGAAAATTAAGGGGAGGGTCTTTAGAAAACCCAAAGGACTACACGCATATAATATTAATAATATTATGTCGAGGAAAGTTTCTTCGTATTTTATATACAAATTCAAGACATTTTTTTTTTAAATTAAACTATATTTAATTATAATATATATGTGCCGTTTTGTTCTATAACTTGTTGCCATCTTGTAGGTAGTGACATGATCCCATTGGTGTAGAAATTTTGGGATTTTTGGTCAATAAATTGCAACAAGTAGTTTCGACAGTCCGCTCTTGATGTTAACCTTACACTACATAAAGAATTCTGAAGAGACCGAAACAAGTGGAAATCTGAGGGTTCAAGGTCAGGGCTATATGGTGGGTGCATCAACACTTCCCAACCAAGCTCAATCAGCCTCAATTACAAGCAAACATGCATAAAACATTAGACATATGTTAACACAAACCTGTAGGAGTACTGCTGCGAACAGATGGAGTTTTGGGAGCTGAATGAAGGCGACGGCGAACATCGGGTGTAGGGGGAGTATTCTGCATTTCCCTCCTTGTGGCCTCCGTATAGAACCTCAATATATAGCTTAGTGGGATACATGCCGGCTGAGAAGCTTCTTTTTGTTCTACAACTGCTGGGTCATAATCTGAAATTTATTTATTTATGTATTTATATATAATAAACCCTGATCTAATGATCAGCTGATCGCATCTAAATCAATCGACCCTTTTGTTTACATTCTTATATGAGCTCCGTTCTTCTGAAAACAATTACTTATTAACAATAAATAAATGTTCTTGCGTACCTGGAAGGAAGAATTATTTTAAAACAAAATGCCAATTTTAAAACTCAATGTTGACAACTTTAATAATGTTGAGTAAAATAGACATCCCAGGGTGGGTCATTAATTGCAAACTTAATTTTATCTAATTATCTATAATATTCGTACAAGTATTTAATATTTACCTATATGTACATCTTCAATGTGTTCAATTAAGTCTGATAGTCTTGGAAATGTTATGCCACAACCATTATATTTACAGATGTTTATCATGAAGACGGCCATGTCGTATAGATGGTAATGCACTAGTCAACATCCAGATTGTATTCATTAAATATAATTCATTTTTAATAAAAATACGATTTTTACTAGTTTAGTAAGGCAGTTAAAAATATATAACATTTATAACATAGTAATGGACCTTAATATGATAAATTTATATATATATTACATTAAATAGTAGCTATAGTTTATGTCATATTACGCATACTGATCAATAGTTGGCTGCACCTAACGGAAGTTCGTCAATGTCATAAATTCAGCCAATAGCAGGGCCGGATTTGTATTCTGTTTCACTCCATTCAGAAATTGAACATTCCAAAGGCCGGTCTCCTCCTTCTCGGTGTTCTTTGGTAAGTGCGGTATAACATTGTGAATAAAGTAATCGTGAAAAAGTGCTGTAAATACAAGGCATCAAGAAAATTAAAGTGCTAAAATCTTTATATACGAGCATATAGTGGGTGTTAGTGTGAATATTTTTTTCGTGAGTTTGTAAGTTGTCATATAAAATAACATTCAAATTTAGCTCCCCAAATCGGCCATTTTCCTTCATCACTATTTTATTCTGTGCTAATATTACGCCCATAAAACTAAAAGTTCAGTGCTTAGTGATAATACAATCACTTGATTTTAGTATGGGTGGTGATTAAACTACCTCGCTCTATGTTACGTAGTCTAAGTTACGTAACGTCCTGCGGCTTCTCGGTCAAACTCAAGATAATTTTTCCTAGTGTAACTGCTCTATATCGCTACGCTTCACTCATATGATACGATTTCTTTCAGTTGTCGCTCGCCGCACCTAAATTCACACAAAAATGCTGTCTGCCGCTAGACTGATCGCCCCTGCAGCCAGGTCTGCTGTGAGTATCTTCTTTATTTCATTTCTACTTGGATTCTCTCTTACGTAATCTAAAAGAAGACTGCCCATAGTTACCTTATATGACTATATATATATCAAGTATGAATAAGTATATATTTTACATGTACTTAATGTGCAATAATAGTGACATTCATAAAATCGACCCTGCACTTACGGTATATACCGGTTACCCTTTTTTTTTTACACAATGCACACGTAAACTTTTTTTCCATTCATATAAAGACAATTTATCAACAATTATTGTTGTTTTATGTTACAAAAAAGTGTGTTACTTAATTACATAATCAGATCTGAATCATGACAGATAACTTTAATTCTGTACAAAATTAAATGATCGACACTGTCATCAAGAACATGGATTCACTATTTGAAATACCAAGCAGTTACTAGATGTTTTCCAACCCAGAAGATTATACTTTTGATTTGAGTCTAGTGCTCTATAATTTTTAATGATATTAATTGTGAATGGGTGGGGTATTTGCAGATCTTCAGCAACACAGCCTTGGTGCGGCCATTAGCAGCAGTCCCCACTCAGACACAGCTTGTGCCTGTCGTGCCCGCTCAGCTTTCAGCAGTGAGGTCCTTCCAGACCACCTCAGTTACCAAGGACATTGACTCCGCTGCCAAATTCATTGGTGCTGGTGCAGCGACAGTCGGAGTTGCAGGATCCGGTATGTATTCCACTACATTTTTAATAATAATTCACACCTGTGATGTTTTGTGTGTTGTTTTTCTTGCTTGTTTTTACAAATGTAATAATGCATCCCTATTGAAACATTATCTAAACCTTTATCTGTTTTATTGCAACCAATTTTCAGTGATTGCATAACATAGTTATTGCATGCATGCATAATGCCTTATTGCAATGATCTTATATCACATTTCTGTTTAACCAAAGGTTGACTGGCAGACCATCCCACTAGGCATTAAGTCCGCCTTTTGTAACATCTTTCTTTGTGTAATAGTTTTAAAAAAAAAAACTTTCATAAAGGATGGTCATTCAGCAAATAAAAGTTTGAGGTGTTTTTGTGTTACTAACCTTTATTACCTTTTCACTCCCCAGCCATGTCTTATGGAGAAAAGAAACTACTGTATTACTTAAAAATAAGACAAAATCAAGAAGTTTCATAGAACTTTTAATTTAATGAGTTTTTTACAATTTTAAGTGTATTTATGGGGTGCATGCTACACATTCATTACATTTAAAATATTTGATTTTGCATTATTTGCCATACTATGTAACTAAAAAGTAACCATATGTATCAAGTCTCTATTTAGCAAAAGCAGTGGCTTATCCACTGTGTTTACATAAGCACATTTTAGCTTTTAACACCCATAAATCTTGTTGAGCCATATAATGGATGCTGTACAAAACCCAATCTGCATAACTAAATATATCTATGGACTTGACTATGTAATAAATGAGTTTTCTGTTGTTTATCCACACATATGTCCCTGTAGAGTAGCTTGGTCCGTGTAGTTCTTGCAGAGCAACCATTTCAATTAATGCTACTATGACTTTGTGTAGCAGCCCTAATTTCTTTTCTTCATATGACAGCAGTATAGGATCCACTAATTGGAAATGGTGGTAATTGAGAAAAGCATTTAATAAATTCATCTCACTTTATCTCAGAAAAAGATTTTATTGTTGGTTCTAGAAAATGAAATCTTAAGGAAATAACAATTCTTAGATTGCTTAATTTTAAAACTATGTAAACAGAATCTTAAAATAAGGAAATTTTATGTTAGAAAACCTTAATCAAACCTAATAAGTCCTTACCAACAATAAGGTCTCTGCTCAAATAATGTCACATGTTTTGCTTAAATTTCATTTTCTCAATTAGCAGTTTTAATTTACCTTGGCCTAACCCTTTATGATTTCATCTCACCAGCTTTTTAACAAATTGTGTATTACCAACAGGTATTGGTATCGGTGTGGTGTTTGGATGCTTAATTATTGGCTATGCACGCAATCCCTCCTTGAAGCAGCAGATATTCTCATATGCTATCCTCGGGTTTGCATTATCCGAAGCTATGGGCTTGTTCTGTCTTATGATTGCATTCTTGATGCTGTTTGCATTTTAGATATGATTTTACTATAATTATGTACAGTGTATATTATGATTCACCCTAACGTGGAATTATCACTTTTATACTTGCATGATTTTATGTGCAATTATTTTCATTTTGTACCAGTATTGAGTTGTGAAGATCATTAAGAGGTGAGCTGGTTTCCTTCCCACATTTTGTAGTTAGTCTCTTATTTTGGTCTCTTTCACAATAAATATTAATAACCCCATTGCTAATAAATGGGGTATCAATTTAACATTTGCTTAAAAACTGCAAACAGTACAGGAATATAGGATTATTATATTAAATCATTACATTTTAACATTTGTTAGTATAATGTCATAAACATTTTTAAAGGATTATAAAATATAGCCATTGGGAGAGAATATGCAGTACTGCAGACATTTAGGCTGATGGTGTGGTATGAAATACTAAAATTCTATTCATGAAATTGAATTGTTTAATATAAAAGGGCTTTAAAGTCATGAGTTCCTAGTTTCATGACTGCATATTATCATGTTACTAAGGCTAGTTCACATTGTCACCAAGCAGAAATGTCTAAAATTGATATCTAACTTTGTAATTTGAAATGTTTGTTTTTTTTTTCTTTATAATAAACCTTAAAACAATAATTGCGATGGTTGACAGTAGTGAGACATGTGCGTACGTGTTCCAGGTGCTGGTATCGGAACAGTGTTCGGCTCCCTCATCATCGGCTACGCCCGCAACCCCTCCCTAAAGCAGCAGCTGTTCTCATACGCCATCCTGGGTTTCGCCCTGTCTGAGGCCATGGGTCTATTCTGTCTTATGATGGCCTTCTTGCTATTATTCGCTTTCTAAGCTATTTACTTATAAGAACACTACTACTGCCATCCCGCATGATGAGGTTTCTGTGTGTACTATCTGGAGTGGACGGCCGTGGAATCAAGTGTAGAAACCTCACCCTCATAGTGATGCAAGGACTGATAATATATAAAAGTGTTACACATGTCAGTGTGCGTCAACAGGAATGCAATTATTTAATTATGTAGTTCATAATATCCGCAAATAAAATGTGCGTAAACATTACATGGATGCTAAACCTATTTTCTGTTCCTGATTTTGGTAGAATGTTACTCTGAATCATGTTTATGTTTAATATCTCAATATATTGTTGCAAAAGCCAGTGATAATATTTTATAAGCCAGTGACTGCATATAATTGCGTGTGAGTATTGTCATTGACTTTTTTTTTACAGTATGTAAGATATCCTGTTCAATAATGTCAGCATCTGTATTGTACATTTTTAGGGCGATTAAATAATACAAAACAACTTCACGGAGCTTTATTATTATTTATCACCAAATATCCATACAGGATTTCATTTCATAAAACTAAAGAGAAAGCAGTCTCGGTATTTTCGGAGACGACGAGTTTGTTGCGTTTTTACTATCGTGCAGTGTGTAGTATTTATTCATTTAAAAGTAGGAATACTTTTAAATGAATGTAGTTTCTCTGTTCGGCCGAATTATCAACGGTAAATCCAAATTGCAGTAGCTCTATATTTACAATAAGTCCAATAATGATGCCTGCGCCCGTGTGCGCCGCACATCCTGCACCATAGGTAAAGCCGCCCCTGGACAGTGGTAGCATAAAACGGGTGAACAGTTTTTTGTTTAAGAATATATAAATTTTTCTTTTTATTCCATTTGAACTGAAAAAAATTTACATATTGCGCTTACTATTAGGTGTGTAGTTTTAAAAATCTTGATATCAGGAGAGAGGCCTATGCTTAAGCACTCGCACTCAACGCTACTCCAAACTCCCCTGCTCAAATTACCAAGACCTGTCCTCCGTGGTACAACTGGTATGTCCTAATCAAATGTGTTACTTTTTAATCACGGCACATTCATTTCAATACGGACCAGCGTACTGTGCTATCTGTTATTAATGGATCGTTAGTAAGTCATGTGACGCAGCGTGCTGGTACCCAGGCCACTAGTTTCCAACATTCACCTAAATATTTCGTCCAAACATTCTGATGTAGGTACACTACCAAAAACCACTAAATAATGATTTCTTTGGAGATTCTGTAAAATTAAAAAAAAATGCTGTAACAAACAAATGTTATACGGTTCACATTCTGATTGATCCTATACTTTCTTTTATTGAGCTTTTTTTTATTATAGTAATCAACGATAAAATTCGTAGTGTTGCCACCTTTTTTCGATAAATTGCTAAAAAATAGTACTCAGTTTTTGTTTTCTAATTTTTCTGTTGCGTGTCAATATCCAACGAATTTGTCGTTGCTACAATTAGTTTTTTAAATTTTTCATATTGTATACATCTAAAATAGTGATCTTATTACCTTCTAGATATTTCACAGTTTTGTTGAATACGTGCAATATATGACTTAAAGCCTGACCAGAAAAATAAAAAACCTTTCCTGGGGGGCGCAACATTGCTTTTTTTCATAGCTAGTTAAGTCTTGTCAGTAGATTTGTTTTACACATCTTGGCGAGGCTTTTTATTTCCTTGGTCAGGCTATACAAAATAAATTTCCATGATAATTTGACCCTCTGATTCATTTAACAAAAGAATATTTTGCAATATTGTTAGACAATTTTACTCTAGATTATCGAAATAGTTTCTTATGGGTAACCAATTGAGCAATATAATGGGTCTAAATAGGTAGTCAATTTTCGCGTAAAGGAAAAAATTTAGCGATCTTTTTGAACGTATTGACTAGCATGCTATATTTCTTGCAACACTGATCACTGGCGGGGGAAAGAGATCCGCCGTTGACAGCTGACTTTTTTGTAATGGCGGCAAATTGAAATTACAAGTTCAAAGTTCTTAAGCAGAATTTTTTTTTTCGACAAGAAGTGTATGAATTCTAGTGGTCGAAAAGAGATTTGTGGTGTTTACTGAGAAGATCCTTTATCTAAAACTACTGCAAAAAAAATTGTTCCGTCGATTCAGATCTGGTAATTTTGATGTTCCTCGCTGTGGTCGTCCTAGGTAAATGATGTTATCATTAAAAAGATTGAAGCAGATCGACACAAACTACAGTTGATAGCTTGACGCTATTCGCCGTCATATATATATGACTAGTATTTACGGAAAGAAGTTCAAATTTCTTTCCGTTACTATCTGCGTAGTAGTGATCTGTTCCGTGGCCAACAATCATCATTATCAAAGATAATAATGAACACAATTGGCTTTTCGTATAAAAAAATCGGACAAGCGAAAGATTTTAATGGAACGCAACCACATTGCTCTTGCACGCTGCATCATTTTTATTGATGAAACTTGGCTCAATGCAAACCACACAGTATCAAAGACCTTCACTGATGACACTGCTGCTTCCACCTCAATGGTGCCGATGGTGGGAAAGGGAGAACGGCTTATTATATGTTATGCAGGATCAGCGAAACGTTTTGTTGAAAATGCTTATAGTCTGTGGTATGGTCAGAGAACGTCCCTATTTCTTCACCCTCAACAATAAAGTATAACATTGTTTCGAGTACACATCTTGACTTTTAAAAAATACGTGATAGTCGTGCAAGCGATAAATAGAAAATAACATAGCCGACGGAAAATAGTGCAACATGACATGCAAAATAAGCTTTAGGGTGCGTTCAGTGTGGTCGCGGAGCGGGACGCCGGAATCCACTGTACTTGGGTTTATAGAAAACAAGGTCGCTCCGCTCGCTTGTCGCCAGGAGCGCCGGCTTTTAGAAATCCCCGTAGGTTCTCATGCTAATTTGATGACTCGTTTAACCCCTGAAATGTCCAACGCACACACGTGTATGCGTAAGGAATAGTTACTTTCGAGGCCGCCTAACATTAGCTAGCGTTGCCAGATGGAAAAAATAATTGACCAAGGGATTGTGTTATTATTTCTTGCAACATCTACAAAAAAAATTCTAATATGTTTTGTGATTGACGCGTCAAACAATAAAATTAGACGTCTTGCCGCGTGGCGGCTGGTGTAGTAGACGTATCGCTTAAAGCAGATTCCTGATTAGTTTTGATGTCTATGGTCATGGGTGCTCCGCACCCACTATTTACTTCTCATGGGTGCTGGAGCCCATAGAATTTAGGTACTGTTAGAATAGGGACAAACCTGAAAACATCGCGATGAAATATAACCAAATCTTATTTATTATCAACAAATTTATTGCAAATAATGTTTCATAATGACAAATATCTAAGTGAATACCTCCGTACTTGTAACAACGGTCTATTTCTCATTGACATGACAGAAGTAAACACTTAAATGTAGTTTTGCGAATATCAACTGAGAGTTTACAATAATAAACGTTACTAAACTTATCCAGGCATTCTTAATGCTCCACATGAAATTATAACACGATTCAATTTCAGATTCAGAAGCAAAATGAATACAAGCCGATAAAATGTGTTCAGCTGGTACTCACTTTGCTGAAAGTACACACAAGATTTTTTTTTATTCTCAAAGAAATGTAAAAATCAAACTCATCCACACACGCACACGCGTCTAACATATAAAACGTCGTAAATATAGTTCTCTTGTATTCGTGAATGTTTACATGATTTTAATTTGGTGTTATCTAACTATTACTAATTTAACACTAGTCTTGTACATTCCATCACTCTAGTCTGATAACTTGATAAGTATAACTTATAAATATTATACACACGGTAGTCGCACATTATAAAAAATCTGACAACACTCAGGTACATTACACTTTCGCGTTGCACTTTGTTAATTTTACACATAAAATACAAGACAATGTGTGACGTCATCTGAAAAAAGGGACCTTACTATTATAAGGTTATTTTTAACGTGTAGCGCGTGTCGTCTCATTTCTTTTGCATTTAAGTGATAATGAATCGGTAACAAAGGACAAGAGCACGCGCCTCCGCCACGGTCTGCTGCACGGTACGACGGCGAGAGCACGCTCTTTTTCGATTTCATAGAAAACATTTCATAATATCAATTACGTAATAGTTGTTGGCCTCTCATACATCAGCGAAGTTTACGAAAAGTGTATTTTTATTTCATAGCATAGATAGCTATAAACGCAACACTATATTGAGACTTAGTGAAATCTTTAATAAATACATATTTTTATTGCTTTATGTTAAAAATCGGATGTTAGAATGTATTTCTATTTAAACAAAATCTCGAATCTGCACCAAAGTCAATTAACAGATTCTATAACAAACGACGCATCAATGAAACAACGCAATTTTAAGTTAAAAAATATTAAGCAAAGTCAATAAGTACAAAGCAACAATAAGCTCCCTTTGCTAAGACAATGTCATATAATAAACAAATTGAACAAGGCACAACTAAATAAGATTGAATGTCTACACTTCCTTGAGACCTCATATAAATATGTATAAGTAATAACATTATTTCTCTAGCAACACGAAGGTAATACACGATTACTTAATCCAGGGAGGAGTTAACAATGTTGCACGACTATTTTCTTCTATGTGTGAAAAAACTATCAAACAATAGATTGTAATAATCTTTACAATAATTTTTACTTACGTCTAATGCAAAAAACAAAATAAGGCATTTATTTCCCTACATATATGTCGTAAATATACTTCTGGTTCGCTCACATTATCTGTTCCGAGTCCATGGAGGTGGCCTAGCTCTATTACAATACACTGCAATTTGTTTTTTATTGAGATCAACACATCCGTAATATTATTTGGTCCAATTAAGTAATAATATTTCCCATGGAGTCGAAACAAATCAACTAACACTCATTTTTGGCTCAAATTATTTTCATACAAAGTCCATAATTTTACAAAAACATACCTTTTTATATCATCTTTTACGTGCTAATTTTGATATAGTTTTATATTACAGTCAGGGTTAGAAATGATAATTATCTTGATAATGATGTTTTGATAATTATCTTGATAATGATGTTTTGATAATTATCTTGATAATAATGTTTTGATAATTTAAGTTGAAAATATGGCCAATTCTCATTCACATTCGCCGCATTAAAATTAATATCGGAACGCAAATTTTTGAATGTGTTTTATTTATTAATAAACGAGCTGAATTTTTTACTGCGCTGCCCATGGTATTCTCGTGGTAAATATTGACTTCCCGGGAGATTATAACAGACTATGTTAGTAAGATCGTAGCTATTCAACAGTAAAACAGTTTTTAAAATCGGTTGGATAGTTTTTGAGATTATCAAAGAGAAAAATCAATCGTTTCTTTTTTATAATATTATTACAGACCAGCATTCGGCTACGGTAGCGTGAACCTGAGTAAAGATCGGTTGGTATCTATTTATCCAATAATTATCGGATAATAACAACAAGAATAATTATCTGATTAATTTCGAACCCCGATTACAGTTATATAATATAAATATCTCACTGCTGTAGTTAGATCGCCTCGTTGGTCTCGAACTCGGCGCCCCGGCTGATGGCGATCGGTCCGTACGTTTCGTGCTGTTCTAATTTCAGCACCTGATACTTTTTGAGAACAAGTAAACTGTAGAATTTTTGCGCGACCTGCAAACAAATTTGACTATGTATATTATGCTCAGAGAAGACTACCGTGAACTGTACTACATTTCCCATTTTATCCTATACCCCCACTATACAGTAATGTACTGTTTCAGTAATGAGTGAGATATGACAGTACCCCATTTTCATCCCATCCCATCATATCTTTCTCCTTTTTCACAACCCTTACTCTAAATCGATTACTAAATCTCCAAAGGACTACCCACCTCTTCAGTCAACTCGTGACCAAGGCCGGTGTAACCCGTGCCGAAAAGTCGAGTAGAAATAAAATTGTTGTGTGCGGGCGCGAGGTCTGTAAAGCTGAGCTTTAGTCGGGCGGCGAGCTTGGGCCGCATTGCCGCTCGACGATCAGCACGCGCTTCTAAAATTGCTCCTGTCGCGCCCTCCGGCATTTGTAACGTGACACGAGACAACCGTGACACACTTAACGTGACGTGACACGCTAACGTGACACACCGTTTATAATGGACACACCTGGGTGTCTCTCTACAATTATTGTGCATAATTTCATTATCCGAACTACTTGAAAATATTTTTTAATGACGAGAATTCAAAACAAAATGTTTCAAAAAGTAATTTCTTGATCAGTGTTTTGCAATAGTGATCGTTACTACTGAAAACATTTTGTATTTAATTGTTTTATAAAAATAACAGAAATGGAATACATGGTAATGATAAGTGTTTCATGAATTTTTATCAAGTCTCACTACCGCAACATTCTCTCCTTACAAATATCTTGTCAGTACAAGGTAGCTTCACGTACTTACTTCAAACGAAGGCCATCGATACTGATTTAAATTTAACTCTTAAAAATTCGAATATATTCTTTACTGAACTTCAGGTGATCAAAAGTCAGGGATTTATGGCCCACTAGAAGAATTACCCACCTGTTTTCTGTTGTTGTGCGCGGGCGCGAGGTCTGTAAAGCTGAGCTGCAGCCCGACGGCGAGCTTGGGCCGCATGGCGGCGAACAGCTGTGCGGCGCGCCGGTTCAACACGCGCTCCTCGAACTGCTCCTCCGTCTCGCCCGCCTCGCGCTCGCCCTCCGACGGCTGAACGACAAGTTACTTTTATTATTATTTAACGCTAATTATCTAACTGGACCGTACATGTCCAGAAGTAGGCAGCACATCCAGGAGTGTGCCAACATTTATCATTCTGAACTGATTTATTTATTAAAACAGGCGCACCAGTGGTACATCCACATATAAATCATTAACAAAAAATCTTACAGAAGTGTTCCATGTGGAAAACCTATTATAAGTGCACACACTCACATTTAAAAAAAATCTTTGAAGCCCACAGTAAAATAATAATAATAAAAGTTTAATTGAACTGATGTTGGCGTGTACCGCGGATATCCATGAGCGACAGTATCCACTTACCAACAGGTGAATTGTAAAGTTCGTCTGCCGCCTTCTTCCTGATAATAAATTTAACATAATATTGCCCGCTCTATTGGACTAAACCGCGCTTAATTAGTTAAATAAAATCTTTTTTCATATAATACAAAATTTAAATTACATTGATGTAGGAAAAATCGAAATTTGAGAAAATAGAACATAAACAATATAAAAAATTATTAAGATTGTAATATTTCGCTTTTTTCGCATATTGTAATGTACAGTACAATACATATGTACATGTACAGTATCAATTAAAAACACTAGAACTTCGGCTAAAAATGCGATGAAGCTTTTTTTTGTATGTATGTATTTAAAAATGACCTTGTCCTATGAGTATACATTTATTGTGTCCATGCCTGCCTATTGTTAACTAATACTTTTGTACAGACCAAAATAAAAAACGATGTTGCGCACTTTTGTATAAAACCTGGCCTGACCACAATTGTAATGTACATACATATATCATTTTTTTATTAGTAACCCTACAACGATAAGTAGTATATATAAATTAAAACCAAGACCAATACAAGATTACACTAAATAGTTATTAAACATATCTATTACTAAACACATTGGTCACACCTGTTCAATACAAACCCATAATACATACAATACTATATTATCTTATGTGGGAATGCCTCTAAAATAAAAGGACGTTTTTAGACTACTTGCACCCTTTATTTCGATTCACTAAAAAAATAATTTTATAATAATAAGAGCCCACACGTCTCAAACTACCGTTTACCGTATTCTCTCTGTGTGTCTCTCTCTTGCACACTCGACCTCTCACTCGCACCACTTGCGTACCGTTTCCCACACTTATATTAGATATAATATCTTAATTCTATGAGCGTGTATATGTATATTCGTGTGAGTGAGCGTTTGAGTGTGTGCATAATCTTCTTGGGTTCGGGTGAGTGTAATCCTGATACCTTCATTGCATTATTTACGCTGGAGTTTAACTATTGGCACTACCGGAACCCGTATTTTCATGTAGAGAATTTAATAATTTATATATGCCGTGTCGTGTTCATTGGTATTAATTTGGTGAATAATATCAGTTATGTATACTTTCAGAAATTTTAAATCTTCATACAGAGAAGCTGGTTCAATGAAAACACTGAAAATATTTATTTCATCCGAAGCAAGCCTCTTTTTCAGATGAATGACTTAATATGAGTTTGCACTCGTTATGAGTGTAATAGTGAAAACTCATCAGTCATACGCATCATATTTTTTCCATCTTTTATGCGCTTTAAATTTATCGCGTATGATATTAATTAAGGACTCCTAGTACCGTACGGGAAACAACTTGGAGGAACGCATTCACTTAGGAACAAATTGGTCTATTATATCATAAATTTGCGTATAAAAACTATTGGCTACTTCATCAATTGTATTACCAATTAGGATTGAAGACCAGTCTTAAGCATTTATTATTTTTTTCATTATTAAACTACACTACACTGATCATAAATATTTTGTTGCCCACATTAATGGGATATCTATAAAAATAGTGCTTAGTAAGAAAAAAAATAATACTACAAATAACAGCTGGGTCATGCCCGCTCTCATGTATACACTTTTGGCGTGCTCTGATGATGTCAATTAGACACCCTGTATAAAAAGTCCGCTCAACCATGTCTCCCCACAGGATGCACCATCTAGGGCCCTGCACATCAGCCGACTGTGCTTTCGTCGGTGGTTGTCGTCTTTCCCTTATACATTTTTGAGATACTTGTAAGGCAGATATATTATTTCCCTGGTACTTTAGGGCCTTGTTGCCATAATAAAAATTGAACCTTATGTTAAAAGCTTTCATTTGGCATTTGTGTGGTATGTATTGGATATATCGGCTAAAATGACGCATCATTCTTTAAATGTTTAAATAGTCATATTGTATAAATGTAGCGAGATGACGGTTGTGCCTTGTATGTTGATAACGTGTACTCACGTGCTCGACGCTGGGCGGCAGGTCGTAGTCGTGGTGCGGGCTGTGCGGCGCCGTCTGCAGCTCGTCGTAGCCCAGGTTCGTCATCTGCATGCGTGTCTGCAATATAACACAACATTACACGATTATGTCATGCACTCGGCTTGAACCTAGATTCATATCTAGCTTAGCGTGTCCAGCTAGAAACTTTCCCAGTGATAGATTTTTGATAGCGAAAACGTCAACAGCTCAAAATATTTATATTTTCTTAGTTTTCGACAAAATTTTCGGAACCAGCTTATTTGTTCTCATGAGTAATATTATAAGTACCGATTATTTAATTTCAATACGATACCTATCTTAAAGTAACATGAGTAAAAGCATCAAGTATTTGTATTTGTATCAAACAAAAAGTACAATAGCGAAAAGTATGTTGGCATGTATCGCGGATGTCTATGGGCAACAGTATCCACTTACCATCTAGGGGACTGTATACTCGTTTGCGCCTTTGTAGATAAAAAATATATCGATACCTTTTCCGTGTCTCTACTCATAATGTGACAGACACGGCAAAGACAAGTGTTCACATGTACTCCGAGCACATGTTATTTGGTAACAATGTGCGCCACGGTTACCTGGTAGTCGTCGTTGTCGAGGGTGTGCTCTAGCGGCGGCGCGGCCGGAGCTACGTCGGGGGCGCGCAGCAGCGCCGACACTGGCTCGCCGCCCAGCTGCGGCATCATTGGCATCTGCTCGAGCCCGTGCTGCAGCATGCCGTGCGCGAGACCTGACAGGACAAGCGATAACACTAGGGATTGCAATCTCACAAAACAGGATCCCGCATTATTTGAGGGCATGCGGGATGCCACAAACTCGTTAAAAAATGGCGCGAACATTTATCTAAGCAAAAGCGTAACAACCAGCGGCCGAGAAGACGCATTCTGCCTCTAAGCTTGTTGGTTTAATTGTCATCATATACCTAGTCATAAAGGTATTGTTCGCGACAGGTCGACTTGGAAATCGGGGTACGCTGCGGGGGGCGCCACGTTCCACACACCCGCGCGGCGCCCGCGCTGCCCTTCAGTGTTGTACGCATCGCTCTCACGCAAGCATCGACCGATAAGCTTTCTGCACTTTCGTCCCATCAATAATATAACGGTTTTAAGTTATATAAACTATAATAATGACAAATCTAGTGGTTTAAATACAGATTCCTCGGCCGTGAAAAACGACAGTTTATACTTGGTCAAGCTCGGGAATTAGCTAGAAAAGTATTACAGAATTGTGAGTTAAAACGCAAAAATAATTCCTACTAATATAATGTTATCAATAAAATTACAATGTTAATAAATATTTTATTTTATTTTTTTAATTCAAAAATAACGATTACTACCGTTCTCACTGTCCCTTCACTAAGAAATTGCTAAGTAGACCTGTATCCAACAGTAGGCACATATTTTTTCCCCTCACTTCGCGTCATTTCCTTTTTAATATTTTATCAACATCTTTCTCTTTTCTAAACTCACGTCTGTTTGTAGTATTCCTTTTTCTTAATGTTAAATTAATTTGGTAATTTTTTGCCGTAATATTAGCCAGGTCAGTTTCAATATTTTTGTTGTCATCTTTAATGGCTGTCTTTTGCGCAGACGCCATTTAAAAAATTAATAAATCATTTTTTTAGGAGTTTGTAGTTTACCCCGAATCCCGCGGGATTGACTCCAATCCCGCAAAATTCTGCACGATTGGGAATACTGCGGGATTGCAATCCCTATACAACACATTGCACATTATTACACGAGCCTGCTCACGCACATGGTCTAGTGCGTGAGGAATGTATGGCCGTAAAAGTCCCATTAATAAATAGGTGACAGAGCCGCTGAGGAACTACACCACTTCTAAAAGATAGGGAATTGCCAAACCGGTTGGTCAGCGTGACGTTTTAAGGCCATACATCCCTCATGCACAAGACAATGTGCATGAGACACGTGTCTAGCAGTGGATACTGAGGGAGCTGGTGGCATTGCATTAAATAGTTAAAAAGTAAAGGCTATTAAATAAACAAAAAGATTTCCAAATACCACGTTTTGAAGAGACCATAGCCATAATTATATTCCAGGCTAGTTTTTACAAACATAAGCAAACTGAACCATATTATTTTATGTAAATGAAAGTTCATTACCTGAAGGCGTCATGCCGCCATGCTGTAACCCTGCCGGGGTCATGCCGCCATGTTGTAACCCCGCCGGGGTCATGCCGCCATGTTGTAACCCCGCCGGGGTCATGCCGCCATGTTGTAACCCTGCCGGGGTCATGCCGCCGTGTTGTAGCCCTGCCGGGGTCATACCGCCATGATCGAGACCACCTGCAATACAAAAGATTTTATATGTTTATTACCGTCACTATTAAAATTTATGTGGATTGTACATAAAGAGTAATAATATGTATTGTTTTCTCCTAGAAACAAGACATACAAGTAATGATTATGTAAGTATTATAGTAACAAATATGAACGACCTGCACACAACTATAATAAATCATTGTCTTTTGTCCTGTAAATTGGGTCTAAAGGCGTACAATTAAAGGCTTTTGTTTGCCTTTAGAGTAGTGTGTAGCAGCCTTTCCGAAATTGAAGATCAAGTGTGGTTAGTTAATGAAGCTGCTAATCCCACCTCGTGTCAACTCGTGACCATGACCGGTATAATCCCTGCCGAAACGTTGAGTAGAAATAAATAGTAAATAAAAACCTATAATTGTAGGCGTTTAGACCCGATTTTTACAATATAAAGGCGGACTTCCATAGCGACCATCTCGTAAGTTGCTCCATATATTTAGTACTGTCGCGGCGTCAGTGACGCGCGCATTTGTCGCTACAAACGCGACCCACGGAAATCCACCTTTAAATATGTACAAGACGCAAGTCTAAAAAACAATATAAATCGGTGACCTGGCGTGATGCCGCCGTGGTGTAGTCCGGCGGGTGTGAGTCCGCCGTGAACAAGACCGCCGGGAGTCATGCCGCTCTCCAAACTCAGCCCCGGGGTCATGCCGCCAGGGGTCATGCCTGCAACAACAACGTATTGCATATACAACTGTAATTGGGACGTATAATCACAAGCAGATCGCGAAGAAGCCTACCATTACAAACATTGGAAAATATTTCAACACTCACTACAAATCGACTAATTGTTACCAGCAGAACTCAAAACTAATTACAGTTTAGAAGGATAGAAGATAAAGTACTGAACGAAAAATAATACAAAATCAAAAGCAAATAGTGGCGCTACACGATATCATTAACCAAACAACATCGCTTTGACAGCAGAGAGCGCGCGCTTTGCGTGGTGAGCTCACTTCTTCAGGGGTGGAAAGAACGAAATTATATGGTGAAGCAATTACAATAAATATTCACACCACAATGTGACAGTATTAGCTAAATGGTATTACTCAACCAATCAAAACAAAACTCCAATCAAATTAAAATCGGTTTAGTCATTTTTCAATTATGTTTACAGATGAGCCAAATTTGTTCAGTAGTTCTAAAATTACAACAGTTAAAATTTTTCGAAAGATCCAAAACAATAAATTCCTAACATAAAATGCAAAGCATCAGTGAATCTACCGCCTACTTCCATTTATTGCCCCCCGCCATGCGGCATGCTCCGCTGGTACAATCTGGTTGACGGGACAAGTAACCTACGACATTGGCTAAATGTTGATGTATAAAGGCTCGCGCACATTACTTGCCGCAGCGCGTGCGCAAAACTGCGACAACGCACATTACAGACGTAGCGGGCTGCAGCTCAAGTCAGGTAACAAGTAACTGCAGCAAGTAACAATAATTTAAGTCAGGTGTAGACATTCAATTCTTTATGTCATCGCACAGGCAATAACTCTCGAATTACGTCCGTTAACTGCGCCCGTTCAATGTACATTGAGGCGGACCGCGTCGCAGTGCATAGCATCGGCGCCATAAATACAGCTGGCGAGCGATCCGGCAGTGCGCTGCGACTGGATGCACCCAGCCTGGTGTGCGATGGTTTTTACAAAATAATTTTGCAAACTTTCTAGCTATGCTTAATAATTTCTATATAATACGTACTGAAACTTTCTCTTTGGTATACAGCCATGTAAAAATATGACTGTATATATGTATGTACACTGTTTAATAAATTATTGGTATTTATTTTATATATTCTATGGTATAATAAATGTCTCACCTCCGTGATGTAAACCGGCCGGCGTCATCCCGCCGAGCCCCAACTCCACTTGATGGCCCTCGCCGTGAGGCAGCCCCGCCGGAGTCAGCCCGCCGTGTGGCAACCCGCCTACACAAACATACATTTGTTTTTATCGCGCCATTGAAATTACATTTCGATGTTTCAACCGAATAGATATACTGTGACTTGAAATAAAAATGACTACGAAATTAGGTATGATACTAGAAAAAAAGCCCTAATATGAAAATCAAAATATCTTGAAAAATTACTATGTTTTAGAACTAAGCAAGTCACAAATTAACAAGGCCAACCTCAAATATTCTCAAGTTCATATTTACCAAGTTACTAACAAAGGTCGATGGGAAAAAACATAAAATTAGTGAAAATGTATTTGTTATAATCGTTATAAGCAATTCTAACTGTAAAAGCGGTGGTTTCTTTTTGTACTAAAATATATGGTCTTTTAACAAATTTGGAAACGAATTTGTGACGGTTCACATCGTCCTGTGACGAAATAAGTTCTCAGATGATAAAAATGCTTATACATATGTGTATACTACCTATATATGTGGGCAGTTAAAAAAGCTGACAGTAAAAAATAATTAAATTATTCCCATTATTATTTTCTATATATGATTATAAATTATCTAATTATATACAATTATAACAACTTTTTATTTATCTTTGACTTTTTTTAGTTTTAGCATTATGTATTTATTTATGTTATTAGTTTTTATCTTATTGTACCCAATTTTCTTCAATGGCCCCATTGAAAACCAGCGCTGTGGCTTGACCGCGGCATATGGTGAGTTGGAGACCGTTCCGCCGTCGCAGCGCACATATTATTTTTTTAGAATAAGTCTTAATATTTGTGTTTTTTATTTTATGTTCATTCTTTTTTTTCTTGTTATGTGTAATTTGATTGTTTCTCACCTTTTATTGTGTATTGTGGTGTCCCAATAAAGTTATGCATATGTCTAAATTAAAGCTAAGAATAGAACAGCGATTCATACCATGATTCGCCCACGGTGTTGACATTAACTGACTTAACATTAAAAGATCTATAAAATAAAATATTTCATTTAAGGTATATCTCAAGTGTGTTGGTACGCGTTGATATTTTTGGATACATTTACACGTCGTTTTTAACGATTGCAGGCTTTAAACTCTTGAGCATTAATAAGACTCGAGCCTATAACGCTCAGCAGCATTTAACGATCGAGTCTTAAAAGTTCATTAGCGCTCGACGATCAGCGGTCATTTTTACAACACCAGATCTGTGTCGCGCGTAGTTATCGACTATAACAATACATTACAAGCAGTTATCGAACACGTACCCGGTGTGATGGGCCCCTGCAGCAGCGGTCCGGGGGTGAGTCCACCCTGCAGCAGCGTGCCGGGCGTTAGCGGGCCCAGCGCGCCCGGTGTCAGAGGCGCCACCAGGGAACTGAGCATAGTGCCTGCACAAAGCACATACAAAGTTAAAATAGAATAAGTCAAAGTATCTTTAAAATCGGGACAGACCGGATCTAAGCTGCCCCATATCCCTGTCCCTAGGTTGCCTGGAAGAGATCGCCTCAGCGATAAGGTCGCCTACTGTATTCTGTCATTTATTATTTGCACACATGTAATAACTATTTGTATGCAATAGAGTATTTATTATTACTATTATTATAAGCATAACTAAACATAGATACTAAGGATGTTTCAAAAAGCAAAAAACACTATTACTCGCGGACTTGTAAAATTAGAAAATATTTGTTTAATTCAATTATTAAATAATTGTTAGAACAACTTAAAAGTTACGTACTAATAACGTGACTAATTTTCAAATAAATTTTGATTAGTGTTTTTTCTCTTTATAGAAAACCTCTTGCTACTACTCAGGTTGGGATTTTACTATACGGTTAGTATTCGAGTATTCGATTAAAGAATGGCGAATACGAATACCTGAAAATTAGCGAGTAAATATTCGGAACATCCCTAGACTCAGCGCTCGACCGTGGATTTTTTACATTCGACTATACATATGGCTACAACACAATACGTATGGCCATGTGGTGTCTGCCGGCTAAAAGGCGACTAAGGGATAACAAAATCGCTACCGCAACCCCGAGAAACAACACCACCTCTAAGAGTGGACTATACAACCCGCTTGGATAGCGTGCCGTTTTAAGACCGTACATCTTTCGTGGACATGACAATGTGCATGAGGCCAGTGTCCAGCACTAGACGATAAAAGAGTATGTTACGGTACGATTACTGTACATTCTCGACGCCTATAAGTTGTATTCCTACGTGTTTTCGAACTGCAAATGATAGTTAAAATAATTGGAAGGATGTTTGTGTCAGTAACATTACCTGGCGTGTGCGGCGGCTCGATGTCGGCGTGGTCGTGCGGGTGCGGCGAGTGCGGCATCGCCGGCTCCGGCGTCGCCTCCGGCTCTACCCGCCCACCACATGCCGTTGTTAGTACGTTATTGTGCACGCTATGTACAGCATTCTATACACTCACTGAGCTGTTTGTTTTGGGAGATTTACAAGAAATCTACATGTTGCGGAGATCGGGACTTTCGAATTTCGAAAAACAAAAAGAATAGAACCGAAAGTATATGCGTGCATCAACCCAAAAAACATTGCGCGTAACAATCAGGTACTTCGATATTAGTCAATACTATAGTATAATACTCACAGGGCACAAGCGTCCCTTTGCAATAAGAGGATTTTGGACCAATATCCACCAAATGAGTCCAATACGGATATTTATGTATAAAATGCTCCAGATTTTTTATATAATTAATCGCGAATTTCCTTACGATATTTTCCTTCAGCGCGGAGCATTAGCTAATATAATTGAAACCCAGTGACTGTATATAATACCTTTGGTTTTTAAAAGCTAAAGTGGGGCTTAAAAGTGGAGTCAGATCAGTTAGAGAAATATGAGAGAGAATTTTAGAAAGCAATTAAGACTTGAACAGATTATAGGAACACCAGTTATTAATTTATTACCAGAGGTTGGGGTTAGGTACTGTGATTTTGGTACTTGTGACATAATGTATACTTTAATATGGATATACCCCGGGATTCTGAATCTGGCTGTTAATGTTGTTGTACCTACTTGCAACTATGTCTATACTATATTGTGTGTGTTTATCGGATTATCGAAAATCGATACATTTTATATACCCACATTGTTACGAGGCGTATAGCTCGTAGTAGGAATATCAAGATAGAGAAGATAGGTTTTAAAAAACTTGTTACAGTAAACTCAGTTACATAGCGAAATAAACATAGGTACTTAGAATAAACTTATGATGTGATTTTCGGAAAGGGGGAATGTCCATATTCATTTTTCTCACTAAAAATCCAAAAATCACACGACCCAACGCCGCCCTCTGTTTATTATAGATAAGACGTGATAAAGAAGCATTATGTCTATACAAATTGCACTGTAATGTCAGGATATAATACAACGTGTTTCAGCTAAAATGGTGAACATCGTGATAATATATATAATTAAGCAATGAGAATACTGAACATGCTAGACTTTATAAAAAGTTTTAGTTCACTTTAAAGCATAATCAAGTAAAAAAAACGTGGTACAAGAAAATAACAGGAAAAAATCTTTGGCTGTTACCAGTTAATTTATATGAAAAATACGAACTCGATACTCCATATTTTCTGTTGTAAAACTAGTATTCTCCGAGAAAAAAAATTTATGTAGGTAGATAATTAGATGTCAGCTTTTGGTTATCAAAAACAGATTATTTTAATTTTCCAAAACTAGTCACGTAACTTAATTCAAGAAATTCAATATTTACTATGTGATCGATCATACACCTATACAATCAATAGATACTCGTACAAAAGAAACAACAAGTATCGAGATATTTCCGGTACACAATAAATTCAACTTAATATTCAAAAAATGTCTACGTTTCTTTTGCCAGACTAATTCCAGTTATCAGCATGAAGGGGAGTTTAAAGAGAAGGGTGATTAGTTATAAGAAAAGTTATTGGGCAGAGAAAAATATGAGTAAATATTTAATAATAGATTTGTGATTTAACTTACCGGCAGAGGGTTCATAATCGTGTGACGCGGGCGTCGGAGGCTCCACTTCCATTGGCGTCGGCGCTGGTGTTTCTGGAGGCTGTATCGTCTATAAACAGAGTGGTGATTGCAGAAAGTTGAGAAAAACAGTGGGGAGATGATGGGATTTTTGCTTTTATTGTTTCGCGTTTCAAAAGTACGTTCGGCAAAAAGTAAAGCTATGCCTTTCTTCCGTATTTCTTGTAAAAGAAGTTTGTTCGACATTTTTAAAAGGGACTAAGTATTGTCAACTAAAATTGTAATGAGACTAGACTAGACTAAAAATTGTAATGAGAAACAGATTCGATACTGTGCGTGTGCACATACGTCACTCACACAAACAAGCATCACATCATGTTTGTATGAAAATTACTTGTAATTTACATATTCTATTGTCGACTATGGGAGCCAGGGGTCGCTACTCGTGTCACAAATACACCGCGAGGACAAGCGTGAACACAGACGTCATTGTCTGTTTAATACATACTGTAACTCTCATTTTGCTCATGAGAGTCGTGAGAATCAGACAATGACAAAGCCCATACATGAAATTTTGCAATATTTACGACATTATAGTAGTTTCATCGTGTGTGTGAGAATTATGCTTTTTAAAGTATAGAAACAAGGCAGCAGACAATCCACTTGGTGATAAATGGATATTGTCCTCCGTGGACATCTGTAATACATTTATTTATTTATTCATTGTAACAATTACAAATTGTACTTTTTGGCGGGAACTCGAGAAGTGTAGTTGAGTTTGTGTGATTAATTGTAAAAATTGTGTACTGCACGTTTTGTGGTTTAATATTGATAGTTTAAACTTCAAAGTGCTTTTTATGCATCATGTTTGTGATAATGATAATATAATCAAATAAAAGCATGGGACTGCGTTTTTCGTGTCCAAGGAACCCTCTTTGCCCCTTAGTAAACCTACTATCACTTTACTGAGCGTCGCCTGACATACCTACTTCGAAATATCCATCGTGTAAGGAGACAAGACATCAGTCTCGTCGTTTATTTACAAACGTGTAATAAATGAATGAAAAACTTTTTTTTTATGCTTCAGGCCATCAAAACTGAAAATGCAGGGTGGCTCGATATTTCTACTCAACGTTTCGGCACGGGTTACACCAGCCGTGGTCAAGAGTTGACTGATGTGGCGGGTAGTCCAGGATGGAAGCTGCGAGCAGTTTTATAAACTACCCACATTTGATATTCACAATCGGAAAGGCTGCAACACTATAGTAACAATGTCCGCAAACGTACTGGACGGTAAATCGCAAGATTTAAATTTGTTAATCACTGGATTCCACGTCAAACGACATCTTACCAATTGAATTTTTTATATTTCCTAATTTCAATCGCTTCACATACAGTCCTGGGATAATAGTGACATTCAGTGGAGAGGATGTTTGAAGTGCAGAGTTGTATCCGGTGATTAATTCCAGCATTGAGAAAGTGTAAAATAAAGGTACACAAAACCTTTAATTTTACGCATTCAGACCAGATTTACAATACAAAATGTGTACAAAACGCGGAAATTTAAAAAGTTATGTGGACGTGATTGTCAAGAATATGAGGTGTGTGAGATGGTGTCATGTGACGCATACGTCACCTCGTCATGTTTCCTTTTGCGGGGCAGGCGGCGCGTGACGAGCGCGGTCTCGGGCTCTGGCGAGCGCGCCTCCGCCTCCTCGGCCTCGCTACGCAGCGTCATGTTGCGCTGGTACTTCTGCTCAACACACACAACACACATATTAGCGAGCGACGATTGAGTGATAAAATTTGTGTTGTTAAAAAGCCATCGATCAACCAAAATACAGATATGTGTCCTATCGAGATACAGATTCTATCCCTCCCCATTTTGCATTCCCTTTCTCCCAATCCATTCGTAAATCTCTAGAGGTAGCCAGCGCATTCGCGGGCCTGCCAACGTTTGTGATTCTGAACTGATATTGGCATGTATCACATATGTCTATGGACGACAGTATCGACTGTCGTCTATAGTCGTAGTCTGCCACCTTTTTCCATAAAAACAGATATGTAGTACAGCATTGGGACCCTAAAAGCGGCCTCGCTTGCAAGGCGGTCAAATTTACCGACCCGTCAATTTAGTCTGTTTTCCTGGTTTCCTGTAAAACGTGTGTGCCCTGTAGAGGAACATTACACACTGATATCAATCAATAGGGACTCTCAGCTTGTTTTGCCAATTGCATCAGTAATTCCATCTCCTATTGGCGATACTGCTGAGCGGAAATAACGGCGCTTTTACACAAGAAAAGTCTTATGGTAACATCAGTTAGTCATCAATGGTAATTAAATTATTGTATTTGATAATTGGTTCGAATCCCGATCGGACTACATTCGTTTACAGACAGGTGTATTTTTCAGGTCTGGGTGTTGCACATGTGTTTCTGGACCCACAACAATAGTGAATACTGGAACCCAATTGGTAATGTTCTTGCTATAATCACATACAAATGAAAGACAAATGTTTAGATCCAAGTAAGTTGAGTTTGTATTTGGGCATATAAATATAATGCAGTGTATCCTAGTGTAGGCGATTGAATATTATTATTATTACTATATTACCTTGAACAGCACTCTGGAGGGTATAGGCCTGGCGGGTAATGTGAACAATTTCTCCACGCCGCCAGTTTCCTTCCAATGCATAAGTCGTCTGGTGGGCGGCGCCAAGTCCAGTGTCGTCACGATGTCCGATGTATTACTCAATTGGTTTTTCATTTCCTCACCAGATATGTTCTTCACTTCGTCTACAATTAGCTTGCGCTTACGTTTCGCTTTTGTTATTCCTGCAATAGAGTTAGATGTATTCAGAGCATCTATTATTTTTCGTCTTTGAATGTGGCCTTCGTGAGCGTAGCCGTTACAGTAAATGTGGTTAGCTTGATTCCCGTGGGAACTCTATAAAGAATCTGGATAAAAAGTACCCTAAATGTTAACTCAGCACATAAACTATAACTATACCTAGATTAATCGAAATTCATCTCTTATTTTTATTCATGGCAATCACTTTTTCAAAAAATATTTTATGCACAGACAGCTTACACAGCTTTGTTACGATTTTTTTTCTCTTTATTTTGGAAAACTCATTACAAGGAAAAATTACAGTATAAAAAAATGTACTTAAAAACTAATAGACTTTCCTAATTTTTAAATATGAACAATCTTATGATTGGTAGCAATAAACGGAATTGTAAGGTATTAATCGATTATATGTATAGATTACTATCTGATAGAATAAAGAGAAATTGATGACGTGATCAATCTCCCACACGCCAGATAGATAAAGTCAATGATGCAATATCCCTCAATTAAGTGTTCTCTCATTCTTACCACATCAAAGACCGGTGTTGCAGAGTCGCAAAAGTCACTGTCACACGACGGGTAACAAGGTTTTTTATAGTAAAAAGGTAGTGGATGAGCAGACAGTCCACCTGGTCACTATTTGTAACAACAAGCCATATACCTGTCTGTTCTTCTCCTAAAACGACCAGTTAGCCCAGTTGGTAGCGACCCTGCCTGCTGTACTGTCCCGGGTTTCGTTCCTGGTTGCACAATCATTTGTTTGAAGACAGGTTCGGGTCTGGGTGTTGCACGTGTTGTGTTCGACTGCGTATGTTTCTAGGGTCACGACACAGGGAATCCTAGTATGGGCCATAAAGTGTGGTGTTATTATTACAAAACAAAAAAATAAGAGTCGTGAAATGTACCTTTGAGTACGGTCGCGTCGACGGGCGCGAGCGCGAAGGACTCCTCTTCGTTCTGCAGCAACGTGGTGGTGTCCGCGACCGGCGCCGCCTCCGCCACCTCTGCAGGCACCGCAGGAGTTACGCCCTCGACGTCCACCTCCTGACCGACAATACATTCATATACAGGATTAAATAAAAAATGGTAATAATTAAATAAGCAACAGAAAAATACTAAATGGGCAGCAAATCGATGGTAGCACATTAAAATTTAAAGATGGGTTGGGTTTAGGTTCTCCGGTAAGTGCGGCGAAACGTAATGTAACTTTATAATGATATTCTTAGTGATTTAAAATGATTTATTTCAATACTCAAAAATAATCGATTTTGTTGATTATAATTTGCTGTTTATTTATTATTTTTTACTGCTTGTTTAAATAAAAGCCACTTAATATTGAATTGAAGTATCAAAATTATTTTCTAACTATTTTTAGTGACAGCCATTACTTTTTTTAATTTGCCATGCTTTTTTTTCGAGTCTCAACTTTCATTTGCCAAACTAATATAATGTGAGCAGTGTGTATTTCGTACACAGCTGTGTCGGGATTAGCGTTTCGCCGCCGTGTGCGCGATATTCGATTGTGTCTGCTGTGTCCCTACTTGTGTGTCTGCTGTGTACAGTGCCTCCCATTTAAGGCGCCTCCGGCGCCCTGTGCATCCGCACGGATCGCATATAGGGCTGCCACCCCTCCAGGTTTGAACCAGACTCTCCAAGTTTGAAGGATGTTCGTCCGGGCTACGAGTTAACATCGTAAATCGCCAGGCGAACGCGGCCGTGACGTCGAACATTCAAAAATCTCAGAAAAATAAGAAGTTAATTTTCAAGTTGGTTATGATTTTCAAACATACTAATACAGATTTTTTTTAAAGATTATTGTTGTGTGATATAAATGCAAAAGTATAATTTAAAGCGTGGCCGCTGCGTATCAAAGACTGTATAAGTTTATCTTGTGCTAATTATTATTAGTAATTTAATATTATCCCATCGAAAACATTAATATGTTATAGATTAGTTAAAAATGTACTACTGTAGCGCGCATTTCTAGTAAGCGTATGGTGGGACGTGTACCTCGCCCCTCGCGTTCCTCACCCCGTGCTTCGCCTCCCGTGAGGCCCCAGTGCTCATGTGGCAGTCGACGCGGGCATTGGCGTCTTCCAACCGCGCCGCACTCGTGCTCTAAGCTTGTGCATTATTGTAATAAAGAGAAACCCTGAGAAACAAGTCTCGCCTCATTTACACAAACCCCAACGTGGGTTTTCTACAGTGGCGTTCATCTTGAGTTTTTACAGTGGCATTCAATGTAAGGCCTTCACACTGGCGTACATTTTGAGGTCCCTACACTAGCGCACATCTTGAGACTATTACACTACTAAATATGTTATATTGTGTTTTTGTCCCATTTTTTAATCTCAGGGTTTATGGTATTCCGAAAGTGGCAGCCCTAGTCGCACACCCTTAAATCCGACACTCATGCATAGAGTACGACGTTACCATCGGCCTCGTGGAGGGCGGTCGCGGCGGGGCAGGTGTGGCGGGCGGCGGCATTAGGTCGGCGGGCGGCGGCTCGTGCGGCGGCGAACCCGCCCAGCTGTGGTCCGGCGACGCGCCCCCCTCGTAGTGATCGCCTATATCCGAATCCGAGTCGGCCGGGTCCGGCGCCGCCGCTGCCGGCTCGCTCACGCCCGCCGCTTCGATTTCCGCCTGCGACAATAATAATAATATTTATTTACTCATGAGAACAAATATCCACAATAATATTCGTATACAATAATTTCAAAACTATGTTAGTATATCTTATAACTAAATTTGACCTTACTCTATTTATTAACTGCCACATTGGGCAGTTAAATTAGCAGATATCATTTTCAGGATGGTGTTGGACTACACAGATTTGAAGCAGTTTTCTTACGCAGAATGGTATCTGCACCGTACTCCACGAACATTCCACCAACAATGCAGAAACGAGGCAAACCCAACAGCATCAATACAATACACTTAATAATCTGTCCCTTTTAAATTCAGCAAACCAGTAAGCGACTGTGAATACGGTAAAGCCCCTAATGTCTGCTGGATGTCCAAAAACATCCTTCCTGGACTTTTTTTCAGACACAGGTACTTTATTACTGCACATAACTCGTTTTTTTCCATAATTGGATGTTTTTAACAACTCATTACACAAAGTATTTTTTTTTTATAGACGGGGGCGGACGAGCAAGCGGTCCCACGTGATAGTAAGTGTTACCGCCGCCCATGGACACCTGCAACACCAGGGGGCATGCGAGCGCGCCGCCGACCTTGCAAAATCCTATTCACAGCTCTCTTGAAGAACCCCATATCGTAGCCCAATTAATTACTAACGAGTACTAAGATCGAATCAAGTGACACTTGACATAAATATTGTGCGATAGTGATTCTTTAAAATAAAAAGTAAACTACCCTCAAAAAGTTTTCATTAACATGCGTTTCTAAGAACTTTTTGATTGACCTTCCTACAAACAATAAATGACTGTGGGGTTTATTGTTATGAGTATGGGGTAGAGCTTCAATCGCAGCGATACTGCGTCGAGCACTTTGAGTATTGCAAGTCACGACTATATTGCATGTACTATGTTGGGCGTAACAAGTCGCACTGTTATCGTAACGCCCATAATATGTCGCCTCAGTACCATTTTGTTTGAACTGCAATCGTGAAGACGTGACAGTATTTTAATTTTAAATCTAAACGAAATCCAGGTACATTATTAGATTAGTATAGCAATGAAGACATCTTGATGTTGTGAATATTACAATTACGCGTAAGTACGCGCGAATGACACTACTACAGTAACGTCATTGCCACAATAAGGCAGTCCTTTAACTTTGATTTCTAACTAGTATAATTCAGTCACTTTTCTACAATTATTTTGATTCTGATCTCACAGAACGATTTCTAGTATTATCAGTAAAATTGTAAAATAAGTCAAATATCCAACTGTATGGTGACAATATTACAAACTTGCAGGGACTGTGGCTGGGTGGAAGTGCCGGGCAGGCCGGCGGCGGCGGCGGCCGCGGCGCTGCCCGCCGTCACGTCTCCGAACAAGTCTCCTTCGAACAGACCGCCCGCATCTGCGCGCAATCATAAATACATTATTGCAACGGCTTATATTTTAACGAGCAGCAAAATAATACTAAATGGGTAGAAAATGATGATCAACAAAGCAAACGATTTTTGAATGCCTAAAATAAACAATTTTTAATTACTAAGAATATCAACACAAAATCTATTTTCGCAGACTCCTACATCTATATTGTCACCAGAGAACCTATAAATTTAACCCACCTACAAATTTGCTATAGACTCAGTATTTTTGGTGCCCATTTAATTATTTCTTACCCCTTACAAGTCAGAGGTGGATAAAGAGCTTGACAAGCTAGGTGATGGCCCAGAGCGCTAACGGGAATGGCGTCGCAAGCAGAAAATCTAATTTTTCATCTGAATACACATTATAATGGCCATCATTAAAGAAACTTCGATATACTTTTATACGCGCGAAAAACGCTGCGCCTAAAGGGGCGCTGCAGATTTTCCACCCAGGGCGCCAGACACAGTGCCGGCTTTACCTATGGTGCAGGGTGTGCGGCACACACAGGCGCAGGGTGTTAGGGGGCGCCGAGCGCCGCTCGCGACGCCTCCAAAGAGCCTACTAGAGGGCGCCAGGGTATTGATTGCACCCGGGCGCTGAACGTTTGAACCGGCCCTGCTAAAAGTCTTCTTTTATAACTGTTTTATAAGTCAATAGTTAATTATTATTCATATTAATTATTTATAGTTAACTATTTTATAAGTCTTGTGTACTACGACCACATCAAATACAGTAAAACTTTGTACCAAATTATCTGGATAAAGTTAGTATTTTCAATTTTATTAGGGACTATTTTGAATTTAAGTTAAAATATAGGTATGTAACTGATTAGCAAATCAACTGTAATTCCTAATGAATTTTGTTCTTACCGAAAACCTTTTTCACCTTCTATTCTCAATGAGTCTTTACTATTAAAAAGTATTCAAGTATTGGTTTAGAAAATGGTGAATATAACATGAATACAAATACTTGAAAATTGGCAAGTATCCACCAAAACGAATGGCAGTTTTCGGAACATCCCTGGTATGTATACATTATATACAATTGTATATATTACATATTCTGTTATTAGTAATATTTGTATTACTAAATCTCTTCTTCTAAATCATTTCTATCCATTGGTTGCCTGGAAGAAATCGCTTTTGGCAATAACGCCCTTGAGTACATTTATATTCCAAGTTAAATGTAACAAATAGTTGAGTTAAAACAGGAATGCAATAAAGAATGCTCATTAAGTCATTCAATAACGATATTGAACTCACGTCCGAAGTCCCCCACATCGCCAATAGTAGCCCCGAAGCCGTCGTCAATAGCGGTGTGCGGTGCGGTCTCCATGCGACGCTCCTCGGCTGGCGTCGCTAGTACCGGCACCGCTACACTCGTGCTCGGGATACCCGGTTCTTTGCCCAGCTCCAGGGACGAGCCGTCGCCGAAAAGAATGTTACTCTGAAATACACAACATTTGCAACATTGATATTCATTCTAATTTTTTTGATATATACTAGATGGCAGACGAACGGACGGGCCACATAATGGTAAGTGGTCACCGCCGTTCATGGACACCTACAACACCAGGGGACTTGCTGGTGGGCTGCCGACCTTGCAGAATCCTGTTCACAGCTCTCTTGAAGAGCCCCATATCGTAGACTACTTACTCTACGACGTAGAGTAACGGAAATACGTAGAGTACTGGCAATTTATTCCACAACTTTCGGGTTCGCGGTATAAAGTATATTTTTGACTGCACTGTAGGCAGTGACTCTTATGTTAAGGAAGTGCGGACGAACCGCACGACGATGACGAGCGGGGCGATGGTAAAAACCCGAAGTTGGCATCAAATTGAAGAACTCGTCAGAAAATTCCCTATTATAAAGGTGGTAGAAAACGCAGAGAGATGCAACATCTTTCCAGATGCTGAGCGGTTCTAAATCACCTATGAGAGTAGGATCGTCGACAATTCGGATAGCGCGTCGTTGGACGGTGTCAAGAGGGTCCAGTTGATACTTTGGTGCATTGGCCCAGAGGTGTGAGTAGTACTCCATGTGGGGCTAACTTGAGCTTTATAAAGCGACAAGCATTGCCCCCAAGAGAAGAACTGCTTTGCTCTATTCAGTACACCAAGCTTTTTACTAGCAAGTTTTGTCTTGCTCTCCAGATGACGCCAAAACTCGACTTTGCTCAAAATATCAACGCCACGGATGCCAAATCTCTCAGAGATCTTGAGAGGAATGTTCTGAAATCGAGGTGCCACGACAAATGGAGCTTTCTTAGTGGATAATGCACAGAGTTGTATCTTGCTAGGGTTAAATTGGAACAAATTAAGTTTACCCCAATTCGAGACTCCGTCTAAGGAGTTCTCGATTCCGAACGTATACCTTAGACGGCTCTCTTCCACCTGGGCCAGAGGGATATTCGCACGGCCCTTATACAAAGCTTTCCGAGTACTGTCGACTTGTAACAGATTATTAATATGCTGAAGAAACAGTGTGGGAAGAGCACAGAGCTTTTAATTGACATGGTGTCAGAGCAGCTATCATCAGCAACGAGTTTGATGCTCCATCCAGCCAAAAAACTGGAAACCCATATGCATAAAATCCCTTGGGGAAACTAAATAATGGTAACTAGGAATGCGGTGCTTTGTGCCAGATTTGCCATCGCTTATCAGCTGACGATCCTCTAGGTATCGCAGAAGTTGTGCGTTAATGACGGTTTCCATCACCCTGGAGAGGATCACTATCACTATTGGCCGGGCCTTTTTTTGGGCAACCGGTGGACGTGAGCTACTTTCCAAGCTTTCAGGAAATGTCTCATGGAGTAAGAGAGCTTAAAGAGTCACATTAAAACTATAATGAAATCTTAGAAAAATATAGTTTATTTTATTGACGAGATGGAGATGGTAAGCATGCAGGCGGTCCACAAGACAGTATGTGGTCACCACCGAAAAAAATTTGATTCTACAATCTCGAGCAGAACGGAATAAAAGGTAAATAAATAACTGATCAAAATTCAATAAAATTGCTAACCTGTTCCAAGCCTCCTTCTGTGCCAATAGCTTCTCGCATAATATCAGGGTGGTCTGTGTCAAAACCCATATCTCCAAACCCATCATCATGTGTCACCAGGTTTAGTGAGCCATACTCCTCTCGCATTGTTATTTCCTCAGCTCGGGACTGATTTAGGGAAAACTGGGCTTCAATATCAACCTCACTGCAAAGATTATACAAATTAATGTCATTTTTTTTATTTATCATCCTTGTAACACATACTGAAAATAATGTTAAGAATCAGAATTTAAATGGCGGATTGTACTACATCTTTTATACTGGCAGATTGCAGTTTTTTACTGATTGTTGACTTTCTGCAGATTACTGCAGACATCTTTAATACCAGCATTTTTTTTTTAATGGTCACCAGACACGGTTTAAGGCGAGCGTGGAAGGCGCTCTGTCAGGAGCAAAAAGCATGTGCAGCAACAAGTCTAAGTCCCCCCCACCCTTCCCCGGATACCGACTGGCGGAAAGGCTTAGGGCGTTGATTTGGGAGGGTAACGCGGGATCGCGTCGGCGAGAAGCGCCCAGGCACGTGCCTATACCTGGTAAAAGTGATGAAAGCCGGTGCGTGTTCACGGTGTAGCGAGGGGGTATGTCCTCGTCTACGCCGGCGGAGATGGTATATATGTAACCTGTGAGTGTAGTGTAAGAACTGGTGACTCTTGAAAGTCCACTAGGACCACAACAATTTAGGCAATCCGAAAAAAAAAGTAAGAACCGCCTTGGCAGCAGTAATTGGTTTGTCTAGAATGTGCCGAGAACAATGACAATGATGTAACGAAGATGGCATTCCTATTGGGGACATAGGTTAGGCTAGCAATTACATACATCGGATTATTTATTTGAGTCAGGCATATGACATATAGAACTATCAAACAGAGTGAAATTTGTACAGAGATGACACTTTATTGACAGTTCTATATATCATATCCCTGACTCCAATAAATAATCTGACTATAAGGGGGGGGGTTGGCATGGTGAAGGACTGTTGTAGTAGCGTCGAGCAGAGTCTTTCACGTATTTGATGATGGAAGGAAGTTCAAGTCCTTGTGGAGGTCGACATTGCGAGAGTACCATGGGGCAGCCACAACCTTACACAAAATTCCAATTTTGGAGGATTTGGAGTATTTTAATGTTGGAGGGTACTGCTGTGCAAGAACAACGCTAGCGAAGGTCATTATGGGACTTACGCAGGTTTTATACAATTCTAAGTGACATTTTATTTCTCCCGCCTATGAGAGAGTTGAGGTGACCCGAGTACAAAGGCGACTCGGTTATGGACAGCTTTTAGGTGTTTTTGGAAGGTCGTTGATAGTCTAGTGACTTCGAGATATTTGATCTTCCTAGACCAAGGGATACTGGCAGACACTACCTATGTAGCTCATTTTAGTAAATAGCTACCTTGAAATGTACTGCATTTCCCACTTTATCTTATTTCTCTAATGTATGCATGTTTCGATAGTGAGTGAGATGTGCCAGAGCCCATTCTCATCCTATCCCCACCCTTTGGCATCCGGGGTTGTGCCAACATTTGTCATTTTGGATTAATGTTGGCATGTATCGCGGATGTCTATGGGGGACAATATCTACTTATCATCTGATGGACTGTATGCTCACATGCCGCATTCATCCATAAAAAAAATATATAGAAGACTAATTAAAACTATTCTAACAAATTTACTTTTTTCTAAATAAGGTTCAAAATCTAAATGTAAATAATTTTAATATTCAAATGGAATCTTGTCTATACTAATATAATAAAGAGAGAGAGTGCGAATTTTGTGAGTTTGTGTGTATGTGGAGGGTAATCTCCGGAATCACTGCAACTATTTGAAAAATTCTTTCAGAATTTGAAAGGTATTTTTAATGTATTATTCCAGATGGACATATGCTATATATTATGTGCAAAAAAATTGCCAGGCATGCAATCTTTGATAAAATGCCTATTTATTGGCACTGCCATTTAAATGACCTAAAATTTAATTTAATTTGGTATATAAGATACTAAATATGCATGTAAATGATTATAATTCTTCAAGTGCAACATTTATAACTTTGGCAAAAGTTCCTATTACTCAGTATTGCTAAACATTAAAGAAAGAAATATAAAAAGTCCCTTACTTCAACTCTGGCATAGCAGTATCAAAGTCATGAAAAACCTCAGGTAAAGTGATAGCATTCATAGCTGCCTCCCTATGTTCCTCTGGCAAGTCGACCATGCCTGGCCTGAAGGCCATCTGTAAATAAACATATCTGTCTAGTAAAAATTAACCACATGAAATAAGTGATAAAAATGGTGATTGTTTCAAAAGGAAATTAAAAGGAAAGTAATATTAATTAATATTTAAAAGAAAGGAATTTAGATATAGCACAGACTATAAGGTTGGTTACTGTAAAATACCTGTTTAGGTATATGTATAAAATAATGTTACTGTATGATAATCATAATATTGTCTTAGAATGATGTATAGTATAAGAAAGATGATTAAAATGATATAGTTATGTAACATTAAATCATCACAAATTGGAGCTTAAAAAAACTTTTTCTATAATTAATTTTTGTATGAACAATATTGTCCTATTCTTATTATAAATTTTACAATATAATTGTATCCGCCTCTCATTTGTAAGTTATGAACTTCAGACAGCATTGAAAGCTTCTTCTTTTATGAGCTCTTTTCCACAATTAACCGATTGAAGCAACCTTTTTGTGTGGAGCATTGTAAGCTTATCCCCTTTTAACATAATACTAAGCCAAACACTTGAAAGTGTGATTGTCAACACATGATATATGTTGTAGATGGTTTCTTTTCTTTGTATTTTTGTTGTTTCATTTGTACTGGGTTGTAGTCAAAGGTGTTTTTTCATTTACTATACTTTATCATTTCATAACACATTGTTGTTTTCTTCCAACATAGGACTATACTCTATAGGAGTAAAACAAGAGATTTATAAGAATAACGAACCTTAATCTTGACAAATGCTTCATTACAATCTTGAAGTAAGTACTTCGCTTTTCTGGAGTAGATCCTCACGACACCAAGCAAAAGATGTCCAGAAGTTCGTAAGGCCATCTTCACTTTCGGCTTCAAGATACCATCAACAGATTTTTCAATGTTGGTCTCAAATACATGAGCTTTTGTTAATTTTTTGTCCCAATGAGCTGCTAGCCAAATCTTGGCCAGAGGGCCCTTCTTGGCCAGCACAAAGTGTGCGTAAAACATTGTGGCAATTTACAACTTGCGATTAGCAGTTACCTACATCAACGTTGTTCTGTAACAGAAAATACAACTTCATCTCCCACGTTATAAATATAACGAACAATGATATAATGCTTTGTAAGTTAAATAAATAACAAAACAATAATGAAATGAAGTATTTATTGCATATTTAAACGTTAACAAATGAAAGCAATTTGGCGCCTAATCTTTATGACAATAATTAAAGAACGAACGGGAAATATGGAAGCGAAATAACTACTGTAACGGCTGTGTAAGTATATAATTTTAATAATATCAACAAAAAAAACAATTTGTACCTAATTTTGTATCAAAAAATCATAAATTTCACCTTGCACAAAGTAAACATGACAACAATTACGCTTTCAAGATGGCGGCAAAAATGGCGGAGGAACTGTTGTTTTCGTTTAGAAACCATTTAATGAATTAAGGGTTAAAAAAGCCCTTGTTTCAATCGGTATTTATCAAAAACGTTCCGAAAATAAATATAGCACAACGCACAACTTATTAAATACGAGGGGAACTCAGATAATTTTGCAAAAAAGAAAAAATGTTCTACGAGAGTTACGAAGGCATAACCTCCGTTGCCGCTGACAACGCAGTGCCCTTAGCGCCCAACTTCAATTCCTGAGAACATTCCACATGATTATATTGTTAATAAATTAATTAAATTGTTCTGTTTTCAATCTGTATCGAATAATCAAAGAAAAAACATCCTTTTGTATTTTAATATTATAATATTAATTTTAAGTTTTTTAAAAAAGGACTTCGACAGTCAAAACATAACTCGAGTTCCAATTTCTTTTTTACATTTTTTCGAAGTACCTTATATAACCTTATACATTATAATTATAACCGGGAATGGAACCCGGGACCAATTAGCATAGTAGACTTATCCGAACCGGGAATGGAACCTGGGACCAATTAGCATAGTAGGCAGGTGCTACTACCAACTGTGCTAATCGGTCGTCAAATTATTTGTACATTATTTGTGTGTTTGTGCGATTTTTATCTCCATTAGATAATTTGTTATAATTAAAGTATTTAATAAGTTAGTCGAAATACTGAACCATATCTACACATTTTCGCCACCTCACGGACAGTTAATTGATGCCACTCCTGTAAAAGTTTCATGGACGGTTATCAATGAATTCTAAAAACCCTAATGAAAAAAGTTGACCAAATTTCGAAAAAAATGGAAATCTGTTAGCGCAAGGTCCGATGAGTATGGTGGGTGAGGGAGAGTCTCCAAGTAAAGGTCTTGAGGTTTAAAAACTGTCGAGAAGTGTGAGGGCGGATATTGTTATGAAAAAGCAGTGGAGATGGATTGATCAAACATGGTTGCTTGCCAGCTTTTCCATCATCGTCTGCAGCTCCTTACAGTACACATCTACATCAGTCGTTTGACCGGCTCACAAGAAATTGTAGTGGACAATACCGCCACAGGACCACCAAACTGGTACCTGTAGCTTTTTCTTAGTTATCTTGCGTTTCGGACATTGTTGGGCTCCAACTCAGGAATCCAGCCACTGATACGAACGTTTACGGTTTTCATACAGGATCAATTTCTCATCACAAGTCACGATGCGATTCAAAATTCCTTCGTTTTTGTGACGGTTCAATAACAGTGCACATTTCGACGCGTTGTTGTTGCTGATGTTCGTTCAGTTTAGGGGCCGTTCAAGTATTACGTAAGCAGAAGTTTAGTCATTTTTAACCCCAACCCCTCCCCCCCCCCCGTTAGCGAAAGTAAGCAAAGCTTTTACCCCCTCCCCCATGCTTAGGTAAGCATTGGTATAATTTTTACAAAATCTGTTCGTTTCTTGAACACGTTTTACAAAAGTGTTTAATCAAAATCTACTAAATTTTGCCAAAAAAATACGAAAAGTAAATAAATAAATATTGCTGACGTAATCGCCATTCAGACCTCCCCGTCCCCCATGTCATCAAAAATAACCAAAGCAAAAAAAACCTTTGCTTTGCTTAGCGATAACTTATTTACTTTCATTTGCTGCGTTTTCCAGTTTCAATTTTTATTTGTCCAACAAAATTCGATTTTCCCGTAGACAGTTTGTCTACACCTCTTAGAAACATCATCTTTTCAATTACTTATAACTATCACATCGTAACCCATTTTATGTGGATACTGTCGTCCATAGACATCCGCGATCAGTCCAACATCAGTCCACGCCTACCTTTGTAGATTATAGAATAGTGGGAAAATGGGGAGGGGATGGGATGGGAATGGGCTCTGGCATATCTGACTCACTACCGAAATACGTACGTATATTGGGAAAATAACCTAGAGTAGGAAATGTAGTAAAATTCCAAGGTAGTCTTCTGTGAAAGAGGGGTAACTTAGCCAGTCGAGTGCGCTCAGCGTCTGTAGGAATTTAGCATGCACTCTCCCCCTACAAAAATGCCCTTACTTTCAAAATTACTGCATGTAATTATTATTAATCGCTCTGAGGATCATTTTATTGTTTTAAGTAATTTATATTTGCGTTAAACTTATACAGTCGTTAGATACAAGTAAAAGTTAAAGTATCAAAATATTTATAATACAAAATTCCAAAAAAAAAAGTCCTATTAAATGATTATTAAATGTTACGATTCAGACTATTTTATTTTGTCGGCTAGAATCGGTTTTTTTATTTAATACTTTTCTATATCCTGGCAATATCAAATTTGCGCCATCTTTAATTTTAACTTGTCATCTTTCAGTTGTCTTTTCCGCTTTACCTGTCTCTTACCTTACACGTATGTTCATTTTAAATCTTTGATAATCTCAATTATCCCTACAAATAAAAGTTCTTTGAAGTCAGTAAATAGAGAAATAATATGTGTCATTATAATTTACAGAGTATTTCAAATTTGTCTTATCACTAACCTAGTTTTTGATTGCAGCGTATTCGAGTCTGCATGTTTTATAAGATGGGTCTCGATTCGCCCTCTTTGTGGCCAGACCGATGATGTGACTTCTGATCAATCTGTATTGATTTTGTTGCTAGGTCTGCCACAGGCTCTACAAAATGGGCGCGTACAGATACATTCAGGAATTGTACCGAAAAAAGCTGAGCGATGTTATGCGCTTCCTCTTGCGTGTTAGAGTATGGCAATACCGCCAGTTGACTCGTATGCATCGTGCTCCTAAACCTACAAGGCCCGATAAAGCGAGGAGACTGGGCTATCGTGCCAAGCAAGGTAAATGTTCAGATTTATTCTTTTTCTATGCAACCACCCCTTTTTAGTATCCACTACTGCACATCGACTGAGAGGCCCATGTGCACATGTGCCAATGAGGACATTTACATTGTCTTGTACATGAGGGAAAATGACATGCAATGCAGGCCAACCATGTTGGCGAGTCTCACTCAGAGATCTTGTTATCCCTAAGTCTCTTTTTACCACACCCACACAAATATGGGTGGTGCTATTCTAAATCCCCTCGACACTATGTGGCCACATGGTGTTGTCCATAGTAAACGGTACCTAATGTTTTGTATTAACCGCATCATATTTTTACAGGTTATGTCATCTTCAGAATCCGCGTGCGCCGCGGTGGCCGTAAGCGGCCGGTGCCCAAGGGCGCTACCTACGGCAAACCCAAAAGCCACGGTGTCAACCAGCTGAAACCCACACGCAACCTGCAGTCTATTGCTGAGGTAAAGTATTACTACAATCTATGCATAATGTAACATCTAAACCAAGCTACCAAACAATTACATTTCTTTCTAAAAATCTAAACATGGGTACAATCCCGAAATGAGCTAAATGCACCTGCGGTGTGAGGTGTGGGGATAGGAGCACACCCCCCTCCCAGCCATCTCGCTGTACTTGTGCCGGCTAGTTAAGACATGCACTTGCTCGCTTTCTATTGTTTCTCTCGCGTCATCGATATAACGTGTTCGGTAGATTTTTTACTATACATACTTGTTAAAATCAGTGACCAAGCTTATTTAAACAAACAATCGGTGAAAGTCAAAAGTCGAAATATGGTGCGAGGATGCGTTATTATTCAAACTAATTCGCGCAAAAGACCCAAAAATAAAAAGTTCGCCTCGACGAAATTATTAAACGTGCCCGTCATATTATACTTCGTTTACCGCCCCACATGTGTGAATTGAATACCATAGAACGGGCATGGAGTAAAATTAAAAGACACCTTTGCAATCACAATGTTACTTCCGACTTATCGTTATCACGTTTGCGGCATTTAACTAATGAATCTATATCGCTAGTCACATGGAACTGACTGGCAAGATTACGAAAATCACATACCTAATTGTTTTTTTTTAGTAATTTTATTTCTCAAAACTAAACATTAAATATCTGTTCAAAACTAAAAATTATGTATACCTACTTACTATATTATCTAATGTGTGATAAATAACAAATAAATAAATAATGAAAGTAAATAAAAATGGTAAAAAATAAGTCGTTTTTTATAATTATTTGTGTGTTTTACTTTTGACCGTGACATTTAAATTAAAAATATCGACTGGAACCGATATCGATCTTTAAGTAAGATCATTGTAGTACAGCACTAAAAACAAGTGACAAAAAACGATCACATTCCTTCTGCACGCATTCAACTCCTTCCAGGACAGTAGTGCATCCAGCGTATACCTATATTTGTCATTCTTGACATCCATCAGCAACAGTATCCACTCCCCACCAGGTGGATTGTCTGCTCTTCTGTTGCCTTCTTTCTATAAAATAAGTGTTACCCAATTCTCTATAGAGAAAAACACCTAGTTTCACCTAACATTTGACACAGATGCAGTGGTTGCATTTACAAAGGAAAAAAAATTAACCAGGGACAGTTATATTTAAGAACTAAACTGCTTTTACCAATGAAAGTATTTATATTGACAGGAGCGTGTCGGTCGCCGTTGTGGAGGTCTGCGAGTGCTCAACTCCTACTGGGTAGCTCAAGACTCTTCCTACAAATACTATGAAGTCATCCTTGTTGATCCTTCCCACAAGGTAAGGCCCACATATTTTACATCCCATACCCATACCCACCATACCAGTGGTGATTCAGCAGGTATTTATAGTCCCGACCTACCACCAACTGGTGGTGCGTTAATAGTGCTGTGCCCATGAGTAAAACTATTTTACATAGAAATTAAAAAATCTTTTAATGGCAAGATTTAATTTAATACCTTTTAAGCAGAGAAAAACATGGTCAGATTAACATAATTTGTCTAATGCATGACCTAGCGAAATCTCTTTATTTACAAGCTGCATTTGTACTTGCATAATGAAATCGTCATTATCAGTTTGATTTTTTTTCGTTTTTAAGAACCATCTCTGATTCGTGGATGTCTACATTGAGTAAACGCGTTAACATGACTGTGTTTTTGTTAATTTTGGTAGTTGGTAGTTTGGTGGCGTTCACCGAAAACGCCGAATATTTCAGGCCTATGCACTTTGAACCAAAATGTTTATATATATTTTTAAAAATTTGTCATTGAGTCATGCCCATCATATTCAGATTTTATATATTGAATCCTAGTAAAACCTTATCAGCCGATACAAGAGGCAAGGCAAAATTATTTTTTCACCACCAGACCATCCAACTATCCACTATCCGTACCACCATATTTTACATAGTAATTTGTTTAAAGTCAATACTGTCCTCCTTAGATCAAACGGCACTAGTGCATTTTTATAACATACGAGAAAAATTAAAAAAAAATGTAAACTTTAAAACCTAAAGAATAATCTTTGTTTATTTATTTGCTTTATTTCTGAATATAATGTTACTTATGCTTTTGTGAAAATGTTTATTAATGTGTTTTCTTAGGAGGGCAGAGAATACCTTAAAATGAAATGATGAACTTTTATGTCATGCACCAATCTGAAAGGTTTTGCTGAAACTTCACCTACCACTTATCTGATACTACAAAACCAACTCATTTACCCTTATGTAAATGTGCTTGAGCTAACTAAAGACATTATTTCAGGCCATCCGTCGGGATCCTAAGATCAACTGGATAGTGAATGCTGTTCACAAGCATCGTGAGATGCGTGGACTTACATCAGCTGGAAAGAGTTCCCGAGGCCTCGGCAAGGGTCACAGGTTTTCACAAACCAAGGGAGGCTCCCGCAGAGCCGCGTGGATCAGACGCAACACACTGCAGCTCCACCGCAAGCGATAGACGAACCATCCATTTTCAGTCTTTCTATTTGTTTTTTTATACATTCTCAAATGGAAAGCCAGTGTTTTGTTATTAAAATATGACTAAAAATTCTGTTTTTATTTATAATATAGAATTAATTACAGATACAAAAATGTAAGTATGTGTGTATTAGCAAAGGAGGGACCTTATTGGCGGTAAGGATATGTTGACTGATCAAGATTTTCAATAGCTTAAAAATTCCTTGTTTCAAAATTGTTTAAATGGAAACATGCTCTAACATCTGTAAAGATAATAAATAAATATTAAGATTTCAATAATCTTTATATTTAAAAATTGTATAAGGTCCCTTAACTCAGATAACATCATTGTTTTATCAGATTTCATAAATATAAAATATTGATATATTAATTTGTTTGCAGATGCTGAAAATCAACAGTAGATCTGTTCCAGTTGAGAGAGGTAATTATATTTTTTGTTTAATAAAAGGTACAGACTAGCAGGACAGCAGTCCACCTGGTGGTAAATGGATACTGTCGCCCTGCGACATCCACAATACATGCCAACATCAGTCCAGAATCACAAATGTGGCGGGCACACCTCTGGATGTGCTGCCTACCTTTGCAGATATAGGAATGGAAAGAAATGGCAAAAAAAGGAGATTAGAATAGAATGGCAATGAGTGGCATCTCTCTCTCACTATCGAAACACGTACATTGGGCCAATAACATAAAGTGGGAAATGCAGTAAATCTTACGGGTATTTTGTGAGGACAGGTTAACTTGGCCAGTCTAGTGCTCCCAGGTGCTGCATTGCAGCGTACACCTTGGCCCTCCCAGTATTGAACTTTTCTTTTTAAATGAAATTCAATTTTAAATAATGATGATACAATGCAGTATGAAATGCGTAAACCGTGATTACCACGCATTTAAAACTTCCTTGGATGGCTGAAAAAAACTAAATCCATTTATTGCTACATAAATGAAGTATTCTTTTAGTACAGATTATTTTCTTGCCTTTCCAGGTATAACGACCAAGCAGGACTGCACTATTTTTCAGGTAAATAATAAAATAAATAAGTTTTCCTAACATCCAAATTCATTTTATTTTCTTGTTAAAATTACCGACTTAATGAGACAGTGAATTTGGAAATATTAATAATATCTTGTCTTGGTGAGGTTATTGTTACTTAATTTTCAATAATCCTCAATCGGGCAAGACACAATTCCTCCTTTTTCTAAATTTCAATATTCTATATCTTGACATTTTTTAATTATGATATTTTACATTACAGGTAACTACGTGTCGGTCTTCCCAAATTTTTATAAATGAAAAATATGTAATACACTCCGGGACACTTCGATGGAGGCCACCCTGCATTTTCATGTCTGAAACATAAAAAAAAATGTTAGGTCAAAGAAAAAGTTTTTATGCAGTTTGGCATATTCAACATCGTTTTGGTGTAGGTACTATTGTTCCAAATTTGAACCACGGAAGAAAAGAAGTGAATTCATTATTTTGAAAAAAAAAATAAGCAAGGAGAAAGAATGAATTGGAGCAGTTTTTTTTATTTAATGGTGTTATTTTTCAATAAAAGTTCAGTCTGGGTTTAGTCAGCGAAATGTTAGTGTACCACTTAATTTAAACCATTCTGCTGTTCAAAGAGTGTACCATCGATACCTAGACTGGCTACTTCGCCGTTTAAAGAGGACCACGATTCCAAGTGAACGACGGAAAGGCAAGATCGGTTTATCTTCAAGACTAGCTTGCGAAATCGTCACCATCGGTACAGATCCAAGAACAGCTTCGAGACTTCCGTTGAGTGGCTGTCAGCACTCGGACTGTTAGAAGGAGACTCGAAGTCTGCGAATGGCCCCTAACTGACACAAACTCACAGAGCGCCTACAGTTTGCGCGCGAACATTTACATTGGACTTAACTTCAATGGAGCCAGGTACTCTTCACTGATGAATCCAATATTATGGTGTATGGTAATTATCGAAAGTGTACCCAAGACGCAGAACGTTTTGTGCAGTGCTGTATTGAAGGGAAAGTCAGTTATGGAAGGAGTCGTGTGACAGTCTGGGTAGGAATTTCCGCAGAATGCAAAACTGGACTTCAAGTTGTGGCTATGGCTGCGACCACTAAATGGCGACCGTTACATTCATCAATACCTAGACTCATGTGATTCCATATGTGACTCCGTCAAAATTTTAAGAATGGTCAAATCAAGATAATTCAAGAGCCCACACTGCGGGAATCGTCGGGGAATACCTTCATAACGCCGATATCAGTCATGGAATGGCCACCAAGAAGCCCAGATATGAATCCCATAGAGTATTTATGGGATGAGCTAAAGAGACGTGTTCGAACTCACCACCTAGCTCCGCAGACCTTGCATGACCTGAAAACTGCCTTTGGGGGAGAGAGTGCATGCTGCAATCCAACAGCCACTGTGCGCACTCGACTGGCCACGTTACTCCTCTCTCACAGAAGACTACCTTAAAATATATTGCATTTTATCTTATTTCCCTATGTGCCCGAGCCCATTCCCATCATATCCCTCCCCATTTTCCCAACCCTTCCTCCAAATCCATTCCTGTATCTCCAAAGGTAGGCAGCGCATCCAGGGCCTGCCAACGTTTGTCATTTTGGACTAATGTTGTCATGTATCGCGGATGTTTATGGGCGACAGTATCCACTTACCATCAGGTGGACTGTATGCTCGTCTGCCGCTTTCGTACATAAAAATAAAAATAAAAAAGAGTACGAATGGGAGAACATTCCACAATACGTCATAGTGCCGTTGATTGATGCCACGCCAAACCGAATGACGACCGTCGTAAATTCTTGGAGGCAATATATATTTCTGAATAAACGATTTTTTAGGTAAACCATAATTATCTTCAAAAATCCAATACAATTCTTCCCCTTGAGAAAGGCGGCACGCTTTGTTAACACTTTGTTCAGTATTCTGAATTCAAATTTGAAACAATGGCATACTGAAATTATTGTTAGTATGCCAGCTTCAAAACTGCAAAAAAAACTAATCGATCAAACATCTCTTAAGCTCCAGGCCATCTAAACCGAAAATTCACGGTGGCTAGATTCGGGTGTCCAGGGGTAGTTTCTATGTAGGTAGTCTATATTTTACTTTGACTATAAATACAATGAAGAAAAATAAATAAATAACTTTTGAATTTGGAATTGTCATTCTCACGTGGAACAGGCTTTTCTCGTGTTGGCGCCAATCATTAGCACATTAAAATTGGATGATAATAAAAACTATATCGCTGTTGCATTACATAAAGTATCCATAGAACCAAACGCAATTTTTAAAAACTTCGCTTGCTATTATCCGAATGTTTGTCTATAAATAAAAACTTAAGTATGTACAGATGATTGAAACCATCGATCAAGCAAAATAAAGAGATGTAGTATTGCGGTCCTACTGGCATTCATACTTCAGATTATTTATTATTCATTAATCAATAAATAATCACTATATTTTATAGTAGTGGGCAGTAATTTAAGTATACCATTAAGCAGTTTGTTACCATTGTCTTGGTAAGCAGTTGTTCTGAAGGGAACTGTTACTCTATAGTTGTGCCGTTGGGAAAAACTATAGTTGATCTAGTTATTTCTTAACTGGCCAACCGAATAGTTGTTCCGTCGGGAAGAACCATAGTTGATGGAATGGAAAAAGCTATTTTCAAAACTACTGAACCGTTTTTCATAAAAAATACACAACATATCCTAGAGTATATATTCTACTATCATGTTTCTAAGTGGCGCGAATTATTAGATAATTACTTTTTACTATTGAAAATATCAACTGCATTATTTTATTACCGGTGCCTTAATTCGCAGAGTTCACTTTTTACTCTAAATCATTCTTTGAGACTAAATTATTGCCACAGTCTGCTTTGACACCCAGAATCACCTTTGAACAAAGGGAAAAATTAGCAACGGTTAATTCTCCACAGGGCAACGAAATAGTGCACCTTTGTGGCCAGTGGTGGCAAATGGGATAATTTTTCATCTTCGCTACCCCTGGTGTGGCATAGCTGGCTGGCGATGCTAACGGAATAGGCGTAGAGTAACCCAACTAGATGTTGGGCTGGAACCAAAATTACGAAAAAGCTGAAAATAGCTATATTTGTTTTCCCGTGATTTACGTGGGTGACTAGGTAAATTTTGAGATAAAAAAAAATATTTGGGTTAAAACAATTTATTACAATTCTCAAAATTCTCTTCATTTGTCCCTATACAGCGATTCATTGGTCTTCTCTAAACCAAGATTTAAAGCACTGCCTAAAGAAGAAGAAGAGTAAAGTAACGCTAAAGAAGAGTCTCCTCTTTAGAGAGGTCCTCAATAGCTGCCATAAAAGCATTCTGAGTATCCTCGGGCCTATCGAAAAGAAGGCCACGGAGTCAAAGCTTCACTTTTGGAAAGAGTGTCATGGAGCTAAATCAGAGCTCTAGGGATCTTTGTGGTCTTCAAAAACTGGTAACGTTTGCTTTGTGAGATGATGCAAGAAAAGCCCTCTCAAACCTGTTTTAGGACGTTTTTTATTTAACACTTCGAATACAGTTGGTAAACACTTCACTGTACCATTAGGCCTTAACAGTTTTATGAGCGTCTAAAGAAATTGTAAATGGCCACCCGCAGAGAAGAATGTTACCACCATTTTCTGTTCAGCAGTCAGGTGAATGAGGAACCCAACGCGAACAAAGCTTCTTGACTTGAAGCTGTTGGTGTAAAATTTCATGAATGAGCGGCGATGAAATCTTAGTCTATTTGTTTGTTGGTAGTTTTTGGATCTTCGGTGCAACATTTTCTTTACCGCCTCGATGTTTTCATTCGTTACAGAAGTCTCAGGAGGGCTTCTCTCATCTTTCAAGGAAAATTTTCGTTGTTTTAATTGAGAAAACCATGTAAAAATTATTACACGGGACGATGTGAGGTCACCAAAAGCTGATAGAAATCTATCCTAAAGGGTGTTACACCGTGCCGGGGGCGGGCCGTGCCCGTGCCGTGACGCTTCCACCGTGCACCGGCCGGGCCGGTGATTCATGCTACACCGGGCGGATTACAAGTAATTATTGCACGACCGTGTCCGCGTATGTACCGAGTGTTGTCAAGTGTGTATCCATTTCGATAAGATATTGTTATTTTACGTTTTTTTATTATTTTTCATTCTTCGCTTGAATTTTTTGTATTTTTGTATCGAACTACAAAAAGAAGATACTTAGATGAGTCATAAACCTGTGTACTTGCGCATTCATTTTAGCAATTTATCGTCGTCCATTTTGCGGTTGCGCTGTTCACCTCACTATAGTCCGTCGTCGATTGCCCTCCGGGCGCTCGGCGAACACATTCATGTTACGACGTGCCGTGGGCGGGACGGAAAAGAATACCCACCGACATTTTGACGCCGTGCCCCGGTCGGGGCACAGGCCCAGCCGGGTCTAGCATGACATGGCTCATACAAAAGTATACTAATTATACCAAAAATTATTTTATACCGCGAACCCGTAGGCTGTGGAACGAACTGCCTCAAGAGGTCTTTCCATTAAGCTACGATATGGGGTTCTTCAAGAGAGCTGTGAATAGGATTTTGCAAGGTCGGCGGCACGCCCGCATGCCCCCTGGTGTTGCAGGTGTCCATGGGCGGCGGTAACACTTACCATCACGTGGGACCGCTTGCTCGTCCGCCCTCGTCTATAAAAAAAAAAAAAAAAAAATACTATAGATCTTTGACCGTGACACGGCCCGCCCCGGCTCCACGGTGTAACGTGAATCATCCTTTACACTCGCTTTCATTTAAAATTTATTTATGTTATTAAAGTTAAATTAAATTTATTAAAGTTGATTTAAATTTTAAATCAACTTTAAAATCGTATAACATTATTGCACGAAAATGTTCTCGTTCGAATTCCATTGTTTCAAAGAAAAGCGAGCGAAATGCAATAAAAAATAAGTTTTTTTATTTTTTTTCCGTTTCGACTGAAATGGCTTTCGAAATTCTAATTTCAAATAAATGATGGTTTAAAAACGGTACAACTGAAATGAGTTCTCTTTCTGCAATTTAAATATCTCTAAATTTAAGTAGTCACCATAGGGTGACAAGTTAAATTTACAACGGTATAGTACAACTATTTAGGATTCTTTGGCGGGAGCTAGAAACGTGTGGTCGAGTTTTTGTTTCATTACTATAAAAAATATGTATTGTGGACTAGTGATAGTTTATTAAACATCAGTGTCATATTTGTGATAATCAAATAAAAGCTGCACCATGAGAAATCCAACTGTTCTCAATAAACCATCGCTTTACTGCGCGACACGTGACATTGGTAAAATAGTCGTCGCGCTCGAGTCTAAGACTGATACTGCCATCAAACCGAAGAAGAGGAAGACTAGTACAATAAATGTATACTATTTATTGTAAGCGCGTCGGCCGAGCAATATTTGTAACTTTTGATTTATTACTTAACATAATTTTATTTTTCGCCAGAACACCTAAATATTTTAAATTGATTGACATGTTTCAGGTTAAGCTTTCTGTGACGTATAAATACTTTCTTGACGAATGGTGGAAATAAATGAAAAATCTACATATATGTAGATCGTCAATATTATCATAACGGGGTGGTAAATGTAAATAATAAAACAAAAATGTGGTTTTAGTTTTTTATTTAGATATTTCTGGCCCTTAAAAAGTAAATAACAATAAAAATATTAGCACAGGAATCAATCTGATAAATAGAATCACTATCAAAATTTTGTTTTCTAATTCAGTACAATAGCAAATAATTATTTTTATAGATTTTTTTTATTTCTTTACCTATGCGTTTTAAATTTACAAACTAACAATATCCAGTCAATAATAGGTCCAGCGCGTTTGTGAACAGTTTCAGAAATATTACATTTCCGTCTTAACCCTTGACGCAACTGGATCGGCCTGATCTTGGATTCGGACTGTCATACTCGCATTGTTATACAGACATCTTATAGTACTCGACTTTATATAATCGACAATCGAATTGCTGTAAACATTCCCCAGAACAGCCCAGGTCTCTATAAGAGTCGAAGGCTTTCTCGTAGTCCAAAAAGGCAAGACAGCGACTGGTTATACTCTTCAAGTCTTCTGTATAACCTGCCGCAGTGTGTGCATGTGGTCCACGGTGTTGTAGCCTTTTCGAAACAGCTTGCTCCGCCGGCTGGAACTCGTCTAACGTCCGGACGAGACGATTCGTAATTACCCTCGAAAACAACTATATACAGGGCCGCCTTTACCAGGGGGTGCAAGGGGTGCGGTGCACCCGGGCGCGGAGCGCCCGGGGGCGCCTGTCGAGCGCTGAATTTTTGGATATTTCATTGAACTTAACGCCATTGCAGTTTTATATACTTGTTACTTACGACAAATATGTATGCGCAAGCAAAAAAAAAAATAGTCATTAACAATAATATTTTTTTTACTTTTATTACGCTTTCGGCGCTTGTCATACCGCATTACTACACTACACAAATAACAATTTTATTTAATACAACACGCGCGCGGCAAAATCTCTAATCCAAAGACAGTGTATGTATGTACGTTTGACACGTTGCCGCCCGGTAGCAAAATGATCTCTAAGTCAATAGAGTGTAAGTTCATTTGAAATGGGCGCGCGGGCACTTATGGTATTTACTTATGGTGCAGGGTGTGCGGCGCACAGGGGCGCAGGGTGTTAGGGGGCGCCGAGCGCCGCTCGCGACGCCTCCAAAGAGTACTAGAGGGCGCCAGGGTATTGATTGCACCCGGGCGCTACATGGGCTAGAGCCGGCGCTGAATATATAAGTTGTTATATATAACATACGTGATTTAGAAGAGAAATAGTTGAAGAACAGGACTAGACGCCTCTACTCCGTGGCTCCGGTATTAGGCCACCGTGTAAAACGGTGTTGCGACTCGTAAAATGGGAGCTCCTCCAGTTTTCTAAAGCTCTGATGTTATACCATCTTAACCGGCACCTTTACCATTTCTAAGCTGTCCGAGGGCAATACTAAAAGATTAGTATTGTAGAGATTAGCATTGACGAGAGCCCAGGTTGAAATCCGCGATATCGTCGGTGTAGTGGTCTGGTCAACTTCGCACCGGCGCGGCGACCGTTCCCCTCGTGAGCTGTAGGTGCATATTGTACGGCCAAAAACTGTTCACAAACAAGATGGAAATAGATTTAGGATGCTGGACTGGAGAGGATGAGGAATCAATGTGAACGGTGAGAAGAACTCGCATCTGCGTTTCGCCGACGACATAGTCATCATGGCAATGTCGCTGGAAAATTTGAACTGGATCCTGAACGGCCTTAACGCAACATCGCGACGCGTCGGTCTCTGAATGAACATAGATAAGACAAAAATCATGTTCAATTAATATTCCGGCACCGTTAAGCGTTGACGGTATGGCGCTCAAGTTGTTGACCTATCTTGACCTATATTTGTGTCTATCTTGGGCAGACCATCCAACTAGGCAAATCCAACTTCAACAAAGAGGTCGATAGACGCATTCAGCTCAGCTGGGCAGCATTTGGGAAAATGCGTCGGCTTTTCTCGTTGTCTATATTACAACTTTCAAGTTTTCAATCAGTGCGTCCTGCTAGTTATGACGTATGGTGTAGACACGTAGCCTCTGACGGTGGGCTTGATCCATAAGTTTAAAGCGGCTCAACGAGCTATGACGTGAGCTATGTCATAGTTTCTTTGCGGAATAACATCCGAAATGAAGAGATTCGCTAAAGAACTAAAGTGACCAACATAGCTCACAGAATCGGCATTCTGAAGTGGCAATTGGCAGGTCATATTTGCCGCAGGACTGAACAGATGGGGTGGACTAGTCCTCGAGTGGAGGTCACGTACCAGGAAGCGCACTGTGAGCTGCCCTCTGGCCAGGTGGACCGAAGACTGGAAGGGGCTCGCCGGTAATAGTTGGATGAGAAGAGCCGAGGATCGTGTGTGGTGGCAAGCTGTGGGAGAGGCCTATATTCAGCAGTGGAGAGGTATAGGCTGATTGTATGGTATTATTTTAATTATACGGTGCTGATTAAATTATAAAAATTAAACATTTTAAGCAATTGTGTATTAGAAATTTATGAATGAAATAAAAAATAACCGCACTTACAACTAAATAAATACAAAACATAACCTAGTATTAATCAATATTTACATTTTTTGCTGAGACCATTTGGATTAAATTAAAAAAAAATGGATTTAGACGTGTATTGTAAAAATGGGAATATTTGAAGATTGAATCTAGTAACCTTTTACAGACTCTACGCTAATCGTCGTTAATAATTTTACTAGAATTATTATTACATTTCCCGTTTTTACAGTATTCTAGCAACAATTGTAATTGGGTCTCAAAGTAACTTACTTTTTGTGCAAGCTAACAAGTCTCTGGAAACACCGAGCTCGAGGATGCAGAATTATGAAAAAAAAAAAATATTTTCCTGAAATCTAAAGCAGATGTCTATTCACGACTACAATCCTATGTTAAAAAAAACCCCAAGTTTTTTCCAACTGCAATCGGTCGCAGTTATAAGCGCATCGCCTATAGTTGGAAAAAAAAGTATAGGAATATAGTTTCCGGGGCATTATTTTTACACTGTAAATTAGTGTAAATAATAGATAGACTTGGCGTGATCCGCGCTCGGTGCAAGCAGACAAAAGTGTCGTACACAAAATAATCATGGGTAAGCTTGCCCATGTGTGAATGAAAATGTAGTGCCAAGCCATTCTTGACATCACAAAAAAATCTAAATTTTATTATCTATCAATAACATTATTACCGTCACTAAATCATTTTGCGCTTGGCAAAACGTTAGAAAGGGGTATACTAGAAACTTGTTATTCACCAGTATCACTGAGTTCTTTATTATCCAATTTGAATCGTGATCGCTATATAAATGTGGTTGCTTCATTTAGTAAATTCTCTGATTAGAAAGAATTTACACAACAACCATTATATCCACGTTGAAACGTATTTAAAAAATACCAATTTAATTTGTAATATAGGTTACGTTCGAACGAAATCCATTTTCAAATATTTAATAAACCTTACGGACCGGCAGCATCAGCAACATGATTATCCAAGTGAAGTTAAATTCTAAACAGCGTATATCGGTAAATAACGCTAAAATTTTAAAACTGTTTGCAAACCGGTTAAGTATTGGTATGCTACGAGTAAAATAAAACATTTTCGTACTTATTTAGGTGAAAGCCGGTTTGAAAAACCGATTGAACTTGGACAATTGAGAACGTACTAAATTCGAACCATTACATTGGTGGCACACAAAACGTTCGTAGATAGACAAGCTCTACGCATTGATATAGTTCTATCCTGTCTGTCTAGCGGTATTCCCGGTAAGAACATATAGAAATTGTATTTTAGATACAGATATACATTTTGACACAGGTGGTAAGAAACAGCAGATCCTCATCAATTATTTGTTTCTCAATCCACGCCACAATGAAGATATAGAACGTAAGGAAGATTTGCGTGATATTAGGCAAAGGAGAATGATACCTGTTAAGAACTTTTTACCCACATCTTTTATAAAGTTCCCGTGGGATTAAGGGATTATTATAAAAGGCGCGGCAAAAGCTCGTAGTCTGTTTTTTAATTCGATGCAAAACGGTGGTGTTGCTATTAATAAATATACTTTTCATGCTAGTAGAAAGTACTATGGCTCAAATATAAACGCGTATATCTAACATTTTTAACTGCACTGAAGGGAGAATAATATATATATATTTCATTACATACACGTGAAGAAAATTAAAATAGAGTAGATTATATTTGTAAAAGAAATCCCTATGGTAGAAATTTCATTTTATGTAAATGTAACACTTCAGTTTAATCGAACATTTGGTAAATTTATTAAAAATCCTAAATATTATACAATAATTAATATGTTACGGAAATGACTAGGCACAGTTACGAAGCGATTTGTCACTTTCAATACATGCTATTATGTCGTTTGGATACCCTTTTTTCAGTGCGTTTGAATGAGATTGTGCGTTTCCCAACGTTAGTTTGTGGTTTTCTTGGTAATTTATTGTTATTATTCTTGTTAAGTGTTCAACAGGTTTATATATAACTTTATAAGGGTATTTCGTGGTTAGTTGCGTGTCTTATATAGAACCGTCCGTCCAAAGGAACAAGCAATAACGGGAAAGGACATTCTCGAGTTAGAACGGAATTTCGGTCTCCACCAAAAAAAGACCGTGAAGTGTAATAATTGAAGTGTGAAGTGAAGCCTTATATTTATTGGTCAATATTTACAAACATGTACTAAACACGCGGCCTACAGAAACGCATTTCTCGAAAACAATGAGTGTCTCAAAAACATCTACGAATGTATCGAAATATTTTAGACAATATTTGCAAGTCTATTAATATTTTCAAGAGTAATTATTAACAAATACAAAACTACCTTATTGTTGTCTATCTACATAAATTGCTAAATTGTCATAAAATCTCTAAGTATAAATACTCAGTTTAATAAACATTTATAATTTACGTAAACACTTCAATTTTAAGTAAACATCACTCAACTGGTGGTGGGTAATCAAGACTTCTCGGAGTGTTTTAACTCACTTAATCCTGCTCCGCTTGCGGATCCGACTTTTCTTAGTTATTCCATAACTCTTTTGATTCACCTACTTGGCGCCGGAATCGGAATGAATAACAATTTGATGGAACAATTAAGGGATTCTGCTCCGCTCGCGGAATCAACTCTTTTGTTTCATTAACTCTGGAGTTACCCATCACTAGACTCAACCACAAAAAGTTTATAAGCCCGAAACGTCATTTCATAGTGATAGTGACATTTTTTTATTTTGCATAGAATTAATAATACAGACTTTAGTTTAACAGGAGGGGCATGTGCATCACATGACAATGCTTCACAGCTGGGGGGATTGTATTTTATAACTGCACTTTTATCTTTGTATTATTAAGTACAGTTTTAAGCTTTTTACGAAACAAAAATACACAAAATAATGAAATATATTTTTACAAATCAAATGCAATTAACTACGACTATGAATTGGGGTAAATTCGCTTGATATCACTTAAATCGCAGTAATTAGATTTTTTAATGATTTGAGCTTTCTGATTTGACTAAAGAACAAATTCTAAAGTTGGCATATATATAGATAGATAAAATTCAAAGTGTTACCCGGGCCTGCCGTTACACAAATTTGAATGAAAGCTTTAAACTACTTGAAACTATCAAAATTCGTCTCTAAAGTTCTCTTCAAACTAGTACTGGTGCGACACGAACTCGGCACGTGTCGATTAGTGTAACTGTGACGCGACTAGTCGCGAGGGACGATTGCGTTTTGCTACTGGAACCCCATAAAATGTTGTTCACAGTAGAATTATTAATAGAAAAGTTACTAATTCAATACTATATGATTTAAATAACCCTGATTACAAAAACGTACCAACGTGACAGTAAAATAAGTTGGTGTAATTCTTGCTTTTTGCATTTAATAAAAATTAAAATAGGTAAATACTTCTAGGGAAAAAATAACAAATTTATAGATAACTATTCAGAGGGTTTAAACTTAGCGAACATTCGCGTCAGTTTAAAATAGGTTCGCCATGGAGACGCACCCGCTCGAAGAGAGCATGACAAAGGGGTATTTCAGAATAACATACCGAAACGTCACGTTTAATTTTCACGGATGGTGTTTTCGTTGTGTTCAGTTGATGGTGAGCGCACTAATTTGAAAGCAGCATAAAAATGGGGTGTTCAACATACCATGTCGCTGCATTTTCGAAAATGGTTCATTTCCATGTTGTGTGGTCACTATGTGTTCAGTTGTTGGCGAGCCTGTGTTGTTTAGTGTATGGCGAGCGTGTGTTCAGTTGTTTCCAGAAATAGTTAATTTTCAAGTTGTGTGGTCAATTGTGTTCAGTTGTCGGCGAGCACGTGTTCAGTTGTTGGGCAACGCGTGTTGGTGTGCGGGCCGCCGGTCAAAGTGGAACGTGTCGGAAATGTAGAGGCCGAATATGGCGACGCTGTAAAACACCGTCAGCCCGAACAGAGCCACGCTCGCGCTCGCAGTGAACATGCTCGAATACTCGCACCTGGACACGTTAACAATATATGATTAAGGCAAACGAAAAATATAGGAAAAAAGCGGAAGACAATGTCTTTATATATGTGGGGAAGTCAGAACTTTTTGCGAAAAGGAAAAAAAATGTTCTACGGGTTCCATTTTTTATTACATTTTTCAAAGTACATACTCTCCACTCTTGCGTTTATACAAAGTTTAATGCGTCTGAACCAATTTTGAAAACATTTTTTCTACTCTTCCTCAGAAACCTTCTTGCGTTTCTTGCTCTTTTCGCTTTGGTAGGCGTTGGTTCACTTTAAAACAACTAAACAGTAAATTGACGCTTAGTTTCTGAATCATACTGGTAGATTCGTCACCTGTGACAATGTCGAAACACGGCGAGACTTGGTTCAAATTTTGTTATCATATCACGGCACCATTCGACATGAATTTTTTGAGCCTCGTGAGGTTGTACATCGTTTATCCTCGTGTATCGTTGGTACAATGATTTTATGCGTGGTCGGCTAAGTTTGGCTGACGAAGAAAGAAGCGTTCGCCCTTTAACGGTAGAGAACTTGGAGGCAGTGAAAAACTTAATTTGTGAAAACAGGCGAATTACATACGAGGAGATTCAAGAGAGATTGCAGATTGGATCGCGGAGTGTGTATGAAATATTACATGGGCATCTACGAGTCAGGAGGATTGTATCGCGCTGGGGCAACCATCGTATGTAATTTGTTTGTTTTCACAAATTAAAGTTTTCAGAATTGATAGCACTTCATAGTAATTAATTAAGTGAAAGTGGCGAAAAAGTGTCCGTAGAACAAGGTACAATTCGCGGAACTCACGGATGGTCGGCTATTGGAACAAATATTACAGTCGCCTATAGCAAATTTGCCGCCGAGCGCTAGCAAACTAACGTTCCTACGACACCTCCCATGTCCTGGCAGGGACATGTGATGGATTTTAATTCTGACTAGACAGATAAAAAGTCGTTAATTAGACGAACTTGGTCAACAGCATTCCTACGGAGCATTATTAGTTTGCTTACATTTCGCCGCCGACCGACTGAATCAGTTTGCGTGCGTATTGGCGGTCAGTACGCAGCAAATTAGCTGCTGATCGAACAGAGTCGGCCAGTAAATTTACCGCAAACTACATACTGTATTTGTAAATGTGAACAATCCATTTGAAATAGTATTGGGCGCTAACAGCCTGCCGCAAACTGTTTGCCAAGTGCGGCCACGGTCTGAAAGGGCCAGTGATGGTACTGACCTGAAAAACCAGACGACGGTGAGCGCGACGGAGACGAGCGTCATGAGTATGTTCTCGAGGTCCCAGACGCGGTCGGGCGGCGCCGCCTCCGTGACCAGTTCGTGCGTCGCACCCACGCCCGCCTCCTCGCTCACGACCTCGCCCGCTTGCTGCACGTACAAACAAGTTTAAACTAGTAACTACACCCAACTGAGGTATCCTTAAGGCACGCGCATATTCGCCTAAATATTGTATTTACGTGATTCTTACTGTTTTGGTAAGCTTGTTTTGTCCTCTACGTGATGAGTTAATGACATAAAGTTGTTCTGTTCGGAGTTAGATAGATAGATACACTTTATTGTACACCAAAAGCATACAATAAAAATACAAAGTAAAAGTTATTAAAAGTACAACCGGCGGCCTTATCGCTAAAGCGATTTCTCTCAGACAACCTTTAGTTAGTGTCGCATAGTAATTTTTGTAATCTAAAATTTAATTTTAATCAGGAAAACTAACTGACAAACTTTGACCTATGAAAAATGCCTAATAGTGAATTGTAACAAATTCTGATTAAGGTAAAAGGTTCTAACTAATATATAAAAAGCCGTGCAATAAAGGTAAAATTACTTAAATTTAATTGCAACCAGCCGTTTAGGTATCCACTGCTGGACATGGGCCTCCTCATGCACATTGACTCGTGCATGAGGGATGTAAGGCCCAAAAACGTCACACTGGCCAAGCGGGTTGGCGAGTACACTCTTTTAGAGGCGGTGTAGTTCCTCAAGGCTTGTGGCAGCCGCTTTATTATCCCTCAGTCGACTTTTACGGGGGAGGAAATGGGGTGGTACTATTGTAACGGTTACGTTTCACTACGTCAGTAGTTAAGCGAAACTACATTAAAGTACAAACTTAAATCAACTATTAAAAAAAAATAACATAACTACATAAAAATATCTATTATTATTAACTATTTACAATAAATAATACCTTAAATTATAAACACATACTTAAATAACAAAAATATAGATTAAATATTAATTCGAAAGCAAAGCCGGATCGCACTATATGTTTTGCAATTCTATTGTTTGCGCGTGGAGTGAACTATAAAACCGGTCCTTATGCATCGCATCGATCGCGGGTAGGTACCGCGTCATTGGCACTCCACGTTGGCTATCCTTTCTGTGTAGACTAACATTCCGTCTACAAATAAATAATTATAAAATATTTGATACTGAAAGTTTTGGGCGAGTCTAGTGCCGACTTACTAATAGTGTCCTGTGTATGTGAATCCCCTTACTTACTGGGGCTCACCTACCCGGCAGTCGACTTGGACGTGACCTGCTCGCCACCTATGCGATTATATCACCTACCTACTGCTCGCTGCTAGCTGCGAGACTGTTCCGGCCTACCGCGGAATACCTACTGGAAGGCTATCGCAGGGCAGTGGCATTCTTTTGACCGGGTCATAACTTCTGACGTGAGCGAATCGAACCCATCCCGGATCTATTCACTTTTTTAAAATATACCTCTATGTAGTAGTGGAGTCTTTTATTCACACACAAAAAAGACTACGTGACACTATTCTATAGCCGGCCGACGGCATATTATATAAAATTTAAGTCATTTAATCTTTATTGAAAAATCCTAGGGTGTTTTAATAAACCCTTGGATTTTTTACTTACGATTAAGTAAATATTCTGTACGATAAGGGGCCCAGTAAAAAAAGGATAAACATCCTGCAAAAGACCAATCCTAACAGAGCTTTCACAGTTATAGAGCTGTATTGTATTTTCTCTGTATTTTGGTTGATCGATGTTTTCTGTTAAATTTTATTAAATTCGTTCAGTAGTTTAATAGTGAAGACGTAGTAAACTAACAGAGAGTGAGACAAATAGAGCGTATTTATAGCATCAGTTGATACCTGTGCGGCGGTCCGCTTGGGGTGCACGAGGCAGTGCACGACGGCGCGGTGGTGCAGGCCGCACGCGCGCAGCGTGGCCGCCTCGTCGCCGAGCACGCGCCCGTTGAAGATCAACCGCACGCGGCACTGCGACGACAGCTCCGACGAAAAGTGACGTCTGAGAGAGCACGCTCGGGTTAACACCTCCAAACGGAAGTATTACAGAGGAAAACGTCCAACATAAAACGTATTCCCTAGTTTATAGGCACAAATTATCTATTAAATAAATAACACCACACTCAATGGCCAACACTAGGTTTCCCTGTGTCGTGGGTCCAGACACAAACAAAGACGAACAACACGTGCAACACGCAACCTCAACAAACACCTGTCTTTAAACAACTGTTTGTCCGACTAGGAATCGAACCCAGGACCTATTGCACAGCAGATAAGATCACTTACCAATTAAGCTAATCGGTCGTAATTCGCTTACTTTTTTTTTCTTTTTATTATATTCCCTTAGTTGGTTGCTTTACACACATCAGTCTGTCCGCGAATCACTCCAAGCACCTGGCTGTGGCTGAAAACCAGCACTAGTTGGTGTTGCACAATATTATATACTGAGCTACAGACCTCTTTGTCGACACACAACTACACCACATCTCGTATCTCTTATTCGTGTTAATCTTTCTGTATTATGGTGCTTTATGTGTGTACAACTAAATGTTTTACTGTCTTCTTTTTTTCTTTCATCTAAACATTTTGCATAGGCAATAATTTTTTTACTAAGTATTTTTTTATACTTTTAATAGGTCGCTGATGAGTTTAAAACTCAGTTTCCGGGGTGGTGGAGAAACTCCGCCATCATGGAAAAAAGGATGAACAATGGAAACACATACTGATAAAAATGGAGGATGAAGGCTTCATAGCTACCTTTTACTACTTCTTGTTTAACAAAAAGTAGCTAAATACTAAACACAGCTCCATGAATACTAACCTAGACAGTAGTAACTACAGAGCCTACGGCCATGTTAATCGAAGCAGGAATTGTAGATTTTTACACATAGAAGACTGACTCTTGACTACAGTTTTACGGACAATTTTGAACGACACACTGCGTACTAACTGAAGTTAGTACGCAGTGTGTTTAATGCATTATTATAGAAAGGAAGTTAACTTACAATTTAAAATCCTTGAGCAGCTCATCGAGACTACCCTCCACTTCTTTATGTGTATCATTGAGATATTTCAACTTGATCAGTATCGTGTGTCTCTCGGAGGCGCCGCCGTCGCTCGCAACCAACGATGCGTTTTCAGCTGAAGCTTCGGTATTTGTACTCTCCTCTGGACGTTTGTTTACGTCAGACGCAGTCGACGGCTTACTGCTGCTATCGTTGCTTGCTTTGGCAGCTGACAAGGCACGATGGGCCCCTACAAATTTATTCTCATTATTAATATTTACATAATTACATATAGGTACTTTATAGTGGTGATATTCTAAGGTCATCTATATTTTACTTGCATTTGTGAGATAGTGTGTTACAAACTGACCAGTACCACTGAGCTACTATTTGACTCTACCAGGCCAAAATAGTACAATTGAAAGTCAAGGGCCATATAACTTACAGGTTAGTATGAAAAATAAATCGGGTAATATCGATCACTCTACACTAAGTCCGCATCACCACGCGTGTCCAAACTACTCGTAGTGTGGATTGATGGATCGATTATGACGTTTCGAGTCATAATCGGTGGATTATGATTCGAAACGATCCCATCAGTATAAGGGCAGCCAAGGGGAGACGAGCCTGTGCTGAATGTCCTGGTAACCCATGTTATGAGACCTGAGACACACAAATACGAACAAACTATTCAGATCTAAACAAATTTTTATGTGACCTAACATCAAACACGGAACCTTTTACATGGTAGGCAGGGGTGTTCCTGCCTGCTCTGTAAAAGGTATTATGGCAATTGTAATTATTGTAGGTATAGGTACAATATTTTCATCGACATGTCTAGACAATCGAGCTGTAGCCTACTTAGTGCGTTGGGCATTTTTGATAAAGTACTGACTAGCGTCACCTTTAAGCCTTTTTAGACTTTTTACACATATGAAAATACATCACATCTAATTTAGATAAAAGAGAAAGCTACATATTCGAAACGAAATACTACCTGGTAAAAACCAACAGCCTGTTTGCTGCGGAGGGGGTAGCAAATATCGAACAAAACATATAACGTCTTGTAAACAGTCAGGAGAAATAAAGACTTATAATTATAATTTATAATAATTACGGTTGAATATAGGGACAGGACTATTTGTGAACAAAATGAATCACCTTATGGCTCAATGTAGATAGTATGTTGCTTTGCAAGCGAGACAATAACAATGAATCACTGGCGATGTATTCGACTCGTCGGTCCAGTGAGCTCAAGTAAAAAAACCCGGCCGTTTCCCGTAACCTCTGTTATTAGCGTGTGCGTGGGATTTTCATTAAAGTGTTGAAAACATTAATTTTCTCAAGAAACTCATTCGAAGGCTGAAAATATTGTTTTTAAACCATATAAATAGGATTTCTTGCTAACCGTAAAGATTAACGTAGCGTGTGAGCGAGATTTTTAGAGACTTGTATTTTAAATTTGCAGCAAAAATATATTAAAGGAGCATCAAATCATGATCAACAAAACAACCTGTTTTTAATACCAGCCTACTCAGAAAGTTTTGCGACAAAGAGTTGTTATCTATGGAACACTGGCTGGTTTTAATGTGAATTAAAACTATGACTATCTATAACTTAAAACAAATCAATCCAAATTCACTTTTACCTGTATATTTTTCAAAATATTGTGTCTCATTAAAAAAAAGGATATTTGACGGGAACATTTCCGCGCTATGATGTTGTATGATTTTAAATGTTCTTTAAAACCTGGAGAATCCTTTAATAGACTTCAAATGACGTTTGCAGACAAGTGCCCTTCTAGGGCGTGCTTTGTTTGTCGTGTATCGTTGGTACAATGAATTTATGCGTGGTCGGCTAAGTTTGGCTGACGAAGAAAGAAGCGTTCGCCCTTTAACGGTAGAGAACTTAGTCAGTGAAAAATTTAATTTGGAGAAAACAGGCGAATTACATACGAGGAGATTCAAGAGAGATTGCATATTGGATCGGGGAGTGTGTATGAAATATTACATGTTACATGCACAACCTCACAGAAACTCGGAAAACAAGTTTGTGTCGAATGGTGGCGTGATATGATGACACATTTTGAAGTGGTGTCGTCTTGGCGCGTTTTCGATATTGTCACAAGTGACGAATCTTGGATCTACCAAAGTGAAAAGATCAACAAGCGGTGGAAAATTTTTAATCGCAATTTTTTCACTTTAACTGGCTACCTGATATCCTTTACGAAACCAAAGCAACATTATCGCAGAATGGCGCGTAGCCACGCGCTTGAAACATGTTTTTACTGCAGTGAGTAACAACCGTCCAAACACAGGTCTCCGATGCTGCACCACGACAACGCGCCAGCTCACTCGGCGCTTAAAACAAGGGACTTTTTGGACAGTGCGCCGGTTAAGTTTTAGGCTATCCTCCTTACAGTTCCGACTTGGCACCTAGTGACATTTTTTTATTTTCCGAAATTAAATCCCAACTAAAATCAGTTATGCCCGCCGGCGATTTTTTGGCGATCTTGAGGTACCTGAGCAAGAGTGGAAAAATGTTTTTAAATATGGTACCGCTTGGAACTTTGTATAGCCTCAAAAGGAGAGTACTTTAAAAAATGTAATAAAAAAATTGGAACCCATAGAATTTTTTTTTCTTTTTCGCAAAACTTTTGAGTTTCCTACGAAACTGAAGTAAATAATTTTAAATTACTAAGTGTCAACGCCAAGTCGAGGAAGTGACGTAAGCAAGCTACAAGCACAAAAACCTATTCGACTTCTAGAAGGAGCTAGAGTAACTCAAGTAGAGTCATACTCGATTAGAGGCTCACAAACAAAATGGCTTCTCCGATGGACTAATTGTGGAAAAGAGTCTGATAGAAGATGAAAAAGATACTGTCCATTTGACGAACGCAAATGCACTTTAACGCGCATGAAAAAATTCTAGAATGAAATTATTTTACCGCTAGCTCTAGTGAAGAAGTCGCAGCCGGCGGTGACGTCAGCCTCCATGGCGCTGACGATGCTGTCCATCTCACGGATCTGAGCATTGCTAGCCGGTTCAATCTCCTCTTGTCTTTCACCCTCATCGCCTGCAGAATCCAGTGCTCCTTGGGTGGTGTTTGGAGCTGTAAATAAAGATTACGAGTATTATGTAACACGCAGATGTATCACCTGGCTGATAACACAAATATGTCCGTGTCAATTAGGAAACGATGATGTTATAAAGAATTGAAACGCAATGGCACAGGAAGAAAGCTTATATAAATGTTTGATTCAGAACATATGAAAGATGGGATTTTCGGAGGCTGTATTTTTAACAGGAGCTACCACCCCGTGTACACATGCAAAGTGTCAGTTTTCTAGAGCACACAAACTACTTTTTCCCCTGATCTCTGATATATCTACATGTAATCAGTGACCGAATACAGAGGACTGTAAAGTGCCACTAACATTTAACTAAAGTTCAATGAAGATCACAGAAGAGGCATAGCCTTTGGATGAAGCAATCAGTAGTCTTCTCAGAGGTGCATGATCTGCCCCATTACAAATGGCTCACTGAAACGCAGTAAGCTACTTGGCAGACCAGATAAGTAAAGGAAGCTAAATGTTAAGTCTTGAATAATGTGTTGCATGTAGTAAAAAGGGTTCTTTTATAAAGTACGTTCGCGGCAAGAGGGTTGCGTAAAAGCAAACTTGACGTTACATTTTTATTTGATTTTTGTATACCAAAATCAAAGTGATGAAAAGCATCACTAATCGCACAACGAAAATTCCATTATGTGCACATGGCCACATTCACGATAACACTTCCGACACCTGTGCACTTTTTATAATTTCATCAGGTAAGTGTTGCGATGTTAAGTCAATGATTCAGCAGTTGCAGCCGCTCAAATACGCGAAATGTTTTAAACTACGGGAGAGTATGAAAAAGCCCTCGTGTAATGAGACGAGAGATCAGAGATCGGTCTCTTTGTTGATTCACGAATGCATACTAAATGAATGAAAATTCTTTAATAACCGTATTTAAATTATGGAATAAATAGTTTATTATAACAGGAATAAAGTTCAGAATTGTTATGTCACATGTGTCACTTATTATCCTTAATTGTGAATAAGTAAAGTTTTTAAAAGTTCATAAAACATTATTTGAACATATTCTAAATTCAAACTAAACTTGAATTTGCTTGATTTATATGGAGCCATTACAAATGTGCTTTTAACCAACAAAGTGTGACAATGAAATCTTATAAGAGTACTTAATAGTAACCATTTATAGCGTGAATTAACATTCTTTATGTGTTCGTTTAGATGGATTTTTGGAATACATTACTTTATTAACCTCTACCAAAATAACTGTGGTAACCAAAAGGACTATATGTGGTTCCGCCATTTTGTTTTTGAATGACCTAACCGAACACCTATGACCTATCCCATATTTACGAATATCATAAATAATTCATTTATAAACAAAAAAAAAAGAAAAACGCGCACGTGTCTAATAAGATTATTGTTAGAAACAAAGTAATATTTCATTGCTATCAAAGCACAGTAATTCAATCGTAACCCGAGCTTCGGAAAATATGAATAATAAAATAGCGTTATAAAAAAGTAACACAGTTTTATTACGTATCACTATGTCCGAGCACATTGATATAATATAAATTGTTTGCATATAACATACTGAAAACTGATAATTTTCAGCTTACAAAAGAGCTTCAGAAGAGGGGGAAATAGTGGGGAGATTTTTTATGTAATGCGTGGATTTTAAAAATTATTTAAGTTAGAGACATGAAATTTAGCATATAGACTTCCAATTCTAAATAATTTAACAGGTGTGTCAAAATTTGTATGGAAAAATATTGATGGTGCTATTAATTTGAAACTTTCGGGCAAAACCGTGGGCAAAAGGCTAGTTCTGTATAAAATATCATTTTGAATACCTACGAATGTTTTTGAATTTTGAATGTCTACGTCCATTTCACTTCCGCTGTCATTGTTCTCAATAACAGCCTCAGAACTTTCATCAGCATTCATTATAAAACAAAATTTCTGACCAGAATCAAAATTTTCGATTGGGTTAAAATTATCAAATTATACTACTGATTTTGTTAACCTTTTGACCGCCACCGTCGGCTATAGCCGACAAATGAAAACTTGCCCTGGACGCCAACGACGGCAATAGCCGACAAAAATGCTGGTCACGAAAATACGAAAAAAAGATATTAAATCATTACTTCTGTTTGTTTTATTTACATAAATTATAAATTGTATTTAATTGCATTAAACAAATTGAATTATATAATTTCAAAAACATCAAAAATTTAAGGAGATTTATGTGAAAATTTCATGCAGAACATTTATTTTTTTCAACTACTGGTACCTGAGTAAATCAAAAGCTTAATCTAACAATGCCAAGATAATGAAACAATGCTAGGAGCTACACAATCAGAAATAAAATGTTGTCAGGTAGACAATCGACATTCCCTAATCTCAACTCGCGCGCATCCCTAACGTAACATCGATTAGAAGTCCCCTGTACGCCACCGTCGGCATTAGACGACTCGCTTGTGACGTCACAAGCGCAAGAGGGCACTTTTTAGAGTTGTCCAATTATTATTATTGTATTATTTTTTAAGTTAATTTAAGTGTATGATAATAAAAATGAGTGACAATGAAATGAGCACGGATGAACTCCTTCGCATATTAGAAGGAATTGACGACGACGAATTTTCCGAATCGGAATCGTTGAACGAAGATGATTTAGAGGTAAGTTTCTTTTTTATCAACGATATCTATGTACTATGCACTAGATTGAGCCAACCAAATCATCATTAAGTTCCACCAAATCATCATTAAGTTCCATTCAACTGAGGTGCGTTCGTATTGACCCTTGTACAATGAGGAATGGAGTTTGTTTTACTTATTCCGTACTTTATTGATCTAGCCCAGCGTTATCAAAAATGGCGCACGTACCCTTGGTTCGCCAGACGATTTCGCACGTACTCTGCGCGGGAGTTGTGTAGTTAATTGTTTATGAATATGAATTGTATGTATACATAGATCGAAATAGTAAATGTTACCTTTTTTAAAAATATAACCTTTTTTATTGTTTGGTATGCAGTCCACTATAATTTATTATTTAAGAGAACACAAGTTTTTTAAAAAAACTCCTAAGAAAGTGCAACTTTTTCAACTAAATTATAAAGGTTACTTGTAAAATTCGAATTTAGTGTATATTCTTTAGCTGTATTCACTAAAACGTATACATTTTATTGAACACTAGAGACTGATTCAAACAACAAACAATTCAAACAACTCTCCGATAACAAAGAAATTACTCAACATGGCGGCGCGCGGCGTCGTGTAATAAGTACTATAATCACGGTGGTCTCTACAGTGGACATATTTTTTACAAGTTTTAATTATTATACTAACGGGATGCCTATTCCGATTTAAAAGTGGACTTTCCCATCTGCGACGACAAAACAAAAGCTCATACAACATACTTTCATACTTTTATTTTACAGCCCGCAAGTGCAGATCGTCAAGAATTACCTAATGACATGCCCTCGAAGAGCAGAAGGTCATCTCAGCATTAATATTAATATTAGCAAATTTATTAATAATCAACATTAGCCCAACTCTGACTCGAATCCGAGGAACGTAAAAAAAGCCGTGCCACCCACGCCAATGTCGGCTACTGCCGACAGCACTGACAGCAGTTTACGTCACAACACAAAGTAGTGCTGGGCGTGTAGTGATTTTGATCATTTTGTTGTGGTTCTATTATATGGTTTTATGGTAGATTACTCCGTAAATTTATGAGTAATAAATATTGATATTATTGAATAATTAGTAATTTAAATAAAACTCTTATATTTCTGCATAGTTTTATTATTGAAATGAGTATTTACATTAACTAATTACATGTTTTATCTTAGGCGTTCCTAATGCATTCTCTTACTTACGTCACTGGTAGAAGTGGTCCGCCATTTTGTGATTCTCGTTCAAAATAGTCGCATAACTTCAACACCAGCTCGCGAGGTTGTCTACTCAATGTTTTTCCTCGTTTTGACATGGTAAGGAAGTGTGAACATAAACTACAAATCGTTGACAGTAGATAATCGGAGTCCAAATTAAAGCCAGGTAAATGTAGTAAGCAAAATCAACAAAAAAATGCCCGGTCAGAAAAATAACACGACAGCACAGTAAGAAAAAGGCACAGTCACTTCGTACCACGACAAAAGACTGCGTCAGGCAGCAGTGTTAGTGGCAGTGCGGTCCCGCACCGGTTTTTTTTTTTTTCGTTTTTTAAAGGTTCGGATACGAGTTATTTAGCCAAAGAAATATTATAGTTCATTTAATTATATCTTTTTATATGTATTAAGAATATTTATTAATAATTGTATTTATTTAAATTAACCCATTTTTATTTTTAATTGTTTTCTTAATTATGTTTATTTATCGTAACGGTAACTTTCTTCAATATTCCTGTCTCTATTACTAAATTTTATTACAAAATCCACATACCTACTATTTAAAAATTAAGAGTGTGGACAGGCGTAAGCTTGTAGAGACGTTCGAATTTCTTAAAATATACTTAAATTGATAATGATGTTTAACAACCAAATTAACCGTCGAACAGATAAAAGACAAGTTTATATTTTGTTACTAAAAATGGCGTATTTTTAGTATTCAGTAATGTAATGAATTTAAAAAATTAATTGGAATTATCTGACCGATGCAAAGTTGTCGTCACAAAGTCAATGAAATGTGAAAGTGGCCTATTACAATGACCCTACAATAGGGGCAGCCTATGCGTTGCAGTTGGACGTTATAAGCTGATATACAATGGAATAGAAACTGCTTGGGGGTTAATTAGTGTGAGACCCATCCTGAATTGGCGACTTAAAGAACATAGCCGTAGTGGCTGGATAAGAAGGGAGGAATATAAAATGTAGTGGTGGGCTTTGGGATAAAATTATATCCACTTAGTGGTGGAGATATATAGGTTTAGGTGAAATGCCTTACAATCGATCCTTCTAAAGAAATGCAGACGGTTGTTATCCATCATCGCCATGTCGGCATCAACAATGCTGTCCATTTCCTGCAATGGTATCACTGTGGCACTGTCCTGCGGAACCTCTTGCCACGGGCTGGAAGTGCTTGCATCTACAAGCAAAAACAAATACATTTTTATATTTGTACCAGCGTCACCGGCTTTTTTTATAGAAAAAGTCTGACGCCGCCCATGCACACTTGGAATATCAGGGGAGAGGTTGCAAGTCAGCCTCCGACCTTGCTTCTCTTCACAGCTCTCTTTAAGAATATGACCATCCTGTGCACAGCAATTCCTTTTTAACAATCTATAGGTTAATCCATGTCGCAACTACAGGCATGCCAAATTTGGTAGTGATTTGGTGATTTGTTGTAGTTATTATGTACCAAACAAACATTTTTTTTGTATTTATGTAATTCGATTTATTTAGAAGTGCAATAGAATAAGGAGTTTCTTTTATTGTATTGGTGTCCTTACGACGGGATAGTATCGGATGAGAAATTGGCTCCGCAAGATCTCGCTCACTACAAAAATAGTTAGTGAGTGCATTGAATGAAAGCAGATGGGGATGGGATGTGTAGTGTTACAGTAGTGTTCTTTGAGAGAGCGATGACAATATGGTCAGTAGGCTGCGCCCAGCGGTTTGTAGTATGTACATTCACAAATTTCTATTTATAATTAGCATCATTGTTTTATATGTGAAATGCTAAAAGCGAAATTAGGAAAATTATACGAATAAGTTTTGTGAAACTTATTAGAATTTTTTTTTAACTAAACCTTTAAATCTGATGTCCTTTAAAAATGTTTTTTTAATAAGTTATACAGTTAGTTATTTATATTCTATTTAGTTGCATAACCTACCCTTAATTCAATACCTCACTGTTAGGCCCTTTTTATTTTAAGCCCCTATTAAAACAGATTAAAATGCAGATATGTTAATTAAGAATATGACATATGAATATCTGTTAAGTAGCGACCAACAAAACTAATATTATATAAATAGGCATACCAATTGCGTTTGAAGTAGAAGGTTGAATAGAATTATTGGTTCTTGATATAGTTGCGTTGGTTCCTGTAAAATATCGTATTTTGTAGTTCAACAACTATTTCAATCAGTTTCAGTTGAAGGAATTCAATATAATGATTTTCCTAAATAAACATTAGTTTGTCTATGAGCAGAGAAAATAAATTAATGAACAAAATAAGGCCATGGCTATAAAACAGCCGACATTTTAATTCTAATTACCTAATCAGGACGTCCTATTTCGATGCAACATGGAGGGAAAGTACTTTAAATATTGAAGATCTGACCCGGGAATCGAACCTTAACATTCAATTTAAAATTTTGTTCAGCTAAATAAATAGACTTTCCGTACTTCTAACAATATCGGCATTATAATTTCATAGAGAGCTACTTTCATTATTTACTAATAAGTACGTGGGTATATGATGTGCATGATAAATTGATAAGTAAATACTAGTACTTCTTTGCATCTCTGTTGTGAGCTAACAAGGCGATTAATATTTAAAAAAAAAGAACGTTGCTGATGATGACTGATTATCGCACTTAAATAAATCAATAATTAATTTGAAAATGGAACAGACGCTTGTATATTCAAGCGTCTGTTCTTTAGTTTTCTGTTTCGTTTTCGTATTTGCAATTATTCTGTTAATTTGGTTGATTTGCTTAATATGGCGTATGAAGAAAGTTTTAACTTTGAAGAAAGAAAGAAGAAAGATCGAAAGGCGAAAGAAGCATAAAGCTTTTTGAACCATAAAGACCGTCATTAACTTTGCGGTGGCATCGCGAAAGATATCCCGACAGAAAAAAACACCATCTCGATGTTTTAAAAAAGATGGTGAACAATTTGAAAAGTTTAGAACGTTTTGATCAACGCTTACAACAACCACAGCACCGAATGATAAACATCAACGATGAAGAACTAGACATTTTGATCTACTTTGAGGCATACCCGAAGACGAAGCAGCAAGGCGTACCTTTGAGGCGTGAAGGAAGGTGAGGAAGAAATTGGAATATCAAAGAGTCGTATACATCGCGTACTGAAAAAACATGGATTCTAGAGTTATGTTGAAGGGCGATTAGTTCAAAAGTACACTAGGTAGATCGCGAAAGAAGAGTATATTTCTGCCGTATCATCGAAAGGCACTTGCTTGAGGATCCAAATTTTCTGGATAACATTATTTGGTCTGATGAGACAAATATCAATAATAACGGTATGTACAACTGCCACAATAATCGTATTTGGTCCAGACAGAATCCCTTACGACGAAGGAACTATCTACACATCTATCTATACAAAAATATCTACACGGAAATACTTCACATTTTAAGAACCGAGGTAAATAATCTTCCTAATGCAGAGCGACGAAAGCTAATTCTTCAACAAGATGGGGCTCGGACTCACAACAGTCGCAGAACAGCAAAGACTCCTAATGAACATTTTCCTTCCTGGGTCGGTACATATGGACCGATTAGGTGGCCAGCAAGGTCCCCAAACCCTACAGCTTTAGATTTTTTTTTTTCTGGGGATATTTAAAAGATATATGTACTAAATAAAAATCGGTATGACACGATATGGTCACGGTACGGTATTGACGAGATACAAACTGAAATCAGACGTATTATTTCAAATTAACTTTTCGTTTATTTTATATTTGTATTGAAATTTTCAGGGATACGTGTTCCATTGAATTGTTTTGTAATTTAAATGTTAACTTTTATGGTCCTCTTTTAATTTAAGATACTATGATATTTAGAAGGAATTGATCCTTATGATAGACCCTTTCGATAGTTGTCATAAAAATACAGGTATATTTTTTTCACATTTGGCCGGTTCGACTCCCGGTTTACACAGGAGATTTTTCAAAAATCTTAATGGTAGTTCTACTTATTTTTAAAAATAAAATGAAGTCTCCATTAAGTGAAATTTCCTATCTTCAATATTTAAAGCACTTTCCCTTCATGTTGCATCGAAATGGGATGCCCTGTCTAAATTATAGGTGCTACCTATGAAATGACCGATTTTATTACTGGGCACTTTGAGTTTCGATATCTTCTGTTCTAATTCGAATTTCAAAATAAAACAAAATGCATCTAATAACTACGATGTTCTGATTTCAAAATCAGTATTTCATTTGTTTTTCTGTACATACATTTTGTTCAAGTGATTGTCTTGAAAATAAATTGAAAATTTGTGCTATTTTTTAATACGAGTTTCGTCGCGGCACCGACACAAGTCAGACAGTTCACAATATTAATATTGTGTATGGGCCAACCACCACAAACGATTCCACCGTACGTTGGTGGTTTGAACGCTTCCGTTCTGGAAATTTCGATCTTAAGGATGGACTCCCACGGACGACCTACGACCAAAGTTAATAACGATGAATTAAAGACTATAGTGGAAGCAGATCCATCTCAAAGTACAGCTGAGTTAGCAGCAGGGTTTGATGTTAGTGATAAAACAATGTTGGTTCATCTGCATCAAATCGACAAAATAAAGAAAACTGAACGAACGCCAGCGACAACAGCGCGTCGAAGTGTGCACTGTATTATTGAACCGTCACAAAAACGAAGGAATTTTGAATCGCATCGTGACTTGTGATGTGTCACAGCCCAACAATGTCCAAAACGCAAGATAACTAAGAAAAAGCTACTGGTATCAGTTTGGTGGTCCTGTGCCGGTATTGTCCACTACAGTTTCTTGAGAGCCGGTCAAACGATTGATACAGATGTGTACTGTAACAAGCTGCAGACGATGATGGAAAAGCTGGCAACAAAGCAACCAAGTTTGGTCAATCGCTCATCTCCTCTTCTTCATGACAATGCCCACCCTCACTCTTCTCATACAACAGTCTTAAAACATTAAGAGCTAACCTGGAGACTCTCCCTCACCAATTCATTCATCACATATTCATCGGACCTTGCGCCCACAGATTTCCATTTCTTTCGAAATTTGGAAGGCAGGAACTTCTTGCAAGGAAAAAATTTGATAATGGAGTAGCTGTGATTAGGGCTTTTGAAAAATTCATTGATACCCGTCCACGAGACTTTTACAGGAGTGACATCAATCAACTGCCCGTGAGGTGGCGAAAGTGTGTAGATATGGTTGAATATTTCGATTAACATATATAATATTTAAATATTTTTTTAACAAAAAATTTTTTTCAGTTTCTCATACAGTCATTTCATAGGTAAGCAAACACCTAATTCTTGATTCTTTATTTTGGTAAGAAGTGTAAATAAAATTACATTGACAACTTGGCATTACCACAAATATGTTAATATAATGATGTGTAAATAGTGCCCATAAAGTAATTTACTTTGCTTATACTTTTCATCAAATCACAAATTATTATTACAAATGTACTAAAAACACAAGATGTCTAAGGCGCCAACTACACGAGCGAGTCTCTGGCGGCGATATTCCCGCCCGTGCTGTAAAATTAGATACTGATCTTGGGGTATCAAGGTTACCTGCGGAGTAATAAATTTTTAGGACCGTTTGGCGGTATAAGTGAGGCGGGACGGGTGTCGCACACTGCAACGGTCGCCGATTAGCTCAAAGTCGCAGTCACGCCCCTTGCAGTACAGTCGAGTGCAAATTTATTATTAATATTTTTAATAATATTAAATATTTTAAGAAATGTTTTTAATTAAAATCAATAATGCCGCGAAGAAATGTGGCTTTTACGAAGGCAAGCGAGGAAATTAATTTATGACGTCTATAAGTAGGTATATGCAAATCCAGCCAGATGACTTAATGGAAGGTGTCATTCCATTAGACACAGACAGCGATTATTGACACATGATTACTTCATCCTATATCGTAGATACTATATATTATTATTCTGTGTACTTCATTACCCGATTGTTTATTTTGTATACTCACATCGTTTCATCACTATTGAATTAAAGTAATTAATATTCTTTATTATATGTATTCAATTTACTTTTAAAATTATTAAATTGATATCCATAATAAAAAAAAAAAAAACCATTTAATTTCTTTGAAAAATTCCGCCAAATGTCAAAATTCCTCACTAACAGTCTTATCGCTCGCTTATCACTTCGCTCAGAGCCCAACATCCGTGTCTCCTACTATACTAATTTCAAACTATGTTATATAAGCTATCGCCGAGCCAATCTACACACAATATCGCCGTGTGTAGATTGGCGCCAAAGACTATTTGTGATTGAACTCAAATTTCCTCTACTCTCACTTGGTAACTTTTAGCTTATGAGCTGTTTTTTTTACTACCTAGTTTAGCCATAAACATTGTTACAAAGAAAACATTGATATCTTTTTATTGCATTATTTTCGAAATAAATAGGTAAGCATTTTAAAAATATAACGTTTATTCGAAATGGTCACGATTTGCTTTTATAAAATCTTTCAAACATTGTGGTCAGTTTTAGATTAAAACAAGCATCCTTTTTATGAAAAATTTAGCAATTTAGCAAATTTATGGAATGTTTTAGGGACTCAATATTATCACGCTCTCTAAAACAGACCACACATCATAATCGAGCGGACTAAGATCGGGACTAGATCATGGCCAGTCCTCGACTCTAATGAAGTCGGGAATATAGGAATATTCTAGCCACGCCTGTGTTGAGCGAGCCTTGAGACCTGGTGCCGAGTCTCGCTGTAGGCACCATTCTTGGTTATGGAACAGGGTGTTGTTAAGAGGCTTTAAGACCTTCTCAAGCATCTTATCTTAAACACTTGAGTCGACGTTTTAATACCTTTTTCACAAAAATATGGTTCAGTCACTCCTTGATAGCTAACACTCAACCGAACTATCACTGAAGCCGGACAATGGCCACGTTGCACCCTATTGACCAATTGAGCAGCTTCTCTAGAGTTATGAGCATAAACTCAATCATTCTGCTTGTTACAATGTTCCTCAATGGTGAACATTTTTTCATTCGTAATAAGATTTGTCTGTGAGCTCTATTTGCGTACTGCCGAAAAAGTTGAGTAATTATCAGTTGAGAACTGAGCAGTAAATCTTTTGTAAGCAGAAAGTTCTAAATCATCTTTTAAAATACGTGACATGGTTCTGTATGCTATATTCATCTCTCTGAATAAAATCTTTTGCTTCCGGATGGGATTTCTTTGGATTCTCTCATTCACAGCTTTAATCGCCTGTTTAGTATGAATAGTGCATAGATGGGCAGACATTTTTCTGTCATAAACAGAGGATGTTTCAATATACCTACCAATAGCCTGGTACACAAACATTTGGCTAATACCAAAGGGATAGAATTTAAAAATTGCATTTGATTCCATGCCTTCTCCATGTAATGCAATTACAGCAATATGATTTTCGTTATCACCCCACTCCATTTAATATTAGTACAATATTTTTTTAATACTGATTAGCGCCAAAATGAGAAAAAAGAATTGTTCACATGAGAATGACAAATTCCAATCCATTTCTTTTTCTTTATTGTAACAATATTTATGGCCAGACAAGATATAGTGTAATACGCATTCACATCTTTTGAGTCAAAGTAAGATGGGAAACCATAAGTGTAATAGAATTTGTATAAACTACTAAATAATTGCAAGACATTATAAAAATTACGTAATCACCAGTGATGGAGTAGGTAGAGGGATATGGGGTCAATAATCTCAAAGTTGAAAAATAAAAAATATAATTTAACTATTGCATTTTATCTATATTTCAAAATTTTCCACTAATATGGATCATTTCAATAAACTCTTGAAACTATAATATACATACAAAGTATAACAATCAGACTCAAGTATACAATCACTATGTAAATAATATATTTTTTTAATCCTGGGGACCCTGGGATTTTTTAACTATGTTTTCCATACTATGTATGACTAGGCATATCCATACTATGACAGCATGTCACAATATCGCAAGTACCGAAAATCTACCTACACCAATCACTGGTAATGGGGTAATGGTAATCATAAAAATCTTATTCTTACTACGTATGCTGACTGTGACAGGGCGATGTGCACGGGACCTCATTACAAGAACAGTGCGGTAACGATCTGGTCGAGCATTGGTTGACCACCATGCAAGTGCAGCCACCACTATTACGAGAATGATGGTGACAAACTGCACCACTTCATCCCCAACACCATCAATCAGTGGCATCTTGTTAACAATCTGAAATATTATATCAAAATCAAGATTGCAGATTTGTCTGCTTATTAATTATTTAAATCTTTTGCGTTTTTATTAGACCCTACTTACAGTTTGTGAGTAGATTGACAATATATCTACCATACCATACTTGTGGTGTTGACCGACTTTAGAGTAGCATAGCCTCATCTATTCCAGTGGGTGTTGTAAAAAGTGATTAAGGAATATCAAAGCCGCGACAACAAGCCCTAAGGAACCACACCACTCTAAAAAAGTGGACTCACCAATGCACTTGGCCAGAGTAGCGTTCTAAAGCCAATACAACCCTCATGCACATTGTCTTGTAATATCTATGGTCTGGTTATCATAGGACGATCCTGAGCGTTGTGATTTTAATTCATTTTATGTAAATACTGTTTCTTTATAAGTTATCACAGCATAATAAAATTTAAAAAAAATAATTAAAGGACTAGCATGTTGTAAAATGACTATTACTACATGTTAACGATTTATGTTAGCTTTCAGAGCTCTTTCTATAATAACTGGACCATAACAATGTGTAAAATGTATTGCTACTCAATGATTTTAAGTAGATAGAAATATAGTGAAACATTTAGCACCAGCTAGGACAAGATTTATGCATACCAGCAATAAGCTGCTCGCTTGTTACCCAATAACATAATATTTTCTCGAGAGAAAACATATTTACAAAATACATACTCATTTAACAAAAAAAAAAAAAAGACAACTGTGATTTTGTTGGTCATATTTTATGTTGGTATTAAAATTGTATAGACAGATATTTAGATATTATAAAAAACCAATAGATATTTGAAATAAATAAAAGCATAATTCAGCTATGTACAAAATTAATAAATTGTAACAATTAAATTTGCCTTTTGGTAGATGTTGTCTCATAGCTAACTTCACAAAACATTAATTATGGAATGTAACTATATTCATCATATATCTTCTTAGAGAAGGCAAATACTGGATACAGCAATTTAATTTTATTCATAACACATAGCGCTTGGAGCAGCTGTTTATAATTATGATTCGTACACGGTCGAAACGGACTTGTTGACACTGCTATACTTTATCACTAATGCTCTTTCTACGTCCAAGTTATTCAAGGTCGTACAGGTGGGCTTTTATTGCACCCGTAAGAGTATTGAAAATTGCTACATACACAAATTGTTTCACATTCTTGCTCAATACATATAAGAATATACTATCAGCAAGTAATAAATTACAAATATCAATATTAAAGACACAATACTTACCCTGATATATCAATTGGCTACCTTGATACTTAATAGAAAAATAATTCATACAAAATAAAAAACAATTTTCATATTATTTGTGGTAAGAGGACTTATTTCGCGAAAGTTTTAAACGAATTATTGCAAATGATTGAGAATAACCATCAAAATCCATTTATGCAAGAAGACCCAAGTTGTCAAATTGTCAATCAGCCAGACATTAGACAAATGTCAAGTTATTGAAGTTCTACTTTCGACAAATTTGTTTTTTTTTTTAATAAATGACAATGAAATAATATTCATGGATCCACAACATTTGTTTGTTTTAATCCATTTTTTAAATGAAAATTACTAACTCTAATGATCCTTTGGCGCCTGCTGCAAAATTGGTGTTATCCATTAGCAATCTGGTGTTTGTGCTGTTTACTCCATCGTAATTTGAACTTTTTCAACAATTCTGACGCCGTCTCTGAAATTATTATCTAGAAAAATAAATTACTTTTGTAGCGCGTACTCATCGTGCTATCCTTCCACCAGCCAGATTTAGAGATTCCTATCAAGTTTTGCCTTTTGCCCCTTGGACGCTTCTTTTGCCAATAGTTGGCTTAACTCCATCCAATAAATATGTTATTTTTTATTTGACAAGTCAAGTTTCATAACAGTAGTGTACTCGAACCATGTCATACTTTATTGTTGAGGGCGAAGAAATAGTGACGTTCTCCGAGTCATACCACTATCTATCATTATACGTTCAGTTATTTTACCATATCTAAACAGTTGCAAGCTTGAGCATTAGGTTGCCATATTCAGTTTGTAGCGTTCCGCACAAAATAATTAAACTGTGGGTTTTAATATATTTTATTACTATCAATAGTTACAACGGTTAGTCTTTCTCACCATTTGTTGAACTGTGAATTGTTGTGAACTGTCTGCCGCATAATGTATCAGCAAATGTTAAGGCACTTAAATCATTGTGGTTGCTAACCGAGTTATAATTTTGTAGATTATTAAAAGGATTAGTTGTGTACTGTTAGGACTGAGATATGATCCTTGGAACGGAATCATTCAATATATTGGTATAGAATCCGTCGCACATGAATTACAATACAGATTGGGGAAATTAATTACTCTACGGGTGTTGACGAAATAAGGAGCTTTAAAAAAATAAAGTCAGTTTATATTTTAGAATACGAGTGATCCAGACGTACAAATGATGAAAAATCACTGTCAGTCGAACATGAATCATAAAAACTGCTGTCAGATTCTGTATCGAGACTCATTATCATTTAATTCTATAATAAATATATTTATCCATTTCGTCGTCCATACGTCCATCAGTTTCGTGAAACTTGTCTTCAATGTGACGTATATGTTTACATTGCTTCTGCCAGTCTTCTGCAGTGATAGACTATGTCATGCCTTTCCATGAGTAATTTTCTTTTATAGCCACATGAATTAAACCGAAATCCGATTTGTCGCACAATTTTCCATAATGTAGTATGACGCCCATTCTAATTAATGTAATTTTTCAGTTTTACTAATAGTTTTCGCAGTCGGAACCTCTTTTCTTACAGTACCTATACATTTCGTGTATTTTATTTCTGACTACACAGATCAAAATCATCATCAACTTTATTCTTAATTAGGTACGTTTTTTCCTAGGAGTACTTATTTTCTGTGATGTAAAAGCAGCAACTTCATCTTCTCTAGTTATGGTGCTGACAGTTTTTTCAGATATGCCTAAAATATAAAAAGAATGCAATAAATTAATTAGGAACTTAAATTTCCAATTTTGCATATATTTACTGGAAATAGGACCGTATTACGTAGAACCGTATATTTACTGGTAATAAGTATTACGCGAACAAGTCGCAGTTTTCGACATTCTATTTAAAATAATTAGGAAAATATACATGGCAGGCAACACTATTTTACTTACTAGTCATGGTGGCAACCCGTTGACGAACATTTCCAAATGTAATTCTTGGGCCTTTATTTGCTTTTTCTCTTTCACAAAAATTACGCACATCTAGCACAATTTTTCTACCACTACTTTGTATTCTTTTTGGCATGATTAGTGATTAATATCAACGGTACAGTGCAATAATTCCGAGAGAAGGGAAGTACTTGACAGCAAGTAACGCCAACATAGCGGGCAGACACGACAAATTGAAATGTCATAGGTGAAATAACTGTGAACTAGTGTGAACGCACAGTATACAGATTAATTCACCACGTTTTATATATATATAATATATATATATATATATATATATATGTGTGTGTGTGTGTGTGTGTGTGTGTATATATATATATATATAACGGAGAATTGTTATCGTGCAAGTTTTTAGAAAGCGTGACGTCAGCATTGCTGACGTCACCATTATTCGCGTCCCTCATATTCAACAGATAACGAAATAAAGCAACTATACACTTGAAATAAACTCTTTGTTACAATCGTTTTATAATCAATACTTTTCTTAACTTATAGATTCAACTAAGATCTTAAGTCTACCCTTATTTTCTATACAAAAGTAAAAATAATTCAAATAGCACAGTAAAAATAATTTAGATAGCAATATTTCAAAAAGCACTCACCAAACTACCGTTCTCAGCAGCTGCCACGTGAAAAGTGAGCCAACAACATGGTGGCCTCCCACCATGTTGCTTCTTTACAATCATTTTTAAACAATGGTTTTAATACGAATATTTCGTTATAGTTATTCGTGAAATAATTTTAAAATATTATTTAAACACTTATAAACGCAAATAATTTCATAAAATCACTCGTGGTTTTAATCACTCATCGTTCAAAACAATCTCCAATGAACATTCAAAAAGCAACTATTAAAATTCAATCTAAAGAATTATTAATGATTAAATTGTGAATGTGTTTTGCAAATTAAAGATTTGATTTATAATTAATTTTGAGCTAAACTTATTAATTAAAGTTAACTTTTTGAATGTTCGTAACTTCTAAGGAAGTAAATACAAATGTTAACAAACTCATTTTAAAAATTATTTGATTTAGGTTAAAAAATGAAGCTTACCTATTTCATTGGTAATAAAATAGACTTTATGTAATCAAACTTAAAATCTAAAATAAAAGATGTTGACTGTTTTGCGTCGACATATATATACAGGGTGTGTCGTAAATAGTGGTCCAACGTTAAGGGGTCGATACACCATATATTCAGCTATCACATACCAGAATTTGAAATTTATTTTTTCCACGGGTCTCTGTTTTATTCATTATTATTATTATTTTGAAAAATCGATACCTTGAGTTACTAATTTGGCTGTTATTTCAACAAATAACATTATTTTTTTATTTTGTTTCTTGTTTATTATTGATAATAAGATGTGCTATCATATACAATACTTTTTTTAAATGGAAACTTAAAGATATTAAAGAAAAAATGTCTTTATTTCAAAATTCAACTCTAATCTCTAGCAAATCATGTGAATTCGGGGGCGAATGGTGTAAAAAAAAATGTACTACACAATCTGTGCCCATTATTTTAAAAACTTGTCCAATAAATGCAGATTCTAAAATGATATTAATAATAACCGATTCCATAATGAAAAAGAAGTTATTGCCATTTCAATTGAGAAGGAGCCGAATTTAAAAAATACACTTTTTCATTTTAATTAACTTACCGGTATTGCAAAATGTTTTGGACCCATTTAGAAGTAAATTTTAAGTTAGCTATTAACAGCTGAGTGGTATTTGAGTCATGCACAAACATATCACAGGTAAACAAACGTGTCTCATGTAAAAAAAAGGGTACTTGGCCAGATAACACAAGACTCATTGAAACACCTCAGTATAGCGCGCATGAGTAGTGAAAAAAATCACAAGGTTTTTTTTTATTGCTATTCTCTTAAGTATGAACGAGACAGACTATGTCAAGAAGATATTCGTAATAATCTAATCAGTTAAAATGCTTCAGTGTGGTCCCGTACGTCGCATGCGCTTCTAGTCTCTGTGTTTATCCCGCCGTTAATTAAACAAAAGAAGATCTGGATGACTTCGATCTGGATGTCTGTCCCAATAAAGTCAGGCTGCCGATGCCTATGCATTCGCCATGAATAAAATGCATGTCAGCATATTCACGCGGTGTGTACTGAGACATCGCCCTAATCTTCACTGCACTGCACGTTTGTCAAAATCCTTGAGCAAATCAAAGTCCAAATAACGTAGCCGATGTCGTAGGGATCACAAAAACCAACAAGTCCGAACAGAAGCAAATCCGAGTCCAGGAAGTAAAAGAAGCAATTCAATGGCGGAGATAAACACAGAGACTAGAAGCGCCGCATGCGACGTACGGGACCACACTGAAGCATTTTAACTGATTAGATTATTACGAATATCTTCTTGACATAGTCTGTCTCGTTCATACTTAAGAGAATAGCAATAAAAAAAAACCTTGTGATTTTTTTCACTACTCATGCGCGCTATACTGAGGTGTTTCAATGAGTCTTGTGTTATCTGGCCAAGTACCCTTTTTTTTACATGAGACACGTTTGTTTACCTGTGATATGTTTGTGCATGACTCAAATACCACTCAGCTGTTAATAGCTAACTTAAAATTTACTTCTAAATGGGTCCAAAACATTTTGCAATACCGGTAAGTTAATTAAAATGAAAAAGTGTATTTTTTAAATTCGGCTCCTTCTCAATTGAAATGGCAATAACTTCTTTTTCATTATGGAATCGGTTATTATTAATATCATTTTAGAATCTGCATTTATTGGACAAGTTTTTAAAATAATGGGCACAGATTGTGTAGTACATTTTTTTTACACCATTCGCCCCCGAATTCACATGATTTGCTAGAGATTAGAGTTGAATTTTGAAATAAAGAAATTTTTTCTTTAATATCTTTAAGTTTCCATTTAAAAAAAGTATTGTATGTGATAGCACATCTTATTATCAATAATAAACAAGAAACAAAATAAAAAAATAATGTTATTTGTTGAAATAACAGCCAAATTAGTAACTCAAGGTATCGATTTTTCAAAATAATAATAATAATGAATAAAACAGAGACCCGTGGAAAAAATAAATTTCAAATTCTGGTATGTGATAGCTGAATATATGGTGTATCGACCCCTTAACGTTGGACCACTATTTACGACACACCCTGTTATATGTATATATATATATATACTATTACTATAGCGTGTGGTATGAGGTAATATGTGTGATAGCTTATTTTAAGTTATCTAGTTTGCAGATGACCTTTTTTTACGACACTTTCAAGTGCGGTTCAGTGTGTTCTTTGTGGTGTCATGTCCGGGCGTTGGTGAATCTCCATGTGAAGCCGCACCTTGTTTGGGTGCGATCAGATCGCGTGGAAATGCTTTACCATCTGGAGAGCGCGCGTGTAGTGGCGCCAATCCCTTGATGCGCGGAAGGCGCGACTTGTCAGCGCGCTCGAATAAGTTCGTGGCAAGGCGGCTTCAGGGTGTGCGGCGCACACGGGCGCAGGGTCTTTGGGAGCGCCGAGCGCCGCTCGCGACGCTTCCAAAGAGCCTACTAGGGGGCGCCAAGGTATTGATTGCACCCGGGCGCTACATGGGCTAGAGCCGGCGCTGGGCGGCTTAAATTTTAACACTGTTATCAAGTCTAACAGCATCGACTGCTACCATGTTGAAAGTATTTTTATCCGTGAAAATTAAAACATAGGTACATTGTAGTTGATAACTGAATATTATTTAATTTATTGACACATTTCATTTGTTACCTGTTTTTTATGACAATACAAAAACATAGAGAAGTCCACCTTCTCTAACAGTTTTTATCACAGGCAAGATTAACTTGGATCAGCAAATTTATATGAGAAAATGTACAATAATTTTTCTCATATAAAAACATGTACATATATGTAAATTATCTTTGGCTCGACTGTACTATGTGTACCTACCCTTTTCTCGCTACATTTCCACAAAGATTGCATCACCCAAAGGAAAGATGAAACCAAGAATGAAAATACCTGTGTAAATGTAGAAATACGAGTATGACGATATGTTACATAATTAACAATACTGTTTTTATTATCATATTAACAATAATCGTTCCTATTGATGGAATTAAATCGGGGATATTTTTAAATAAAACACAGATCAAATAAAAAAGAGATAAGCATATAAATGAGAGCAGGACAGACTTATTTGACCTTCGTGACGTCGCCGGTTTCCACGCTTCTATTTCACTCCTTTACATTTCACTCTGAATAGGCGTAAATTGTATAAAAATATAATTTAATCTGTAGCTGTTAATTTGTTATATTATTAAATAAAACATAGTTATAAAAATACTGGTGTTGTAAATAATAAAATCGTTATTTTATTTGTTTGAAACTGTTTATTTAAAATGAGATAGCTATAATACAAGAATTATTACGTACAATGAAACGTTGCCTCCCTTCCACAAGCCACTATTTGGCTATTGACCAATGAAGAGCCAGTCTCTTTTGAATCATTTATAGCCCGTAGACTATACTTGCTGAACGCGTACATCTTTTGAAATCGTGGAAATTCAATTCTTGTTACGAATATAAACGTTAATGTGCAATTTTTATGTTTTTATAATTTAAAGTGTCAATGAATTGGAAACAAAAATCTAAAAAGGACACGTTATACTCATAAACCATTGTAAAAAATCACCCATAAATCTATTATCAGTAAAATTGTTAATACTCTAGTTCAACTTTTTTTGTATTAGGTCTTACTTTTGTAAGACCCCGGAAGCTGAGAATTCAACTGTGAACAAGTACCTGTAACATTTAATAATAGAGTGATAGAGCTCAGTTCTACAAGTGTTTAACATGAGCTACATGTACACGCCACAACAAACCAATTTGTACAATCTTCATAATAATCAAGTTCATATTTGTACAACTATTAATAATCATCACATTTTGAGTTATAATAATTGTTTATGTATGAGAAAGGACAAGTTTAAGACAAAGGTTTTTAGAAGACACTTCAAAATGTAAGTACCAATTTGGAATATTTATTTAATACCAAAAAAAACATCATTTTCATCTGGCTGTTATATTCACATTTATATTGTAGATTTATTTTTAAATATTTACCTAACATAATACCTCCATTGAATAACAGTTTCAGACGGCGGAATACCACAATTTATTAAAATTATATATGTACTTTTAACCTAACAACTGCAAGATGTAAAGTTGGATTATTCCTATTGACCCCAAAAATTAACTTTTTAATCACAAGGGTGTCCATAGTCTAGGTAGTTTGAAAAACTTAGGTGGTTAGGAAAAGTCAGGAAAATTATCATGGCCCATACATTGCCCAAAAAAATTAAGAGGTTCAATTTCAATATTGAAATGAACACGAGAAACTAAAAATTTAGTGCATTTATAATGTGACGAAAGGCAAACATATCTAAAACTTGTGATTATATTTTTGTTATCATCCCCCGTTGATTGATGGTGATCCAAATGAGGAATTAAAGGTGTTTTCTCCTTGCAATTATTTATAAGGTATGACCTTTTATTGATCTTTTTTATATCATCTGGCGGTTGCCGAATCGGGCTCTACTGGTATCAAACTTCCGAAAGGATGACCACAGTTGTTTCAGAAATTGAGAAAGTATTAACTATGCATGTTTTAAAAAAATAAAAATATATAATTCAGATAAACATCTTTTTTTTTCCTAAAACAGTAAAAATAATGCAAGCACACAGAACGGATAATAACAAGAAGCCACTGATATGGCTTCTTGTTATTATCAGTTTTGCCTGCTTGAGTTATTTCTACAGTTTTAGTACAAACGTTACAAACCAGATGTTACATCATTTGCAGTGAACGATAACAATATCACGTCAGTCGAAAAATTGTGTGCATTAGAAGCTTTAACCGGTAAAAATATCTCGTGCTATAACAGTCACTGTATTTTTTTAAATATTGGTTTTAGTATACTCGTCATGGTTACGTTGCGGCGCGTCTTGAATATCCAAACAAAAAATATATACCTATTGAGTGTTACAAAAACAGTCTTTAACCTCATCGGCAATTAGCATACGCAAAACTATAGATATTAATGAGAAATACAGCTTTAAAATTTAGATAGACATAGATAAAACTCTATATTGCACACTAAAAGACCGTAACACACATTGTAAACAAATAAAATGAACAAAAGGCGGGTCTTATCGCTAAAAAGCGACCTCTGCTCTGCCAGTAAAGACCGTTGCATCAAGCTATCAATCAATGTATTTTGGCTGCTCGGAGGATAAAACTAAGAATAGATAAATACAAAAACGCGAATATTTCAAATGGTATAATTCTGACAATCTAGCTAATTCTTTATAATCAGTTGCTTCAATGAATCACTAGATTGTGGTATTTTTTGAATATGCAGTTCATAGTTACCTATTTGTTGTATAAGACGCGAATATTTTAGATGATCCGAGAAAAAAAAATTATACAAGTTAGAATGTACAAAAAAATCCAAAATAGTGAATAATTAACATTTCAACGTTTCGTTGCGACCTTTCACTGAGCTTTCTTAGAAAGTAATTCGGTGTTTCCGGAAAGAGAAAACAGCATTTTATTCTCACAACAAGGATATTGCAGTATCTTTTACTTTTTAGTTTTATACTAAAATCTGTAACATTATTCCAGTATTTTATTTTATTGTCATATAGTCATAAAGATGAAAATCTGAAAATAATCATAACTTGGACTATTAATTGCATTAAGAAAGACTATGCGCTTATTATGTGGCATAATTTTTAATAAAATATTCATGTTTACGCCTAGAATTTAAATAGAATAAATTCCACAGTGCCAAGTAAATGTAGAGTCGCTACGTGGCGCTAAATAGAGGCTTAAATGGGTTCGCACAGAGCGATTCACACCGTGTGGGATTGTTATCATCAATCATATTACGTCACGACATTAACAGATATCTACCGTATGCCCTCAAAAAGGACGTCTATATATTAACGACGTAACGAGTCTAAAAGTAAAACAATTTTTTCAAAAAATGTTGATAATTGATTCTGATGGGCCTATTTCGTTTACTTGTACAGTGTTGATGGTGGGCGTGCTGGCTTCAGCTTGTAGATGGAGTCGTCTACACATACAGCACAGCGCGATTATCTAAGAATTACCTACATCGATGTATTATATTTTCATAAGATTTGGAAATGCATCATTATTATCATTACCATTATCAGCTTGCAATTTTTGTTACTAAATCCTCTTCTATTTATGGTATTTTTTAGATCCTGTGCAGTTCTAATCAGTCTGACTTTCGTGTCATAAGTTTTTAAAGAATTTCAACTAAAAATTATCGTTTCCGAAAAATATGCATAAAACCATTTAGAGTATGTTGACTATCCTATTATGATTTTATACTTGCAAGAAGTACTTGCTATTTTATATTTATAACATTACAAATGTAATATATATAGGGAAACGTAGTTGTAAAGGTACCTACCATAACCGCGATTAGATGTACTCATTATGAGGCCCCATAATCTCAGCAATGGTTACCTACACGGGTGTTCAACCTAGTTCAATGTTAGAGTGGATGAATCATGAAAATAAAAAAACAACTCGACATTCGTACCTACACATCTATATATTCTGTACGTGTATGAACATGTTCGTTGGGAATAAACATAAAAGAGTAAACCGTTACATGCACGTCAGTCCAGTCACCAGTCACTAAACGTGAAGAGTTGATTATCATATGGTGCATCTACATAAATCTTCAGAAAAAACAAATATATTCTGATCGATAATCTTTCGATGTGTTTCCTTAGCTTCTGCAACCCAGAAATGTAACTATGCAAAATCATAGTAAGTTTAAATATCTTTGAGACTTTTTATTTATTTAAAATCTACCATTGGTAACTTAAAGCTTGAAAAGCATTTTAGTAACATTTTTCATTGAAATACACTTTTAAAGAATGAAATACTAGTAGATACTTCCCTAGAATAAATTAAAACATTAAATATTAATATCACCTTATTGATAAACAAATTGATACCGCCAACAACAAAAAACGCCCCAGTGAATGTCATTATCTCAATTTTTGATGAAGTTACCTTTATCCACCCATGATTTCGTTTGTGTAACACGACGTCAAATTTCCGAAGGTCATGCAATTTAGTCAAGGACCAAATAATGGTGTTAGGTCTAATAATAAAATATTCTTTTATTATTTATTTTTAATGTGTTAAGTATGTGCATTTGATAAGTAGATAGGTACTTACATACTAGGCGTAATCAAAACAGTAGAGTTTACAAGGGTGTCTGGACATTCTAGCATAGAAGGCAATGAATTCGCCGATGAATTGGATTAGGAAATCATTGCGGCCGAATTCATATGTGGGAAACCTAAAGCAACGCTTCAAATGTTTAGAACCTGGCCATTGAAGCTTTAAGGAAACAACATCCCAGATTTGAGGCATCCGGAGGAGCTCATAAATGACTATTTGCAGTGTAGTTGTAAGGTTGTAAGTCAGGATCTTAACAGATCACTGTTGCCTAAAGAAGTACCTTCCATCTATCCCAGTCCATTCCCCCCTATGATTATATTGTGTTGATGCACAAAAATCTTTTTCTGGGTACACCCCAATTATTTGAAAAAAAGTCTGTTATTTAATTGTCTATGGTGATTCTCTCATGCTTACGGTTCAAAGAAGTTACACACAGTCACAGACCACGCACCCCAATGATCTGCGCACACGGTAGATCTTCTACATTTCAGAAATAATCCTCTCAATATACAAATAATAAATGTACATACAGAGTAACTAAATTAAACACCATTTTTGATAATTTCACAACAAACGGAAGCAAAATTACATTCTACGTGTGGAGTTGATGACTTGATGAGTCATCGTGAGGAAAACAGCATTTCGATCATTCATTATGAGCAGCGTGAATTCCCCGTACTTTTGCGAGACAAACATACATACATAATTATATACATCTACTAAACATAGTTATAACCCTCGATGCGAAACTGCTACGGCACGGTTTCGTGACTCTCTATATCTGATCTACCCTATTGGTTCAAAAAGTTGACGTCATTTCATAAGGACCAATAGCGAAGCAGTGAAGATATTTTTAGAATAGAAACATCGAGTGGTGGGGTTGGAGGAAAACTGTACGGCTGCTAGCACCGCGAATATTGCACAATATTTTCGGCGCTTGTACGAGACAGACGTACGCAAATCCGAACGTTTTTCGGTGTTTTCGAAAGTTACTAAGTTTTAAAATAAGTAATTGAAAGTTCTTTGATACGCTAAATTACAACTGTTTGTACGTAATCCGTTAATAAGTCACGTACAGCTTTAATTCTGTGAACTATCTACGCATTTGTAAGAGACTGAGGCATTATATGTATTTGTTTGTAACGAGGTAAGTTTTTAACTTCGCAGTAGCTATTGAAAATAGTGATATTTTTGTTGATAGTGGTATTAATAAAAATAATTGAACTTTAATTAAAAGTTCAATTAGATATATAATTAAAATTTTTTGAATGTAGATACCTATTTTTCAATGTCTAATCTGAGTATAAAATTATAGGTTACATACATAAGTATAAGATTATGACCTATATAAGAAAAAAATTAATATATGCACAATGAAACAATGGTGATAAATTGATAAAACATCTGAAAACTAGGGAATGTGTGGCGATATGATATCTAAAAAACAAACAAAAATTTAACTTGTGGACACGAGGACACGTCGTGTCCTAAAGTAGATTCGAGAGCGTCATTTGATCGCATTTAGTTTAATCTGTATTGGACCTTAGTATGCTACCATAAGGTTTAAATTAGCCTGAACTTTAGATCTACGAGCATGTTCGAACATGTAACAATTGAAGCGGCGTAGTTTATTTCGCTATTCAAAAATAATAATAATCTTTTCTGAATAGTAAACAAATGGGACAATACCTAGGTGTCCACAGATTACGTATCTAAAAAGGACTACGTAAATAGTAATTAATTAGAGCCATTGACTTTTCTTCCTGTAACAAAATCATAAACTGTATTATTTTACCTTTCTACATCCTGAAAAATAATTCCAAATTCACTATGTGTTCAAGTAGGCTTCATTCACATGCAATAAATATTTATAGCATCATTGTTAGGTAATTTTACAATTAGGTAGATTATCTACCGCAGGTACAATACTTATTATTGTACACAGGACCCCACTGTAGGTACCTACTAGTTGTCATTGGAAGCACTACCTTTTAAATGCTATCTATTCATTTAGACGTTATTCCCCGAATCATCTAACGTGCCTAACTGTGACTTGAAAAGTTAGTGAGGGGACAATATTCATATAAAAAGTTGACCTGAAAAACGTTACACCTGAAAAATTGTACAAGTCACTCGTATCGTAACAGTGTCAATCAAAGTAACTGGACACGTGAGTAACATTGGGTACCTACCTATTGTAAAATATACAAAATAGTGTTTACAATTTGCTAGCTGAATTTTGTTACAACCTCAATTACCGTAGTTGAGCGTTCATCATTCAGTAACGTACAAACAAAATGGAGAATCGATTTTTCGTAGACGGTTAGGGCTAATGCGTTATATAGAGATCAAGGTCGTCCAAATAGTATAATACCCGCACATAGGGTTATTTACACGTAGGGTGTGAATAATACCACACATAGGGTGATTCGAACGTTATTTGTACCTGACGTTATTTTACCTAGCACTTGACTGTTTTATTTTGTAATAGAAATAGGTAGGTACTGTAAAGGTGCAATGTGTATAATGTATGTCCATTGTTGTAAAATGTCATCGTTGTTTGTTGCAGGCCTACAGTCGAGAAAGTTGTTTAGTTCGGAGCCTAGAGTAACAATTTCACAAGGGACTCGCGAAGAGTTCGAAAAAGTAAGTAATACCGCGCAAGCGGTTTTCTTTTAATTCTTACTGTTCACAGATCCAGAGATATATCATGGAAGCGGCAGAGGAAAAGAAGACTTTTGGACTGTTATATTATTATGATGTTCTGTAAAGCCACCGAAATTGCGAAAGTATAGTTGATTATGTAATAGAAAGACGCACCATTTACCCACAAAAAGCCAACAATTTGGTTTGTGGGTTTTTCTACGTACAATATCTTTAGATAAATAACGAATAAAATAAATAAATTGCTGTATTGGTGCGCCATTTTGCTTACTATTGATATTTGAATTACGGCTAATTTAATTATACGAATGTTTTAAATTTGAACATAATATAAAAGCGATAACAAAATAATTTATCAAGTAATTTAATATCTAAATAATCTACCTGTATATTTAGTAATGATAATAAAATTCATTTTTAGGCATCCTATCATCAATCAGTTCGTATTTTATTTTTCATAATCATTTTTACGTAACATACCTTGCCATGTATCCATTTTAAATTTCGCTTTTCAATTCACAATCCAAGCATTTTCATTTTGCCGTACATGGTTGGTTGCCAGGCCGTGCAAAGCTGCAAGGCTAGTGGTGCTATTGTGGTCACGAATAGTTCTCGTCACTCATGATGATTTTAAATGTACATAAGCCCATTAAACAATAATTTTGCTTTGCTAACATCAAGTAGATGTCAATATCTCAATTGTAAACAAAATTTTATATCTACATCGCGAAAAATAAGTACTTACCAACGATTGTAGTTTCCTTTTTTAACGAGAGTAGATAAGATTAGGACACTTACGTAAATAAGTAAACTTGACATTCACGCGGATGAGTTATTTTATAAAATAGAGGAGTCACATTAGATCATTTAAATCTTGATGAGGTTGTTAAGGCCCTATCAATACTCTTTTAATATTTCATTAATTAAGCTTTAGTATTAATTTTTACTTTTAATAATAAGTTAGCCTTAATAATAAAACTAACACTATAGATCTAGAAATAAAGTATTAGATGCTAGAATATTAAATTAGTTCATCAGGGTATGTAGCGAGCTTGACCGATTGATTACATGCCCCGTCTTATTTTAGAAAAGCAAACACAACACGTTAGTGTAGTGTACAGACTGAATGAAAGGTATCTTAAACTTTTTCTTATAACATTAGACTAGTTAAGTATATCGGGATATACAGCCTAGCCACAGAGAAGACTATATCGAGAACTCTTCTGTCATTTGTTCACCACTTGTCTTCCTGTTTATTTATTGTGTGTTGGATTGTGATTGCCGATTACCATCTATTGGGCAGGTGACGTTATGTTGATTGCATAAGAGGAAAACACCTCGTGGAACAATTTTACGTACCTAATATGCTTTACTTGAAATGTATGTATTGAAGATATATGTACATTTTAATATTTATGCAATCATCATTCTCTATATCATCGCATGTATATTTTTCTATACTATATTAATTATATATACATACCTATTCATATGCATTTATATCATGTAACTAAAGTGATTGACATTGAGACCTCGTAGTTGGATGCTCCACCAATGCGGGACAGTTTTGCACAGTCACGATGGTTTCCAATGTCACCGCTTAATATTTTCGGTTGCTGTGAAACTTTTCCTTATAAAAAAACAAATATCTTCTTCAAAGCTGTCATCAAAATCATTGTTCCTGTTCAGTGATTCGTCTGATATATATTATGTTTCGCAATTGGAAAATCTCTCCCCGATACGACGGAACGTCGTTGAAGGGCAGCGGCTTCTCCATTATTGCCTTCTCCGCTCACAAACATTGTTTCAAACTTCTGTTACAGTCCTTTCCCACTCGCTTAATATGAATATGCACATTATGTTACGTCGTATCATTTCTGTTTGTAGTTCTATTCAAAATGGTTCCTCAAAAGTTCACCTGTCCGAGTCGAAGCGACACGAGCGACGATATCGGAAATCGATACATCTATTCAAACACCAAAAGATATGGTTTTTTCGCAAACGAGTCACAAGACTCAAAATCTAATACAAGTGGTAGAACTAGATCGTTTAAAGGCAGAAAAGAATCAGCAGGTGGACGCGTTACCAGCGACAGATTCAGGAACAGCGATAGCTTCCCCGCCGCCCACCAACAGCTTTTCCGAGGTAAGGACTAGCGCCAGCGCCGTGAGTATTAACTGTAATTGATTATTTATTATTAACATTAAGCTTATTAATAGTTTGCAATTGCATTACTGTATTTATACTAACATGTGACAAAAATAATTTCAGATATTTTTGAAATCGGAGCCGCTGTACGAAAACACGATGATCCAAGATATGGACTTCGAGTTCTTCCAAAATCTACCCTCCTTCATCACAGAGCCAGCCCACCAATTACTGACCAGTAAGTGATTACCTGTCACGTAACATAATAAAAATAAATATAAACATATATTAAACAATTTAAAGTAGCTTGAAATTAGCTTATACATAAGTCTTATAACGTCCCAAACGGAACCCTTCTTACAATCACGAGAAGGCTTCGGGCCGTTAATACACCGCGCGGGCGTAGCTGACACTGATGTCTATTACACGTAGCACAGATTTTTCATTATTCTCAGACACGCGGAATTTCTAACGATGTTATGAATGGAATGATAGACTCCCTTATTCTATTATACCCCTCACTTGTAAGATGGGAAACAGAATCTGGCATCTCAATTATTTTTAAAACTGAAACTACGCGTGCCCGATTATCGACTTTTTCGAAGAGGAAAATATCTATAATCGTTGTATCACCAACATTGGTATATCAAACTGTTATTTTTTTTTTGCAGATTCCCTAAAAAAAATTGAAACTGAGACCCTTCACACAGACACACTAAACACACCACTCTCACCACAAAGTTGGGAAACATTCGACATAAACTCACCCTCCGTCCAGGCAAGCTTATACAACAACATATCCAACGATCCGCTCTCGCCGATCGGAGATGGATTTACGGGTTTCGATGCGAAGTTTTTAAATACACTAGGGAACGAGAGCTTAATACAGAGCCCGGAACAATTTTTAGATATAAACAGCTTGCCAGTAGTGATAGGGGACTTAGCGTCAGAGGTAGTCGACAGAGGCTCGTGGCAGACCACGAAGCCGATCGACTGGACCTATACATCAGACACTGACCACACAAAATCAGTTACACTAAACAATGTGCCTTTCATTAACGACGACGACTCCCAGGACTGGAAGTACATGGCATCAGTTGTACCGCGAGAGGTGGAGAATAACAATGTTATCATCGAGGAATATATAATAAACGAGAACGGGGACAAAGGAGGGGCTTCAGACGACGTGAGGGCAGAGATCGGCCGCGGACTGTCGGTGGACGTGTCAACCGCTCCCAGTTGGCACACCGACCTCGTCAGCACACCTGACGTACTCCGCACGGTCGAACAGCTTGAAAAACAAAAGTTCCCCATTGCAACCTCTGTAAGTATAGTACAGTCTTTAAAATCCTTCGTTTTCTCTTGAATTTTTTAACTTATAATCAATATATTTGTATCAATCTATATATTTTGTGATTGATAATCTAAAATTGTAAAATTAAGTATAAAGGTGTACAACTTTGATTTCTTTTGTTACAGACACCAAATAAATTGTGGCCACCAGACGATAATGGCTCTGTAACAACAGAGAGTCTTCCACAGACAACAACGCTGGACTATGAACCTATCACTCCTAAAAGTGAATCTCACATAGATACCGATAACGACGACGTGCAGTCGCCATCGGATAAGAGACGGCGGCGGCGGCGCGACACCGAGGAGTCTGACGAGACGTACACTCCGTATTCAGAAGCCACACCTAGAAAGTACAAACGACGAAAGTCAAGTGTTCCATTGGTGGAGAGGATTCGTGCACTGGAAGGGTCACAACAGCAACCGAAAGCGCGGAGAGGGCGCCCCCCCAAGAGAAGAGAGAGCACAGTCTCCTCTGTTTGTAGTGTAGATGAAAACTCATCTTCAATATCTACACAGGAGGTGAAATACAGAGAGTTGAGAGACAAAAATAATGAAGCATCCAAGAGGTCCAGAATGAACAGAAAACTCAAAGAACTACAGATGGAGCAACTAGCAGATGAATTAGAAGAAAAAAACGAGAGACTAAAAGTTAAAGCAGATATTCTTGAAGATATGACTAAAAGATTGAAAACTGCTTTGATGACAGCCATTCTACAGAAATGAGGGAATAATAGCTAAATTTTAGGTGACAATAGCTTTGATTCTAAGGATCTGTAACAAGCCTCGAGTTTTGTTTGGTTATTTCCTTTCACATGTGTACCCTTAGCGCATGTTCAGGGTTAACACAACATTTGTTTGTGGCAAGTAAAATTGTTTACAATGTACTCTTTGAGTAGGGATGGACTATGTTGACTTGGATGTTTATTATTCTGGATTTGACTATAACTAACATATGTTACTATAGATATCACGGACTAGACAAATTTAAGTATAAAAATAAATACAAAAATAAAAACTACAAAAAAATACTATTTATACATATTTTTCTTGGTAATTTAAAATTACATTATTTTTAGTATATTGGCACAATACATCTATCTGTCGTCGGTCTATAGTAACAACAGTACTCGTATATGATTTTTTTATGTAGCTATTTCGACGCCTTGCGTGGCTGTCGAAAGTAAATTTTATGCTTAACTATATTGAATTAAGAATTGGTTAGTTGGTACCTATTTGTGAAAAAATCATAAATGTTAATTGTCGTAAAAGTGTTTCTTTTTATGTAGTTAATTCTAATAAAGTAAGAGATTCTTTGACATAGACTTTCATTTCCCTAATTAATTATACTCCTGAGCAAGTAAATCAATTCAAATAATCTTCAAATGCTTATTTGAACATTGAGTTTTTATGAACCACGCATCTATTTATTTTAATTAATTAAATACAAAGTAATTTTATTTGGATGTAGTTCTTCTAAATAGTAATAAGTAATAACAATATCTATAAACAATTTTTTATTGATTTACTTGCTCACAGGAGTATTTATTGTAAATTTTTATTGCTTTATAGTTAAATGGACTTCCACTAAAAATTGTTGAACAGTTTAAAATATCTTACTCACTTCACATTAGGGATGGCGATTCTTCCCGAAAAAGATCGATTTTTAAATGGATTCGAATTGGTCTCAATCGATTCACAAAAAATCGAGGTCTGGAAGATGGATTTCTCAAAAATCGATCTTTTTCGATTTCTTTTTGAGCTTTTCTAAGGAAAACAAAAGACAATCAATCTTTTATCGTTTTTAACTTTATTAAAGTTGTAAAAAGTATAAGCATTTCTTTTAATTAGGTCAAAGTGAAGAGATATTTTTAATTTAACAATCATATTTATCATTGTACTTTTATTTATTAAAGAACAGAATAATTATAGTTCCCAGTGTCCTTCATGTCCAAGCTTTTGAGGAACAAAAGTCTATCCAGTTTATTGGGATCTAATCGCTTCCGCTCATTACTTGCGATGTTTCCGCCAATCGAAAAACGGCGCTCGCAAGGTAGAGATGCATACGTGTTTCATGGCTGTTGAGTGAACGGCATAATAAATTGAGTTTTTTTGTTCATGGCAGTAAAGTATAGGATCATACTTCAGGTGCACAACTGCCTGAGATAAATAGTGTTTAAATTCTTCGTTTGAACCCTGAATCTACCTGTACAAGTGCATTACATGCAGAGAGTTGCTTTTTTACAAGTAACTTGTGAAAATCCCTTTTTCCTTATCATTTCCTCCTGTCTTGACCTGCTTCTTCCAGCTAGGATCTGGCAATGGCAACGGGCATAACTGAACTTAAATGTATAGTATCAAAGTAGAAAATTAGAAGTAATTACTTACCTTCTCAATTAGTTATTATTAATTATTACCTAACTTGCACTAAATAAAATACAACATTTATTTCGCTATTCGCAGTACATGAGTCAGTCAATCAGGAATCAATATCAAACAAACCACAGATCACAAAAAAACAAAATATGCAACAGTTTTTTTTAGCCCTATTTATTTCATGGTAGTACGTTACAATACATGTGTTTGGATGCGTTCAACTAATTGTAAATAATTTTATGGTTGCATTCTTGTCGAAACAGAAGAAATCGAATCTCGATTTTTGACTGTCTGAGATCGATTCACTGGATTGATCCATTGCTTAAAAATCGATTTCTTGGCCCAAAAAGTAGATTATTCCATTAATCGATCTCAGATCGCCATCCCTACTTCAGATCTCAAAGGCAATGCACATATCGAGAGGGAACGCAGGGACCTGTCTATTATAGCTAATATGGTTGGCCGTAGGTTCTCCCGTTGTTCCAGCGAAGGTTAAGTTGTTTAGGGCTTACTGCACTTTATATACATACAGCCTGTACTCTGGACATACATGCATGGATGAGCTATATGTACAGCTACAGTACAGCGCTCTGTGAGTGCAATACAATAACGAGTACAAGGCGCTGGTGGGGCTGCCCCACTACTGCAATGCATCGACGATGTTCGCGGAGGCGCGCATCGATGGCTTCCACGCGGTGATACGCAAACGATGTGTCATTGCTGAATCGAATACAACCTCCAACGTCGTACTGAGCATGTTCGTGGCGATTTGACGCATCATGATCACTTCTCAAAATACCCACTTAGCAAAAGGTCCAGTTCGCAAAATGACCATTTATAAAGACCACTGGTTATATACCGTTAGCACAACTTCATTATTCTTGGATTATATTAAATAAAAGGTGGTTTTGTTAAAAATCAGCTAAAATCTTTGTTTACTACAATTAAAAAAGTAATTAAACATTTAAAAAAGTTTCCTCTTAGTAATTAAATATTTTTCTCACTTTTTCTTTAAAATCGAAGCTTAATATAAATTACTTTTTTTTAAAATTGTAACGCTGATGACATCTCCCTATTTTCTACTTTCAACGTTATTTTCTTTAGTTCCCGATCAAAGTGTAGGTACATTTTGTTTGTACTTAGAAGAGAGTTTTTGACGTTTCTTAGTATGAAAACTTATTAATGTTATTATTATAGATAGAAGTATAGTTCTCGTAACAAGAGTTGAGGCGAACACAGTACCTACTCACACAGACGCATTTCTAATATCTTAACTTGTTATCTTAAATCTAAATACCGAAACATATTTTTGGGATTATTCCTGTTGTCCAGTACATGTTTCCCATACAAGGTTTTTTTTAATTTTTTATAGACCAGTGGGCGGACGAGCAGGTGGTCCCACGTGATGGTAAGTGTTACCGCCTCCCATGGACACCTGCAACACCAGGGGGTATGCGGGCGCGCCGCCGACCTTGCAAAATCATATTCACAGCTTTCTTAAAAAACTTAATGGAAAGACCTCTTGAGGCAGTTCGTTCCACAGCCTACGGGTTCGCGGTATAAAATAATTTTTGGACCGAACAGTGCGCGACACCTCCGTATCGAAGAAATGCGGAAGGATCGCACTTCTGTGACAGGTGCGGTTGTAGAAACCCCGAGGTGGAAATTATATTAAACAATTGGAAAACGGGTGGTAAATAGGAATGCAAAAATACTGTTATCATCTTATGAGGGTGGACAACGGGAATATTTATTTATAATTCCCGTTAGCCACCCTGGTAATTATTGAGGTAGCAAAGGGGTAGGTACACTATTTTCTCATTCAAGTTGTTCACTGTAAAGGGACAAAATTCGGGCGGACAACGGGAATATTGGCCTTTTTTTTTAAGAAACGAGTACTGAGTGTTTCTATCTCATATATCTAATACTGAGAGAAAGAGATGGGCGACAGTGAGAGGCGGGCCATAAGTCGGTTTTGTTTATTTAAATTATAAAGGTGTATCTAAACTGAAGTAAATGTGAGTGATATTAATTTATTTTCATAAAAAAATATAATATCAAAGATGTCCAATCCTCCAATAAATATGAATAATAACAGAAAGTGAAAATCAGATAATTATAATGCTTCTATATTTTATATATAATGTTTCTATATTTTATATAATCCATGATAATTAAAAAAAATATCATCTTCATTTCCTTCTGAAATTGCATATCATTTGTTTTTCTGTAGATTGCAAAGGTCGCTTAGTACACTTAGACATAGGAAACACTTCCGCCGTGAGTCACACTAAAAACACTTCGTCCAGTTCACACACTAAAACACGTGCGACGCGCAGGTAGTCGATGACTCGACTGAGCCAGCGGGCATCTATAATACAATAATTCAGCCTTAGTATGAAAAGGACTTTAGTGTTGATTACGTGGACCAATAGCGGTGTAGTGCAAATTCTCGGTACTGGTTTCTTAAAAGAAATAGACTATATAGTATCAGTAGTCCGGTTATAACTGGTCTACTGTTGCTAGACGGAATGATCCTACTTATGGACTGCAGAATAGTACATACAAAATAAACTGCCAATACGTAGAATTTAAATAATTTGGGGCAAAAACGATGATATAATACTAATTATAATTTGAGGAACAAACAAAGTTTAAATAAAAATACATATTGTGGTTGTACAAAGAGTAATTTATTTATAATTTACAATTGAACAAATTATATGGAACAATTTCTAAATTATTACAAATTAAATGTATAAAGAGGTCTTTCCCCGTGTTTTTGCCATTAAAATGGGCTTGTGACCAAATCCTATCCTGTAATAATTAGGTACTTTCGATTTTCATTATCATCTAAATGTTATGTTCAAGGCAGGCACACACGAGCAGTAAATTCATACTTGTGAACAATATGTAAAGTGAATATTCGTCTCAACACTCCAACATTTGATTGCGTAAAAGGGGAATGTTTGAGTGTAAAGACAATTAGTAATACAAATAACATTATAATAATAATCTAATTCCTCTAAATATTTAACATAAGACACATCCTAAAATAAATGAAAAGATTCTTTGTGGGAACAATGGGATTTCTCTGCACTGATATTCAATGTCTGATATAGCAACAAAAATACAATAAAAACATTAACATTATCAATACAAATTAATAATAATGAAGAACAGCACCTGTATCAAATGGTACAAATGAAGATCCACTTCTTAAAGGTTATATATATTATAGAAATAACATTAGCATTATATTGCCTGCGGCCGCTCCGCAGCAACCATACATCACTGTTAGGCAACAAACTCATAGAAAAATTTACATCAATCAGTACATAGTTACATGTCAGCCCCAGCCTTTGCTGTCACTTCTGGAGAACTGCCAGAGTAAAAACATCATGAATAATTGGGAACATGCCTTAATTTAGTCAGTACGCCTCCAAAATCCGCCAAACGTCCTAATAGATTTTTTTATTAGAATAATATTTCAATTAGAAATATCAAAAAACGGATTTTGCAGATATATCCGAAATCAAAATAAGGCTTGAAATAAATAAAGAATCGCCAAAAAATGTTTGTCGGATTTTGCGGGCGCGTTATCGTAAAATATAGGAATTCATTAAATTATGTATACATTTTAAAAGCTACTGGAGAGCCCTGAATTATTAAATCGACGTTCGATCAACCGTCGATACAGCGTCGATCGATCGTTGATCCACCGTCGGTCGACAATCGATCCCTCGCCGATCTACCGTCGATCGATCATCGACCGACAGTCGAATGATGATTGATCGATCGATATTCGTCGATCAGCCAAAGCTACCACACCAATCGATCGGTTGCGATTAGTCGATCGTCCTTTCCCATGATAATGATGATACACTTACTTAATGTAGGCGCCCAAGTAATAAGGGAAGTTTGATATTGAGGGCAGATCATGAAACTAGAAGAGGTGCCTGAAATATGCACATTTATTGACAAATATTTTTTTTGAAGTTACATTATGAAAACGTGTTCAGAAAATTTCCCTTTTAGCAGCATCACAATATGTTACACATTAATGCCATTTCGTTTGCTCTTTTTTTAATGATCATCTAGAGTTTTGAGAGTAAAAAGTCAAAAAACACAAATGTTTGCAATATAAAACTAGATTTGCAAAAGATTCATAAACATTCTGTAACTCTTTTCTTGAAGAAACATGTCCAACATTCGACTTCTTTTACGTTATACTCCTAATCTAAGAAAAAGCAACTATTACAGAAAGCAAATGCTAGAACTTGGGCCTCATTCTGCTCGGTATCTCACAAATCTCCAAAAATTTATTAAAATGATTGTTCTGCAAAATGGCAGCAAAGGCTGGGGCCGTCCCCGGAGCAATGTGTCCATGTGGTGAGAATGCACTATCACTTACCAGCAGAGGGCACCGTCTCGCAGAGTCCGGTAATTCACACTCGCACTAGTAATTTATACTTTACACTGTGGTCACTAACACTGCACTGTAACATGGCGACCCGCGGGCTAATCGGACCCGCCGTCGACCGCATCCTCCAGGAAACTGAATTTATTCGATGCTACGAAGTTCTGTAAAATAATAATAATAAAATGAGCAACAGAAATACTGAAAGTGGCAGCAATTTTAAAGGTTTAAAGGGATCCCCGCTGTATAGCTGTGTATAATCCGTGGACATTGTGTTGACATTCTTAGTAATTAACAATTTATTTCAGTTATTCAAGAATAGTTACTGTTTGTTTTGTTCATTATGGTTTGCTGCTCATTTATGGCCTACACTAGGATTCCCTGTGTCATGGGTCAAGAGACACATACATACACAGCTCGTGCAGCACCCAAATCCGACCAAACACCTGTTTTTAAACAAATGATTGTCCAACTGGGAATAGCACTCGGGAACATTTGCACAGAAGGCAGGGGCACTATTAAACTGGGCTAATTGGTCATTAATAAAAGTATCAGTTTAGTTCAGTTTGATAATGAACGTGAGGAAGACTTGTGACCACAAACAAAGACGGATAGATAATGCAAGCTGTCTGTCCGCGTCGCTGTGTGCCCTAAGTTGGTGCTAAGCTCCAACTTCTCGCGCTGTTCGATCAGTCTGTTTCGCGACCCGTGTCGCTAGTAAGCCATTGTTACGAAACACAAAAATACCTAATTACGCTATAATCAATTGTAAAAATTCGTCAAAGTGGTGAGCCGAGTTAGGGGAGATATTTTGTTGCATCTGTGAATTTCCCATCATTTATATTTACTTGCAAAATGACACGTTTGGTTTCCATACAAACTTCATGAATTTGCGTTGTCTAATGTCTATGGGTGTGACGTTAATTAAGGTTTACAAGTTAATCTGGAATAGAAATTTCTAATGGGGGCGTTGAAACGATCTAAGGGGGCGTTAGAAACTTCAGATGCACGTTTTTCCTTGGCCTTTTCCCTTCATCGTTAAATAAATAATACATATAATGATTTACTTTGCAGTGTTCCTTTTCCTTAATTGCAATATTACGGTTCATTTCCAGTTGGGAGGCCACTGACAAAACAAATTGTTGAATAAACACAGCAAGCCCTGGCACAAACTTAGGTGTATTTGGGTTGCTATTGCATTTATATCAGGTACAGCTTTGAATGAATACTTAACTTTTTTATATATAGGTAAGTAGGCGGACGAGCAAGCGGTCCCACGTGATGGTAAGTGTTACCGCCGCCCATGGACACCTGCAACACCAGGAGGTATGCGGGCGCGTCGCCGACCTTTCAAATTCCTATTCACAGCTTTCTTAAGGAACCCCATATCTTAGCGTAATGGAAAGATCTCTCGAGGCAGATGATCTGATCTGATCTTATGATCTGAACTTGTTCTACCATTTTACATAGTGAGGTGGTAGAAAACACAAAGAAACGCAACGTTTCTCCGAACGCTGAGGGATCTAAACCGCCCATGAGAGTGCGTGCGATCGACGACAAGTCGAACAGCACGTCGTTGGGTGGAAATGGATCCAATTGATATTTCGGTGCGCCGGCCCAGGGACGTGAGCAGTACTCCATATGGGGCCTAACGTGAGCTTTGTAGAGCGTCAAGTTGCCCAGGGGTGAAGTACCGCTTCGCTCTGTTCAGCACACCGAGCTTCACGGTAGCCATTTTGGCTTTATTTTCCCGATGACCCCTGAATTCGACTTTGCTGGAAATGTCGACACCAAGGATCCCGTTACTCTCCGAGATCTTAGAGAGGTATGCTCTGAAAGCGAGGTGCTACGAAAAAAAGAGGCTTTTTTTAGCGGTGAATGAACAGACTTGGGTTTTACTGGGGTGAAAATCGACTAGGTTTAGAGAACCCCCAAATCGAGATTTGATCTAAAGCGTCTTCGATTTCAGAAAAGCCTGACGCGACTCTCTTCCACTTCGACCCGGGGGATGTTGGCGAGGCCCCTGTACATAGTATCCCCAGTGTTATCATCTGCATAGTATATACGTATGTCACCAATTTGCAACAGATCGTTGATATGCAGAAGGAACCGAGTTAGCGATTGCACGGAGCCTTGCGGGACGCCAGCATTAATAGACATGGTGTCGGAGCCGCTGCTATCGATAACGACTCCAATGCTCCGTCGAGTCGTAAGGATGGCAACTCATTCGCATAATCCCTTGGGTATCCCAAAAGATAGTAATTTGGAAAGTAGCGATTTATGCCATACTCGGTCAAAAGCTTCAATGTCTAGGCCAACAGCTACAGCTTCGCCTCTACTGTCAATGGCGTCAGCCCAGCGGTATGTAAAGTACACTAAAAGATCACCACCTGAGCGATTATGGTGAAATCCATATTGACGGCCGCTAACTAGCTGGTGATCCTCTAGGCACCCAAGGAGTTTGTTTGTGTTTATAACACGCTCCAAGACCACGAAGGGAGAGAGGTGATCGCTATTGGCCTGTAGTTGACGGGGTCGGTGCGGTCACCCTTTCTAAGCAGAGTTGAACATGAGCTACCTTCCATGCTGACAGGAAGCTTTTTATGGAGTATGAGAGCTTAGATTCACGTGCAGGGGAGACAACTCAGGAGCGCATAATTTGAGCACCACTGCAGGAATATTATCTGGGGCTTCTCGATTTTCGGATATCAAGAGATGCTACAGCTCGCCGAATTTCACGCTTATAGTAAATAAGCTATAAATAAATAAAACAAATAAATAATTAAATACAGTTGTACTAACCGGTTTCTCCTGCTCCTTCAGCTTGGGTAGCGGCTTCTCGTCGGCGTCGTGTCTGTCCCGCGAGCGGCTCGCGCGACCGTTCCGCTCGCCGCGTGGCTCGTTGCGGCGTTCGGCCGACGAGGTTCTCTCGTCGCGTTTCTCTGGCGATTCGTATCTCTCCCGAGAGTCGCGGCGATCTCTCCTTTCGATTGAATAATCGCGACGGTCTTTCCTCTCACTTGAATAATCACGACGATCTCTCCTTTCGTCTGAATTGTCGCGGCGGTCTTTCTTTTCGCCAGAATATTCGGGGCGGTCTCTCTTTTCGCCAGAATTGTCGCGGCGGTCTCTCTTTTCGCCAGAATTGTCGCGGCGGTCTCTCTTTTCGCCAGAATTGTCGCGGCGGTCTCTCTTTTCGCCAGAATAGTCGCGGCGGTCTCTCTTTTCGCCAGAATAGTCGCGGCGGTCTCTCCTTTCGCCAGAATTTTCGCGGCGTTCTCGCCTGTCACGGCGGTCTCTATCGTCTCTGTGGTCTCTCCTGTCGCGATCGTCTCTGTCACGCCGATCTCGGTCGTCTTTTGAATAGTCGCGCCGGTCTTTATCATCTTTTGAGTAGTCGCGACGATCACGGTTGTAGCTGCGCGAGTCACGGCCACGATCATCTGCAATATCGTAAGAAAAGTATAAATAATTTTATTTATTTCTAATTTAAACCAAGCATTGAACAGTCAGCAGTTTATAGTCAATGATGCTACTCTATCTGAAAATCAATACAGCCTAATTTGTAATGCTGATGATAAAAGTGTAAAATTTAAAATGCTAACCACGTCTCGCACCGCTGCGACGGTCTCCGGAATGGTCATTCTGTAGAAAACACAAACATTAGTTAATACAATTCAACTACATCTATTAATAAACTAATAATAATAATAAGACCATAATTACAGTTAAATTCGTGACACATGCAGATCAACGATGGTACATTTTAGTTTCTTTTTATAAAATATAAATAAATAACGCCACGCCACACACACGGGCGCGTCGCGCGTCGTAAGAGTTTCAAATTGGTAACGCGTGCATTTAGATAGATAGATAGATAAAGTCTTTATTGTACACCAATATAAAATATGTTGTTATTGTTGAGGTCATGGATCCTCAACTAAGTACATCAAGCCAACGAGACTATGTTTCTCCAGAGAAAAAGAGACCACGGTCTGCTTTAAGCGCCACCGAAAAACTTATGATACGCAACCTCTACAAATACGTATGTGAAGAAGAATTCTGCATTATTAGTTTTTGAATCTCCGAAAAAAATGAACGTCTCTATATAAACTGAAATCTTGAGAATTACTTCGAGGTGTACAGCATTTTAAAAGAGTACAAATAGAATGAATTAAGTCTCCTGACAAAAGTGGACCGAAACAGTTTCAAGGATAAATCGGATTATCCGATATCCATTATCCGGATTATCCAAGGATAAAGGATAAATAGGTCGGTTGTTAGCTGTTTTATTGCGAAAGTTTTATTGCGAATTATGAAAACAGAGCGAAGTCAGGGCGGGGCGCTAGTAAAAAATATACATTTGCGGCTATATAAATGGCTATATAACGGCTATATATGGGGCTTTATTTTATAAAGATTTATTTTACAGCATAAAATCTAGTTTAATCTCTAGGAATAGGATAGAGTATAGTATTGACGAGATCATCACTAAAACTTCCCTCATCGTCATCACTAATTATCAAAATCTTTATAAAACATAAAACCAACAATTAAAAAATAGTACTTTGATTGGGGACCTATTGAGTGAGTGATTGGTCAATCCTCTTGTGACAAAATTTTTATTTCATCAAAAACTGGCAACCCAGTGAACGTCAGTTTACTCCAGCTAATAAAAAATACTACATTAATTTACTCGGGTTTCGGGCCACGCGAGCCCAATGCGGATTGGTGGATACAAATACTCAATTTCTTTTTATTTCACGAGTATGCGGGTTTCTTCATGTTTTATCTCGCCGCCAAGCTACTGCCAATTTAAAAAAAATGCAACTATCAACTATAATGTTTTTTAAATTGACAGTTGCGTAGTTCGCTAAAACTAAAAAAAGAAATCATGTGAATTGACTCAGAATTCTGAACGGAATCAATGGTTTCGAATTGTTGTTCGGTTACATGATGTATAGTGAATCAACATACCTTTCGTCCCCAGCGCTCCTTCTCATCGGTGGAGCGCCTGGCTTCCTCCTCCTGTTTACGGAGTCGCTCCTCTATTTCACGCTCCCTGCAAAATTATTGTATTAATGCAGATTTTGATTCATCAACACGTATTTCTAATGTCTCATCAACATTTGAGACATTATCTGACAATAGGGATCCTATCGTCGGTCCTAGTATCTCTGATACGGCAACTTTGGCGAAACCTTAAAAAAAATACAATTGAATGATATAAACTCCCACAAGCCGAAGCCGATATTGTTGTGTCCGCCAAGATAGTTTAGTAGACTATCATTTAAGTTTGAATCAATTATCGCTTCAATTAAAATTTATATGCGATACTTTTGTTTTAACAAGGAGACTGAATATTTTTGGTTGATTTTTTTTAAATCATTGACACAAAATTCACAAATGAGACAGTCATCATATGAGCAAAAGCGCCTTGTTATCGATATGGTCTTTTGGTTCTATTCTTTATTTTTTCTAACTTAAAATTGCATCATTTTAAGATTCTGTCTATACAGTTTCAGGGGATCGATTACGGATATATTACATCTTCCTACTAACTCCTACCCCTACTACTCAAAGGCTATCGATCTAATACAAAAAAATGTAAGTTAAAGATCTAGTTTTTGTAGTAAATTGAAAGAAACTAAAATATACACTTGTTTACGTGAAATGCTCTTTTTACGTGAAACGATGTATACCTATAGTTAATTTTTTTAGATTTGTCATGTCAATATTTTGGAATAAATTGTTTTTAATTAACCTCTTAACAAATAACGTATTTTTTTGGCCGGCAGAGGGCTAAATGTGTTTCGTCATTGTGTTTTTGAATGCCCTATACGAACACCTATGACCTACCTATCACATATTTAAGAATATCATAAATAATCCTTTTATAAACAATAAAAAACAAAAACGCGCACGTGTCTAATAAGATTCTTGTTAGAAACAGTGATATTTCATTGCTATCAAAGCATAATCACAGGTATTTGGCTAGAAACTCAATGGTAACTGCAGGATCCTATCCGAGCTTCGGAAAATACGAATAATAAAACTTAAACCATTATAAAGACCTAACACCGTTTCATTCCGTGTCCGTCCCCCCCACCCCCCACCCCCCTACGTCCGAACCCTTTGATATACTATAAAATGTTTGTGTATAATATACTGAAAATTGGTAATATTCAGCTAACAAATAGAAACGTAAAACAATGTTTTACTTGGCAATACCACTAAATGTAAGTAAAATTAATTTCTTTCGTCGAGCTCAAACTAAACTCCACAGACTACACCCACTAAACTAAAATTAATATTTATACTATATAAAAAAGACAACATTGAAAATTTTCTTCATTTAAATCCATATTATTTTCTAATGCGTATTTTTTATCACTTCACGTATATGAAACAGTTATATTACAATTCATAACTTATTGTCTAAATCACTTTTCTACACAAAAACGTAATAAACTAACCAACTCACACTTTACTTTTATTTGCAACACTCATATCAGGTTTATTATAAACACGAGTTCTTAGTTCAAATTTTTAATAGGTTGTTTATCAAAACAACAAGACATTAATGGCGACTGTTCACGGTGTATGGAAAATGATTGAAATATTTCTGTCCTGTTACATCCGATTAAGTAACAGTAAGTAAGTAAGTAAAAGTAATCAGATTAAGTTCCGGTATGTCTATGAAATATTATAGTGTTAATGTAGGAAAAAAGAAAAAAATATATATATAGGAAGCGGTTAAGGGTTGAGCGTCTAGCCGGCGACACGGTTCGCGGAACCGTGTAGCGTTGCTCCGCACCGGGAGTCATCTTGAATGAGACGAGACCATGTTCATGTTTAGCCCGTATGTTCACAGATATTGACTTTTTATTAGTATATATCTTATGATATTATTAGTACATAGAAAGATGATTTAATCGATAAAAATAAAGTGTACAACACTCCCTTAAAATCCATTATCCGTAATCGATCCCCTGACACATTGTATAAAGACGCGCTAACATCTGATTTTTAAGATAAAGCAATAATAATTGTTGTATTTTTAAGATTCCACTAGTCTCAATATCCGGGAAATTAGAATCGGCAGTAAGCTTTCTCAGATAATGTCGCATATATTTAAGAAAAGTTTGTTGGTATAGAGCGACCGAATGGCGCACGAGTGAGCACGAACCGGTGTCTAGTTAACCTTGTTTACTCTTGCACAAAGATTAATAAATCTACAAAAATCTTGACAATGTACTGTCTTGACTTTTGTTTTTTGCGCACATTATGGAAAAATAACACCCCATCTTCGTCTCAGTAGAACAATCTATCGTTTCATACGTAGGCTCCGTACATCTGAATGGTTACTTTATATGTTACAGTAGAGTGCAGTTTCAGCTTTTTATTATTGAAGTAAGAGTCAGCTGTCTATGAAATGTACAGTCACTTGATCAAAAGATCAAAATTTGCTATATCAATAAGTCGTATACATTTTATTTTTAAGATAATCACATGAACAAAACTTAGGTACAGAAAAATAAATATAATACTGATTTTGAAATAAGAACACTGTAGCTATTAAACGCATTTTGTTTTATTTTGGAATTCGAATTAGAACAGTGGCCAGTAATAAAATCGATCAATTCAAAGGTAAGCACCTAATAAAAGCTTGTAAAAAAAACAAGAAAAGCCATACGCAACGGGGACGACTCACTGACAAGGCTAATTACGTAAATTCAATTGAGCTTCCGATGCATATAAATATGGATATGGATGAACTTCTGGTCTAATTAGAGGTCAAAATTATATTCTCGGATACCTTGATAATTAGAAAATGCAGTGATAACGCAAATGATAAGATATGACGTCATCACTTTTTTTAAATGACTTCCTATGGGTGCTAAAGGGGCGCTGCTGATTTTCCGGCCAGAGGGCTTGACACACTCGATCCGGGCTTGAGAATGGTAGTGTGGAAGTGTGTGTACTCACTTAGCGGCAGTGTCGACGGGTTTAGCGGCGCCGAACACTTTCTCAGCGGACACGGGCTTGGCGGCGGGCTTCTCCTGCGGCTTCTCCTCGATGAGCGCGCCGTCCGCCAGCTTGGTGGGCGTCTCCACCTCGCGCGGCACCGTGCGCGGTAGCAGGTTCAACTTCGGACGTTCACGGGGTTTGCTCTCTGTACGGGACCAGTTATTACTATTATTGTCGAGTACTGCCAATGGGCGCGACTTCGTTCGCATGTTCTTCAAACTTTTTACACCTATGAACTGGCGGAAATCAAAGAATTATTTTGCAGACCAAACTACTAAGACTGAAATAAAAAGGAATGTAGATAGTATTTTTATTTATAAATTAAATAACAATTTAAATTTACAGTAATTCACATTATTTAGTGCGACATCTGCTGTTGCTTCTTTGTTAGCAATTCAGATATACCTACCTACATGGGTGCAGTTGTTTCTGAAAGACGAAGTGCTGCATTAATATCAATTCTATTTCTCCGTCTGGTTTTTTGTCATTTATCACGTAAATTGTCAATGCACATGATTCCATTAAAATTCTTCACAAACCAGCAGAAAATTTTTGCGCACCGGCACCGGTCCACAGGCCACCGGTGGAAGAACACTACTCTAGAATACATGTGGTCACTTGACAATGATTCCGCCGGGAACTTATAACGATTCGGGATAAAAAGTATCCCATAAATATTGACTTAGGACATAAATTATCATAGTACTAAATTTCATAAAACTCCGTCCAGTAGTTTTTATGCGAGCTCTGATATTATACGTGCGAGGTTCATACAGATTCCGGTGGGAACTTTATAATGAATCTGAATAAAAAGTATAAAATATGTAGTTAAATGTGACGAATTATTCGGGTCTTGAATCGATTTAATGTGGTACATCATTAATTACCACAAAAGTAAATCCTCTCGACAGTTTTCGTTTACGCAGAAAAGTGCAGACCGAATTCCGACAATAGCCGATCATGTAAACAATGAATGTACATTGAACTTTATTTGCAAGCGTTAATGGCAGAATATTACTTGCCGTCATCCCACTCTGTCCCGTTCACATGTCACTCTTTTCTCATATAACAAATAACCATAGATGTGGTTGCGAATTGCATCGGCATTAAAACTATCGACGTTGACAACTGGCCTATTTCTTTTCCTTTTCTTCGCCGTATGTAAAATAGGCCAGATAGGTCGTACTTTTTCTTTTTAATTTCAGATATAGTTTTAATATATTAAATGAGGTATAGATATATTAATTTAATTACATATATCTTTTTAATGTATTTACTAAGTAATATATGTATTTATTTAAATTATGTCAATTATTTAATAATTTTATTGTTCTCTTAATTTGTTTATTTATTGTAACGGTAACTTTCTTCGATATTGCTTTCTCTCTACAAGTTACTTCGATTATAAAGATCACATCCCTATTATTAAAAGAGAAAAAATGTGGACAGACGTAACCTTGTAGTATTCGAATTTCTTGAAATATAAATTGATAATGATGTTTAGCAATGAAATTAACCCTCGAACTTATTTTTGATTTATAAAGACGTTTATATTTTTTTTATTAAAAAAGATACATATTTTTAGTGTTCAGTAATGAATTTATAAACTTAAATGGATTTATGGAACCGATGCAAAGTTATATCGTCACAAAGTCAATGAAATGTCAAAAGTGGCCTACTACATTGACTCTACTTTAGGTATAGGTAATGTATAGGAAATTTCATAGGTACGGCCCTAATACTTTTATTGTGGATCTATTGAGCCAGTGATTGAAGTCAATCCTTTTGTCACAACACTCTTTTTATCTCATAAAAATACTGATAACCTCGTAAACGTCAGTTTACTTTAGCTAATAAAAAATACTACTTTAAATGTGTAACCTGTACAAAACATGCGAGTAAAATAAAAACACTACAAAATCTAACTTAGCGTTTAACATGTCTTGTGTCAAAACACGAAAATCTTAAAAGTCATAATTTGGGATTAATTTTATCGCATACTAATATAGAATAAACTGAGTAGTGTTCCAAATTGATATAACAAGCTCATAAGAACAGGAAGACTTAAAAATGATTGTCTCTGCAATAATAAATTGTTTTATTATTGCAATTTATACTAAAAGATAAAGAAAGAAAAGTTCGTTTTTGAACATAATAGCTGATCTAGTAGCTACTACTGATAAATAATTTCAAAATGACAAGACATACCTTCTCTGGGAGGATCGCGATCTCGATCACCAAAACTCCTTCCACCGAATCCTCTGCTATCGCGACTGTGGACAAAGTATTCATTTGACTATTTTATTTTACTAGGGGCCAATGCCGATTAGTGAATATACGAGGGGCGGTCAAAATGTTCGCGGAATGGAGAGGATGGAAAGGGGGTCTACTATCTATTCATATCATATCTATTCAGTTTTATTCTGGTTTTATTTATGAGTTACGCAAAACTTTCAGTATATACCAAGTATCGTGTATAATGTAAAGGTATAGCGGACGCGGAGCCTTTACAAACTGTCAAAGGGGGTGTATAATGAACAAAAAGCTTTCATTTAAGGCTTCTCTACAAGTTTTCACATACGTTTTTCCTAGTGATACTTTTTTCCTTACTGATCACAAAATAATTTTAGTTCCATAACCCATTCCGCATTTATTACACGTGCCTCTGAATGTTCCAACCGTAAGACGATCAAGCGGATGTCCTCCTAAAGTTTTCTTTAAACGTCAAGTAATGACAAGTAGGTACACGTAATTGTTATCGTGCATGGTCAGTAACCCCATGTTTACGTTAAACACCTATTAGGCACAAAGTCCACATTGTAAATGAAGTCACAGTTGGCTATGTGTTCAGATTAAAAGCATACAGGGTGAGTTTTCACCAGGGACTTGGAGAAATACTAAACTAACTATAAAAATCGTTCGGTGCCGTCGATGGCGATTGGTTTTTAATGCGTTGTGGTTTTGTCCTGGTGATAGCGTCAGTCGTCACCTGTCATGGACTAAAAGGCCGCGTTTAGAAACAGCACCACAAAACGCAAGAATAAATAACTCGCACAACAATAGTATTCAAGAGAAAATTCGCAGATGAAATAACCTCTCATTGGCGCGCGTTATAGTTTAACCTACTGTTCCCCACGCCATCAACAGCTGACGGGTTTATATTTTTATTTTAACCTTTTCAAAGCTATTTAGAGTTTTTAACCGTCGGGAGTTTTGTAATTTTAATATATGTTCTTAAAAGTTAAGAAGCTACTTAGAACACATTTTGATAGCCGTTCTTGGACTTAATTGAAGAGAAAACTCGCCCTATATACGACGTGAACGACAATGATGAAATAAGAAAAATGTGTGAATATCCTGTCTGCAAATAAGATGTGACTCGTGCATTTGTGCTATGTTATCTACTCAACTATAAACATTTTTACGAATAGATTTAGAATTTGTAAAGTACTTTGATATACGTATATTTATTTGAGATTAATATGCGCTTTTAATTTGAATATTAAAATTAAAATATTAAAGCACGGATATTAAAAAAGACAGCGCCGATAGAAAATCGGAAGATTACTTCAAAAGGAGGATAGATTTACTGGAGCGATATTGGTCCGATTATCACAGCAATCATAAGCGAATCTGTGAGGTGGATCCCAGGACGAAGCTATGTAAAACAAATAGAACACCTTGTAAGAACTTGTGGACTGAGTTAAATGACCCGTCTAAATATCTATACTTTTGTTGTGACACATATTCACTACGAATAATTTGTCAAGATCAAATTACCAGTGAAAAGGTATCACAAGCCGGCATAATTAGTATGGAGACTAACTGTGTAATAAAAAGTACAGATTTCGACTTATATTCACAATCACACTTAACAAATAAAATAATAAAAGACCCTAGCATTATAACTCCACAAATAACAGAACTAAATCATTTAGTAAATATATCACTACTCAATTATAGCGAAACTTCCGATTTCTCCAACTATTCTTTAGAAAATCTAGGGAAGCAAATAGAGCAAATTAAGAGCAAAGAGGAATCAATAGATGGTGTTATATTATCATCTCACGATGTCCATCAGTACACAGTGAGCTACTGCCTTGTGGGGGCAGCGCTGGTAGCAACAGCCGTGTTCCTATGGAGGCGAAGGAACCAAAGGACTGTCACGTTAGATACAGCCCCGCGTACTGAAGTCAACAGTGTAGTGGTTGTGGCTGACCGTCAGGCCAGTGAAGTGAGTGGAGTTACATTTTCGCGAAAGCAGAGCACGGCTGATCGTCAGCCTAGTGAAGTGAAGTTTACAAACAAACGAACTATAGCCACCTCCCCGTTACCACGAAAAGTAACTTTTAAGGAAGACTTGTAACTTTTTTCTTCTCTTTTTTCTTCTCATTTGTGTATATTTCGCGCGCGGGAGCATGTACGATGTAACTACGCACAACCATACATAGCCGAGTCAGCGATAACGCAGACATAAATTAGCCTGCAGCAACGATACCAATCAGTACGAAAAACAGCTCTACTCGCGTGTGCTCCCCGCACCTTTAGGATAGATTAGTTTGTAATTATGTAGTGCAATTAAATCCTTAGCTCCAACAAAGCTGCTTATTATTTGCTCTCGACAAGCGACTTCTACATGGTCCTTCGAGCCAAAACGGTCGCAACTTCTACAGTAAGACATGGTTCAAATAAAATAATGGTTTTACAAGTATATATATTCTATGACGTCAATAACGGCATGTATACGGCAATAAGGAGCATATTGATATCATGCTGTAACTTTCAACTGCAGGATAGACTTTTTTATCAGTTTTTTTTATTTTTACAGAAAAATGGCAGACGACCTGGGGGCCATATAATAGTAACTAGTCACCGCCGCTCATGGAATGCCAGTTTCGGGTCATAATTCACAACGCAGGCCCAATGCGGATTGATCGATGTTACTTACACACCTCCGATTTCTTAAATTCTTCAAAGCTGGTAAACACTCGGTGGCATAATGAGCCTTTATTCACAGAAATTCACTTGCATTACTTACATTTTGCTTATGTAACCATTGCTAGCGTGTCATCAGATGCATTTTGGGAGAATGTTCTATACACAAAAGTGCTCATCTGGCTACTTCTTTAGACAAATATTGAAATACACTTTCTTAAAGTAAGCATGAACTATTTTGAGAGGTCCATAGGTACTCTGTGAAGTGCTGTAAGCGGGGGAGCCGGCTTAAGTTCCTATTTGTTATGGTTAACCAAAGCAAGCACATAAAATGGAATGAAAAGTCTTATTTGCAATTATTGTTATGTTCTCGTGCAAATAACATCATAATACGCACCCATATCCTTCGCGTTCCGCGGGCCGGAATCCGTCTCGGCCGCCGAAGCCGCTGCGCTCGCCGAACCCGCGCTCTCGTCCGCTACAATATGTACACATTTCATTTATTTCACCTCACAGGTCAACGTACCAATTGCTTATCTTGTATTTGGAAATTCATAATGTCCTTCAAGTCAAGAAATATTTACATACATAGCACCTTCAGTTTAACAAAGCCCTTAACAAGTAGTCTTATGTTGAAATTTAGATTTTATCATTATTTAAAAGAGCACTTTAAATTACATAATATACTCAAGTTTTTCATAATTTTATCGGAAAATTTCTGAAAATTGTAGCAAAAAATTCGGATTGTCATTTTGGATGTTTTTTTTTTTTTAAAAAGCAGTAAAACATTATAAGCATAAAAATATCACTTTACAGAAAGTAATAATGATTAAGATTTTATTATTTTAATGATACACACATACAATAAAAACTCGGTAAGAAAAATAAAAAAATATCAAACAATTTAGTTTTTTTACTGTAATAAAAAGTTAACATTTTCGGATTATGGCTTTATTCCACTGAGGGTATGACATAAACTATTAAATTATGACAAAATAAGATCAAGCAATGACCATTTTAACCAAGTTATAGCGCTCTTCACACAGTCAAGTGGTTATGTAAAGCAAAATCAAGTGTTAAGTGTAACAATACCGATCTTCGCCGAAACGTTCCCTGCCAAAGGAGTCGCGGCCGCCGTAGGGCGTGCGCGCCGGCTCCGGCGGCGGCGGCGGGCGCTCCGCGTCGCGCCACGCGCCCGGCCGCGAGTCGCTCGCTGAACAACACAGACATCACGTTTTTACAATATCCATAATTAAAAATCATTCATAATTTGTATTATATTTCCGACCGAAACCGAATGGCGTACTTCTTAGAAAAAAGGCATCGAGTGCATTTTGACGACATTCAAGAAAAATTCGGTAATACATATTTTCATTAATTTAAAATCAAACAAATCAAACTAGAAACTTGCGACTTTTCGATAAAGCAGAACGAATAATCATTGTTTATTATTTTTGTTTGATATTTCCGTTGTTACTTATGCTTTCGTTAAAAATGTGCCTATCCTTCTTAGAAGGGCAGTATAACAGTTACAACGTAAAAATAGTTAAAGATTAATTTTAAATCAAATTTAACATCTTTGTGCATCAAACTTAATTTAATTTCAATATTTAAAAAAAAATATATATTTAAAATAAAAAAAAAACGATACTAATGCAATAAATGTGTATGAAGTTCTGCCAGTCTATTTTCTGCCAGTCTATAGTCTATACAGTGACAAATCAATACTGGAAATTTCAATTGATATAAAGGGTAAATAACAACTTTTCAAGAAGTATAGAAATAATTTTTTTATATAAAATTCTCTGTAACTTTATCAGTGTCATAGATACCTGAATAGCTTTAAGATTAAAACAATATCTCTAACGAACAGATTTTTTTATATTAAAAAAAACTTAATTTAGTGGTCCCAAAAAGGGTTGTCCCTTATCAATATGTTAATAAATTTTAACAAAATTTTCATCAGTGGATAGATTATTAATATGTACCTACTATTCAACTATTTGAAAAAGTTTTAAAAATCAATGAAATTGTTCCGTTTTATATAACTCTGTATGATTAGCCCTAGGTAGTTATTATAGAAAATCTCTTAACCTGCACACAAATATGCATATAACCTTCCATTTGCATTGTGACAAATTTAATGGCACACCTACATAACAGCATTAATAAGTCACTCAGTATTCCGCTGTGTGTGTGTGAGCACGCCGAACATTAGTCTGAATTGAGTTACGGCCGGTGCCGCGTCACAGATCGGACTCAAACAGCGGGTCGCAAGGGTTTCCAAAGACATTCAGGGCCAAGTCTCGTCCTAAACGAGTCCTCGACGGAGCCATGAGTTCTGCGTTTCTGGTTCCCCTGCCCTTGATATCGGCAAAGGCCCCAGCTAGAAGATTAATGACACCACTTTGACCTTTACTCAGACCTTCCCGAGACGAATGAGAGTAATTTGAACGATATCAAGAAAAATTTCATACCAATTGTTAAAAAAAAAAACAATTTTGTAAAAAAATTAATAGACGTGATATTGTCGAAAATATAAAATTTATGATCAGTACTCAGTATGTGCGTCCCAAGTGTTACATTACAGCTTGCTCAATACGACAGCGTACTTATCATCATTGTGACGTCGAAAAATGACATTGCAATTAAAAGTGATATGACAGATAACGTATGACCTTGTAAAACGTGACGTAAAATAAAATAACAATTTAAAGTTGAAATTATATTATCGTGTAGTTGAAAAGATCTGTTAACCAAGCGCCATCCTGAGCACGCAAGTAATGTAATGGTAATAGACGTTACATTCTGGACTCGTACAGCAATGTTAGGAGTATACTGGGTGGGTTTCTATGCAACTTATCACATCATGACCTGAAAATTTAAGTTCAATGCTGGACCTGATGTAGATATTTTAATAATACTACTTACATAAAAGATAATGTATCAAGCATAGATATAAGATTGATAACGCAAGCTGTACGTCGCTGGGCATGTCACCGCATGGATATGCGGACAGTGTGGTCTCTGGTGACATGTCCGCTTCACTAGCAGTTTGCACCAAGGAGGAACAATGAGCAATTATCCGATTTCTCTGGTCGGAAGGTGTGAAAGGGGCTGAAATTCACAATACGGGGACAGGGCCTTGTCACGTAAGTGTTTTTTCGTGGATCGTGAAGTTTAAAAGTGGCCGGACGAGTGTGACGCACGAAGAAGGAGCAGGACGCCTGTCTACCTGTCTACGGACGACAAGATTCAGCAAGCTCGAGAGATGGTTCTGGCGGAGAGGTGAGTTACCATCAATGAAGTAGCGTCTTCGTAGAACATCAGTCATGGTTCTGCCCATCAAATTATCCACGACGAGCTCGGGTTCCATAAAGTCTTTGCGCGATGGGTTTGACACCCACACAGCTTACTGAACACAAGCTTAAAAGAGTTGAGATTCATTCAAAGCATCAACAAGTTGGGTTTCGATGTGCTGGAACACCCTCGGACTTTCATCTGTTTGGGCCGCTCAACGATGCTTTCGTCTATTTTCCACAGACGTAGACGTACAGGAAGCGGTGCAAAAGTGGCTTTGCGACTAACCGAAAACCTTCTTCTTGGAAGGAATAAGCTTGTGGACCGCTGGATCAAATGTACTGACAAGGGCTCCTCCCATGTTGAAGAATGATGTAAATATTGAACCCCTATTTTTGTGTAAATAAATTATGGAACGAAAAGTGTAGATAATTTTTGAATCGCCCTCGTGTAACAATATCGTAACAAAGCTTAGTCTCCACATGAATTACTTTTTGAAAAAAAAAAAATATATAATTGCAATATAAAATACAAATGATAGCGAGCCCAAAACAAAATTTTTTGGAATTTGTCTGTCTGACCACACATCGGGCCAGGACGGATATTAATGAGAAATGCCATAGCTATTTATAGCTCATGTGGCGGGTTAACATTTAGAGTATTTTTATCCAATACCATTATAATCTCTATAATGGTCACTCACGAGAATCACTCCGAAGTTCGAAGTCGCAAGCACTGCTAGTTTTACAATAAATGTGGGCTAAGCATATGAACAATGGACCCTGGGTGGTTATAGTTATAACTTACAGTCGGGCTCGCGGTCCCGCTCCCTGTCGCGGTCACGTTCGGCGCGGCGCGGCGCGTCGGGCTGCGCGCGCGGCCCCGATCGCCAGTCGCCCATCGTGCGCTCGGGGTCGTAGTCCCTGATCAATCATTTACACAATCACTGGGAAGGTACACTTCAATCCCACGGCCACTGGCCGTACTCAACGTTAACCCTCTTTCCATCCCATTAGATTCCCTCCCGTGCCGTAAAATGCGAGAACGGGAGTATAATGGAGTAAAAGAAACTACTTACTCCATTATACTTTACTCCCGATGCCTTCCAAAAGAAAGAATAGAAGGTGTAATGGAACGAGAAAAAGTCATCGCTTTATACTTCCTTCTATTACACATTTAGTCGAGGAATGCTTAATTCACAATATAGGTAACGAATTTCTAAATGTCCACTTTGCTAAATGACCAATTGGATACAAGACATATTTTATTATAGATACATATTAGATTATAGACTTTTAGTAAAATTGGAAAATTATGTCAATTAAATTTGTATTAGTCTGATGAACATGTGTTATCGTGATATTTTTTCGTAAAATGATTGATACAAAATGATTTCTACATTTTAATATTTTACTCCTTGTACAAATTAGCCATTTTACGAATTAGTCCTCTTTATCGAATTGGTCATTTCGTGAAGTCTGCATTTCGAGACGTGGTACAATAGTATTTTTTATTAGCTGGAGTAAACTGAGAAGTGCTAATGTCACTTCCTAAAATAATGCTGCCATGTTTATTGTAATAGTGATGCGTTCAGTTCAGTTGTGAATATCAGTCTCAGTCAAGAAGAAAACATTAAAAATGTATTGACGACTAATCTCCTAAAGATTATTCATTATTAATAGAAAATACTTCATTCGTTCAATAAGTATAGATAATTATTAAAAATACAAATTATTATTATTATAAATTATATAAAGACACGACGAAATTAGATGAAAAAAACAAGGCTGTATAATATAATTCCTTTGCATAAAAACACATAGGATGAGGATCTCTGATATTGGAACCCCTACAATGATCCTGCTTTGATAGGCCAGTAAATAAGTTACAACTGTATTTTTTAGATCTGGAGACATCCGTAAAATACAGTACCATTAGTATTCTCAACTGCTTTGCTACAAAAGCCGCCAATTTTATTTACAGACATTTCAAAATAGTGTCACGCGTTTGAGCATTTTGTTGAAAAAAATTTAGAATAGAATATTTTATTTGATTTAAGTACGGTACGTATCAGTTTAAGTATCAGTTAGTAAGTTAGTGTAAACATGCATCGTTCATGTACTTAACCGCCTCTGGTATACAAATTAGCAATTTATCATTTAATTATTATTATTTATAAATTACAGAAGTAATTAAAATTATCAATCATTATTTAATAATAACAGATTACAAATCTAAAAAATTATAAACAATTTCAGAATTAACACATGATCATATTTTAATACAAACAGTATAAGCATATTATTATGTCAGATTATTTATTTATTTTTACATAAACTTATTTGTGCGTCATGAATTCATTAGTAAAGTAATAGCAATGGCCAAGCAGTCATTTATATAATTTTGCTTCAAATGATCATAATGGAGTCTCATTAGGAATATATTAGAAATTTTGTTGAATACTTTTACACGCATAGTATAAAAACCTTTGAAGTTAAATTTAGTTTTGGGTTACTTTAGGCAGTTCTAATATGTTGGGGTCCCGTCTACTGCGTGGGCAAATATCCGTGGCTCGGCTAAAAAAATGTGGATGTTTTTTAACAAAGTGACGCAATTCATAGCTATACATACACCGTAACGGCCATATACCCAGTTTTTTAAAGTGACAAGTACATCAAGCCAATAAGACTATTTTTTCCAAAGAAAAAAAGAGCCGCGAGCTGCTTTTAGCAGCCACCGAAAAACTTATTTTTTTTTTTTTATGTACGAAGGCGGCAGGCGAGCATACAGTCCACCTGATGGTAAGTGGATACTGTCGCCCATAGACATCCGCGATACATGCCAACATTAGTCCAAAATGATAAATGTTGGCACGCCCCCGGATGCGCTGCCTACCTTTGGAGATATAGGAATGGATTTGGAGAAAGGGTTGGGAAAATGGGCAGGGATAGGATGGGATGGGAATGGGCTCTGGCACATCTCACTCACTACCGAAACACGTACGTACATTGGGGAAATACGAAAGTGGGAAATGCAGTACATTTCAAGGTAGTCTTCTGTGAGAGAGGGGTAACGTGGCCAGTCGAGCGCGCCCAGCGGCTGTTGGATTGCAGCGTGCACTCTCCCCTTGCAAAATACGCAACGTCTACAAATACGTATGTGAGGAGAAATCTACATCATTAGTTTTTGAATTTCGTGTTTCTAGAACAGCTAAAATCGTGGGAATTAGTTCGGTCACGGTGTACAGCGTTTTAAAAGAGTACAAAGAGAATGAATAATTAAGTCTCCTGACAAAACTGGAAAGAAATGTAGTTTCAAGGATAAATTGGATGACTTTACGTTTGCGGCTGACGAAAAGTTCACTATTTTTTTATGCTCATGAGGCTCCCACCATCATATAGGTAAGTTTAGACTTATTTTGAAAAAAATTATTGTGGATTTTTGCCTCTGTCTAATAAATCAGATATCTTGTCAGAAATTTTGTTTATACTATAACGAGCTAAGGGTTAAGCGGTAAGGTCCGAATGGGAACCCTATATTCTATTTCCTATTGCATTTAGACCGCCTCACTTTGTATAAAATGTGTATTTTTTATTACTTTACAGATTGTTAAAGCTGTTAATGATGACCCGAAATTACGCGACTTCTCTTGGAGTACCACAAAATCAAGAATAACCATGACTAAATCCCCATGACCACATAATTAATACACGTAGAAATAAAGACCGCCTTTTTATTAGTATATTATTATGACATCAAAATAAGAAAATGAAAATTTTATTCCTAGACAGATTTGTTTTACAGCATAAACATATAACCAGGAGATTTTTTTATTAAAACCTACAATTAATAAAAAGTTAGTACTTTGATTGCGGACCTGTTGAGTGAGTGATTCAAATCGGTATTTTTGTAACAACACTATTTCTGTTTTATCAAAAACTGGCAATCCAGTAAAAGTCAGTTTATACTACTGTCATAAAAAATACTACTGTAGTCATACGAATTAGGGATTCGTCGACTTAGAGCTATTTTCATCTTTCTAACCCTTTCTTCAAATCCCATCCTAATCTCCAAAGGTAGGCGGCGCATCCATTTACGACCAGGTTAACTGTCTGCTCGTTTATCATTACCATTCTGTAAAAAGGTAACACACGAGCAGAATTCCATATGGTAGTAAGTGAATATTGTCGCACATCGACATCTACGAAACATGCAGACTTCAGTAAAAATTAGAAACGTTTACTATTCCTGGATGCGCCGCCTACATATGGAGAATTAGAAGTGGATTAGGGAAAAGGATTGGGAAGAATGGGGATGTCATGTGGAGTGAAAAGTACAAATGGAATAAATAGTTTTCTTTATCCCGCTACCTCATTAGAAGAGGTCGGAATAATATATGTATATATCTTTGTGATTTGATTACATACAAGTTAGAACAGTTACTGGTTGGATTTTTTTTTAAACAATCGGAAAGAAAAACTGGTATAACTCTAGACAAAATACTTATTGTATTAGAAAAGTAAAGACTGCCAAAAGATTAAAGATAAAAGAAAAAAAGACTCCAAATAAAATAATTAAAAATATCGATAAGAGTGATGCACATACACTTTTAGAAGTATTGAATACTCATGGTATGATTTTTCAAACAAAGTCAATAATAATAGCTTAAAATTTGAAATTGCAGTCTCAATTTGCTATGCAATAAAAATATTTAAGTAGACTTATTAACATTAATATTGTACAGGACATATCAATGTCATAAAACAGTTGATGAGTAATATACAAGTGACGCATGGGACATATCAAAATTTCTTGGATGCCAATTGGACAGTCGATAAAGATAATCAGATACAAATAATAATAATACTGTATGTGATAACCTGATAACTGATACAATCCTTCAATGATTAGAATAATAACTTTAAAGGGATATTCACAATTAACGCATTCAAAAAAGACTATCATTAGATTGGAAGAAATAAATTTTAATGTAAATATACAATTATTAAAAATCTGTTTATTCCATATTGCCTCGTTAAGAACAAAATGAATGTTAAATTCAAAAATTAGAAATATGTCTTATTTCACAAATGGACTCACAAATGATCAACTGATTATACACGCGCCAAAGCGACGTATGGTGTACGTTTAATAGCTTTGTTAGTACTATAAACAATACAAACTAACAACAAAAACTTGATTTATATTTGTAAAACAGTATTTTTAAGAGATCAATCGAAGTATAAAATTATTAGCGTCAAAATGGACTTCCATTTGATTCTTTGGTGGCTAACTGGCTATCATATAAGAATACCATATGTATAATATAATATCATACCACATCTGAGTCCATGGATTATTTTTACACTTTTTATAATTTGCATTCAAAAATGCAATGGGAAAAGCCTACACCTATTTAGCATGGGGCAAAAAAATTGCAAATACAAAAGAGAATATTTTATTATTCCATGTATTTATTACCTGTCTCTGTCGGAGCGGCCCACCCTTCCCATCCTGCGGTCATTGTCTTGAGTGGACACGTCTATTCTTATCCTGCGCCCGCTTATTGTCTGGAAACAAAAGATACTAGTTTACAAGAAGTTTGTGCACCTTTTTTGGGAACCATTGTTTAGTTTTGGTGCAGATAGGGGTCTCACTGGTGAAAAAAGAATCCTTTCTTTGTAAATTGATAAAAAAATGGCCTTTCTATTTACATATACAACCCAGGAATGCAGTTTACACCTTTGATCACAAAATTTTTAAGTGAATAGGACTGGGAAGCCTAGTTATTAACTTATTAACCATGGAACTGGGAACATATATAGCAAGAAAAGACAAGATAAAGGTCAATTACGATACCATAACATATTCTATAAAAAAAAATCGTTACCTCATAAATTAATAAATTATCAATTTGGTGTTACTTTTGAATTCCTTCAAAGGAGAAGGATAAAGAAGTTTATTTTGTATTTTTATTACACTTAGATCAAGTCAAAATGGGTTATGATTTTACAAAAAGGTTACTTTACATTGATTCTTTTCTATGATTACTATTCCATTTACATGTAAAACTAAGTAGATAAATAAGCATTTTTTCTCACCAGGTCAGGTATGCTCATAGCACTGACAAGACTGTCTCTGTCTTCAAAGTCTACATAGCCATATCCTTTCAGTCGATCGCCTTCCCTCGGCAGTCTCAAGTTGGTAATCTGTTGAAATATGGAAATACAAACTATATCAATATTATAATAAAATAATGTTAGTTTTTCAATTAAATTTTAAATGTGCCGTGCCATGTCGCCCGGCTATAGAATAACACCACCCCATCTCTACCTATGGACGTCGTCAAAGGCGATTAAGGGATAACAAATCCGCTACCACAAGCCCATGAGGAACTACACCACCTTTGAGGGAGTGGACTCTATTTTCATGACCACCTTCATGTATGACCTGAAAATAGTTCTCTATGTACTATTTTCAGGTCATACATCCCTCGTGCATAAGACAATGTGCATGAGAAGGCTCATGTCCAGCAGTGGATACTGAAAATGCTTTGCATTGCAATTTGCATTGTAATGCAAATTTTATATATCTATGTTAGGAACTTACATTTGCATAGTATGAAACAGCAGAGAACAAAGTCCATTTACACAACTTCTTGAGTTAAATTCTCTAACCTGTTTGACAACATGTACTGAGATTTTAACATGGGTTTAGTTAACTGTTAGATTTTTTTGAAATTTGATATAATTTATTTATACAAAAATTGGTTACACGGTTGTGATAAATTGATAATATACAGTGATTGAAGTCCAAGTTTTTTGCCACATTGGTATGGAAATGTTTAATTTAAATTGAATAATTTATTCTATTCTATCAAAATTACCAATAAAAAAATATATGTTACAATACACAATTGTAACACTGTTTTTAAGAACTGAGAGTATAACTGGCGTTTACATATGTTTATATACTATTTGGAGTGTATGTCCTGTATTCCACAAAAATAGCATCCGGTACTTGGTCTAACTGACAGCTTTCTACTCTTTTTAAAATAGTAAATATTTGTACAAATTCAAACTCAATACTTATATATGCATGCATTTGTGAATAGACTAAATTACAACACATCACCACGCCAGTCAATCTGATTTAAAAGATGATTTAAGGAGCTAACCAAATAGATTTTTATCTACAAAAATCCTCACCTTAAGTCCCTCGAACAGTTCAGTGATGGCACTCTCATCGACGTCATAAGGCAGGTTGGAGATGTACGCGATGAAGGGTGGGCGCTGCGGGATGGACTCCTCGTCGACCGCCATGCCGCCGCGCGCCGCGCGCGACGCCGACGGCAGCACCACCGGTGCGCGATTGCGGCTCCCATACCCGAACGATTCGGCTGGATGGCGGTTATCACATGGTATCATCCATATGCATTATAATTTAAACCTTTGGAACAGTCTGCCCTATAGAGTGTATGTGTAATCAAAGGAAAACATTAACGTGTCATTCATCTCCAAGTCACCAACACAGGAGAGGAGTTGCACTGTGTATATCCAAACAATATGGTTAGATGAGGTGGCAACATAACGGATGTGTTATAGCCTATAGCTTAACTTAATTTAGCTTGAAATGAAAGATTGTTACCTTTTGCATATAAATATTAATTATTAAATGATTTGAAAAGAAAAGGTTGGATTGATTTTATAAACAGAATTTACTACATATATGGATAAATAATTTTAACATTATTTAACAATTGGAATCATTGTAATTTAACATATGATTGATCTGTTTTATCTTTATTATATTATCTAATCATAATGTGGTAATAAAAATTGAGAAATCTTATCAGATTTAAGTGAGACATTTAACAATTTCTCACATCGTTTATTTTTAATTATAATATACTTTCATGTTTATTTGTAGCTATTTAGTAATATTGTATTGTACAATTGCTTATTGTCCCAAATAAAAAAAAACATACAAAAAATATTTTTAGATAATCTAAGAAATTATTGAACAATTAGGATTTTGATGGGGTTTTAATAAATGTTTTCCTTGGGAACTCTGACATTTACTTTTTATCTACCTATACTAAAGCTGGCAGACACTAATGATTTAGTACCTTGCATTGAAGTAGTATGCAAGTTAAATATTATTGATTATATTGAAAATACCCTTTTAGTATTTATTTTCCTTCTATAGGTTTTGTTCATAAATATCAATGTTCAGTAATGACAACATTAATAATAACTTCAAGGAGTTCATTTCAATGGTTATTTAGAAAGTATGGTAATTATGAAGTTACTTATTGATAAATACAAATTTATCTATGTTTACATAAGAATAAACAAGCTATTTTGTGTAACTTTGAACATGAATGGTAAAATTTTAATGAAATTTATGTAATAAGTGAATTATATTTATGATATGGCTGGTATTTATCTAGGTAAATTAACCCTCAGTTTACTTTAGGGAGCAGGCCAATGAAAGACTAGTCTGAATTGAGTTGTGACCAAAGTCATCTCGTAGATTGTACTAAAACAGCGGGTCATGGAGGTTTCCAACAGTGGCAGGATCCACACCTCACCCCAGTCTTAGAGACTGGGGATCTCTGGTTAAATACCACACTGTTCTTTCTGGTTCCTCCATCTTCCCTGTGAGGAAAGCATCCGGCTAGAATGTGTCAAATCACAACAATGACCTTTACTCAGACCTTCCCGGGGTGAAGACAGTGACAAGCACTCTGTATGTGCACCCCAAGTACGAGATTAAAATTGACCTGCCATTACCCTCTACACATCATCATTGGGCTGTAAGTCATTTATTTGTGATTTGTGATAAAATAGGAGGGAAAATTACATTACTCACGTTCATCATCTGCGGCGTCGGCCCAGTTGTTTGTGGCCGGAATAGCGGTAGATTCCGAAATAATTTCTGTGATTTTGACCGGAATCCATTTTGACTTTTTTGATTTCTTGCCTGTAAAATATTACGTAAATGAAAAATAGATTTCGTTAATAACGAAGGGCACAATAGACTCAAAACTACAAGCAGAGGGTAATGTAACGATGACGCATAGTATAGGAACGACCTACTCTGATTCTGAAAAGCGGTTATTCGTGGACACATTGAAAGGACAAATTTTGTAACATCTGTTCAAGTACAATTGTCTTACTTATTCAAAAATATAAAATTGAGCTATAATTATTTAAAATAAGTGATATGGTAAAATAAGAATTGAAAATTGAATAGAAAAAGTTAAGAAATGTGGCCACGCGGTAAATCCAAACGTCCGCAAAGGTGAAAAGATGACACGTTAGCATCATTAATTACTGTTAAACAGTGCCTAGAGTACTTTTAAAAGAAACGTAAATTTGATAAAATTAAATTAAAATAGGAAAAAAATGCGATAATTACAAAATAAGGGAATATATAGCAAAAAACTTCACGTGATAAAATTATTGATACTAACCTGTAGCAGCCATATTACAGGGCTGGGGCGAATGTTGCCACTGATTGCAAAGTTGATTGACCACTAAGAGAACGAATTTTTTTGTAATGTTACAATAAAACGAATATTTTTTCCCTCATTTGAAATATTCGATTCTTTAATTTTAAATGTCTTAGATGATACATGGTAATTTATTATTTAGTGTCTATTTGAAACAAATAAATAATATACATATTATTAAACGGCATAATCAATAATGAATGTCTAGCAAGCTATGTAAGTTGATACTTTTGGGTATGCTTTTTTCCTTTTTATATATTTTTTCAATATAAAATTTGTGAATAATGGGAGCGTAAAAATTGCAATTATTCAATTGAGATAAAATTAATTAATTGTATTTATATATAATGGCAACATTAAGAAAACTAATGTTTCTTTGTACACTAATGTCAAGATTCAATAGCGATGGTAGCGTCCTCTCTAAATTTTCAATAAACCATCATTTTTAAATTTCATGCTAAATTAATTTAGATTCATCTTTGGTGTAAAGATTTATTTAACAAATGTAACTATATTGTGAACATAAATTGTTTTGCTGATTAGCCCAGTCGCGGTAGTATTCTGGCTAACTGCATGAATGATTCCTCTTCGAAATGTGTTCTGTAAAACGTGTTAGAATATATTATAATAGAGGTATGGGGTAATCTATGTTTATCTCTGGGCCACAGTTTTAACCAGCTCTGCCACCCACGACACGGGGAATCCGTGTGACTATCTGTGGTATTTACCTATCTTCCAGAAAATAAAATTTGGGGTTCTTATCAAGATTATATTTTTAATAAGAGTAGGTACATATATTTATATAATGTGTAATTTTCATTATCAAAGGAGAAATTTAATAATAAGACATTTTCTTCAAGTTGATTATTTTCATTAGGTTATTTAGAAAACATAAATGATAACTTATTCGTATAATTTTTCTCGGAAATTCGGGTATGGATAACTTTAAATGATCATTTTCTGTAATAATTATACTAATCGTCACAGGAAACAAAATAACACTAAATAAAAATAAACAAATTATCGAATCCACGATTCTACAAATACTCGTATAGTGCGGTTTTTAATTTGCGGCAATGTATTTTTTGTAACATCTCTTCTAACACCATCTCGACTTCCGTCAGAGTCTAAAACTATAAAGTAGGTTAATCTAAATAATTGGGGGTTTAATCCTCGTTTTGGTTTGTCGAGAGCTAACTAACTGTGCTACTGCTACAGTATTATATCATGAACGTACGACAACGGGTGACTGCCTGACTGGGCTAGACCGCAGACATTAGTCGCGATAGGTGGCATTCAAGGCGCGCGCTGTTGCTGTTCGCACGTATAATCTGTTTTTCTCTGTGCTTACCTTCTTCGCCAGTAACACTTTATCGGAACTGTTTTTTTTGTGCACGTTTTTCTTTATTCTTTCAATGAGGCTAACGACTGGGCGGTAGTAACAAAAACCCAAAAAGATCTACATTGCATCGAAGCTCAGTCGAGTTATTAATGTTTTCGACTGTCTTACTTAGGTGCCAATAAATTGAACTTTATTGCATGGTCGTGTTACATACGGTGCCGGTGATAACATAGTGATGTGATTTGCGTTGTGTTTACATCGCGATGTTATAATGTGTTTACGTGTAGTGTAGTTGGGTTGTTATAATGGGGTATTCGAGCGGTGCAGGGCGCGCTGCGCATGAGGCGCTACTAGCGCGCCAGGACGCTGAGCTACGGCTCATGGAGGCGATGAAGAGGAGCCTTCAAGCCAAGATGAAGAGCGACCGGGAGTACGCGCTCGCACTCTCTGCTGCCGCTGCACAGGGGCAGAAAATGGACAAGTGCGAGGAGCTCAACGGTGAGAATGAACCCTTAAATAAGACCGATTAGTCCAGTTCGTAGTGCCTGCTGCGCGAAAGTTACCGGGTTTGATTCCCGGTCGGACATTCATTTATGTAAACGCAAATGTTTGTTCAGATCTTGGTGGTGTATTTCGCCTTCGTATGTCTTACCTACTCTTACTCTTATCTCTTACCTACTTTGTCATTGTGTGAACAAAGATGAATTAAAAACTGCGAATAAAGTGTATTAATGTAGAAGTAAATAGAATAAATATATAAATAAAAATTCTTAGAAGGCGGATAAGTAGGGATTTAAGCGGGATTTAATTATGGTAATTATCGGGAATATTGTATTCCATGAATATTGTTGAAACAATATGTGACATTTTCTGAGAATAGGGACCTTAGTGTCGGTTCTAGTTTCCCAGATATTGATACCTTAGTGAAATCTGAAAAAAAAATCTTGCTTTTGTAATCGGTTATTTTATTAGTTATTAGAACATGTATTCTCTATTTATAGAATTTTAAAATAACGAAATTTAAGTTAGAAAAAATCTTAACCAGTCGCGATAAGTCTATGCTAGGGCTTGAGCTCCGGAATTCCGGAACTGGCCCAATTCCGGAATTCCGATGAAATCCAATATCGTTTCCAATTCCGGAATTGGCGAGAGCAATATCGGAATTTCGATATTGAAAAATAATTTAAAAAAATAAAATAAAAATCAGTAAATTTTGCACTTCAGAAGATCTACGTGATCTTTTTCATAGATGTGGATATAAATTACCGGAATCTGGTACCGCCATAAAAGGAATTGTGCTTAACCAATTTAAAATTATTAAAAACCAGCTTCGACAAAACATCGCACAGGATACCACAAAACGTTATTCTGTAACTCTCGACGAGTATACGTCAACACGTAACAGACGATACGTGAATGTAAATTTACACTCTGACAAATTTAAAGATAATTTTAAAAACCTAGGACTTGTGAGAATTGAAGGCAGTATGCCTGCAATGACCGCCTATACTTATCTGAAAGCACATCTCAAAGAGTTTGCTGTTGATCTAGATAAAGATGTAGTTTGTTTGACAACTGACGGAGCATCAGTGATGGTCAAAATGGGCCAGTATTATGAAGGCTATCACCAAATATGTCTGGCGCATGGCATACAATTAGGAGTGACTGATGTTTTGTACAAGAAAAACTCAAACGAAGAAAGGAACAGTAGGCAGGGGGATATTGTGGACCCGACGATTGATACAAATATGTTTGAACCTGAATATGAGAACGAAGAGGAGACATTAGAGGAAAATTATGCTGATGGAAATGAAGAATTTAACAGTGGTTTTGATATTGATATACCAACAATTGAAACAGAAAGAGAACTTAACTTTAAAGAACCAGTGGAGAAGATTCGAAAGTTGGTCAGGTCTGTACGAAAGTCAAGCTTAAAGAACGAAGCTATTCAAAAATATGTTATAGAAGAGTTTGGCAAAGAATTAAACCTAATACTGGATTGTAAAACGAGATGGTCCAGTTTAAGCGACATGATTGAGAGATTTTTGAAGCTGAAGTCCTGTATTACCAAAGGCTTTTTAGACTTGGATATTGTGGTTCCCGTAAGTGAAGAGTCCAGGTCAATACTCAAAGAGCTACACGAGACTCTCCATATCGTTAAAATAACCGTGGAGTCACTGTGCACCAGAGATGCTAATCTGATGACTGCTGACATAGCCCTAAAGTTTATGTTAAAGTCATTAGATAGCCAAAATGGTAATATCAGCAACAAGTTGGCACAGAGCCTTAGAAACAGAATAAAGGAAAGACGTCTTCCGTTGGCATCTGTGCTGACGTATCTTTACGATTCTGAAGACTACCATGAAGACAACTTTGACCATGAAACTTTCAAAAAACCAACAGGAGAAGAAATGCTTAATGAAATAATTAAAATAATTAAAAGATTAGAGCATTTAGAGCCACAGGAAAGAATCCCAGAGAAAGAGGAGGAAAATACCGATTCTGCTGAAATACATACAAATACAGAAACTGTAAAAAAAGACATGAAAAAAAAGCTACAAGAAACAATACAGAAGAAATTGACAACAAAAAATAAAAGGAAAACTAACGTTTTTGATTTAGAGAGCTTGATAAGAGTAGAGATGGCGGTTTTTGAAAACGGTGGCGTCAGAGGACAATATTTAGAAAAATGTTTTCAATATTTGAAAACAATACCGCCTACGAGCGTAGAAGCTGAAAGAGCTTTTTCAGCGGTCAGTTACATTTGTAATCGCGTACGAAGTTCACTAAACGACGACAGCTTAAATGCGCTTACATTTTTGAAATTTCATTACGAAAAAAAATAGTACTTTTGCAGCTGTCGTCCGTTAGTGAGCTTTGTAATCTTCGTATGCGATTTAAATTACTTCACTTTACTTCTTTAATTTCTGGATCATTTCTTTCTTTTTTTTAATTATAGTTCAAAAACTTAATGCTTTTATTTGTTTTATTTATTCATATTTCGGATACTTACTGAGAAAGTAAATCCATAAATCCATATTTAAATAATAAAAATGTTGGGAAAATTTTGCAAATTTAGATTAGAGTAAATAAAACTTAACTATCATTGTAGATACAAAAAGATATTGTTGAGTTCCGGAATTCCGGAATTCCGGAATTGAAATACTGAATATCGAAACACAATTCCGGAATTGAAAATGCGTCCGATATTTAAGCCCTAGTCTATGCCAACAATAAAATCTCTTTTGCAACTCCGGATTTCTGCGTGTGAAAAATAATACCCATAAACAATAATTAGTTCAACAATAATAAATAATATAACCATAATAAACAATAATATAATAAATAAATAATACTCACAAAAATAATACCTAATATCTCAAGAGTTAATAAAGGAGTTTGATAAACTCATTTTTTTTCTAATGTTCGAAAATTTTAGTATAACCCCTCATTTACGCGCAGCCACTGCCACTCGTCCTCGCGCTGCCCTATTTACTTTCCAAAATACTTCTGTGAGTGAGTGTTTATATTGTCGCCCCATACTTCTTTCGTATTGAACCTCCGGCAATGAGGCACGTAGAAATTGCGGTAGCGTCGCCTGAAAAATCTGTAAATAAAATAGCGAAAGATGTCATCACAAGAACAATGGTGGATGATAGTAATTCATTGCAAATTACCGTTGCAAGAACTTATCTACGGACGGCAAGTCAGTCGTCTTAAGGAAAAGGGGTACAACTTGACGACTTTAAATTTTTAGCATAAAATTCAATATTAAAGTATTTTCTGCCATGTTTAATGAACTGGGATACTTAGATATACAAATGACATATATAATAGCAAATCGAAATTAATCTAAGTAATTACATATCTATATAAATAAAAATTAAATGCTGTTCATTGGTAAGCGCATCACTTGAGAACGGCTGGACCGATTTGGCTATTTTTTTTAAAATGTTCGTTATAGTCCGAATAAGGTTAGTAGGGAAAGAAAAATTGGAAAAAGTTACCCGGAAAATTCGGGAAAAATTGAAAGTGATTTTTTCTATGGGATTTTTGTATGAACTCAAGACCATAACTCATGATTCGAACGATGGATATGCATAATTCTTTGTTTATTTTGTTCGTTATGGTCCTGGAAAAGTTTTCAGAAATTTATTGAAATTTGAAATTATGGATTTTTTTTATAGAAATTGGTCTGTCGGGTCAGCTAGTTATAAATAAATAAATAAAATGCGTTTTAATCGTTTGTTAAAAGGCCAAATGTGATCATTCATCTAATTCCATATCGGTATTTTCATTTTCACTTTCCCAGGTCTGCTGGAAGAAATCTCTGCTAGAGAAAAGATGCACAAAAGGTAAGCTTTATCTATCTCCTGATAAAGCTTACCTTTTTTGCATCTTTTCTTTTTCTTCCCTTTTTATTTGCTTTGTTATGTGTATGCAATAAATTGTTAAATAAATAAGTAAGTTGTTAATTTGGTAACGGGAGAGTGCACGCTGAATTCCCACGGCCGCTGGGCGCACTCAACTGGCTACGTTACCCCTCTCACAGCAGACTACCTTGAAATGTACTTTATTTCCTATTTTATCGTATTTCCCCAATGTAGGTACGTACGTGTTTCGGTAGTGAGTGAGATATGCCAGAGCTCATTCCCATCCCATCCTATCCCTTCCCATTTTCCTACCCCTATCTCATAAATCCATTCCTTAATCTGCAAAGGTGGGCAGCGTATCCGGGGGCGTGTCAACGTTTGTCATTCTGGACTGATGTTGGCATGTATTCTGCTCCGCTCGCGGATTCAACTCTTTTGATTCATTAACGCCGGAGTTACTCATCACTATTGCGGCGGAAATATTTTGGGAAGTAAATAAGGCAGCGCGAGGACAAGCGGCAGTGCATTTATGTAAATGAGGGGTTTGATTTTTGTACTAACGTGTTTTTCTTTTTTTTGTTGTCTACGGACATCTGCGGAAGACAGGAACATGACGAGAAATTATTTCATTGTGAGTAATTACACACGTACCTACTTGAAAGAAACAAGAGTAATTGATTTAAGGATTTATAATATATTTTTGTTCTTCGTTGATTCAGGTCGAAGTTCCGGCCACTATTACGTTCAAAATATGTGATCGATCTTGAAAACACGTAAATTTGAAAACATCTCATGTTTTTTTCGGATTGACTAAATTCTTGTGGCCCTAGTGGCCTTTCAAGTCACCGGACTTGACACCCCATGTATAATAAATAATTACTAAGATTTCTTTTCGTTTGAAAATGTTCTGTCGCAATTGACTCCTCTCTCCCTTTAGTCTCCCTGATGATTTCTTTGTGAAGGTCGACGTTATGCAATAAGCACAGACCGAATTAGGAAACTTCACCTTACCTAATAAAAGATATCCCGTACATATCCTTTCACGAAAAAAAAATAACAAAGATTATTTTGGACTTTGTGTCGTAATTTTGTAGTTACGGTTTTGTCTGTCTAGGAATCCAAGTATTAGTAAATAATTAATGATCCCTCTAAGTATAAAGTAAACTCATAAGGAATAACTGTTTCCACTTAATAGGCATAGATTACTAAAACTAAGAATCCACAATGTTACTTTAAGTAAAATTTCTTCTAGAAATCTTAAAAATTCAATTTTAACGGGTATTTATGTCAGCATTTTATCACTAAACTTGTAGTAGTGGTTAATATAACGCTGTTAATTTTCAAGAAACGATAAAAGTAAAATAATAAGTTAATAAGGAACGAATAAACATAACGATATCCCCAGATAAGGGATAAATGATGTTATTGTTATAATTTCATTTGCAAATCCTTTCTTACTTAAGCTTAATTAGGTACCTAGCATCACCATCGTATGTAGGTACCTTAAATGTATGTAGACGTTTTATTTGGATTTCTGTTTTTTAAATTACTGATAACTGTTTTTCCACACTTATTATACGTCTTTAATATACAACGAACTTCCTTTTAGTTAGGCAGTTGTAGGTAGATTATCAAGTTTAAGCTGAAATTGTAACTTTCAGGTTCCATGATAGCATCAGCATGGCGCACCATGACCGAAGAGTGGGAGAACACGAGCCGCCTGATCAAGGCTAACGCAGAGGCCCTCGAGGCACGAGCATTGGAACGCCTCACGACCCTCATGACCGAGAGGCGGAAAGCTAGGAAGGTGTACCAAGAAGATCATACGAAGATCTCTTCACAGTTTACACAGGTACGATCTCTTTATAATTACATGACTTTGAATCTAAATATGTTGGCTAACTGATGTTTTAATGATTCATTTGTTCAAACGTATAGTAGGTATCTCGTGGAAGAAATTAAAAATAAGCAGGATTTTGATTCGATCTTAATTATCGTTCGGTCCCTAAACGTACATACGTTTACGTACACACATACGTAATCCTAGACATGTGAACTAGGATTGACAGTGCTGAAAAAAGCGGGACCCAAAGAAATGCCTTCCTAAATAGATAACATCAATGAAACTTATAGAATCAGCAATAATGGAATGTTTTATTGAGTAGATAAATATCAAACTGCTGTAGGTCTGCTGTAGGTATACTCAATGCTTTTTATTTCGTTCAGTGATAGTAATTATAAAACAAAAAAATATATAAGGACTTCGAAATAGTCCTATAATTTCGACCAAATCTTTTTCCACTATTTCTGTTAAGTTTGACTTTGTATTTCCCTCTTGGCATAAATTACCTACAATCTTCATACTTAATTTTCGAAATTCAAGGCACGATTCTCATAAGGTGCGTGCGGGACCATTAGCGCCTCGCACGCACCTTATGCGGAATGCATCATCTAGGGCCCTAAACGGGACGTCCCGGCTCTCGCGGGACGGTTGGCAACCCTATATTTGCCAAAGGGACTTGTTCTTGTCAGTGTGGTCTTAATGACTTTTTAAAAATTTTTCTAACTTAAAAAGTCGTCGTATTTTGATACTATTTAAGTTGATGAATAGGTACCTGAAACGGGACATTAAAATGACGTGTTAATTACGTTGAAATTGCAATTCTTGATTGTCTATATCAAATCAAGGTTTTTGCAAAAACGTACATAGATGATATCATTTCATGTGATTAATTAGTGATGATTAATATTCGTGGCGCCTTTATCAACTCCGATATCACCGTGTCCGATCACCTTTCATAGGTGTTTGTTGCATTTGGAACCTTCAAAGACTTCAGAGTGCGAGTGAAGTCACATTTCAGATAGGTACTTGGATGTTTTTCTAACAATTTCAAACTATTATTGTGCAAAATTACATTCATTGAACTATAAATTATAGTCTAGGTAGGATTATCGTAATACCGGGGATCAGTAAACACGGTCTCAACATTAGATCTTTCGTATATTATTTTCATCGTAAAATTTTAACTATTCAAGATCACTTATTTATCTTATATTTATATCAGCCTATAACATCCCACTGCAGGGCACAGGCCTCCACTAGTAAATCACTTGGGGACTACTGGATAAAGGCTACCACCACTTCATAGGTTCTTCAGCTCTTCTCATCCAGCCACTACCGGCGGCTTTCTTTAAGTTGACAGTCCATCTGATCGCGATATGTATCAATATACTTAGCTTCTATTAATAGCACGTTCGAATAGGCAGAATTACTAATACTTTGTGTTCCACACCGACGTTTTATCGAATGTGCTTTGATACCGCAAAAGTAGAATCTCAAATACTTTGAGAAAAATACACTGTTTTTATGCAGTTGTATACAAGTAAATATAAATAGTATGGGCCGTTACAGCGACCGGTTCGACGAGACTCCTTGTTCCCCGTCCGCCTCCTATCGCTGATCTGCATTCGCCGTCTACTCTACATAATTGGGTCTGTTAGCTCTGAGCGAGCGGTGCAAATGGAAGAACTGTGTCGAGGCCAGTTTCCAACAAACTGTTAGCTTTTCCAACGTTCGATGCTTCGATTTAGTTCCAACTGAGCTAATACAATTCGTTTAAAACAGTAGATGACTACGGCATATTTGTATTTGACGAAGATGTCATATTGAAGAGAACAACAGTAATCGATTTGAAATGTATTTATTTTCTAATGGAACTGTAACTAAAACGTGCTGTGAAGAACGACTTTATGAACTGTTAGCGTTACATGTGTTTAACCTTCTAATATTAAAACGTGCATTAAAAACCAAGATATTACTGCGGATGTATACCATAGACTGTTTGAAACAATTCGGCCCATTGCCAATTTTTTCTCAATGATGTAAATAAAACATGTGATATTGGCGCCGTTAAACACATCAACCGACCAATATACGTTTTTATAACCGGGTCTTGAAAGGTGGCCTAGTATTCCTAATTTTGTAATATGTACTAACGTAATTCTATCGGATTAAAACCATGTCAAATGGAAACTGACGAAGTTCCTGAATTTTACATTGTAGAAGATTTTGTTCGAAACAAACAAGTACGAGTAACTACGTCCATTAGCAGGAAGAACATTTTGTGCGCGAGAGAATGCACTTCCCTTAATGAATGAATGACTGACATTAGTCTATCGATAGTAATGAACTCCTGGAATGCGTGGGCTTATCCTCATGGAATTACAATAGACACTGTCAGGGCATTGTCTTCTTAGAGATAAAAATTTAGTGTGACAAACTACAGAGAACAAAGAAATATCTTGTAGGTAATCTGCATTATCAAGAAATTTAACTGGTTTTAATGATAGTTCACATTAAGTCTATCCTGAAACATTTTTATTTACTGTATTCAAACTTGAAAATGTCAAACACGATAAGTTTACGTAAATAACCGGAAAAGGAAAGCGATTGTTGAGTATGATCGGTAAATAAAGGCTAAACAGTCATTAAACTCATCACCCTCGAGTTGAGAAGTTGTATGTCCTGGCGTCGTTCTCACTCTGATGTAATGCGTCACCATTGCTTTGGAAAAGGATATAAAATATAATTTACTGATTTCTAACTGAGTTGCGTAAAGTGACGCTCTGCACCGGGATTGGTCGCGCGGCACCTGTCACCGTTCATTGGCCCTGCGCTCGCGCTGCCGACGCGTGCACCACTGATTTCTATACGATTTATTATTACCAAGCTATTGCCATTATTTAACGTTTTTTGTTCACAAGACTAACCTGTTTAGACATTCTGCTAATAGACACGATTGGGCTTCTATATGGAGGTCCTTAAAAAACGTTCTAGAGATAACTTCTCATTATGCTTTCAAAATAACCGATTTGAAATCTGTTTAAGATTCTGAATTTTATGAAATGCATTGAGGTAGAATTAGCTAAAAGCGTGATACCGTGTCACTATGTAATGTTGCAATGTAAAATCCGGTAAAGTCAACCTTTTACGTGTAGATGTGTCAATCGCTTCTTGAATTAGAGTTGCCCGTTCTCGTCGGAACGGATGTGGCCTGGTTAGCCCGCAGCCTCTACATGTTGCGGATTGAATATCTAGAACCTAGTTCGTGTTAGTGTTACTAAGCAAATAAACGCAGTAACCGGACCGAAGAATTATGAACTCAGTCAGCCCCGAGTACCTACCGGGTGTCATCTGTAATTCTGACCCAGTTCCATTAAGATTTAGCAAAACAAACGTTACGTAATGTTTTTCAGCGCTATTCTATAAGCATACCCAGTAATAAAATCGATGATCCTGTTAATTATACTCATTAAAAGAACTAATTTTACTTCAGCAAACTTTATTTTTAGACTTCTTTACGCTTTTGATGTTATATTAAAGGTATATATTTAGAACATTACAAAGCTGTGTAGAATTTTAATGTGGAAGTATATCATCATAATTCCTTTGAGATAGTTTTACGCCACATAACTGTTATGTTATGTATATTGTAAGTTCACAGTTTATGCTTTAATATTAACTCTTTCAACTCAGACATTACGATTATGATTTGAAATCTTGTCAAAACCCCCAGACCGTGTATTATTAAATGATGACATCAAATATTTCAAAGCAGCTTTACCTCATTAGCAAGTTTTATTGCAATTAATTTAAAAAGGCCGAAATAATTAATTTAAAGGTCGCGCCAGTCTCGGAGCTTTCCGAAGTTTAAAAAAAAGTATTAAAATTATCAACAACATATCGTTTGTATATTATATATAAGATAATAAAACCGAACCTTTTCCGGAGCCTGCAACATGAAATTTTACTCATAATTCCGACTCTAATGTTACATATATTTTTTGTAAAAATGTGTGTTTTTAGGTTGTGTTTAGGAAAGTTGTATAACAGGTATATCGAAACTTTCCCGTTTAAAGGATGTGTGTGTCGGTACCTTTCCGGAAACCTGTAACCATCGATTACATTAATGATTATTCTGAGTTAATTGACATAAAAAATTACGAATCTTTCAAAAAAAGTATTTTTTTTTTGTATTCTACCAACATTTTACCACAAATTTCCTAAATAAAAAGCCCGAAATGTACATTTTTGAAAAAAAAAACCGTAATATTATAGTCCACGTAATTCACAATCATGAGCAGAACCCAAGGCTTCGGGAAAGCCTCGGTATACTACTGACGCTGAATTCTTCTAAAATTCTTTCTTTTTCTAAAAGGTTTTGATACTTCGTAATTTTGGAACTATTTAATTACTAACTGCTTAACTACTACGTAATTTGGCCCATCTACGAACTTAACCGAGATTGGACCTCGAACTTGAGGTCTAATTTCGTGATTAAGACTTATTTTCATGTGGAATTTCATTTTAATCATTTAAGATATTTAAACTTTGAAACTGATGATTGCTTGGTCACCCGTATTCGAGATGTAGTGAAATTTTTTCGAAAATTTAAAGTTGTACCCTCTGCAATTTTAGATGCAATGCAATTGTAGATTTCTTCAAACCGTAACCAGTCCTTTTAACATCCATGCACATTGTCTTTGTGCAGGAGGGATATATGTATGGTCTTAAAACGCCACGCCGCACAGTGGGACAGAACCGTGCGTACCGTCTCAAAAATCTGTAACTTTTTTGTTGATTGAAGTAAATCGCTGAAATTTGGTATGTAGTGTCTCCAGAGTACATACAATCCAATAATGAATGTATCATTGTCAAATGTTTAATAAATAATATAAAATAAAATAAAACAAAATAAAAATGTATTATTTTAATATTAAACCATGGTTTGGTTAACTTATTGAATTATAATTTTACAGTTTTATGATATTAATAAACCTATTTTATGTTATTTTATATTACATATGAATCTTACATTTAAATAAATGACAAATATATAATAACCCACTCCAAAAATATGTTTTACAAATAATGTACGAAATTATTTCGATTTAAATAGCTAAGAGGTTCTTAGCTTCCTCTAACAATTTCTTGGATATAGTGACTGATGGTTTTCTGATACTTGATATATAAGGATCTGACGTAAATAGAAGACCATGAAATACGTCTTCGTTTGTTGCGGACCTAGAGCATTTTCTAGCATGATGCAATCTGAATTTTTTGTAATCTTTATTACGCGATTCTTGGGCATCCTCAGATAAATGACCAATGGGCAGAACAGCAAAATGTCTTATTATACTTTCCCCATGTATTAAGATTTTATGTACTGAAGAAGGCATATTATACCACATATATTTTGTTACGTACAGTTGTGCGGTTGCACGAGTATATTCACCAAATTTTTCTGGATTTACAGCAATACCGGATGCCATGGTTTGCAGAATAACATAGAACCTTTTAATAAGTTCCTCGTCAACCCCTGTAATTTCTGAAGCGCAGTAGTAGTTCTCAAAAAAACGCCGAGCTGTATTGCCGTCATTACTGTTTCCACTTCCTTGTCGGGGCTTATCAACGTGCAATCCCATCCGGCTTCGAAACAAACTTTGTACAAGCTTTTTCTTGTCTTCTTTACTTTTTTTATCTTCCGAAGTTCTCGCAGCCCATTTTTGAAATGAAAGGTTATATGAAATATGTAAAATTAGCTCCATGCACCTGATCCACGCGTGTAACGTAGACAAACCGTATTCGTAAGCATTTATATTATCTGGCTTTGATGCAATCTTCTCCAAATTATTCATTTCACTTGGCTTAGCCCCACACACTGTACATACAGCTCCAGAACTTGTGTCAGTAAGAACTTGTGTAACTTTTCCATCCACCATAGTTAGAAATAGATCGTGACTTATTTCAATTACCTGCGTCTCCTTGTGTATCTTTGATGTTTGCAAATTATTAATTTGACCCCGAATATCACCAACCACTGATCGGGTTTTCTCGGGCGTTTCTTTTGCAAGTTCCATCAGGATTGATCGGCAATAACGAATAGAAGAACAAGCCGGATTTTGCCAAATTATCTCATGTGTTTCTGTGTCAGTCAGCTTTATTGGTACCAAAGACGCTATAAATAAGTTTGTATCTGAGACTAAGTCACTCTCATCTGTTAAAACTTGTTTATATTCGCTTTGCCCCGATGAACCATCACATCCCCACTTGGTAAACAATTTAAGAGATTTTCTTCTTGGGTTGTAAACATTTTCAATCTTTAAGATGCGAGCACAAGTGTGATCCAGCAAATCTTGTAGATTTACTTTAGCACTTATATCGGTTATTTGAATGCTGGATAGTGGAGGATAACACAGTTTTTTGGCGTTCGTCAGTATATTATATGATGGCAATATGTCGAAGTTTTTGTTAATCAAACTTGCTCGAAGAAATCCGTATTGTGATTTCGAAAGATCTAAATCTGCAAACATACTTAAAGCTTCATCCACCGTAAAATCTGTTCCATTGCGACTTTCATGCAATAATTTTTCCTTCATGATCCTTTTTTCATTTCTTTCACAATTCCGCATCATTGAAACAACAGTAGCTTCTTCGATTTCTCCTTCAGCCCGCAATCCTTGAACGTATGCATTATGTATATACTCGAGTCCATATTCTTGTACCAATTCCATATTCTTTCTTTTTTTTCGATTTCTCTGATAGATCTTCATAAGACTTTGGTGGACGTCCACGTTTTTCAGATGTTGTAGGTGTAATATCCATCGGTGCTTCTTCGAATTGTACCTTAAATTCACCGTCTAACCACGATATATTATTACTAAAGAAACGTTCTTTAGTTCGGTTAGATTTGGTCGACCGATCGTTAAACGCTGTTATAAGCGTTTTTTGAATACGTTTCACAATTAATTCACTTTTTTCAGACGACAAATGGTGGTGTTGTTCTAAGTATTTTTGAATATCTTCTGATTTTGTTCCATGGCCAATAAAAAATTCGCATAATACTCGTCGAGGCACAACAAATTCACTCATTTTGTTTTTATTTTTAACTACTTTTTTTTTACCGAGGTTGGTGAAGACTATATTATGTTAAAGCACACTAAAGTACTGGTAAATGACAACGTAAATCAATAACTTTTATACTGAAATTTCGTGTGAAAAAATATTACTATCTAGTGTCATTATCAAGTTCCTAACCACTATCTATGAAGGTGGTTAGTAGTAGGTAGGTACTGATAATGTACACTAACAACTATAACTAGATACCACTTGCTCCCTTTTCCTTCACCGCGATAGAGAAATACATAAACTATATGAGAAACATGTAATTCACACAGTGATAACAAAACATTAACCACATCTGACCGCACGATAAAAAAAATATACTACATACTAATACATTACCCAAAACTCCTACTTTACCTAAAGATTGAGTAAATAGATAATATTGTTTAAGAAAAAAAAGGTCAAAAGTGATCTAAATATCCAAAAATCTCATTAATCAGAACTAAAATAATTTTTGGAATATTTTGTATTTTCTCCCCATTAGCCATTTTTAGTTTCATTTCAAGGGGGGCAGATTCGGGCACTCAATTTTTTTTGCCCTACCTTTAACATTAGCTGCTCTATACGATGCTATCAAAATTACGACATGGGCAGACACCGCTAACTGTCAAAAGTCTATGCAAAGTTTCTAATAAGGATAGAATATTAGGTCCTGAAATAAAAATTCTTTACCTCCCCAGGTTTCACATAATGGTTCACTTAAATTATTTTTAAATAGAGTACTTCATCACCATTCTAACCATATATCACACTTACAAATTTGCTGGTAAAGTAATGCAAATATGACCATGTAAACTGGTGGAATTGTGTTCTACATAATTGACATAATTTTGAGCGTCAACTTGCAAGCCTTATTCTAATACAAAAAATGAGAAATAGTGTATTTCAACTGCTATATAATATGCATTGAACATTCAGTTAGACATATGCATTAACAAAATATTCAATATAGAACATTACGAAAAGCTATTTTTGAGACGGTACGCACGGTTCTGTCCCACTGTGCGCCGGCCAAGTAGATTGGCGAGTCCACTCTTTTAGTGGTAGTGTAATTCCTCAGGGTTTGTAGTAACGGCTTTGTTACCCCTTTCGCCTTTCGCGACACCTGCGAGAGGAGACGTTATTATAACATAGAGATGTTATTAAGGCGGTGTTATTATAAAGCCGGCCGACACCACACGGCCAATTTCTTCAAAACGTCACTAAACCATTATAGACAAACAAGATAAGTGAGTCGTACCATGCGTGGTTGCAGGGGTGCGGGGCGAGGCAACGCGGGGAGCACTCACTTATCTTGTTTGTCTATAGGCACTGTGTAAAAAATAATTTATTCCTGTATATACGTATAACTGTTACCTACATAACTCCATCTGTACAAACTTTACAGTTGTGATTCTGGTTGGTGTTTATTTCGTCAGTTAGTTATAAATTACTTACGTATTATGATTGTGGTGCACGCGGCTTTTTAGTAATTAGGTCAAACCGCTGGGGAATTTACAGTAATAGCTCAGCCCACGGTTTCGTCTGCTTGGAACTCAACTTCACACTTTACTGTGCTATCTACCGGTTTATGTAGGTGACTCTGTATATACTTTTATATTTTTAAAAATCATCTTGTAAATTTACAGTTATATTACTGATCTGATTTCGATAAAATATACTCAAATTAAATTTTCCGCGATAAACACGCTACATACTCGTAGACAAAATCTATCCTGTAGATCTGGAGATTGGCGCGAACCGATGTTTTAATCAATGTTACTGATTGTTTTTAAACAAGTAAGCAAGCAAGTAAAACTCCGAGTATAAGGTATAAGTATTTATAGACATTTAATTAAGTAAATAATTACGTAGATACATATATTAAATAAACCGTTAATGTCTAACACAATATTGAAAGATTTATGTTAAAATATACACATTTTGTCATTGTCGGTTCACACGTACGAGTACGTTTCATTTAATTTTTTATAAGAAAATACTTGAGTTAGTGCCAATGATGCATACGTGTTTACGTGACATATTCTCTAGTCAGAATTAATGGTTCAGGTTATATGAGTATATAAGTCTTCAGGTCAACTCTGAAAAGTCTGGTTTATGAGAAAATTAGCACATCAATATTTTTAACTACAAACACATGACATTAGAACTTATCTAAAACATTACAGATGGTCTAAAAAATTTCAAGATTATAAAATACTTGCTAATATTACAAAATTAAAAATCTTAAGATAGAGAGAACATCCAATAGGCACCATCCCTATTACTATTCCCGGCCAAGGGTTGCCTTGATGAGATCGCTTTAGCCTACCCTTTGTAGGTACGTGGATGACACTGAAACTTATTATAACCTTAAAAATGAAATCAGATATAAAGATGGAAGTTGTTTTATTGCTTTTCGAAGTATTCTCCGCGACAATCGATACACTTTTCCATGTGATGAAACCATTCTATGAAGCATTCAACTCACCCTTCTTCAAGCACCTCTTCAACAGACGTTTGGAAGGCCGTTACTGCTTCTTCTGCATCCATAAAACGTATTCCTCTAAGTTTATACTTAATTGTAGGAAATAAATAAAAATAACACGCGGATGACCCATTAACTCTACATTTACAGTACTAAAAATTGCTTCTTTTGTCAGGTGGAATAAGCTGGGGCATTGTCGTGATGGAGGATCATTCTGCTTCATGCGCGTCGTTCTTTGACTTTTCCAAAACAGAAGGCAAGCAGCTGTTCACATACCAGTCCGCTGTTATTGTTCTTTTATTTTATTTTAATTCTTTTATTTTACAAATTTTAGTAGCAAAGTGGCCTGATCAGCCAAAAAAGGAGGCAATCATCTTCTTTTCAGCACTATGTCCTTTCTTTACTTTCGTCGGCAACTCTTCGAAAGGAAAGACCCACTGCGCAGATTGCCTCTTTGTTTCAGGCTCATAGCAGTAGATCCAGCTTTCATCTATTACTTTATCATTTGACTGATCATTGTCGAATTTCTCAAGCATTTGGGGACACCTTTCCACGCGGTAGTGTTTTTGAGCTTCACTCAAATTGTGAAGAATCTATCTAGCACACAGATTTCTTACCCGTAGTTGATCGTGTAAAATAGTTTGAACTTGATTCATACCAATACCTAATGATGTCTGTATCTGCAGATATTTCCTTCGTTTGTCTGTTCAATCATGAGCCGCGTAGTTTTAATGTTTTCCTCCGTCACCGCCGTCGCAGAACGCCCTTCTCTAACATCGTTTCTCTTGATGCTATACTGATGCAAATTTCGTCACGGTATCCCCCTTTCCCGTGACAGCAGCATTCACATGATCGTCAATACATGCGACCGGTTTGCCGATGGGGTACAGGCGACGTCCCATTGTTGCGCAAGAGTCGATTCGTGTCTCATTAGTAATCCGGCCGGGGAAAGTGAAATCAGCCGCCGATGAGTGAAAGTATCTCCCATGGCCGTTATCTAATTTTGATATTAACAGGTTCATAATCATGACGTCTTTCTCGTCCATCTTGATGTCCACTTGTACCGTTACGTGATGCACGTAATATCCAGGTGGATGCATCTCAGATAGATAGCTGAATGCTTCTTGTATTGTTGAATCATTAATTAATTCATTACTAATGAAATTGTTTGCATAAACCTCTTATCTTTACAATTAGTTCTGTCCAGTTAAAATTTAATATTTTTTTAACGAATGTTCTGTTTAGAAATCACGTGCTAAATATTTATATTTACAAACATTTGGGTCTTGCACTTCTTGCGTAGATAAAATATCAAGCCTATTATATCTATCATACAATAACATTTCTACATTAATTGCACTTAGGGCCTTGTTGAATTATTGTGTCAATTGACAAAGAGCTTTTATCTATTCGCATTCCAATGGCAAGCGTAACAAGAGCAGCGTCAGATCGTTATCCGTCTGCATTTCCTTTGCCGACCGTAACTGCATTATCTGTTGTGTGACATTATCGGTAAATACCAAGGCCACGAACTATAAAAATGAAACAAATATTTAAAATTATTTCGGACTTTATTTATAAAAGATTTTTTTATGAAAGAAATAATCAAATTTTCTTTCAACGAGCATATGAGAATGTAGATTCTATTATTTAGTCATTGATTGACATTATCAAATCTTAAAATAACAATTAAACAATTACAAGAATGACCAAATTCTAATTTTATAACGTTCTTAACAGCATGTATCCTGTAAATTATTTAGAATTATTGTTTCCCTTAGTGTTTTCTAAACATTTATGAATGATATATTATTAAGCTTGACTTTCCTAATATAATATAGAATTTTATAAATAGAAAAATTTCTTATCTATTACGATTTTCCTGACAATAACTTCTGCTGCATCTTGGAATGCAGGCAGCATCAACAGTATTATAAAGATCCGCGTAGCTTTTAAAATGTCAATGTCGTTCGTTTTCCTTCGGCGGATGTATAACGACAATAAAATAGTTACGCAATGATGTAACTTGTCTGTGATTTTTATTATTATAGAATAATGTCTTAGTTCTCACAACTATACCTACGTTTTTAATAAATAATAATACCAAGAAACATCGTTATTCTTACACAAACAATGCTAATTTGCTTTCTACGTGGCCATCGATATGGGAATATACTAGATGACATACGTACGTTCTTATCAAAGAAACCTGGTTGTCAGACGTTTTGGCGGGAACCCGAGAAGGAATGTTGAGATTTTGTTTCATTATTGTAAAAAACATGTATTGTGGGATTTATGGTTTAATAGTGATAGTTTATTAAAGTGCCTAGTGTTAGTGCATAATGTGTGCAATTAAATAAAAGCTTGAGACTGCATTTTTCGTGTTCTTCCAAGGAGTCTAAAGTTTGTCCTCAGTAATCCTACTATCACTTTACTCTCTTAATTAGCGACTCTTACTTCGACGGGACTGGACAATGACAATAATGAAAAACAATTCTGTATTTATTTATTATTTGCTATGTGTGTGGACCAATGGCTGTGCCAGTATTCAAATAAATTATATAAAAAAACTGCTTGTCAACTTCTGCAGGGCGGGGGTTGAAGCAGATGAGGAGGGGTTCATTAAAAAGTCAAATTTGAAACTTATGTATGTACTACCTACGTAATAATAATGTTCCATTTTCAAAACACATACGAATTAAATAATTCGAGATCTACTAAACATAGAGCACTATAGACTCTGCCCTAGAGTGCTTGTATATAGTATGTATTCTCAAATCGATGTAGGTACGTGGCATTTTTCCAAATATTTAATTAACAGTGATGTAATTGATGATATTCATAATATACAGTAGTACACATGACATCTTAAGGTTATTTATTAATCATAGGTACATACACATAATACGGTACTAGTTGACTGTACTCGAAATTGATTAGGTATCTATACTTATTGTAAAGCTTATTATTTGACTGTACTTTGAAATAAAGATAAAGAAAAAATATTTTAGACATCATTGTGAACGAACACGGTTTATACGTAACTAAGTAATAATATTATTATAAACAAACTAGCAATTCGAATGTGCGGTGCACTTTCAGGTTTATGAGTACAAAATACACAAGTGTCATGTATTGTTTCTTGGTATATATACATAAATAAATATTCCTCAACTGATAGTAAAACCATAATGAAAAAAAAATATTAGAAAATTTACTAAAATAGCTAGATATGGATTTGAGAATATTTGGAGTCGGAAATTATCGCCATCTCTGTCATTCACGCGTACATCTTTAATAGTGACGTCATCAACACTGTACGACTTCTAGTCTCCGTCATTTTCAAGATATTTTTTTTCACGGATCGATATCTAATATCTTTAATTATTTAATACTTATTAAATGTGTAAATAATTACTTTATTGTTATTTAGAAAGAGAAATATTTTATATTCTAAATCGGGTCTGAACGCGTATAATGAAGGTATTTGTTTACCTTTTAGTGCAACTCGACATTTCTGCTCGGTTACACCACCCGTGGTCAACTTCAGTCAACTCGTGTTGACTGAAGAGGCAGCTAGTCCAGGATGGGAGCTGTGAGCAGTTTTATTAACTACCACATTTAATCTTCACATTCGGAAAGGCTGCAACACACTACATTAACAATGTCCGCTAACGTTGAATCGCAAGGTTTAAATTTGTAAATCACTGTATTCCAGAATTTCGGGAGTGCAGAGTTCTATCTAGTGACTAATTCCAGCGTTAAGAATGTGTTCGGCTATTGCTGATTAACTCGTTTGGCGGTTTCTTACAGCTGCAATGTGTTCGTTGACCCTTTCCACAACTGTTATACGCGTTCAGACCCGATTTAGAATATAAAATGTGTACAAAACGCGTAAGTTTAAAAAGAATCAAATACTTAAATACACTCCCACTTAAATAATACACAAGACATACACAATACACCTGAATCGAGCCACCCTGTATTTCCAGTTTTGTAGGCCTGAAGCTTAAAAAAATGATCGATCAATGCTCTATGGGATTTATAACTGGGCTTCTTGCTGGTCAATCCATGACTGTGATACCGACGTTATGAAGGTATTCCCTGACGATGCATAAAAATGAAATCTTGGGCAATAAACCCAGCATTAGCTATTTAGTAACGGCAGCCATGGTCCCGTCACAACCTTAAGTCCAGTTTGGCCTTCCGCGGAAATTCGTCCCCGGAGTGTCCATGACCCCCCGCCATAACTCACTTTCTCTTCAATGAGCACTGCACGAAATGTTCTCCCTGTCTTCGGTACACCTTCCCCCATTACTATACAGCATAGTGAATCAGTTCCTGGCTCCATTGGCGTTAAGTCCAATCCAAATGTTCGCGCGCCATTCGGTAAGCTCGTGTTAGTATAGGCCCATTGGCTTTATATTACGTTCTTTGAGTCTCCTAACATTTCGAGCGCTAACAGCCACTCCATGAAAGTCTCGAAGCTGTTCTTGAATCTGTATTGAGGTCAAGTGACGATTTCGTAAGCTGGTCGTGAAGATAAACCGATCTTGTCTTTCCGTCGTCACTCGGAATCGTGGTCCTCCTGGACGGCGAACCTCTAGGTATCGATAGTAAATTATTTGAACAGCAGAACAGCTGAAATGAAGGGCACTCACATTTCGCTGACTAAGCCCAGACTGAAGAAGTGCCACAGCTTGCGCGGCTACATCAGGCACAGTATCCATAATTTTATGGTCAAAATCGATTAAAATCTCAGGAAAAACAATTTAACGAAACCTTTATTGAAAAATAAATAAAAAATAAATAAAAAAAACCTGCTCAAATTCAAACTTTCTGCTTCCTTATTTTTTCAGAACAATGAACTGAATCGGCTTTTCTTCTGTGGTTCAAATTCGTGAATTCAAATTTGGAACAAAATAGCATACAAAAATGAAGGTGAATATGCCATGCCAGCTTCAAAACTGCATTTTTTTTCTTTTACCTAACATTAAGTTAGTTTATACATAAAAAAAAATGCAAGGTGGCTCGATTCATGTGTCCGGGAATTCAGGTGGCATTGAATATAGGCTCGACTGTACTCCGTCTTAATCAGCTGTGTTAATCAGCATTATACTCTTGACTTCCCATACTACCCCATTCGCCCAAGGAGAATTGGGAGGTGTAATGGGATGAGGTTTCCTCGTCCCGTTATACTTTTTCCCAACCCTTTCTCCAAATCCATTCCTAGTATCAGCGTCAGTGTCCACTTACCATCAGGTGGATCGACACTCTAATGTCGCCCACTTTCACTAAAAAAATATATTTGTAATCTGCTGGTAAGCAATTAAACATCGACGATATTAACAGATGGCACTGTGCCGAAGAAGTCACGTAAAGGTTTTGTAAATACATACTCATTTTGTTAACGTCTATGCTCATAATCTTACGAAGAGATTTATGACCAGTTTTGAAAAGTATTTAAAAAAAATCAATGTTTTTCCTCGATGACGTAAAAGTTAATAATAAAATTAATTTTTACATAACTCTTTGTATTTTTGTATCGTTTTGTCTGCGTTTATAGTCACATTTCTGAATTCCAATTATCTGAATAAATAAAATGATTGAAGTCAGTTGATTTAAGGAATATAAAATTTACTAAACTTTATTACTTGTCATATGCTAAATAAGAACAAAATCTTGGGTAAAATAGGTCCATCAATTTCTCAAGCCACAATTGGAACGAGCAGAAAATCCTTTAGTGAAACAAATGAAACACACCAAATAAAAAACAACACTTGTCGAGGTTTAGATGTATTAAATAATTTAATTAAAATTAAAAATTACTATTCAATTAAAAAAATAGAGGAACTGATTTAAATGGTATTCCACGTGAGACACACGGAAGATCATTGTGAGTCATTATTCTACCCACGCATATTACGAAGCTCCTAAAGTTATGAAACAATCAAAACACAGATTTTTACCTATGCATATTTATTATTTGTGTAACACAATGCAATTGAACATCCTAGTCAGCTAATTAAATAAACTCGTGTTTGCTTACTGTTTTATTATATGCATATACTTGTTACAGAGGAGCATTGGTGTATATATATATATGTATATACATAATTTTACACAGCACTAATGTTTCATAATAAAACAATTGAGCTTTTTTAAGGCGCGCAATTTTTTAGAAAACCTTTCTTTGGAATCGCTAGTTGATTTCACTTGTTCAGTTTCACACTTCACTAAACACACTTCGTTACATTTAAGAGTATTATTAATGTTGATCACACCACTGCCACCAACGAGTTCCACTTTTCCAGCATTTGCCGCCACATCCACATTGCAGTCGTCACCTATCATTAAAACTTCTCCTTCGTTCAAGTTTATTTTTATTGTATTGTTATAACCAATTATCTTCAAACGATTTTTATTTGTCGGTATCTCCATCTTTAAATTATTCCCGATAAGTGCGAACTTCTTCATTGTCAAAACTGCAAGTTGATGTAGCAGATGTTGATACTTGGAAAACTTCTACACTAATGCTTTCAATATTCTTGACATTCGACGGCGCGGTTCAAAGTCGGTATGACGTTACATACAAGACTCTGGTTATTCCCCGTAGATGATTTGTCCCTATTAAATATGATTTATGTACAGAGGCGAACTCTTATTTGTTGTATTAATATTTTGAATTTTGACCCTTTAAAGTGAAGTCGTGTTCGCACAGGTGAGATTTTCGCCCATATTTTTCGTATTTCGTGATGAAATACAGCAAAATATACATACTTAATTACACGATTGGCATGCGGCCGCGAGAGAAGGCACAAGTAAATCTATTTCTATTCGGGACTTTTTACTTTATACAAATTAGAATTCATCTCTGTACCTATTGTGGGTTGAAGTGAAGGGTCATCTATCTTATCATTTAATTTTTTTATGTAAACAATATGTTTACTCGTATCATAACGTTTATTACTACATCTTTATGTAAATACCTACCTATAATATTTACTGATTGTTGACTATTTGTAACGTTTTTTCCAACGGCAATGAATTCCACTCCATTGTTATTTGATTGTACCCTCAGTTCACATTTCACAATAGGCTATTTACTCGCAGTTTCTATTTATTACATTTTAACTGTTAATATAGTAAAAATTTCATTTTCTTTATGTTACTATAATCGGTGATGTTTTCAATCTTTTACTCATGATTTCAACAGGCAAAATTATGGTAAATCTTGTGTACCTACTGTCACCAAAATCAATATTTAATTGATTTTTAGTACGAGTTTTAGTACAAGAATTAATTAATTATAATAACAGTATATCCATTATCATACGTCATAGAGCGGTGATAGCCTATATATAGGTTTCGGTGAGTATTTAAGTATAAATTTTAAATTATCATCATCAATTATCGTTAGCTCGGCAGTGAAGGTAGAGATCGTCAGGCAACCCGCATGCATACTTAAAAATAAAAAATATCTTGGGAATTTGTGATATCTATAAATCCGCACTAGGCACACATGATAATGATTATCCCGAATTTAGTATTTCTGAAAGTAATGATGAGGAGGAACAACATTTGATGGAAGCTATGAAAACCACTCCAGGAAGCTATGAATAAATACGAGAGAAACGAGAAGATAATGTCCAGGCTGAAAGCGAAGGCATCCGTGAGGTCCAACATATCGGTGCTTTTACAAGTGTTAAAAAATATTTTACAGCTGCTTAATCTACTCGAGCGAAACCGCGGGTAAAAGCTAGTGAGATGGTAATTGTTTACATATCCATAATTTGATTCCTCAAAACTGCAAATTTCCACTAATAGATTTAGATTATATTTAAAGCTAAAAGTTGAGATATTTTATTTTTTGGTTTTGTTTTTAGCAAATTGAATTGAAACGAACTGTACTTACAACATCATATGTCAACCTTACACCGATCGTCATTTTATAATTCATCCAAATAACTCGCCCACAGATTTTTCTCACCTTTACGTCATTCACACATACGATATAACCGCGTAGCAATTTGCAGTTTATCGGACGCTTGTTCGGATTCGTTTGTTGCGACGATACGCCGTAAATTACTCGGACCTTTGTTGACGTTGCCGCTGTTTAATTTGGTCGAGATTAACCGTCTGGTTCGGCTTTAGTTTCGCGAGGAGGAGACCGCTCGTTAGAGGATCGCCCGGACCTGTTATTTGCGTTCAACCGCCATTCGCCTCCGACTATTGGTAACTTTAGACGCCGCTTTCATCTTGCGTGAAATTACCCTTTGCTGCGCCACAGATCGTTGACTTTAACTCGTTTTCTTCTATCAGGACCGCAGTTAACTGTTGAAACTATTTTCGCCTCGAGTATATTAGTAAAAAAGAAACTTACAGTTAAATCTATAACTGAATTTTACTGAACATTAAATAAACCATATTAAGAGAAGTTAAATTTAAATGATATAGATTAATTAAGTGCATTTAATTTAGATTTATGTTTAAATTTTTCAATTGTTTATTAAAATTAATCAAACCCACACTACACGGCCGTATTATTAATGATTGACATTGCTAATATTAGTTATTTGTCTCTATTATGTCAGTATTATCTGGCTAGGCCGGAGGCTTCTGGTGTTGGCCATCTATAGAATAGCACAACCCCACTTTATCTAGCTAGGCCGGGGGCTTCTGGTGTTGGCCGGCTATAGAATAGCACAACTCCATTTAATCTAGCTAGGCTGGGGGCTTCTGGTGTTGGCCGGCTATAGAATAGCACAACCCCACTTTATCTAGCTAGGCCGGGGGCTTCTAGTGTTGGCCGGCTATAGAATAACACAACCCCACTTAATCTACCTAGGCCGGGGGCTTCTGGTGTTGGCCGGTTATAGAATTGCACAACCCCACTTTATCTAGCTAGGCCAGGGGCTTCTGGTGTTGGCCGGCTATAGAATAGCACAACCCCACTTTATCTAGATAGGCCGGGGGCTTCTGGTGTTGGCCGGCTATAGAATAGCACAACCCCACTTTATCTAGCTAGGCCGGGAGCTTCTGGTGTTGGCCGGCTATAGAATAGCACAACCCCACTTTATCTAAGGGGTTTTCCAATAGGGACTTGACAACTTTGAATTCAATTTGTGAACGCACCCTTTCACTAATCATCGAACTGTCACTTTCAATTTATTCAGTAAACTTAACATTTTCATCATGGTAAAGTACACGAACGAACAACGTCTGCAAATTATAAAAATTTACTACAGAAATTCGGAGTCGGTGACCGCTACTTTAAGAGCGTTAACTCCGATTTTCGGTCGTAATTCTCGACCTAGTAGACAGGCAGTAACAAGTTTAGTGCAAAAATTTAAGTCTACATATTCGTTGTGTGATGTTGCCGTGCCAGTGAGACAACGGGTTGGTCGAAGTGTCGAAAATATCGCTGCCGTTGAATCGTCCGTAGCAAATGATCCAAAGCAGTCAATTCCACGGCGTTCTCAAGAGTTGGACATCGCCCAGACCACTTTATGGCGAATTTTGCGTAAGGATCTTGGTTTACACCCATACAAGATCAAGCTGACTCAGGAATTGAAGCCGATGGACCATTTGAAGCGACGTACGTTCTCCGATTGGACTCTGGAAAAGATGCGCCAAGATGATCAATTTCATCGCAAAATCATCTTCAGTGACGAAGCTCATTTTTGGCTCAATGGGTTCGTCAATAAGCAAAATATGCGTTATTGGTCGGGTGAAAATCCACATGTGCTTCATGAAACACCACTTCATCCACAAAAAATAACTGTTTGGTGCGGTTTGCATGCCGGCGGCGTCATAGGGCCATATTTTTTCGTCGACGATAATGATCGTCACGTTACGTTGAATGGTAATCGTTATCGCGCCATGATTACCGATTATTTTTGGCCCGAATTGTAAGATATGGACTTGGACAACATGTGGTTTCAACAGGACGGTGCCACAAGCCACACAGCACACGTTACAATCGATTTATTGAAGAGTAAGTTTGATGAGCGTGTTATCTCAAGAAATGGACCAGTCGATTGGCCGCCTCGTTCGTGCGATTTAACGCCTCTAGACTTTTTTCTTTGGGGCTATGTCAAGTCATTGGTCTATGCCAACAAGCCGACGACGTTGGAAGAGCTCAGAGCCAACATTGAACGCGAAATAGCAGCCGTTTCGGCCGAAATGTGTGGCCGAGTCATCGAAAATTGGGTCCAACGAATCGACCGCTGCAAACGTGCCCGCGGTGGCCATATGAACGAAGTCGAGTTCCATTCATAAATGTTTTGATTGTACTTCAACCCGATAATAAAGTTTTTGAAATATCTCAAATGGTTTGCATTTTATTTTGAAAAAAAGTTGTCAAGTCCTTATTGGAAAACCCTTTAGTTAGGCCGGGGGCTTCTGGTGTTGGCCGGCTATAGAATAGCACAACCCTACTTTATCTAGTTAGGCCGGGGGCTTCTGGTGTTAGCCGGCTATAGAATAGCACAACCCTACTTTATCTAGTTAGGCCGGGGGCTTCTGGTGTTGGCCGGCTATAGAATAGCACAACTCCACTTTTTCCGCGAGTGTGGTAAAAGGCGACTAAAGGATAACAAAGCCGTTACTACAAGCCTCAAGGAACTACATCACCTCTAAAAGAGTGGACTTCTTCATTAACTTATTAAAGTATTAACGTAATTTGAAGATATTTACTTTAAATATTTATTATATGTACATCATACGTTAAAAAGCCCTAAAATATTTACTGACAATCAACCCATCATCATCAACAACCCATGATTACCTGACGTACTTTCAAATAAAATCGGCCGTATGATCCCATCGTATTCTCGTAAGTCATAACAGAGCGATAACAACAACAAGATGGCTCGCCTTCTGCCGTCACATATCGATGCGCAGAATGCATCAATTACCGATATTAATTCGTTCTGTGGAACAGAAATAGATTGCACTCGTGCGCTTCTGCCGCTGGCCCGGTCGCTGTTCGATATTCATTGAAAATAAATTATCATAAATGTAAAATGATAAATTGAACTGAAACTTAAGGCGATCTTCGAATCTCCTTAAAGGCTCGTTTATACAAGTAGAGTTTCTCGAACAGTTCGGGCGAGAATATCGCATACGATTCTCGTATGCGACCAAACTACGTACAATTCTCGCCTACAACTGTTCATATGATAATAAAAACACGACGATAACAGAAATAACATTGCTCAGATGATGATAACGCTTGTTTATCTGTAAGTAGCTTTTGAGCGATGTTCAAGAAACTCTGCATGTTTAAATAAGCCATTAGACATTTGTAAATTTTCTTCAAGAGTGTTATTTCTTGTGTCCAGTAACTCGTCGCCAACGTCTTTACTTACCATTGATACTACGTTTTATCACACTACCTAATCTCATATCACATCTTGTACATTTCCGTTCTGTATTCACTAAATTTAGTTTTAATTTCTGTATTCTCTTCGTCTCGTATCATCCATATTCTTGCATTTGATCTGATCTGATTTAATTGATTAATCCTTACGGGAATCATAATCGATTAATGTTTTTATACATAATCACGTATAAAAACATTAATTAGCTTAATTATTAACATTAGTTAACATTAAGTAGCTTAATCAAGCTACTGAAACTCAATAAGCGTTAAAGAAATCGATGCAATGATAAATTCATATTACGCAGTTTCTCACGCTTTGAAATTACATTTATACATTACTCTTTTTTAACTCGCAGAGTCGGTTAATAAATTGTTATTAATTAGCGTCACGTATAAAGCCACTGAGCTCGTTGCTCTGGCTGCCTGCCGACCAGCGTTTCTCGGAATCGACTCTCGCCCGCTCTAAATAGTTCAATGCACTGTCCTCTCATATGAACTTCAACACCAAGATACACTTGACGACATGCTATAATAACACTATGTGCTATATTTAGGGCCCCAAAAGGAACCCGAGCAGATTATAAGGAGCCCTTATAATTCTGTCATATCCGTCACATCTGTCACAAGCTCATTATTATTTCGCTTAATACATACTGGTATGTCATGTTCGCGACATCGTGGGTGTGAAATGAAATTTCGAAACATTTATGAATCATTAATATATGATATTAAATAAAAGCTCTTTCAGTTACACCATCAAAATTAATGGAGTACCTATCATGCATAGATTTTTGAATTGCAGAATTATACATTATTTATTGCAGAATTATGAATTGCAGAATTATGCAGATTATTTTGAATTTATACATTGCAGAATGACTGCAATGTATAAATGCTTGTATAAATAATATGTCAAGTTTAATATGCCGCCCCAGTAGTGTGTCCTTCTCGAATTGTTCAAAAATCTAGGATGCTCTTGTACGTGAAGTTCTTGAAAAGAGGAAATATTGTAAATCTGAGTCTGATTTAAAATGTAAAATTTCTATTGCAAATTAATAAGTCAAAGGAGGTAAATAATAATTGTATCTGGCGGATTTGATACTACTAAAATCCAGTGGTGTTCATAAAGTTGGCAGATGGAACTATCAGCCTTTGGTATCAAAAAGTAACTTTTGTTTATTATGTTTTTTCACTCACCTCTCTTCTCGGGGGTGTCGCAAGAGGCGACTAAGGGATAACAAAGCCGCTACCTACCACAAGCGCTGAGAAACAACACCAACTCTGAAAGAGTGGACTCCCCAACCCATTTGGCCAGCGCGAGCGTGGCCTTATAAGGCCATATATCCCTTATGGACAAGACAATGTGCATGAGGGCTATGTCCTGCAGTTGATACTGAGAGGGCTGATTGCATTGCATTGCAAGTAAACCTTTCTCGTGGAATGTTCTTTCCTGTACGTAACCCAAAGAAAATCAAACAATTAACTAAAATATAATGGAAAGATATTTCTTGACTTCTATATAAAATTGTAACGCCGCACTCAGCGACCTACCCACTTCATGTATTTATAAATCCTATAAAAAGGTTGGTGAACATTAAAATTCGAAAGGGCTTTGATTAAAAGGTCTGAAAGACAGAGAATTCAATAATTATTATAGACATAATATGTAGATGACGGCTTGTTTAAATAGCATTTGGTTATTCTCGGCCTTTGTTTCGTGAAGTTGCAAACACATTAGTAGGCAAATTGTGCAACTTGATATTGGTGTCATGTCAGCAGTCAGCAGATATGAGTGTATGATAGCATATTATACTACAATTACATGAGTCGTGACGAAGACCAGAAAAACAAGTCTGACAAACATGTCAGCCAATCAGACGCACATGGACACGGTAGAAAAAATGACAAACATAACAAATGCCTTTCTTAAAACCGCGGATGCTAATTAATTCTAATTATAAAGATATTACAGCAACCTATAGTGTAATAATGTTAATTAATATGTTGATCTCTTTTCGATAGGAGTTATTACTCAAAGGAATCACTTACTACTTAAATAAATGGACATGTTTACAAAAACAAATGCAAAGAATTCCTGATCATGATGGAATTGTATCAGAAAATACTAGTCTAAACTCTAAACTACATTACTTTATTCCCTTACTCTTCTTATCCTCCCTCCTTAAAGGTCTGTCTGATTCAGCATTACTCTTTCTGCATAACTATAAAGACACTCGTTTCGTTGATAAGTCTTGACTTGAGGGTCATCATTAAGTCAAGTCCCTCTTACTGCTTTAGAATGACTCATACAAACAAAAGTTTCTTACGTAATATTATGATGATATAATACAAATTGTTTAACAGTTAATTATTAAAGTTAAGAGTGCCGTGGGAATGTCAATTTTGTTTGGGTTTGCATAATGAAATGCTTGTAGACTCCTATTTAATTAATATTAGTGGGATAACAAGTTTTTTTTTGATATACCACTAGCTGCGCCCGCGATTTCGTACGCGTGGAATTTTAGTTTTATAACTCTAAATTGGGATATATTTTCTTCCCGTCAGCCGATTTCGATGAAGCAAAGCCTATACGAAGCGCCAAGCTAAACTTAATTAACCTGTGGAAACCCCATGAAAATCCGTTACGTAGTTTTGGAGATTAGCGTGTTCGAACAGACAAAAATTTCAAAATCGGCTTTTTGTATTCTGACATACTCTTCCTTCATCGTCCCCAATCAGTTTTTGGTAAATACACAACGTACGGACACGTTGGTTCTACAGTTTTATTATATGTATAGATTATTTGGGTCAGATCTGAAGCTGGATCTGTTGTTGTGTAGTTTCTAATTTGTGAAACTAAAATACCCGTGTAAAATAATAATTCTCAAAATATTTTAGGAGATTATTACTTTGAGGCGTTTCAACACTTACTCTAATGCAATAACTTGAGGTATCCGAATGTTTTGTAATAAAAATTTTCAGCACAATTTTCAGTAATGAATCCTTGACTCCATCAAATATTACGCAAAAGTGTCTTTCTGTGACTACTAAAGTGTTTTTTATGATTTCGTGGCATTTCACAGTCTATATACTTACTGCGCACGTGCAAAACTTAATTTATTGTATTAATAACGGTATGTAGCACAGAGCTGGGGACCAATGTAAAAGTCAAACGAGAGGTCAATTGGTAATTTTCTTTAAGATTGTCTCTGTCTAATTGCTTAGTTGAGGAGATCTGGTCTGCAGTACTCAAATCCTAATTAATTGTAACCAAGCCGGTATTTGACACAATAAACCACCTTATAATGTCTCATTAAGTCCATGCCATTATCTGGTTGTTTGTTCTCTACACTCTCTTGGTTATTACACCCATATACGAGTATGTATAGTGATATATGGTTATTTTATTTATTATTTTAGTTTCACATACTTAGTTATGATAATTTAAAATTGTTACTTAGATACCTTTCATTTTAAAATAATTTACTTTTAATTCCTAAGTTCATGCGTTTTAAAGAAAATTGCTACTATAGGGGTGAGACTATTTCTAATAAAATGCCGTTGCTGTTTTATTTTATACTTAGAGAACAAAAAATACGTGTTCGCGTCCACATTGTAGTTGTTGGCGTTGAATGATTATTTATTATTGATGATGAATTATAGTGAATTGAGGATATATATTTATGTTTAAAGTGTATAAGTTTAGCTAATGTGTGACGCTAGGTTAATATAATAATCTATAATAGTTTATAATAATAGTTCAAGTACAATTTATTAATATTTGCACGCCGTTATAAATAGCTGAATTAAGCGGGTTTTTAGTTTAAAATATCACCAATTTGCAATACCCTAATCAAAGGCAATTATTACTAAGTACACAACTTTAAAATCAAAGTCTTTTTCGGCTTTGTTTTCGTGTTTTATTTGTTTTCAATAACATAATCTTCACTCAACTTAAAATAATTTTAATACACATTAAGGGCCAATGATTATAATCTGGGTACCAGTGTATTGAGAGATTTCAAAATTCCGTTACTGTTCTATTATTTTTTGTGCTTTTGTCTGCGTCTTGGGTCTGAACCCACTTCCCGTTCTCAGAATGTAATATTGTTGTTAACTTGACAACTATTGGTTACGATATAGATGTGTTTACCTTTTTTCTTGTTAACCATAACGTTTATGTTAAAAGAAAGTTTGTTTTGTTTACCATAAAATAGCAGTTACAATATATGTCTATTCTTCGTACTATAAGTTTACAACGGCTTTAAATAGCTGAGGCTGTAGGCATTACATCGGGGTTACTGAGCAAAAAATATTGAAGGTTAAGGCACTTTCCATTGTTTTCTTACCTCAAACTGTTCACCTTGACAGAGATGAAGCCAATCTCTCAAAGTCATTGATTGGTTTTGACCCGGTAGTTGTTATTTAAGAATCGAAACAATACCTATGTCCTCTCAGATTAGAAGAAAAATGTAATCTGAGATTATCTTTATCTAAATATATCACTTCAATGGAGAACATGCAGTGATAGATGATGTGTGATGATTACTTGCGAAAAAGTTATTGTTTAGTCAAGTTTATTTAATTTAAAACAAATCGTTATAAATCTGCAATTTCTATGTCTGTGATTGCTAAGTAAATGTATCTGTCAATACACCTGTTTAGCTCATATAATTGGTCTTTCTGTCGGTTGTTAAATAGTATTCAACATTAGTTCCCTACAACCAACAATTATTTATTTATGGCATTTCACACGGCTGTATCACCACACCACAAAAACCTTCCACTGTAAAATGGTGCCCATTACCCTGTTCAGGTACCAGCCAACATCTAACAAAACTGGGCGATAAAAAAAGTAAAATTGACAGCGAGCGTCCAACGTATAATATATTAATGAAAAGATGGGGTAGAAAAAAGATATTAGGATTCGAATTTTTAAAAGGCGGCGCGTTCAAGCAACTGTGCTATAGTTTATTTTGTCTGAGTGTTCCAAAAAGAAAACAAAAGTGGGGACGGTCTTTTTCTCCTATTTGCCTCTGACCTCGGTTTTTATTGACAATGGCTGCCAGAATGAAATATGGCGCGCCGCTAACGAAAAAGAGATTAGGTGGACGATATTATTTCTTGTCTATTGTGAGCTATCGCTGCGGCGGCACTGTTTGCCATCTCAAACGCTTCTTACATGTTATTTTTAAATCACCTGTTAAGCTATGACGAAGGTCGCATGTTTTCTTAGGATATCACACCGTTTATTATGTTACGACAACAGACGTGTCCAATTTATATAAATACAATACAATGATTATAATATAACAGATACATGCATTCCGCTCCAATATGTAATTATATATACCATACTAATCTGCATTATCTTTTCATGGTGTATAGCTAAGTGTATTAATTAGAGGGTAGTTGCAAATTACGTTAATCGCTGCATAAACATCTCGCGCTGATACAGTTGGCGCCTGTTGTGTGAGTTTACAGTGCACGCGCGAAGTGTAGAGGAGGCGGACTCTGCAGAGGGAAGGGGGAAGAGGACTGCAGAGTGCAGAGAGTGTAATAGTGGGACAGCTTCATAATGAAGCTAACGATGTGGTACTTACGCGCTTATTAGGTCTTCCATCTTTGAGAGTATATTTGCTTATAGTGCCTCTAGTGCTGGAACCTGGTTGCGTATTATGGCCTTTTAAATAACATTCAAGTCTCAAGCAATACAGCTGTAAACTGTCTTGCTTTATGTTTATGAGATTAAAATAACAACGATTTCTGCTTTGTTTGATTGTCTATGGTTTATAATCAAGAGTTTTGAAACGAAATGTAGGTAGGTATACAAGTAAGATAGCGCTCTACGAAGATCTTTTATAATGCTTTCATAATACGAAATTGCAATCCATTTCACGTATAAATACAAAATGCTCGAAATAGACCCCTCGGGCTCACTGACTGGTGGACTTAGACTTCCTCTGTTTATTCATGGTGGTCGTTAGTGATAAAATTGTTGTCTTCTTTTAGCTTTTAACCAGGCTTTATGCTGGCGTAAATCTCAAATGGAAATCTGTCTGATGACCGAGTTATTTCACTTTGCCGTTTTCTAAAACTACGTATTCAAAATAAATGTAATAACTCCATACTCAATGGACCACTCTAGAATTCCGTGTGTCATGGGTCTAAGAGCCTTTTCACACAAGCGATATCGCGACGATGTCTCTCTCTTGTCATTATCACCTACGTTTTTGTGATTTGACTCTAAAGACACAAAGACGAACGTATACAAATGACCCAAATCCCGAACAAACACTACTAATAAGACCGGATGTGTTCATTCAACGCAGCCAAGCGTTTATTGGATCTGTTCAGCGGATCACCTATTATCTTTGGTTTTTCTCTTATTCTTTCTTAGTGTCTCCAAAATTCTCGGTTTATTTAGGAGTTGCAGTATAGATCGCGCGCTTTTTATAAAGCTACGCCGTTGCCTCATGGATACTGGCTGGGGTACGGTAATGAAGCGGCGCGTGTGGCAGAGGGCAGACACAATAGCCGCCGCCGCCGCCGACGCGCCGAGCCTTCTCAGAACCGGTCCGGAGGGCAGCGCTCTGCCGAATTTTGCGTCGACCACCCGTCCGCTCGTCCCGGCCGATACATATCACGCCTGTATTTATGACTAGAAACCATGAAATGCCATTACTTACTGTTAGTCCTCGGGCGAGGAAATCGCAAGACCACCACGTCGATGTAAATAATAATGTTGGTCCGAGACCACACTCTCGGAAATTTATAGGTATGTTTATTTTACATGTTTACCCTGTATTACGCAGCACATTTCTATCATTTTGAATCTGTCAGTTATTCATTTTATTTAAATACTGTATTAATAGTTTATAATACAAGTTGTATTATAATACGAATAGAAGACCTTTGAGTTACAGTCTTTGTGCTAGTGGAGACTGCACCGCTAGTCGGTGCAACGATCCCGCCTACTTAACGCTACAACTGCAGGGAATAGCGTTGCGACATTTTACTAGCGTATTATCGACTACCTACTCTTTTGGCTGAGAATTTAACAAAATATGATTGATAACCTAGAAATAATTTTAAACTTGCAAATTATGAAACAAATAATTTTCCTTCTATGACAGCTACGAGTAACATATAGTGACAAATGCAAATTATTTACAAGAACCTAAGTATTGCCTTGTTGGAATAACAATGTTGTTTTAACGATTACTTTTACACCATTTTGAATGAATATACATACTTGTTCCTGACTTGAAAACAAATTCTTTCAAAGTATTTTAGTCAGTGACGTTGTTACACCGATAAATTATTTATTATAATAAGTGAGTGACATTAAAACTAATAAACATGGTTGTCCGTTGAGATTGGTTTGACGCGGCTACATTATAAGATGACGCACCTACCGAAATACTCGTATATCGCCAACGACCATTACATTAAATATACTCTCCTATAAGAAACAGTTTAATTAATTGACGTAACACTGACGTTGCATTGCCATAATTTTCTAAATGCGAGTTGGCTTAATTCCTCTAGTCAACTTTGTTTCCTCCATCATGCGTATTACAAAGTAAAGAAGTGATTTGTTGAATTGATAACTGAAAACCCTCCCACCGTGTTCATACTCGTATGTTCCTATCAAGATATCCTCTATAAAAGAGTTATTGAAAATTGAGGCTGCGAAGCGAACTGTAGGCTGTATAAATTCACACCAAAGATAAAACAACAACAGAGAAAAAAATATGTAGAAGAAAGACTGGCCAGGCAAGCAAATCGTCAATAACGATGATGTGATGTTGTTTAAAATAAATGTCGATATGAGTGGCACATCTCTGGTGAGCACAGTTCATTGAGTAAACCTGTGTCGGTGCGGCGCGGGCGCAGCACTCCGTTCGCTCCGGGCGACCACGATTCTGTCCATGTGTGCGTCTGTGTGACAGACACTTATTTCTTATTTGTTGTAGCACACGTAAGTTTAGAAGCTCGCCGGCGCGGGCGCCGCTCTCCAACGTGTTTCGTTAACTTTAACAGTTGTTATTGTATATTTTATTGGTTTTGTTATTTTTAAGGATTGCGTTGACTGTTTAGAAAATATATTCATCTTTGTATTGAAGTTGCAGCAACTGAGACTTACATGCATTATAGCAAAATTAATAATAACGGTTTATGTAATGTCCTCTTAATGTGATAAGAGGTTTCTCTGTGTGGCTTATATACACTATTATATATATTATGTTCCCCAGTCCTTAATATAGACAGACGGTGTGGTTTAATAAGATATTGTTCATTACCTAACGATACCGTGCCGTAATCGAGTTTATCACTCTCTTTCATTCCCCATATCGCTTCAATAAAATTATGATTCGAAAAAAGAATTAACCAATTTCCTTACAGAAAAAGCATGTAACGAAACACGATTTTCCGCTAGTCTATTTATAGAAGTTCGGCGAGGGAAAGTCGGAACTATCTGAACACTGACAGATTAAAAGTAAAAGTGCCCCGATGTTAAATTTGACAAATGGTTTACATAATTTGTGTTTACATTTAATTTACATGTCATGTATCGTGGACTTAAATAATGTTACTTTATAGTTTACTTACATGGTTGAATTTGCTAATTTATAGTATATTTTTACGTTACGTCTAATTATCATAAAATATTAAAAGCATTGAATATTCTATCAAAGACAAAAATACGAGTAGACATTAATACGTTATAATTGAATAAATTAATGAAATAAATATATTTTATAACAAAGTATAAATTAACATATTAATATAAAGACGTCACACGGCCAACGTAATATAGTTTAATTAGTTGTTTCAATAATATCAAACAAATATACCCTGAACGGAAATATGGTAAAATGGTAAAGATGGTAAAATGACGATTTTGCTGATAATAAACGACATTTGCAAACAGATGGATATTTGTTTCAATGTATATGTATCGCTGACAAAATCCATATTTAATGGGTTGGCACTAAATTATTTATCTGTGTCCATATTGTATTTCCTATACTAGAGGTGGCAGACTGGCGAGTGGCCCAGGTGCTGATGAGTGGTCTTATACTAGAGGTGGCAGACGGGCGAGTGGCCCAGGTGCTGGTGAGTGGTCTTATACTAGAGGTGGCAGACGGGCGAGTGGCCCAGGTGCTGGTGAGTGGTCTTATACTAGAGGTGGCAGACGGGCGAGTGGCCCAGGTGCTGGTTAGTGGTCTCCGTGTAAATAATTATATACGGGATATAATTTTTATGGCAGAAGATAAATAATCGATCAACAAAATCAACAAAATAGTAAAATTCTGCTGACAATAAAAGCATTGTAAACTGATAACGATTTCGTGCCAACCTATTGTTTTTGCTACCATAGCTATACCATTTTATAACTGACCAAATTCCTATACTCGTATATGTGCTGTTCGTTTAAATATGACTACATGCCATTTTAAACTGTTCCGCCGCTTGTAACCCCAGGAGGGTAGCGAGTGCGCCGCCGTCCTTGCAGGATTCTTCCCATTTGCAGTTCTATTGAAGAACTTCGTGTCGCTCAGTGAAAAAACCTCGACAATTCATTCCACAACTTAAAATATAAAACTTATTCAAAAGAGAAACTATGAATTTCATTATATTTTCATTTAAAACTGAACTGAATGTGCTGCTTCGACATTTTTTATAATAATATACTCGGAAGTTTATTGCCGCCTCTTAGTATTTCTCATAACTAGATGTGTTGTAATGAACAATTTTAATTTTACAATGCTTGCAGCAGGCCATTGTACAAGTGTTAAACTTAGCGAGGTAAAAACATAACCTAGTTTGGTTTACTGCAGCCAACAAAGATTCTAAGTATTATTTACAGTATCGCTAATACTTCGTTATCATTTCTTTGTTCTTTATGTTCTCGATATAATTGTGCTATGAAAAGTTTTAAGAAATATTTTCTGTAGCTGCAATAAAATTACTGTATGAATATGTGGGTGATGTGATCTATTTTCATAAAACGTTGTACTCTATGTCTGGTTATTTTCTTAAGCTGTTAGCCACATTTGTTATTTATTATAAGGATTTGAGTATGACTACAAGTAAAAGCTATAAAGTTGTTGTAGCTAGCGAATGTGACTAGTTTAAAGGGGTGAGGTGTGAGGAGAGGGGGCATGTCTGGTTCGACCTAACCGATAACAACAAACGCATAAAGTTTGCTTAGCTGTGCAAACACACTGTTTAGTAGCGCACCGCGGCCGCTCGCCATACCAGGAACTTTCTCGTTTACCCACTATTTAAATTATATTTGTCAAGTTTATCTGTGTAATTTACGGATGTTGATGTTGATAACAGTATTTTCCAGGGATTAGGCACTTCCTTTGTTTAGTTTAGACTACACTAGGTTTAAATAAGTACCTTGAAAGCTAATAAATAATCAGTCTGCGAAGTGGTGCAATCAGGAAAAGGTTAGGGTACCTAGTCTAGTACTGAGGAAAAGTAATGAGATTAATAAAGCTTTAAACTTCCTCGTGAATATAAAGTGATTGTCAAATTGCGTTAATTCCATTACTTTAAACTACTAATAACGATAACGAAATGAACGGATGTAGGAAAAATAAAGAGACTATGCTCAACCCAGAAAAGGAAAATAGAAAACTGATGTAATTTGAAAAAACTTTATAAAATTGCTTTTAAATTGTCTTGTCTATAGAGATATATAGGCTAAGGATTTCAATAGAGATACTTGACTGAATATGTAATGTTTATATCTGTGCCCACGTAAGTAGTAAACAATAGTAGAGTCCCATAAGGGCCCCGTGAGGCGTTAACATTAGTACCACTCGAATACGTGTCGGCACTCCACCACCGGGTCAATGTCCTCAGGCCACACATTCACTTTGTTTACAACTTTTTTCGATTTTATCAACAACAATGTTTTCATACTATGTATATTTTTTCCATGTTCCTTGGCAAGGGTATGGGAACCTCCGATAATCTGAGATGGGAACGTACTTTCATATAATCAATATGAGATTAAACTATATCAATAGTGTTTATATTTTAATCATTCGATACTAGATACCTTGGGGTTTATATAGAATTCTCTTGTAATTTTAGAGAATTTTGTAAAGAGCGGAATAAATGATAATCCGACGGTGCTATGTCTGGACTCTATGAAGGATATATTAAAACTTCCCAGCCAAGTCCGTCAATTTTTGTTTAGTCATCAAAGATGTATGCGGTCGAGCATACATATAGTTTTCCGTCACGACAATGCTCAACCGAGCATTGTGAACGTGATGGAAAACTACACCTTTTCTATTCATTAATTCTTGGCGTTTTTCTTCAAGTGCTTATTTCAATTTTACTAATTGCTAACAGTAGACATTAGAATTAATCGTTTGGCCATGTGTCAAAAGCTCGTAATACACAATGTCTTTCCAGTCCCACCCACCATACACATAGCATGACTTTGTTTTCGAAGTGAGGCCTGGCTTTGGGACTATTTGTGATGGTTCAACTCCCTTAGACCAAGATCGTTTTCGAACATTGTTATCGTAGGTGATCCACTTCTCATCGCCTGTTACCAATCTCTTCAGAAATTGATCGATTTAATTTCGTTTTAGCAACATCTCACATAATTATGGAAATTCTATTCACCAAGTTTCTCTCATTTAGATCATGCAGCACCCAAACATCTAGCTTTTTTTTACAAAATTCAGTTTATGCAGGTGATCCTAAGCTGTTGAGTGGTGAATGCTAAGTTCATCAGCAATTTGATGACTGCTTATGGGTCGATCTGCTTCAATTTTTTCAATGATAACATCAACCTTAATAGGACGACCACAGCGAGGAACATCATTCACATCAATATTAACAGACCAGAATCGACTGAATCATTTTCTTGCAATACTTTTAGATAAAGCATCTTCTCCGTAAACACCACAAATCTCTTTTCGAGCACTAGAAGCATTCATACCATTGTAAAAAAAAAATGTATAACATCTAATTTTCTCCTTATTAACTTCCATTTTAAAATTGTTAAAAAATATGAAATGATAAAACTTTTAATTTCAATTTGCCGTCATTTGATCAGTGTTGCCAGAAATATAACACGGCAAAGTCATACGTTCAAAAAGGCCGCGAACTTTTCCGACTACCTATTATTTACTCACTTGGGAAATTTAATTACACTTGGGTAATTTGCAGATACATATGATTTTTCCTGAAACTCTTTTCCTTATTTTATTTCTTTATTTACAGTTTCTAAAAATAAAGCTGTTAGCTGCCTAACTCGATTTCAATAATCAATAATTATATTTTATTAAAAAATTGCAAAAATGCCGTTTATTAATTACCGATCTGTCTAAATTCCCACACACGAAACATTGCTTTCATCATATATACCCTGCAATAGAGTTTACCAATTATCTCAACGGATAATTTTGCATATGTTAATAATAGGTGTGGTGCATCTAATTGGCGATCTCGTGGGAAACTGCCGGCGGCATGGGTTGCTTATAAAAGCATGCCTTGTGATAGAACCCTGGGGGTAACCATGGCGCGGAAACTTCATTGATCGTTGGCTAATGGAGTGTAACGTTTGACGAAGTGCCATTTAACTGTTAACTGTATAACACAATCTAGGCTCTGTTAAATTCATTGCAAATATCGTGGGAGGAATAATATAATTTAATGAGATAAAAGGAAGTGTGACTGTTCCGAAGTTTGATGATCACGGATGGGACTAATTTAAATGGCGCCTTTGATTGTCTTCTTGAAAAAATGATGATAATCGATTTTAATAAATTTCCTTTTAAACACGTTATTTTTCATTGTTCTAATAAGTTTTAATCGTTTGGTTTCTTTAAAGTATGAATCAATCAACATGACATAAATGTGCCCTTATTCATCCGTTGCATATCATCCGCATATATCGAGCTCGCAACGTTGTTTGACAGATACTGTAATTTAATAGCAAATTATACCCTTGTTAAGTTGGTAGTTGCGACAGAGCAAGCACGTGCGTCGTCGACGCAGGCGCGGCCACCTGGTGAAAGCCGACGGCCGCACCTTGCAATGTGCAGCTTTCCTGTTCATTCAGAGATTTATGCCGCTTATCCGTGATGGACTTTGCAGTGAAATGCTCGTACAACCTGTACAGAAATCAATACAAATACTGAGGTAGTTTTGTGAACGTTTCTTCGTCAAACAAGGTAACTGGATTGGTACTGAGCTTGATTATATTCAAACGGACAGAACAAAGAAACTGTTTTTTTCTTATTCCTCTTTTTACAAATTATTAAGTATTCCTATGGAATTGCAAGTTGTGTGAGCAATTTATTATGCGTCCAAGTCACCCGCTCCAGGGCATATCCCGTCATTTACTATGTGCAAGAGTTTACTCCGGCGCATTCGTAATAGCCTCGCAGAAAGCTCTCTGACTCACGCTGAACATTCAATTAAAATGTTACTTGCAAGACCTTATGATCACGTTTTTATACGTCATGCTGTTTTTTCCTGTTACATGTTTATCACCCCATAAACAGTTGCTATTCCAAACAGTTATAATACAATATTTTGAAATTTAGAGTCGCTGCATAAAAATAATTATGAGGGTGCTTCTATTTATAATTAAGCGACCATAAAATACGCGTATTTATTTCATTGGAACCAATTTTAAGAATGATGTTTAACCTTTACATTCTTCATTTAATTACGTAAAAGGTGTCGTTACTTAGGTATTTTAGTATAAGAATAATTAAATTCTATTCTAATTGGCTTTTATTTTGAGCTTTTTTTGAACCAATTTTGATTTAGCGTTAAGTATCAGTGATGTAGTTCATAAATTATGAGTTTTCAAATTTATTAATTATATCTACTACAATTAAGAAGATCTTGTGACATCAATAGTTATCATCAAACAATAGAAATAAAGCAACGAATTTAGACTTAAATAAAAAGATTTTGGCATTAGATCTATGTACTTTCTTTATATAGGTAAGTACCTATATACCGATTTAACATTAAAACCTACAGTAATGGTCCTATTCAATGGATCCGTATTGATGTTTATTCTGATGTCACAAGATATGAATGGCTTGTGGCTTTTCCAAGAAAAAACGCTTTCTCTCCAGTAGCGGCAATGTTCAAAGCTAGCTTTTATGTCAACTTGTCGGGTTTTACATTATCATTGTCACCATTAAAACCGTTTACACTATTATAGACTTTATGTCTTGTAATTAAAGATTATTATGGTGCTATAATGTTACGATGGTTACTTGTTTTTTTTATACTGTATTTGATGGTCATATTTCAGTTTGTTTCTCACGCGCCGTCTTTTGCTCTTCTTGTTTCTCGGAAGGTAACGCCCGCTTGTGATGCAGTTAAGTTACAATAAAGGTTAAGGAGATGCTCATACGATTCACGAGCTAATAAGTTTGGTAATTTCTTTGTTAGATAATGATGATGACACACTTGCATTCACTTTTAACACCTTAATGTTAGTTGCATTGATTTTGACGCAAAGGCAGAATTTCGTTTTCATAAAATACATACAATCATTGTACTGTTTCGTGTAAAAAATCGTCTGTAGGTTAATAATTAAGAATTTATTTTTGTATTGTTATACACTAATATTATGCGATTCCATCAACCTTTGCCTCTCCACAATTGGATATAACTCTTCCATCATACACGAGCTTCCGCTATTTTCATGCACCCACTAGCAATTTTTTCAAGTCAATTAATTTTCTGTTTAAGCGTTTTTCTCGATCACTGATGAAATTCTAACATCATTGTGAATTTATTATTCGTAAGAAAAAACTAGAAACATATATTTTTTAGTTGTTTTGCATAGTCTGATGTCAGTTCGCAGTTCTGTCGATGACGCGGCCCGCGCTGCTAGAGTCGCGATATCTTCGAGGAATGGTATGCGACCGACGCGGTTATGTGGGTCACTGATGACAATAGACTGTTTATAAATAACACGTGCAATGAAAACCTTGTTTATTTCACAGATAACTAATGTGCTGTAGCACCGATTAGTTATTGTTAACTTTGATGCGTATTTCTAATTAGTGCAGAACAAGGATCTCTCTCTAGGTAGGTAAACGATTATTAATTTATTATGAATTTCAACCAATTGAAATTGAATAACCCGAATGAAAAAAATGTATGGATAGATAACAAAATATATGTTTAATTTGACATTTAAACGCTTAAACTTGGAATGAAAACAAATTTAAAAATAATTGTAGGTACTTCATGCTCACATACTAAGCATGTGTGCAAATTTAGTCTGAATGTGGCAAGAATGTGGTATACCTTGTTGAATTTTATAGGCTGATGCATTGTGCTAGGTAATACCATAAGAATAATAAATAATAATTGTATTTACTATTCTTATGGTAATATCTAGTCCTAGGGTCGCCAGTGCTCTCGACCAGGAGCTTTGAGATGTTCTTAATGCGCATGTGAGGGTCTCGCATCCTTATAGAACAAAAATAAAAGGAACTGCTACTACTTTAGAATCTGGATATTCTAGATAGATTGATCATAAAGCCAACAGGGCACGTGACAGAAAATCATATCATAAGTTATGTTTAACCGTAAGTGTTACTAACACATTTTTTGGTTACACATGTAAATTGTGACTATAGTTTTATCTAAGTAGACAGAAATGTAGTGAAACTGCCTCATTTTAAAGTACAGTTACTAGCGCTATTTCTTTGTCTCCTTGCGTATGCGTCAATGTTACTATCTACTTTTGTTCACTGTTTAACGTTCTTTGTGCGTCGTTGCTTCCTAGTACTCTGTGCAGTTTTCTATACATCTCAGACAATAGTATTACAAATTCGTTACACTCTAGCTTTCACTTGCCTGTATTAAATGTTATGTGCTATAGACATTAAAATTAAAATACATTAATAAAGAAAATTGATTTCACTTTACATATATGAGCTCTTGTCACATCAAACATAAGTAGAGCAGCTGTTATTTCTGTAGTATGGATGGAATCTTTTGATACTTTCCAATATGCTAAATATTGAATATTGAGAATAGCAATTGGCTTTTTGTGGCAACATGTTGACACAAAGACTTCGTCAATGGAACGTACTATAATAAAAAAATTGATTCACTGAATTAAACTAGACGTTTGTTGCAGGGGTCTTTATTAGGTTTCTTATCATTTAACTGTTATTTAAACTTAACGATTACTATTACTTATATTTGGGTAAAGCAGTTTACGTTTTATATTGAATTCTACTAAATAGGTGACATACTTTTGTAGTGATAGCATTTATAGCACTATAACAATCCAAAATCAACTTTCACAATATTTTTTGCCGACTAAACACAAACGAGTTAAAATGGTTGTAAATTCAATAGACGGAATAAAAATGCCTTTCAAAGAAGAAGTTATGAACGTTGTAAATCTATTTGGTGTTATCAACCGAGTAGTTATTAAAATGGCAAAATTGTCTGTTAAAGTTACAATTATAATATCATAATGTCTAGATCTACGTGATGAGAAAGCGTTTGGCAAGATAATGGCGACCTTCTTTCTTGATTGACTGTTGTAACATTTAGATTGTAGTAATGTGATGAGATGTGATACAATCATATTACGTTAATGTCCGATATGAAAACAGAAAGTATTTTTTTACATTAGCATCTCATCGATGTAAGATGCTAATCTGACATTGATCACACTTTCGACTGCTTATACTTTGCCATTAGTAATCATCATACCATCTGCGGAGTCGTTAACATGACAATCATGTTGAGTTGCGGATAATTTGTGAGAGATACCGTATTTGTACATCAAGTCCATTGTTCACGATAACGGTACGCTTGCAAGTCACGTGTCGACGATGCAGATATTAACACCGATATATTTAATATTGACCTAAATATTTACTTAAGTCAGCAATTGTTTATTTGTTGTAATATCGTGAAGTGTTCACAGATATACAGATCTTCACGGACGTGTGACGCAAATGCAATGCACCTATTTTGCACACGCATTATTATATTGTATACACTACTATGTTATAGATTGGACAATATTTTGTGTGCAACTTCGTCTATATATTTCAGTTATTAAAGTTGGCATTATTTATTTACGTTTTGTACGCGAATTCAACGAAAAAATTTCGGAGAGTTATTTTTATTATGTCGTGTCAAAACGGTTACATTATGTCTCCCATCATTATATTAATGTGTTCGCATTACGAGTACGGGCAATTTCGGAGATACAATCTTGGCGTGTGGCCGCAGTCCCTTCGAACTGTTTCGGCGATACTTGCAATTATAATTTTATGGTCTGCTACGTTTCGCTTCGACATTCGCAACCTCAATCGAATGGGGCAGTATAAGCTCTTTGAACGGCTCATGTTGATCATTAAATTTTAAATTGTCGTAAAATATATGGTTCCCTGTAAGCGTATCAACGATTGTGAAATTTCTTACATTTGATTGGCTACACGATCATTATTATTCAGAAGCCTATTTTCTCGTGGTAAGCGTTAACCAATGACAACTTGTTCATTAACCCTTGCCTAAAAGACAGTTTTATTTGCCAATTATACATTAGAGTACAGAATATATGTATTCGTAAATCTCGTGTTCTTAACCAATTCATTTGTTTTACTACATTTAGTTTCTCAGTTTATGGTGTTTTTCCGGATGGTAGATCTCGATCAGTTTTACGTTGTTTAACATTCAGTGCACATGACTGGTGTGGTGTTGTAATGCCGTTAGATCGCAGAATCTGCGTCGGCGGCGGACGGATGTTGATGTTGTTTCATACTATATACGTGTTATGTAAAATATCTAATAAACTTCATGTTTTTAATCAAGGTCTTTAACTAGCTCACATTGGATATTTATGAATGTAAATAAAGTGACAGCGAGAGAAATATTTCAATTTCAGCATATGGCAGACCTTAGTTAATTAAAATCTTTTACAAATGAAGTGCTAGTATCTGTCGTTGAATCAATAACATTATTATTGATTCAATGACAGATAATATATTTTAATTTGATTTTTACTGTTAAACGTCCACGCGTAGGTATCTCTAGGTTCCGACTGAACATCAGGTATTTTAGTTTACAGTTTGTGCTAAGAATAATATTATTATAACCTAGATTTTTGGTCACAACTTCACCCGCATGGATTTCGTTTTAAAAGTAGTTGACTCTCCCCCTGAAAAAAAAATGACGGTATTGTGCGCCGAAAACAGCCGCTTTATGCCCCCTTCAAAGTCAAATATCAGAAAACGCCGATACACGTGTTTAATTATTATAAATTAGAAGTCTATATCCCAAATTTCATGTCTATAACTTAAATAGTTCTCGAGATTCAGGCATTGCATAAAAAATATTCTCGCCCTTTTTCCCTCTTCCCAATAAAGACAAAGTTTGGAATAAAGTTTTGGAAAAGGTCAAAGAACGACGACCACGAAGCAGAAAGATCCTCCATCACGACAATGGCTCAGCCCAGTTCGCCAAACAAACGAAGCAATTTTTGAGTACTCTAAATGTAGAGTTAATGGGAGTCATCCGCCTTACAGTCCCGACCTTGCATTCTGCGATTTTTATTTATTTCCTATAATTAAGGATAAACTCAGAAGAATATGTTTTCTGGATGCAGAAGAGGCAGTAACGGCCTTCCAAACGGCTGTTGAAGAGGTGCCTAAAGAAGGGTGGGCTGAATGCTTTACACAATGGTTTCATCTTATGAAAAACTGTATCGATTGTCGCGGTGATTACTTCGAAAAGCAATAAATCAACTTCCATCTTTATATCTGATATCGATTTCATTTTTAGATTCTAAAAACTTTTAGTGTCACCCACATATCTTTAATTTTTACACCACCCAGGTATTCTATCTAAAAATATTTGTTGTTTTATCTAAAAAAAAAGAAAAATAAAGTTGTTATTATGAATTAATAAATCAACAATTAACGTATATTAATTAAACTAGAAACTTGGTAGTTGAAAAAGCTCGAACTTGCGAACAGTGTGTATTGACGCGTCGTCGTGGTGTGGGTTTGGGATTGTAATCCGAAACATTTCCGGCCACTCGAAGGCTGTCTGGTTTACGCGTCGCTTGTCGATGTCGAACACTACTATCGCCTGCCACTTGTCTGGCCAGCGTGTCAACAGACTGGTTTAATTGAGATGTTTTATTTAATAAAAACGCGCTCTTTTGCCCAATGACATATTTCTTTGTTCGAGTTAAATATTTCCCCGCTAAAATGTTTATGCTAAGAAAGAAGTAATAAGGTAAGAAAGTAAAACTTACTTCAGTATCAACTTACATAAGTTATCTTTATTCCATAACATCTGATCATTGACCACTGAACAACACTACAGACGTATACAATACACAGATTTGCGATTTCCTTATGCAATACAATCCAACCAGCCCTTTCACTATTCACTGCTGGACACGAGCCTCCCCATGTGCATTGTCTTATGCATAAGGGATACATAGCCTGAAAACACCACGCTGGCCAAGCGGGTTGGCAAATCCACTCTTTTAGAGGTGATGTAGTTCCCCAAAGCTTGTGGTAGCCGCTTTGTTATCCCTTGGTCGCCTTTCATTTCACCCACGGGACGAGATGACGTGGTGCTATTCTTATAGCTGACCAACCAACACCAACGGCACAATACTCCTAAAATAATTGACAAGTACATAGGTATAGTGAAATATGGAGGTCAGCATCGAAATTGACTCTCAATATAACATGTCTATTTCACAGATTATAGTCTATAGACTGGCAATAAATTTTTTTTTTTCTTTCCTTCTTTTCTATCCACGAATCCGCACCTGGATAGAGATCAATCAATAACATGTCTAGCACGTGGTTGATCATTATAATTCGATAAGAATACTATGTTGACATTTTTTAACATTTTTTTAAATAATAATAATAACAACTTTGTATTTACCAATCGTTCGTGAGAAAACTTTCTTTATACTAAAGATACGCGTAGACTTCAATAGCTATCTATAAGTGTTGTCTGCTTTCTATACCTGTTCGATTACACTTTTTGCTTGTAGCTACTGTTGCCATATTAAAGTTTTGTGTAGTTCGTTGACTTCGTATGTATACGCGATTTCCTCCAAACATTTCACGTTTGTGATATTCGCACAAATACAGGTTTATGGTGTCGTATAATCGATTAGTTTTAGGCTTGTTAGAAAATCGACATTTCCTTTGCAACAAAAGCGAATTTAATTTATAATAACACAAGTATTGTATTTACGGAAAAATGTTTGTTTATTTATTAAAGTTAATTTCGGCGGCTTTGGATTTTCGATTGAATTGATTTTCATGAAACATTTACCAGGGTCTTCATTGACCACATCCATAACAATAGATTATTTTATTTAAGCTAACCTATACATGCTGTATCTAGACAAACGCGGGCGATGTCACGTACAGTCTCTAGCAATATATTACAGCAGTAATAAAATAAATACTGCGATATGGATTAGCTGGCAACATAATGTTGTGTTATGCCGGCAACCAGTTATTAGAGTAGCATTACAATGCATTAGAAGTTACTGTATGATTTGTTTACGCCCACATATTTATGTAGTTGTTGTTGCGTGTAGGTGGCAAAATTTGTTATACGATTTATTTCAATGATGAATATACTGGTTGGTTTCTTATTGGTGCCTTAACAAAAAAGATCTGGCGTTTAAAAAGACTTCAAGTAGCTTCTTGGCATAGAAGTGAATCAGCCAATTGCCGAATTAAATGATACTGTTTATCTTAGTATTACCAATAAGAATGGCAACACATTTAGACGGTAGATTCTTACCTGCACAAAGGTTATCTAAAATACTTCTACTTGTTGGTAGTATTTTTTTTAAATTTATCTAATACCCCAGTGGCTCGCGCCCATTTATTCCAATAAGTATGTTCAACTTTTGATTCAATCAGTTGAACATCTTGGATGAAATTTCAGTCTGAAGGGTAGATTTCGTCTGAGGGTAAACAGAAGTTGTAAAGCTTCGGAAAGTCCAAGTTGGACCCGGTATGGAGTACGGCTCAGACATCTGAGGCGATTAATCAAAAAACCACCTGGACGACCCCACTCTCACCAGCCGTTTAGAATCGCTAAAAGTCCGGAGAGATGTGGCTTCTCTCTGCGTCTTTTACCGATTGTATAATGGGGAATGTTCCGACAAGCTGTTCCAATAATGACAACTTCGGGTTTTACAGTCGCACATCTCGTAACCGAAAGGCGGTCCGGTCCATCCGTACTTCCTTGACAAGGAGGTGTTGCGTATGTTGCGGTCTTCAAGACACTTTATACAGAGAAACCAAAAGTTGTTGTATGAACTGCCAACAGATTTCCCCTGAGCTACGACATGGGGTTCTTCAAGAGAACTGTAAATAGGGTTCTGCAAGGTCGGCGGCGCACTCGCCCTCTGATGTTGTACCTAAGTGTCCATGGGAGGCTTACCGCGGATGTGGAGCGCCTGCCCGTCCCTAATATAAAAAATAATCTATTAGAATTAAAATAATGTATGAACAAAATTATAAAAAAACAACTGATCAAACTACTTATCTTTGATCTGTCTATACCTATGTTAAGAAATGCGTCATGAATTGGAATGTATTTTATATGAAATTCTAGTTGTGATCCATGCAATATTGCGAACGACAATAATAATTATTGTTGGATATTTTACATCACATTTGTATTATTGTGTTGTCCACAGCTGTCAGAAGAGGTGATGAGGAAGCAGAGCGAGTACCAGAAGTGTCTCGAGTCGTACAAGCAAATGCGAACCAAGTTCGAGGAGAACTACCTTAAATGTAAGTGTAAGTTAATTTGTATCATTCACCGTCGCTTAGTTTTATGATTTATTTATAGAAAGAAGGCGGCGGACAGTCCACCCGGCGGGAAGTGGATATGTTACAGGCAAAGTATATAGAATTCCTAGGCATTATATCGAATGCCGGATTGTCTTAGGGAATGTGTAAAATATTAATAATTTCTGCAACTGTTACATACTTTGTCTAGGCATTCTATAGAAAAAGCCTAGACATTCTTCCGACACACGAGATTAGGTAAAGTATAAAATAAAAGACAAGGTACCAAAATCAATTTTGGTCTGGTTTGCAAAAACAAATCAACCAAATTGCAACACTATAAAGACTAAAAAAAACGTTGGTACTGAAATCAATTAATGAGTTTAATGACACAAATGTTTATGTTGAAAAAGTAAATTTTAACCTAGAAAAGCTCCTAATTTCTAAATGATTTATTCATTGCATTGTTACCTGACAATCGGATGTATGCTGCACCTACTCATACTGAAATTTACCTATAGATCTCACACTAAGCAATGGGAAGCGGATATGTTTATCGAAGACCCTGCTCCTCATTTTTGAAGCACCTAAAATTTTATCAAAAATGCCCTCTGTTTCTGGGATAAACATGGTACAATAAACAGTAGTGGTATCCACAACAAAACCAATTCATCCTAAGATTGACGCGAACAAACGGACAGACGTACATTGTCCTTGTATATGTAGAATATACCACAATCCTACAATTTGGAAGATACAAGGTACCTGCTTGTATCTTCCAAAGGTATAGCCGAGATATAAAATAGATGTATATACTTGTACTTGTATCAGTCTATAACGTCCCACTGCAGGGCATAGGCCTCCCCTAGTAAATCACTGAGGGATTTCGGGGCGTAATCTACCACGCGGACCCACGTGGATCACATACTCCAGATTTTTTTATTTCTGGACCACGCGGGTTTCCTCTCAGTGTTTTCTCTCGACGCCGAGCAAGACAATTAAAAAGATATAGAGACAATTGTAAAAAAAAGATATAGCCAAATATTTTATTTCGCAACATTTGGGTTGTTTCACTTAGGTACATAATAATATTGTAACAGTTGCATGTAAGTCGTATATATTGTTATAACGTGTTGGCATGGCCCAGTAAAATATTTGATTGCCCTGAAACAGAGGTTATTGTTCCACTGCCAAGTGCGTACTATGTTCCAACAGTAAACTCTGCCCTCTATTAATTCTATCAATATCGAACATGAAGGCTTTTGCAAAGCTAAGGAATTTTTTATTCAATTATTACTGTTAGATAAAAGTTTAACATTTTGTATAAAAAAAATCATTTAAACCGTATGAATATCAATGAAAAAAGAAACTACACAGTATAAAACAAAGTCCATGTAATGCGTAATGACTTTATGTTCGTGATGCGTTTCAAACTTGCTAAATGGAGTTTTACTGTTTGATGCGATTTTCACTGTTGCGTAGGATATTTATCCTAGAAGGTTTTAAGGGTACTTTAAAGGTATAGTATAAATAGTAATACATATTTTAAAATAATTTTCTTAAGCATTTCTTAAACGGAATCGGATTCCAAACTGTCTAAGTTGCTCGTAAAAACTTTGTAAATATAAAGTAATTAAATGATAAAACTTGTAAAAAATTCGCTCTCAAAGAATAGCGATGCCTGTTTTTTTATACCCAATGTTAGACACAACACGTGTATAACCGTTATGGCGCATGTTCCAGGTCCAACAAGTCGCGGTGGGCGCAAGCTCGACGAGACGCGGGATAAGTACAGAAAGGCTTGTAGACGATTGCACCGCGCACACAACGAATATGTATTGCTGCTAGCCGAGGCGACCGAGTGCGAGCGAGCGCTGCGCACTGCTGCGCTGCCTGCGTTGCTGGACCAGCAACGGCGGCAGGGCGAGGCCATGGCCACCTCCTGGTCAGTACACGTAACCAACAAACAGAAGGGTCGAAATAATTTGCGTTTTCTACCAACGACACCACTGGTGAATCATTTTTTACCAGGGACACCACTAGAGTGGTGTCGTTGTTAGAAAACGCAAATTACTTCCACTCTTCGTAACAAACGATAAATAATTTGTATGCTGTAAAAGCTCGCAGTACCATCATTGTGTGTACAGGACAAGGGCGAGTAGTTACGCGATCTCTCAGAGGCTTTATTTTTAAAAGTTTTCAAACATTTATGCAACCTTTTATTTTCTCCATATCGTTGAAGAAGAACGTGCATTGTCAACTTAAGTGTGCGTCTATAAAGAACCGGGACTGACACATAACACGCCGTTACTAGCTGATGCAACAGTGTTGTAGCGATGCAACTATTGTATAGTTCAGCGAAGCTGTGTGAGGAGCAGGCTTGACACACGCACATTGATAAATCTGCGTTGAGCGTACAATAAAACATCATGTTGCTGACGACGACCACCCGCATGAAGGCATTGGTACTTTATTAGTGGTAGTACTTACTACTCGTAGTTGATGCTGTTTGATATTGAGCAGCAATCCTTATATTTAGTCTATGCTAAGAGATATTCATGAAAAAAAAATATTTTGTCTTTGGTCTTCCTTCTTGGTAAAACATGGAGTGTAATAAGTGATGTAAGGCTAATTTACACAAGGCGAGTCTCTCGAACAATTCGGGCGAGAATATTATATACGATTCTCGTATGCGACCAAACTACACACAGTTCTCGCCTACAACATGATAATAGCATGTTGATAAAAACTCGATGACAACAGTTGTTTAAGTATACTAACTAGCGTTTAACCGATATTCGAGAAACCCGCGTTCGAGAATCTCTCGTGTAAATAAGTCATTAGAAAAACATCAAATATATTTTATTTCCACTGCGCAGACCTCACACAATAGGTAATTCGTTAAGAGATGCAAGGGGTATACTGAGAATACCCACAATGTATTGCAGTAGCCTAACATCAGCCAAAGGTATTTGAACAAAGCTGGGTAAGCACTAACCACCACATAATAATAGGTTAATGTGAAACTAATACCTACTATACTACTATACTATACTATATATACTATACTATACTATATACCTACTATACTATACTATACTCGTATAGGCTGAACGCAACGTGCTCTCATGAATTGCTAGGTAGCTAGCTGTAAATGCAAATCGACACGTCTTCATAAAATAACGCAATTACACGCTAAATCTACGTGACGATCTTTGGTCTACCTATGTAACTGCTCTACATAAAATTGACATTTGGTTAATCTGTTGTATGTTTTACATCGTTAGAAAACTATTGTGTTTTCACAATTATAAAATTAGAAGACAGAAAAACTTGATGTTGTAAATTGTTTGTTGGCAGGAAAGGCATCTTGCTGGAGGTGGTGCAGCGGTCAGACTTCAGTACGGACAAATTTATGGAGATTCAGACCAAAGTCGAGTCAACGGTGCAAAACTTGAAACCGACAGAGGAGTACAGAGAATTTATAGAAAAATACAAGTCAGTATTTGTCTAATTGTCCACTCAGGTTAAAACGCAGTAATATTCACTTCATCGCTTTTGAATTGTATAATATAATAAAATTATTCGATATCAGGAGAACATTACAAACTTTTATTTATTTTGTATTTATTTATTAATTACAAATCACCATTCCACAAAAAAATAAAAATATAAAATAAATAAATACTATAAAACAAATACGTAAAAAAGTAGCAAATAAACAATAAAGAAGCATAAAAGTAGAGATAATAATAATAATTCCATTATTATTTTCATTTTGTATGTATGGTACGTTTGCGATGTCTTTGCGATGTCAGGATTGTGAGATTCGTGATTCGAGAAAAAAAATTATAAGTAATCTGTCCGTATAATGTCTATCGGCGGCGGTGTTCTCTTTCCATCATGTGGCCCCTTTATTCAACTGCGATCTCTGATGTTAAAAAAAGAAAATATTTTGCCGCGTTTACTCCAAAAGTAACTAAAAACTCAAAAATACTTACTCTAAAAATATTTACTCCAAAAGTCCAAACAGCCTTTTTCCTATTACTGCGTTTTAATCTGAACAGGACAGATCCAATTATAAGATTCAAACAAGTACCTACCCAAGATAAAATTTATTGAAGAATTTAATTTTAGGTAGGTACGTACAATGTAGTCACAGACTGATAAATCTCATAAACTTACTGGTCAATTTAGTAGAATTAGATTGTGTTACATTAGTTTATGTTAGTTTAGTCGCCACTCCCACCACTGCGGAAACCCGATGACTCACTGGCCCATGGGGTGAAGGAGAATGCCGATCTCCTGGACTGTCTCTTTGCCTCCAACTTGACTCTGGACGATAGAGGTGCCTCACCGCTGTCTATCACGCGGTGCACAAGCTCCATACCGGAAATCTGTTGTACCCAGCGTGAAGTCCGGCGAGCTCTAGCATCTCTTGATATCCTAAAGTCGAATGGGCCAGATGGTTTTTCTGCAGTGGTGCTCAAATTATGCGCTCCCGAGTTATCTCCGGTGCTTACGCGACTCTTTAGGCTCTCATGCTCCACAAAAAGCTTCCCGTCAGCATAGAAGGTAACTCATGTTCACCCTTCGCCTAAAAAGGGTGACCGCACCGACCCGGTCAACTACAGGCCAATAGCGATCACCTCCCTCCTCTCGAAGGTGATGGAGCGTGTCAGAAACACAACTCCTTGGATACCTAGAGGATCACCAGCTGATTAGCGACCGTCAATATGGATTACGCCATAATCGCTTGGCTGGTGATCTCTTAACGTATTTAACACACCGCTGGGCTGACGCCATTGATAGTAGAGGCAAGACTCTAGCTGTGGGCCTAGATATTCCGAAAGCTTTTGACCGGGTATGGCATAAATACCATCTTTTGGGATACCTCAAGGATTATGGGAATGGATTGCCAGTTTCCTGACTGGTCGGAACATCAGAATTTTCATCGATGGTAGCTGCTCCGACACCATATCTATTAATGCTGGCGTCCCGCAAGGCTCCGTGCAATCCCCAACTCTGATCCTTCTGCATATCAACGATCTGTTGCAAACTGGTATGCGTTGCTATGCGGATGGCAGCATTGGGGATGCTTTGTACAGAGGCCGCGCCAACATCCCTCGAGTCGAAGTGGAAGAGAGTCGCGTCAGGCTTGTGTCTTAAATCGAAGACGCTTTAGATCTAATCTCGATTTGTGGTTCTCTAAACCTAGTGGATATTAACTAAAATAATTATTCATGTTAGTATAATCTTTGAGTGCAATTAAATGTTTTTAAATGATAATAAGTTGATTTAGACTGCAAAAGGAACGGAATTTACGCTTTTGTTAAAGAAATAAATTAAAATAATGCTATTTATTTTTTAACATTTTGCTCTTAAGGTGCCGTATTTTCAGCCTACGTACTTATTTTTTTACACATTTGCTAGTAAAATACGATGTTTCAAAAAAAGTTGGGGCACAGTACTGAAATTACTACCTACCTACTAAGAATGTCTATTCCAGATCGCCCCCATCTAGTCCAGTATCATTCACATTCGACGAGACACTAGTGGACGACACGAGCGGGAAACTGCTGCCCAACCAGCTGACCGTCGACAACCTCACCGTCGAGTGGTTGAAGGAAAAACTCACGGAGTTAGAGGCCTCCCTACAGGACAATAGGGAGAAGCAGGCGGCCCTGCAAGGCCCCGAGATCATAGGCAATGGCATCTGCAAGAATAATAATACGGGGCTTACGAATGGCGTCAATGGCATCGATAGGTGATTTTTTTTTGTTGAAACATGGAAAAATATTTTGGATAGAAAGTGATAATAATTTAATGTATTATAGAAAAGTGAACGTTGTTTTAAGCCTGAGATACAGACTGTATCTCAGCTACTATCTGAATTGTCGTTTTATATAGGTTCTAATAGCTGTGTGAATGCACAGCAAGTAGCCTTCCCGAAGATCGACTATAAAGTTGAAATGAAATTATTCCTAAAATGAAGAACTAAAATAAAACGTATGTGTCAAATTAAAATAATTTTATCTCAAATTTGTGGTATTAATGTAGTTATTTTTAATGTTGTTTAATGTAGGTATTTTTTATTCAAACGCGTCGGTTATTCGTTCATAGATAACTTTTTTTATAAAAAGGAGGACAGACGAGCAGACAGTCCACCCGGTAGGAAGTGGAGGAACATCGAATACGCTGTCTACCTTTGGAGATTTAGAAATGAATTTTGAGAAAGGATTGGGAAAATCGGTTGGGATAGAATGGGATGGGAATAGTCTCTGGCATATATCATTAGTACCGTACACGTACATGTATTGGGGGAATACTATAAAGTGGGAAATACAGTAGGTATCATCACCTACTCGTACATCAGTAAATGTTTTTTTTATAGAAAAAAAGGCGGCAGACAAGCATACAGTCCACCCGATGGTAGGTGGATACTGTCGTCTATAGACATCCGCGATACATGCCAACATCAGTCCAGAATGACGAAACGTTGGCACGCCCCGGATGCGCTGCCTACATTTGCAGATTAAGGAATGGATTGAGAAAATGGGGAGGGATAGGATGGGATGGAAATGGGCTCTGGCATATCTCACTCACTACCGAAACACGTAAGTACATTGGGGAAATACGATAAAGTAGGAAATGCAGTACATTTCAAAGTAGTCTTCTGTGAGAGAGGGGTAACGTGGCAAGTCGAGTGTGCCCAGCGGCTGTGGGAATGCAGCGTGCACTTAACCCCTACAAACAGGGGAATACTCCACTGAATGGAGGCTCATTAAATACTATATATATATAGTATATAACTGTATTAAACTGGTATATAAGTGGTCAAGAGATTTTTTTGGTTTTTTGGTTTCTATATCGATAGTTCATAACACGGCTACATTGACACAATTATCTGTAAAGGCATTCGCCGCCCCCAATTCCCGTGACAACCTCGGAACCCGTCAAATTACTGGAGCTGCGGGTGTCGGAGCGTAAGTGCGCGAAGCAGGCGGAGATGATTCGCTCCGCGCTTGCGGAGCTCGGGTGCGAAGAGGCGCCGAGTGGCTGCCCCGACCTGTCCGCGGAGACTGTCGGCGTCGACAGCCTGGACGGCAGCTCGCCTGACCATCAGGTACGTACGATATTTGTTATAAATATAAGAACGTGACACCCTTCAACAGATCATCAAAGTACAAGGTACTTATTTTAATTTGATTTAGTAGCACACAATCACGTCATATTTGTGTGATTGTATTCGAGCAAACAAGCGTTCGAACAATAATTACAATTTGTTGTATGAAAAACAAATTGTACTAAAATATTGTTTTGACCAGTGATGTCATGTAGCTGTTTTTATAAGTTAATAAAGAGGTGAACAGGGATTCGTAATCGTTTGATCGCCTGGTTGTCTAATAATTTATTTTCCTTAGATCTTATTTTAACTTGAGGGTAGCGTTTCCCATCAGAGTTCTACAAAGACTTGTGGTGATAGCATTGTTAACTGTTCTCACTTAGGGTTGTAGTTAAAGTGTCTATAGAAATAGATTTTATTTCAAAAGAACTGCAGCAATGTAACCTTAATTACAAATCAGGAACGCTCATCAATCGGCTCGAAAGCTTCTGTGGACACACTGCGGTTACACCTCCACTCAATAATACCACCGAAGCCGTTCTTCAGAATGTTCACAAGGCCGTTCCGACGCAAGTCAGTCCCGTCCAGCCCGGCTTTGCCACCAAAGACGTACAGAAGCAGCAGCGAGGGCCCCGCGGACCCGGTAACTCTCGTGCGGACCTTCCGCAATAAGCGGTTTACGGTCCTGAAGCGTCGTTTGCGCAAACGTGTAGATGTCTATGTACATTGCCGTGTAGAAAGCAAAAAGAACGTGTTTAGAAGCAGAAAAAAGAGACGTGCTGATGTTGTTGATCCTTGTTCTAACAGTGTGGTGAGTGCCAGTTGCCACTAACCAGACGACGTCATCGCGCATGGCATCTTGCATGAAGCTTTATCAAGCACCGACAACCATAAATAACACAATTTATACGAACCAATTTGTGCGTTATTCGGACTTGTGAGTGCTAATTTTAGAGGCACCGTACATCTGCGAGCACCGCGCGAACTTCGCACGGGAGTAAACTTTCAAATGAAATTAAAATAGCACCGACGCGCTCTAAAACTCAATTTCAAAATCAAGGTGAATCCGCTTGCGACCTTCCAGAAATGTGTCGTTGTTGATGTGACGAATGAACACGCTTCAGTCGGGTGCCTTTACGTCAATTTCGTCTGCTTTTACCTCGTCTTAACTAATTTAAAAGAAAATAGAATACACAGTCATGTTTTATTTGAAGTTTTATTATATTATTGATTGAGTGATGGATCAGTTTTCAATGTACATAACGCACTCGGAACTACCGCCGCCGGTGGTGGTGCCGCGGAGGAAGAAGCATCTGAAGCAATTGCAACAACTGCAATTTGAGCTTGAGAAGGAAGAAGTATGTTGAACTTTTCACTGTTTGGGTGTGTAACTGTTGTGCACAAGTGTACCTGCTTAGTGTGTTGAAATGTTTGAGTACTTTATCTAACTTACATACCATAAGGTATGTAAATGTAAATACAAATACGGCATGCGTCTTTTTTTAATTATAAGCTGTGTTTTCTAGAACTTATAATATAATATGTATTGTTGTATTGTGTGTGATTTTAATTAGAGCTCTGATACTAATCCACTGCATCGATTTCTCTATTATTTATATTGATTGTACGAATTATTATACTAAGGACTTTGAAATTCAAATTTATTACTTGATAAGTAATTAAAATTATTACCCACATCCAATCATAAACTATACATAACAAACGATATAATGTAAAATATAAAAACTAATAGTTAAATGAACTTCATTTAATTAAATTGATGAACTAATAACATATCTGAACTTGTATATGTAACAATTTTATTAAACACTCCAATCCAAAGCTAAACGATTGTTGACGTAAGTTATTACGATGTTATTCATTACAGAGGGGCTTTCTCTTGCTTCTAGGTGAACGTGAGCGAAGCAGAGCGCTCCCTGGTAGAACAGGAGTGGTTCCACGGTGTGTTGCCTCGGGAAGAGGTGGTGCGACTGTTGATCCAAGATGGCGACTACTTAGTGAGGGAAACTACTAGGAACCACGCACGGCAACTGGTCCTTTCTGTATGCTGGGGGCAGCACAAACACTTCATTGTGCAGACCACGCCGGAGGTTAGTCTTTTTACTAAATTTGTAGGTAAAGTAAGAGCGGTTTCAGTTAGTGCTGTCTTACGGAAATTATGGTAGCATTATGGATGACAGCATCTACTTAACATCAGGTGGACTGTATGCTCGTTTGCCGCCTTTTTTCCGTAATAAAAAAACAGTCGTTTTTTTTTCTGTTAGAATACCCTCCAGCCTTTGTCTCCACTGCTGGACATAGAACTCTCCCAAGAACCGCCGTCATACTCGGATTTGTGCTCTTTTCATCCAGCAACCACCGGCAACTTCCGTCATACGTAAGACTTACGTCATACACTCGACTTAATCTTCACGTGACCGGAAGTCGTCCCACGCTGTTCCCGGTGCGTGGTCTTAGTTCGAGGACTCACCCCCTCATCAGTTATCGGTCCTGTGGCATATATGCCCTGCCCACTGCCGTAGGCAGCTCATCAAACGAACATATTATAATTTTTCAGGGTCATTACCGGTTCGAAGGGGCCGCATTTCCTTCGGTGGCAGAACTGATAGCGTGGCAGCGCACCAGCGGCGTGCCCGTCACGTCGCGATCCGGCGCACTGCTACGCCGCGCCGTGCCCAGGGAGAACTGGGAACTCAAGAACGATGACGTGCAGCTACTGGACAAAATCGGAAGGGTGAGTTGAAAATTTGACAAATATTGACAAAACCGTGTTCAAAAATTATATTTCTTGCATATTTCTATGCAAATGCTATGCTACACTTATGAGTGACCGGGGTCTCTTAAATCTCTGAAACGAAAAAAAATCACCGTTCAAAAAGTGTTTTTAATAAAATCTTTATTCAAAATTGTTCCGATTGAAAGACACTGGGAGAAGATTTTGGTCAGTCAGGACGTAATAAACTTTTAATTGCTTCGCAGGGTAACTTCGGCGACGTATATAAAGCGAGGCTTAAAACCACCGGTCAGGAGGTGGCAGTGAAGACATGTCGGGTGGCATTACCGGAGGAGCAGAAGCGAACCTTCCTACAGGAAGGCAGGATACTGAAACAGTACCAGCATCCTAATATTGTGAGGCTGATCGGCATTGCGGTACAGAAGCAGCCCATTATGATTGTTATGGAGCTTGTGTCAGGTTGGTGTTAACCGATAAAAAGTACTTGATAACCCCTTTCAATAGGCCCCGTAACATAATTTCGTCCACGAACTATTTAGGAATATAAGGGATTAATTTTCTATTGCTCTTATCTATTGCATATTTGATAAAAGGTGTTTTGCTGACACTATCCTAATAATATTATACGTGCCCGTTTGAAAATTTGGATGCTTGTTACTCAATCGCGTCGAAACGGCTGAACCCTTTTAGTTGAAACTTGGCAAATAAGGTGCTTACTATTCATGTAGACACGTGCGTGAAGTTACGGGCAAAAGTTATTTTTTATGGCTAGAAGGTGGCAGATGAACATATAGTCCACCTGGTGGTAAGTGGATAATGTTGCTCTGCGACATCCGCGGTACATGTCAACTTCAGTCCAGAATAACAAACGTTGGCACGCCCGTGGATGCGCTGCCTGCCTTTGAAGATGTAGGAATGGATTTGGAGAAAGGGTTGGGAAAATGGGGAGGTATAGGATGGGATGGAAATGGGCTCTGGCATATCTGTCACTACCAAAACACGTGCGTAAATTAGAGAATAGTGGTAAATGCAGTACATTAAGTCATACATTGAGCGAATAGTCCGTGTACATGTACATCTCTGTTTCGTACTTATGAAACATTAATTCCTTCTAGCCCCGTACAAATGTATGCACATCTTTGTGGAATACGAGTAGCAAACATTTCTTTCTATTATATTTCTAATACTAATTTTTATATTTTTTAATAGTAGAAAATTTTCTACAGGCGGGTCGCTGTTGACATTCCTACGAACAAGGGCATCCTCGCTGGGGTCTCGCGCTCAGCTGGGCATGTGCCGCGACGCGGCAGCTGGCATGCGCTACCTCGAGTCCAAGAACTGCATACACCGCGACCTTGCCGCCAGGAACTGCCTCGTGGGCGACGACAACATCGTCAAGATATCAGACTTCGGCATGTCCAGAGAGGAGGAGGAGTACATAGTGTCGGGCGGCATGAAACAGATACCGATAAAGTGGACTGCGCCGGAAGCGCTTAATTTTGGTGAGTAACCAATAATTTTGATCAAAATGTTTGATTATTTACAGTAGGCACCCGATGGCTCGATAGTGCACTCTTTCTTGAGGGGGAGAGTGCACGCTGCAATCCAACAGCCGCTGGGCTCGCACGACTGGCCACGTTACCCCTCTCTCACAAAAGACTACCTTGAAATGTACTGCATTTCCCATTTTATCGTATTTCCCCAATGTACGTACGTGTTTCGGTAGTGAGTGAGATGTGCCAGAGCCCATTCTAATCCCATCCTATCCCTCCCCATTTTCTCAACCCTTTCTCCAAATCCATTCCTATATCTCCAAAGGTAGGCAGCGCATCCGCGGGCATGCCAACGTTTCTCATTTTGGACTAATGTTGGCATGTATCGCGGATGTCTATGGGCGACAGTATCCACTTACCATCAGGTGGACTGTATGCTCGTCTGCCGCCTTCGTAGATAAAAAAAAAAAAGTTTCAGTCAAAACAGACGTTCTAAATGACTTATCGTGTACATGATAATTTCTATTGAAGCTATAGTTAAGGATCATTTACATCAGAAGAGTTTTTCAAACGGTTCGGACGAGAATATATACGCTTACATACATATATTGTATACATATATATTGTAGGTATATATTGTATACGAGAATATTGTGAATAGGATTTTGGAAGGTCAACGGCGTACTCGCACACCTTCTGGTGTTGCAGGTGTCCATGATTACGGCGGTAACACCTACCATCACGTGGAACCGCTTGCTCGTCCGCTTATTTACCTATAAAAAAATATGCGTATGCGATCAAACTTCATACGATTTGTTTACGTGATGATAAAAACTCGATAACAGTGATTACATGATGACAGTTGTTTATACTAAGCAAGCATATTCTTGACCGATTTTGTCTCCTGTAGGCGTTCGAGAAACTTTATGTGTAAATAAGCCTTTATTTTAGAATAGAAAATACTTGTTTGCTGTTACATACAGATTATACAAATTTTATGAATTGTTACTACAATATGCGTAGTTAATATAATATACAGTATATATGAAAAAAAAAAACAGACAAAACAATTACGAGTACACATTAAGAGTTCAATTCAGGTGTTTTTTTTCCGGGATGCAACATTTTCTATCTTGTTTTGCAGGCAAATACACGTCTTTATGCGACGTGTGGAGCTACGGCGTGCTGATGTGGGAGATATTCTCGAAGGGCGACACGCCCTACGCCGGCATGAGCAACTCGCGGGCCAGGGAGAAGATCGACACAGGTAAAAATAATTTACTTACACAATTATTCATGTTCGTTTAAACGTCATTTTAAATTATTTCTTTTCTCTCCTCGTTGCCACAGTCCGTTCCCTCAATATTGAGAATAGTATATTTTGCATTTTATTTTCTGTATTTGTTGAATATATAAATTGCAAAATCTGAATTTGCAGTTCCATTTCCACCTCGACTTTCTAACGTTACGTTTCAATATCTTTAATTTTGACTATTAAAAAAATCTAAAGAACGTTGTTCAGAAAACATTTTATTGCAGTGAATAGATAGATAGATAAAACTCTTCATTGCACATTACAAACAAAACAAGACAATAACAGACATTGAAACATATGAATAGCACAAAAGGCGGTCTCATCGCTATTAGCGATCTCTGCGATAAAAATTTTAATCACAGGTAGATAGATGGTGTACAGTATACATAAATTACATACAATACGTACACATGTGCATACATACACAGGCACACATATATACACATATACATACACACTATACGTAATATACAAAGCTAAATAGTGTTTAGTAAGTTGACTTCTGAAGCTGGAAACAGATTGACAACGTTTTATGTCGAGGGGAAGAGAGTTCCACAAACAAACCGCTTGCACAGTAAAAGAGTAAAAATATGAAGTAGAATTGCGAAAAGGAATGCTAAGAAGAAGGTTATTAGAAGAACGAAGGTGAAGTGAGTGAGAGAGGAGAAATTGAAAACGCTCTTTTAAATACTTAGGAGCTGACGGATTAAAGAGTGAAGGAGGGAAAGGATATGATTCCTCGGAGGCGAATGGCGTTTGAGCTGTGGGCGAAACTGAGAGATGTTTAAGCTTTAACTTTGAATGTTAAACTTTATTCAGATAAAGTTCACACTTCAATTTGTTAGTTAAATAGAAAAACTCTTTGTACTGTGTGTGACATAAAAGTGAACACAAACGGCTCAGGTCCTGAACGATAATTTGTCTTATAAAACAAATGAGCGTTCGACCGGGAATCAAACCCGAGAGACAACAGGCCTGGACACCAGGCTGAGTTAATCGGTCGTCAGTGTTTTTATAGGAAGAAGGCGGTAGACGAGCATACAGTACACCCGATGGTAAGTGGATACTGTCGCCCGTCCTACGACATTCGCGGTACATGCCCACTTCAGTCCAGAATCACAAACTTGGCACATCCCCGAATGCGCTACCTGCGTTTGAAGATGTAGGAATGGATTTGGAGAAAGGGTTGGGGAAATGAGGAGATATAGGATAGGAATGGACTCTGACATATCTCATTCACTACTGAAACACGTACGAACATTTGTGAATTCAAGGTAGTCTTTTGTAAGAGAGGAGTAACGAGGCCAGTCTAGTTCGACCAGCGGCTGTTGGATTGCAGCGTGCACCGTCCCCCTCCAGTCTTATATAATGTGTTTTGGTGCAGGGTACCGCATGCCTGCGCCGGAGGGCTGCTCGGAGGACGTGTACGCGCTGATGCTGCGGTGCTGGGAGTACGAGCCCGACAAGCGGCCGCACTTCCACCAGGTGTACACGCTCATCGACAACATATACAACAGATAGCACACGACCTCACGCGCGAACATAACTAACCAGTGCTCATACGTTACATGGACATAAGTGGTTTTTAATAGTTACGTTCTTTGTGATCTGCGGTTTGTTAAGTGTTCCCATCGCGGGGTACAGCGATATCGCGATCGGTTACATTTGACATCTGTTCATGTAGAATTCCTTTGGTATTTTATATCGGCGATATTTGAATTCCTTAATTTACTACCTGAGTTGTTTGACAAATGAGGCTGGAAAAGCTCGGCAAATTAAAAAAATATATAAAAATAAATAAATTAGCCTAGCATTGAATTTAAGTAGGTATCAAAATTGTTTTTCAAACGATTTTTGATGATTTTTTCATTTGACGTGCTTTTTCAGTCTTAGTTGTCGTTTGCCAGACTAGTTGCGTTTGCAACGACACAACCAGCACAACGATTTACAGTCAGCAATAGGTCAACGTATACCCATCGCGTGCATCGGTACCTCAATACGCTAGTAATGAGGACTATAGAGTCAAATCGTTTTGAGTACATTAGCGTGTTGCTGACTCTACTTTACATATTTAACTTAGAACAATAATGCTTTATTTATTGTTCTGAGTTAAATAGATACGCACTAAAGCAATCCTACTTTTATAAATATTTCGACTTGAAATAGTTCATTAAGACTGCAACGCTTTAGTAATTCGAATTATGCTGCGTCTCTTTTTGTATTATGAAGACAGAAAAAGATAAACCATAATTCAGATTATCAAGCGCTCGATAGGCAAAGTGACAAGTGATATAGGAGAAACACAGATCTAGGATTTTTGACTCTATGAGTGGAAAAAAAATTGATTCCCCTCTAATGACTGACTGTGTCTAATAATTTACTGAATGCTAAAGACTGTCCTGATGATGTCCACGTAACGACATCACGTGTCCGCGTGACCATTTTAGACCCATTTTAAACCTCTGCGGCTCCATTGGATGTTTGAAACGTGAATTTAAAAAATATGGAACTTTCAAAATAACAAAAGTATGTTATTTTTAAAGTCCACAAATAATGAAATATGTTGCAACTACAATATTCATGTATTGTAAGGGTTTTATCTATTTAAACGGATCTTAACGCGATTGTTTACCTTATTTATTTTACTCGACGTTCCGATTGGGTTGCACCAACCATGGTGACGAGCTGACTGAAGAGGCGGGTAGTCCACATCGAGAGTTGCAAGCAGTTTCATCAACTACTGGCATAGTTTTCATAGTTCGGAAACTTGCGGCACACAATACACACAATATTTGAAGAAGTGGCGTCAGACGAAAAATCGCGAGGTATAATTTTAATTTGTATACAAATACAATTTGTCCGGACTATGAAGACCAAATGCCAGTAGTTGATGAAACTGCTTGCAACTCTCGACGTGGACTACCCGCATCTTCAGGCAGCTCGTGACCATGGTTGGTGCAACCCAACCGAAACGTCGAGTAAAATAAAAAAGTAAACGTTTGTGTTAAGACCCGTTTAAATAGACAAATATGTGTGAAAAACGAGAAAATCTCAAATGTTATATTGTAAGGTTGCGGTAAATATTCATATATTGTGTAAGCGCATGAACTTTATTATCATGAAAAAAAAAAGATTCACATTATTACAAGTCGTTACGACTACAGTAATTATTACGATATGATCATAATAAGATTCTATTGTGACTACATTTTCTTTAGGTTTACGTTTATTGTTAAATATTCTAATGTTTTAAAAGAAATGTGAAAGTAAACTTCCATTTTACGTAATTGAATAGGTATGTTTATGTATGTATATATGTATCAATTTGATTTTTGTATGATATTGTATATTCATATTATTTGAATGTCTGTGTGGATTTCTTGAGTACATACGTACTATCGAAATTTTCAGTTTAAGTTTCATATTGTTACGGGAATAGTCCCAAAATAAGATAACTCTGCCAGATGGTACATGTGTCATACAGTGTTCTCACATTGAGAAGAAATTCCCGTTTTGAGGGGAAGAAAAATGGGATCGAGATATGGATGGGAAATTGGGCTCTGGCTATTATAAATAATAAAAGAACTCACTTGGTGTGGTCGAGAATATATAGAGCGACCGACCCGCTGTAAGTAGTTTAATATATTTAGTTAGATGCGTCAATATATTTGAAGCGACTGACCCTATGATATATAGTAAAACCAGAGAAAAAGTTCTGTATATTCTGTATGTGAAATGAGGGACGATATCCTAACCAAACTAGCTAAACGGCGATTTCTCTGGTTGTACTATAAATCAATCCAAATTCTGGAAAAGGGGGACAATCGACCGAGGCTAGTGAATCCGAAACCATCAAAGTGGAAACACTGGTGTCTTGTCAGTAGTAAAATCAATATTATAACCTTAGATCAAATCAAAAGGTCGAAGATACGTTACTCACTTACCGCGCCTGGTACTACAAAACCGAGTCCGATGGACCTGCTTCGTTTAGTCACCGATAGAACAGCGACTTGCGACGTCATACGCTCACACGGTAAACACACTTTTGTAGTGGAAAATACATTTAAAAATACCTTCCAGTGCATTTATTCAGTGCACAAATCACTTAAGGAGCAAAAACAAGACACATGGAATCACTTTTGAAGCGTAAGTACACCAAAAAGTATTAATTTGTAGAAGTTTTTTAAAATTATTATAATTTACATTCGAGTTACATTTGAGTAAGCAATTAGCAAGATAAAACTATACCGGGAAGTAGTGCTTGTGCTACTGTCCAGGCTCATCGCTCTATCTCTGTATGTAGTTGTGCATTCGAGCCTATTTTCAGTTGACGCAATGTAAGAACGTACCGTATCTTCCGCTTTTGATTTGATCTAAGATTTTAACAATAAAAGTATTTGTTTTACATTTGCCCCTAAGTACAGTTTGTAGATAAAATATGCAGTGAAAATAATATTATAGAGCTACTGTTAGTATTACATAACATAGAGTAACATTTAATTTTATTCAGAACCTACATCTGGCAAATGAAACGTACCACAGGAACAGAGCTACAAATTTAAAAACTTTTACTGGATTTCTTTTTGAGTTCACTTGTTTCAGTTTAATAATAGTTTTGCAACTTAAAATATAAATATAAGTTTTTTTTATAGAAGAGATGTTTTTAAAGAAGTTTTTTTAAAAGGCGCGGACACCTGCAACACCAGTAAAAAAAAGCACACTGTACGTTCCAAAAATAACTTTGTAACAAGATCCGATAGCCTGTGGAAGTACCTACTTCAAGAAGTATTTCCATTAAGCTACGATTTCTTCATTCTTGAATTATAAAAAGGATTTTGCAAGGTCGGCAGTACCCGCTACCTATGGTATTGCAGGTGTTCGTAGCCGGCGGTTACCATTCGTGGACCGTTTGCCCTACCTGTCTCCCCTCATATAAAAAAGTATCAAATTCGTTTTTCCGTTTAAAACGCGTGTGAATATCTGAAAATTTTAAATTTATCGCTCTTGTGCTATCCGTCATTTGCTAGACTAAAAGTACATCATGATACTTATATGAAGAAAATAATACATTAATTATGTTGTCACCGAGTGCTTCAATAACAGATTGATATATATTTACCTGTGTTATAGCTAACGACAACATAGATATAGTAATAGATTTTTAAAGATATATTCCTAGAGGCAGCTAGTTGCCATTAATGTTTTGTGATATACATATATGAATATGAAACGTTTATATTTCGTGCTTCCATTTGATATTTTGTGTGTAATTGGAATTTTATATGATGTTTCTTGTCTTTGTGTTTGTGCATGGAAATATAATTCATTATGAATGTTGTTGCACCGAGGTAACAAAGTGAGATATGTAATCGTAATTGCTGTAGTTTGTTCTATTTCGTATTATAATTAATGAAATTACTGTACATATTTTTTTCATATTAAAGTGCCAGACAATTTTGGATTTGATTCTTCTAGTTTTATTTTTCAACTAGCGACCCGCCCTCACTTCGCATCGGTTTATTAAATTTAAAAAAATCGGAATAAGATATTTTCCTGCGGTAAAATGGAGCCTATATTTTAAGTTAGACCTCTAGCAATACATCGGTGAAAACTGCATTCAATTCCATGCAGTAGTTTTTGCGTGATGCGTGTACAAACATACAGACAGACAAAATTTCTAAAAACTGTTGTTTTGGCTTCTGTTGCTCTAATAAAGACCCCCATATTAGTTTTTTTCAATATCCATAATGTACAGACATCGGCCTGTTGCAATTTTATTATATGTATAGATTAGCTATGGGTTCATGTCCATCTTTAAATAGATAGAATATTTTTATTGTAGAAAATTGCATAAAGACATATTTAAACAATATTTACTGAAGATAATACAACCAGTTGGTCTTATAGATTTATGGCAATCTATTTCAAACAACCTTTAAAAAGGGAGTTGCGACTAAGTTAATTTTATTGAGCGGCCTATGACACATCAGGTGTGTCATTTGTATAAATTTAATTATTTTAACATGCCGATGATATCTGTAACCTTTAGTTGTTAGTAATACCTACTTATTGTTTCAAAATAGAGCTTGAAAAAGTTTCGCCATGTGTGTTGTAAAGCAACGTATCGTCAATCAAAAACGGTTTATAAAAAAAAATTAATGTCGTCAATCATAAATTTTACACAATTACCGGGCTATTTAAAATCCTCGTTACATTTTAAATATACAAAAATATCCTAAGATTACAAGATAAGGAAGTGCCCTAAAACAATAACTACCTACCTATTATAAGCACTACTAAAATCACATTTAGGATCAAGATTCGTTCTGTTGTACGTGATAAGCACAAATTGACGCAATACAAATATTCTAATGAAGGGTCTTTGACTCGGTAGGTGGCTATCAGTTATCGTGGTCCATGACACAATAGATATGTCACCAGAAGTTTAACAGTGGCCTCTCACAAAAATGACTGAGCAGGGCTAGTTAGTGGTAATGAATGAAGTAGTCGGTCCACTTACACAAGTCGCTAATTTTTCAAAAACAAACTTTTACGTAAAATAGAAAAAAACACCACGGAATGCTAAAACATTGGGACCCTTCCAATTTTATAAACACTAGTTCAGTAATTTAAAAAAAAATAGGTAGTTGTTAATTTTTCTAGCGTCTTTTTCTCAACGATTAAAATTTCCGCGTGAGCTTGACCAGTCAATTATTTATTAATCTTTGGTCAAAGGAAACGAAAGGCATATTATATAAATAAATTTATTAATATACACATTTACAAATACAATTTAATCAGTTCGTCACTAACAGCGGACGGTGTCAGTATACCCAAGTCGGTGAACAATAGCGTGATGTAGGCGGGCGGCGTGTAGTCCACCAGTGGGTGCTGTTGCGATAGGTCTTTGTTCGACTTCAACACACTGGACAAGTATTTGAATTCATTAGGCAAGTCTTGTTGGTTGAGAGGATATATTCTAGAGAATTTAAAGCTTTCTGTGAGGACGTACACTGGCTTCTTGAGCTCTGAAGCTGCCATTGCAATACCGTATGTGCCAACCTGTGAAAATGAATATATTAAACTACCTTTCTTACACTTAAATATGGCTTCAACATACTGATATTTCAATTTTATTGATATTATTGTTGTGATTGACTTGTAAAATTAACTAAATATAGTGCATTATTTTCCTAATATCATTATATAAAAATTATATTAGGCATTCCTATAATATAAAAGAGGATATATAACTTATTTTCGAAATATAAACTGATACAAAAATGTAATTATGAGTTTTTAACATCCAAATTCTATGTAGGTTTTTACCGCAAGATAAAAAATAAATCACAATTACCGTAGCAAGCCCACGCACTTTAAATCACGTTACATTGCAAAAAGTCAAGAATTTATTAGTGCACAAAAACTAGGAGTCTCCTAGTACTTTTAGAGATATACCACTTTAAAGATGGGCCCATGCTGGCGTGAATGTACATACCAGTACCACCAGCGGTTTGTTCGCATAAATATAAATTCTCTAAAGGACGGAATAAAAAATTACGAAAAAGATCGGGTTAGGTATAGGTTACGTTATTTTAATGCACAAATCATTATAACCTAACAACTGTGAGGTATTCATCACTTTATGAGACTGTGTTTTTATTATCTGTCTATATGCGAATAAACCACATCAGCCTATGTTCCGCTATTGAACTACTGGGAATGCACCCCACTGCTGGATATAGGCCTCTCCCAAGTACCGCCACCACACACGATCTTCAGCTCTTCACATCGACGACTCGAGGAGTCGTCTACTCCATCGCTTATCGATGGTGCGACAAATATAATCTGCACATTGCCAGTTTAGCATGCTGATTCTATGAGTTATGTTGGTGACCTTAGTTGTTTGGTGAATATAAAGACCTTATTGATAATGCCTCCGCTCTCGGTGACGCCCTCGGCTCCGACCATGACGATGTCCACCTGCTCCATGATGTACGCGACTGCGGAGTCTAGGATGATCGTCGCGTCCACGCCCGCAGCTACCAGCTGCTTGCGCATTACCTCCCTACAGTAAAACGATAAACGTTTTGAATATTACTAGAGTTGGATAAATTTGGGTACAGAGGAAGGTTGTACAAGGGTGGTACCTATAGAGGGCGCCCAGAGGCATCGCTCGGGACAAACGTTCATTTAGTCCTTTGCAATTCACGTCACACATTTGATCAGAAAGGTTTATCCACATTACTACATATAAATAACCTGTGCTACTAGTAATTTAAGATTACAGTGTGTATGAGCGAGAGATAAATAAATATTTCTTTTGAGTTAAATTTTAAATTACACATAATTAACTTTACAAATGGGATATTTTGTTTTTGTACGCATCTTACTAGAACTGCTGATCGGGGAGTCACGACTACACATAGGATACCTAATTATAATAGTTAGGTATTTCAATATGGCGGTTAGTATTCACTTATATTCCATAATTAAACATGCAATCAGCACTATTACATTTTTGCTTGAATGAAATTTCAATCTTTTGTGATATTACAGCTGTTCAATATTATTGAATATATTAATTTTTATATGAATGTTTCAAACTACTGTTTTAAAGCTAGTTTGACCATTTTCAAATCTATTAATATTTATATTTAGACTCTAAATATAAATAAATATAAATAAAGTACATAGACACGTTTTTTTCAAGAAAATCCAATATGGCGTGTACATGTGTAATTTAAAAATCTACACTGTAATACTAAATCTCTACTATAAATAGTTTTACTATAAATAAATATAAATATATAAATATAAATCTACTATAAATAATAATATAAATACTATAAATACTACTACTACTACTACAAAAATACAACTGTTATTTTTTTTTCCTTCGAAGTAAGATTGTATATGTTATGTAAAAAAACGCTACTTTTCGCGGCATAATTTCCTATATACACTCTACAGAGTGACAACAAAAAAAATGCTATTAAAAATTAATGCAGAGTTGGTCTGAAAATTTATCTAATTTAACTGAATTATTATGGTCCGTATGCCGTGAGATTAAATGCTTACACTTGTATGTATAGAATTCGTAATGTATATGAAATTGCTTACAGTGTATTCCTTATAGAAATACAGTTTTCAGAGTGATTAACCACTGTTTATGCTGAAAGCATAGGGCGATTAATAAGTTATCTTCAAAATTAGCTAATTGATGTGTCAAATATTGTCACAACACTATCATTAATAACATTATAGATACGAGAAGAGAAAATACCGTAAAATTTATGTTCTATACAACTCACCCACTGTTGTCTGGACTTGACATGGTGACATAAACTTGGAATCTCTTGTTAGCTTTTGCTGCTTCCAGCATAGCTTGTAGCACCACTCTAGATCTTGAGTGTGTCAAGATTTTCTGGAAAAGACAACAAATTAGACAATACAGACTCGTATATGATTCTAATAAAATCTTCTATAAATTAGTCTTTTATAAAAAAATATGGATTTAACGACATCTATGTTTTCTATGGATCTATTTGTATCTGTTTATAATTGCTTAATACATTTTGATGAAACTTTTACTAGCAATATTACTTGAAAAGAGAATTACATATTTTTCACTTTTATTTATTAAGGAATACTTGTATTCCTTAACAATTCTTGTATCTTACAAAAATAGATACAAGAAATTTGTTTACAAGACCTAACATTTCATATAGTGAATTCAATGACTCTTGAGAGCTTTTCGCAAGCTTTTAGATTCAATTTGGGTGAAACAGTGGCTCATTTTGGTTAGCACACTTATGTAGGGTTTGCAAGTGCACCTACTATACATATGTTAGTACTATTAGAGATAGTATGATGTACATAAGTAAATATACATACACATCCATCACTGATGAATGATAGGGATTGCTTAGCAACCTTTCCTCTGGCTTCTAGCAGCGTGTTTAGGAATATGTGTCCTCTTTGCAGCATTATCTGCTCACATTCTTCAAATGACTGAAATCATACAAGATTACAATAACACATAATTACTTTGGCATTCTCTCTATTAAAAAAACAGCTTAAAGGTATCTTCTCTATTTTCGACGTATATTGCGAGTTGTCTCCATTCTCAAGTTGTGTTAAGTCATGAGTATAAAATATACCCTTCATTCATACAACTGAATCACTAGTTTAGCTGTGAACATACAATCCAATCCAATGTACCAACACCGGGCCCGCAAATTTGATTATGGCCCAAATATCTCCATTGTGAATACTAGAGGAGGACTGTGTGTTGCATTGGAATGTTAAGTCTGTATAGAGTCGTTGCACATAAGTAGGCACAAGAAATAGACACATTTTTTTGCCTTTTTTATTTAGTCAAATAGAATTCAATATGTTAGCTTTATTTATTTAAGAAACTTTAACTGTAGCTCATCAAAACTCCAGAGTACCTACAATATATTCAAAATTTTGAATCCATGCACACATAAAATTTTGAAATTTCCTGTTTTTTTTTTTTCACTTTTCTAACAGACAGTACTTATTTTATTTGTTATATTTATGTGCAAGCTGTGTTTGACAATTAGTTTTCTTATGCCTAGTTTAATCAGTAATCACTTGTATTCATTGTAACACACATATGTATTAGTGTAAGAATGCTGGCAAACCTAATGAATAAATAAAAAGGAAATATCATACAAAAGGGGGCCTTAATGTCTTTTTTTTTTCTTTTATATACTAGTAGGCGGACGAGCAAGGGGTCCCACGTGATGGTAAGTGTTACCGCCGCCCATGGACACCTGCAACACCAGGGGGTATGCGGGCTCGCCGCCGACCTTGCAAAATCCTATTCACAGCTCTCTTGAAGAACCCCATATCGTAGCTTAATGGAAAGACCTCTTGAGGCAGTCCGTTCCACAGCCTACGGGTTCGTGGTATAAAATAATTTTTGGAGCGAACATTGCGCGACACCTCCGTATCGAGGAAATGAGAATGGACCGCACTTCTGTGACGGGAGGTGCGGTTGTAGAAACCCGAAGTGGGAATTATATTAAACAGTTCTTCAGAGCATTCCCCATTGTACAGGCGGTAGAACACACAGAGACACGCAACGTCTCTCCGAATGCTGAGGGGTTCTAAACCGCCCGTGAGAGTGGGATCGTCGACAATACGAACAGCACGTCGTTGGATGGAGTCAAATGGGTCCAGTTGGTATTTCGGTGCGCCGGCTCAGAAATGAGAGCAATACATGTCTTAAGGCATTCTGTACCAGCTTACTTTAGGGTGATTATATAACTTAAAAGTAGTATAAAATTTTCACAGACAACTTATTCATTGTTTTAGCTGAATTAATGCTTATGGATCAGATTATGATTGGAGACAGTACAATGAGATCAGAGTATGATAGTACTACAGGTCACAGTGATGCAGCTTGTGAGCCTCTTACACCAAGTAAACTAATTAAATAATAATAATAATGATAGTACTAATATAACACATAAGGCTACTATAGATGTAGATGATGCATTCGGGTGTTTTCAATTAGGCTATAGCTAATGTTTTCATAATGTATCTGTACACTATTGAAGATCTATCATATTTTTGGTAAAGTGTTTGTTTGCTAATACATAACTTAATTAGCAATTTAGCATATTAAAGACAAGCAATGAGTCTTTGATAATGTATAATAGTAGTCTTGGGGGTAAAAATAAAAGAGAATAAAAGAGAACATCTGTCACCTTAACATCAATTTTTGCAAAGGTGATGAACCTCATGAACAGTTGACATCCAGACGATATAGCTGTGACCGGCTGGTCACAATGACGCATCGCATCCACTGCTACTTGCAGGTTTAAATCAAGCTCCCTGACAGTACCAACTGTAATGTTAATTCAATGTCAAATTGGTATATTTTGGGATTTACAATAGTGCAAACCTGTAGACTATAGTACTCAGTAGATAGTAGTAAAGTTAACACAGATTTGGATTTCCTTAAATTAAGTATTTCGGCATGCATGCACTATCTCCGGGTCTGTAGATCTAAGCTTGCATAGTGCTTGTTAGTTAACATTCTAATGCTAATGCATGTTAAATTATTATTAGCGCTAATAGTTTAAAATAACGCTAAAATTGTATAACAGTTAATTACATTTACATGTGGTAAAATCGCAAGGTAAGCAAAAAATAAATAAAATAAAAATTAAGAAGTTACAATTATAGTTTTCTATCACAGCTAACAGGGTTCTTATTGCTGCTACTCCAGCCGACACGTCTTCTTCTTCTGTCATTATTTTAAGGAAAATCTCTTGCACTTCTGAAATAATAGGAAATATTGAGTAATAAGCTAAGAAGTTTCAACATTAGATTATTATAGGTTAATGATAAAAAAATAATTATAAATTTATTAGACCCTCTACCTTCCTTTTTCATGTTTACTTTAATGCAAAACAGAAAACTAAAAGAGAGTGAACACAATTCCTAATTATAAGCAAATATAAATAAATTAGGTTATGTTTACGATTTTACATTAAATGTCATTCAACAAATGTCAATTCTTTTTTTAATATAATTTATGTGGACACTGGCATAGCTATTGGTCTACATATACTATATAGCAGTGCTCGTCAAACTGCGGCCCGCGGGCCGCATGTGGCCCGCGGACGATATTTGTGCGGCCCGCGACAAAGCAAACAATTTTAGTAGATAATATCAAAATATGATTTTGCACATGAAGTTAACTAAAGTTAACTAAGTATACGTTGCAAAAATAATAATTATAATTGATTTAATAATTATAAATATAATAATAATTGACGGCACGTCTGGTCTACCGGTTATGGTGGTCACCACGCCACTACCGTTGCGCCGGCTGTCCGTGGTTTCGATTCCCATCCGAGAGAAATATTTGTGTGATCCCCTAATATTTGTTTCGTGCGTCTGGGTGTTCTTTGTGTCCGTTAATTGTATGCTAGTTAGTTCATTGAGTTGGCAAATAAAGACTTCACATTGGTCACAGGTAGCAATTGCCATACAAAATCTATGGGGCAATCGCGTTTTGACAACTCATAAAAAATATGTCAATTGATTGGTGGTATCAACTAAACAATCCAAGAATGTGCGGCCGGCAATGATACCTCACATTGTCCTATGTGGCCTTTGACCAGAAAACCTTTGTCATCCATCACATCAATGTTATCATTGTTCAGAACTTCAGCCACGTCGAAGTCGGTCAGGAGTATCTTTAGTGAGTACAGAAGAGGACTTGTAGCACGCACACGAAAAACGCAGTACCACGGTTTTATTTGATTAACAGATTATCACAAATACCACGCACGAAAAACACTGAAGTTTTAAACTATCAATCTCACTATAGCTCATCGGATAAGTCGCGTTTTCTTATAATAAGGGAGACAGACGTTTGTAAAAATGAATTACCGTACTTTATTACATGGATCAAGCGTTTGAGTTTTTCCGGATTAGCCGATGGCCAATGTTTTCATTATGTATCTGTACATTCATTTCAAACTAAATGATATATTTTAATTTATGTGTTATTAGTTATATAATTAGATGGACCTATTTTAGTTATGTAATATAGTTATAATTGTGTACTAATATAAAATTAGAACAACGCCATCTAGTAATAAATAACTGAAATGACCCTAAAGCCTTCACAGTTTCGAATTATAAGCGGAAGATAATATAGTAAGTAGCTTTTCTCATATCTATAGTAGTAGCATAGTAATCTGTGATAAAAGCCAGCATCAAAGCAGGGTGGACCTATAAACCGAATCATGTAGGTATAAATAAAGAATGAGAAGAAATTATATTGAAGTATTATTACAACTGTTATGTATTAAATCACACATTGAATGTTCGCACATTATTGCACTGAAAATCGGCGAATCAGTGTGTAAAATAGAGGTAAACTAATCGGTAATCATCGCCATTGAACTCATTTTCTTGCACCCTCAAACAATTGTTGAGTAATATTAAACCTAGTTTTTCGTGATATACCTACAATCGGTGGAAATGACGCAAAATAATTTAAGTGGTTGGTGAGGGAAAGTCATGGTCACTAGTCAGTAGCTCGATCTCGTCTTGGCTAAAACAAGTTGAATTGTAGGGCAATTAAAGTATCACAGAACGTCGAATGGCAAAGACGCGTCGGTGTGTGGTGACAGTGTACACCTCGATTGTTTACAAACGTTAACTAAACTTTCTTACGCGGTGTTTTCGTTCAGCGCGGTGAGAGCCCTCCGGAAACATGGGAAATTCGGCATCTGTTAAATTAAACGACAAGAAAAGATGGCAGTAAGTGTTATTAAAATGTCTTTTGAAATTTTCGTTTCTCGTGAAAAGCGGGTATAAAGAACATAAGATAAAAGATTGCTAATAACTTTTCGCCCTTACTTTCTGTGTTTTAATAAATGTCCTTGATAAATAAGTGACTACCTTCACATTTTTTGTCACCCGTTTGCTTAAGAAACTACTTTGAAGGAAGATAATTAAGCACTTGTAGACTTATTTATATAAGAATTGTGGATGTAGGTAAAAAATTGTCGTCGCATTTGGGTCGACAATTCAGACAACAATTCAGTTATGACTAACGAGCAGTAACTAACGAACGAACTAGCTCGTACTCATTTACTATAATTTAGAACTTCATGAAATGCAGACATATATGTCATATCGCTATAGCGTTATAATTCGGTAATTAAGTCCCACTGGATTAAATATAGGTACTTACTAGAATGATATTATGTAGTGTAAGTGATTGATGTTACCTATAACAAGAAGATGAGTGCGGGATAGTTGCACTGCATGAGGGGGCTAAAGACTAAAAACTTAATTACGCTATCTATGTAACCGTAAACCGTCACTGATAGATCATAATCTATCAATTGTTTAAACAATTTGGATTTGCCTCTAAGCAAATAATATGCATGAGACATTGGTGCATGAGGCTTGTGTGGCATTAAAACGCCATGCTGACCAGGCGAGTTGACGAGTCCACTCTCCTATAAGTGGTGTAATTTCTCAGGGCTTGTAACTTTGACTTCCCCAGGTCGTCTTTTGCGACATCCACGGGAAGAAATGGGGTGGTTCTATTCTAATTCTATTAAATTATAACAAGTACTACATATTATATTATATCTACGAAATATATTTATGTATATCTGGCTAAATAAATTATGGTACCTACAATACTAACCACCTACCAATGGTTCCTAACAATTTGTTAATTTGTAATTATTTACTTCCGCTGCCAGTTAATTATTTTATTTGGTAAACTATTAATTATGTTGGTCTCTTTCCTGATCTATTTCCACACTTCCTAGTTGTATAATTGTATATTTTTGATACACATATTACACCATAATAGTATTAATAGTCACAGCTAACCATAGCATAATTCAAATTCTCATCAAAAGTTAAAATTAAAAAGGTTTTGAACTAGAAATGGGTACTGTGAAATCAGTATAAATTTTGCTGTATGTAAAATTATACCTGGATGGTGTCTGTGTGTACATAACACAAAGAAACGGTCGTCATGAAAGTAAAAGTAGTGCTAACGCATCTACTATCTACTAACGTAGATATTCAATGATACTGATAAGGGTCATTAGTTACAAATTAGGTACGTTCGTACGAACGCATAGTGCGACACAGCTAGATCAATTTGTTAAAAACGAGAATAATTTTGTAATTGGTAGGTATCTTACTGCGTAATGGAACCATATTTACTACGAAAAGTTTAGATTACAGAAAAATACTAAAAATTAATAAATAAAGAAACAAAGTCAGAGTATGTACTTAGATTTAGAAAATACAGAATCTTTAATTATTTCTCAAAATATTCAGACATATTTTTAACGTTTCGTAAGGCTTTGATTTTGTATAGGTACATATTCATTGTCTCCGTAATGTTTCTTAGAAACGTTCCAAAGATTTTTTTAATGAATTCTTACATGATCAACAATTGTGACTTGTGAGTAATTGCTTTAGTCAGACACTTTTTATTTGCTGGTTTCGTGACTAATCATGGGTTTTATGGGGCCTTGAATCGTATCGCTCGTTAACAAACGCCTAGCGAACATTCATCTTCCACTATTTTAATATAGGTACTAGTGTGTAAGAATGATACCCTATCCGGTACTGTTTCAACAAGAAATATGAACTTTTAGATTTTCAATCTAACAAACAAAACCTAATGAAATAAAAATCTATTCAACCACAATAAAAATCTATTCAACCACAATAAAAATCTATTCAACCACAATAAAAATCTATTCAACCACAATAAAAATCTATTCAACCACAATAAAAATCTATTCAACCACAATAAAAATCTATTCAACCACAATAAAAATTGACTAGATCTCGAGATTACTAAAAATAAACAGACCGAGAGACGTTGTTGTGTTTGCGAGTACAAATGTGCTTTGAATAATGAATACTGATAATAAGTGACTTTGCTGCTCGCAGTAGAGGTTGGTATATAGATCTAGATTTCTACATAATGTACTTACGAACGACTTCGTATTACCTCCGTGAGAAGTGTGACGGGTGGCCGAGATAGTGACCCCACAACAACGACGATGACGTATGAAAATATACCACACCATATACCTTAAAGTATTATTAATAGTGTTATATTCATGGAGTATTCCGGGTTTCCCATTTACATTACATTTGTGAACTTACACTTATGGTTTCATAGTTAAATCAAACTAATATTTAATCGACTGCTTCACCCGTTTAAAACCCAATTTCGTCTTAGAAATTCATATTTTCATTTCATATTTGTCTTCTATGAACGGTAGATTTTTCGTATGTTTCCTATTCTCCGTACGTTCTAGAAAAGAAAATGACTAGACAAAATTATAATATGTATTTTAATATCTTCTCTGATCTTCATTTATATAAATATAAATGACTGTTTTGTACATATATAACTCGAGAGTAAAGCTATTGAATAAAGAACTAGTTTCGCTAATAGTTCGAGTGCTTAGGTCCTTATTTTCTTTAGCTGGTACAATTACAAAATTAGTGTACATTAGAGGTATTTTTGAGGAATATTTATATTATTTTTTTATCGACAAAGGCGGCAGACGAGCATACAGTCCACCCGATGGTAAGTGGATACTGTCGCCCGTAGACATCCGCGATACCTTTGGATTTTACCTTTGGTAATTTGGTAACGCGATACCGTTTTACTTTTGGAGATATAGAAATGGATTTGAAGAGAAAGGGATGGGAAAATGGAGAGGGATAGAATGGGAATGGGCTCTGGCATATCTCACTCACTACCGAAACACGTACGTACATTAGGGAAATAAGATGAAGTGGGAAATGCAGTATTCTTCTGTGTATTCAAGTTTTCAAGTGTATTCAAGTATGTGTATCTAGTATTTCAAGGTATTCTTCTGTGAGAGAGGGGTAATGTGACCAGTCGAGCGCGCCCAGCGGCTATTGGATTGCAGCGTGCACTCGCCCCCTGACAAATATGATATGATAATATAATATTTAAATATTAAACGAGTATGTGGTATACTTGAACAAAATGTAATATTATTTGGGAAAGTTTTCAAAGAAGGCTTTAAACGCAAGTATATTTCACAGCGTGTAACAAAAAACTGCGGTGTACCACAGTTGCCTCATCATCCTCGGATGACAGACATTAACAAACGTGCCTGTCCCGTTATTGCAATACTTGCGAAACACCAAGACACAATGAATACTGTTATAAAGTAATAGTATAGAATAAAGAAAACGACTAATGCTAAATATTGAATGTTCGGGGGCAAGTCATCATAAACACCTTTTGGTAATTGGTTTAACAGCCAAAAGTTTATTAGTTTGAGCACTTTCAAAATCTGTTATAAAGTGCATAAATCTTCTGAACTAAAAATAGACAATCGCAGTAAAATCGGACCGGCTCCTTCTAGAGGTTCGCCTGAACAAACAAAGATCGAAATAAGAACAATGCTTTTTAAGGAAAAAATATAGAATGTTTTAATTCTCACGTTGATGAAACAATATCTGAAAGATTTTTATACCCGAATGATTTTTATACAGAGCAGCTGGAACTTCTCTGCTGGTGTGGCTGCCCCATATCAAAGTACAGTAAGGAACATATTTAGAAAGAATTGTTTTTGACAAAAGTTAACCTGGCATCTATGCAGAGATACCCATATTAAGACCCACATTAAAAATAGTTTTAGCTGTCTGTTAGTCATGTGTTTTCACCACATACAGAGGTTTTTATGTGTGACATTTAGAAAAAAACATGAGCAGGTGACTCGCCTTTTGTTAGTCTAATAAATGTGCGTACTGCCTTCGTTAGAAAAAAAAAATTGATGATATTCGAGAAAGAAAAAATGTTAAATTTTTCATTAATTTAAAATCAAGCTAAAAACATAAGTTTTGGTTAAAACAAAAAGTGTAATACCATTATTTATTCTCTTTTTAGTTCTCAATTTCCCGATAAAAATGTTACTAATGGCATCCATGTGCCATCACAACATTGTTATCTCAAGGTACTCATACATAAGCAATCTATAATAAATTCTTATTTTGTTTATTTACTACTTAGTTTGCTAGTTAAAAGACCACCACGTGAACGTGACTCGTTGCAATACATTGATTATATAGGAATTCTCTCTTTACTTATATTGTCATTAAATTTTCCTTTGTCATGGACCTACCGATTATTCCGGTCTCACAGAAGATTACCGTCTGCATTTTCCACTTTATCCTATTCCCACAATGTAGGTAAGTAAGTACGTAACATATTTCGCCAAAGCCCATTCCCATTTTATTTTTTGCCCATTTTCTCAACCCTTTCTCCACATCTATCATTCTGAACTGATGTTGACATGTAGGTACTGCGGATGTCCACAGGTGATAGTATCCACTTATCCACCACCAGATGGATTGTATATTCGTGTGTCTTCTTTCTATAAAAATAATGTAAATATTCAATAAAAAACAGAATCCGTTTCTTGTGTCAAGAAACTAGTTCTTTTAGAAACAACGAAGTTTCTAGAAGCATTTTTGTGGTAAGTGTATGATTTAATAAAATATTTATAGGTTGCCGCTTGATAAACTTTATATCTGTACCTATCTTATCGATCATGAATAGTCTTATAATTTTATAAACACTTCCAAAGAGCATTTTATTATACTATGTAATAGTAAACATTAGTATTAGCAAGTCACTTTAAGTATTCATTTTATGAATATGAAAATAAAATATAAAACACATTTAATTAATAACATATATGTATTTCTATTTTATTTTATAAGTTAACGTCAATCGACATTAACCGGTTTGCGATTTAATATCAGGGGGTTGAGTACAAAAAGGTTTTTATATTAATATTACTGTTAACGTATTAATATACGTATTTAGGTACTCCGTATTTACTTTAGGTAATTTAAGTTAGTGAACTTAGACCGCGATAACAGCGCACTTCGCACATTAAATGTGTTAAAACTATGTGTTAATCTCTTGAATTTCATTGTATTTTAGAATTTGAGAAGCAGATGGCTTAAAATGATTTATTCTGAAACCATCAAGTTTCAGAATAATAGTTGTTTTCAGATTTAACTCACCTTGAATATTTATTGTCTCAGTAATACGTAGGACGGAAAGTTTACTCACAGACAGAGAGATAGAAAGGACAGTGGCGCCAGTAGTCGACTAGAGAAGTTCAATATAAACTGGAAGGAGAAAAGTTAAATTAAACTTACATACAGTTATGAAAGGAATTTCGTCTGTATGGTCACAAGCTATGAAACGTCTAATTCGATTTTTTTCATAATTGTGTAAAATATTTATTTTAAAAGATTTCAATTGTTATGAAAATATAAGTAACAAAACAAAACTTACGAAAATTCTTAATCGACTGGTTACCACAAATTGGTGCAGTTATCTCGAATGTTCGTTTAGCCTTCTATAATTTTAATTTCGGGTCATATCTTAATTATACAAATGAAGGCGGACATAATAAACAATATATTAATTATGATGAGTAAGTATTTCCTCATTATCAGTTTAAAATACTTATTTATTTCATAGATGTTAAAGTCTACATCATTCAACTTAATCCATGCGTGTTCGGTAACTGATTATGATATAAACTTGTTATATACTGAGAGTTAATTAAAATCAATCGCTCTTTAATTAAAATACTTATTTTTATTTACTAATTACATTAAAAACCTACATACATATTATACTTATCTACGCCTGACTCCCTGACTCCCACTACATTCACGCCTGACTCCCATACCGATAAATGACAAATAACCACACGATTATGACTTCAACTCATTCCACTCCAAAGTCGTAGTCGTAGCTTTTTTTTTATAGAATTTATAGAAGGTTACAGACGAGCAGGCGTTCCAGCTGGTGGATACTGTCATCCTTGGAGATTTGCGACACATTCCAACATCCGAATATTTTGCGCTGCCTACCTTTGAAGATTTAAGAATGGATTTGGAGAAAGGCTTATCCTAAAAAATATTATAGGATAGGATGGGCAACGGTTGTGACATATCTCCACTCATTACCAAAACACGTTCACGTACATTAGACAAATGGGAAATTAGGATAAAGTGGGATAAGCAGTACATTTTACGGTAGTCTTCTGTGATAGAGAGATAACTTGGCCAGTCAAGTGCGCTCAGCGGATTGCAGCTGTGGGATTGCAGTGTGCATCCGCCCCTAGAACATGCACACCAGCATGCATGCTTGTAGCTTTTATAAACATCACATGTCTTCAGTTATATATCTACTATATAAAAAATCATATCTACCAAAACTGAGAAATAGATTGTATGTATTTGCAAACGGGTTTCGTCTTATCCTGTATAGGAGTATTCCTATTATCCATCACAAGTTTGCCCTCTAGGGTGCACAACAGGAATGTAAAAAATAAAAAAAAATGTTTTGGTTTTCCTCTGCAACAACACTTCAAATTCCTAAAGTTAATTTACTGGCGCACTGTGTCCATTTAAAATTCGACTCTTCATATTTACCAATATGCGAATCACATAATTACGAATTCCGATTTCTGATATATGTTCTTGATTATTTTGGGTATAATTCTACCCTTTTAATTAAGAAGAAAAGGCATTAGAAGGATTTTTAACGAAAGCAGAAATTAGAAATAAACAACAGATATTCTTTTCGTTTTATCGATTCTGCCAAGTTTCCAACTTGATTTTAAAAATAATGAAAATTTTACCAAATGTCATTTTTGCATTTTTTTCGAATGTAATGAAAAGCACTTGTACTTTTTTTAAGGAGGACAATATTGATGTCATAAATGAATTAGCAATTTCTTAACAATATTAGTTGAATTTTGTATGATAAAGTGAAATATGTCTATCCAAAATCATTTATTATTATATATGATAGCCCTACATCCGGCAAGTTGTTTAATCTTACGGATGCCGGTTTCCGTAGCCGTAGTTGCGCCGTAGTTCGGTCCAGTGAGCAGAAACCTTTACACAACATATAATTATAACTCATTTATAACTTCATACTGCAGGTTGTGATCGTAAATGTTTCATGCCCTTGGCCTGATCTTGATCATGTTCATGTCAGCTGCACTCAAGTGCAAATGTCACTCAAAACAACTTAAATTATCGCTACTTATTATTTTATCCACCTTATCTACCAAACTTAAATGCTTACGGTAGAAATCTGTAGTGCAGTAAAAATAATTGCCCCATTCCATAATTCAGGGGGAAAATAGGGGAATACGTTTGTATGGACTATGGACCAACACTGCTGTCGTCCCTTTATAAATGTGAAAGATTTTATGACGAGTACAGACGAGACCCAATGTGGACCTAACGTTTCACGAAATTTAAGTTAAAATCATAGTCATATTATTTTACTATTAATTAATCCTTAATCATATTTTTTTGTCTTTATTCATGCAATAGTTCTAATATTACATTATAAGGATGTCTCTGCTTATTGTTTTTAAAACCTAAGAGCGTGTCGGGCACGTACACGATAAAGTTCCACAGCTGTTTCAGAATAAATATCTTCTGATTAATAAATCAGAATAAAGAATAAACATGCGACTCAATCTTATTCTCTTTCAACTTTGTTATGTATAGACAATAAGAGCTATTTCACCTTGATTAAATTTATTTGAAATGTTTAGCAAATTTTTCAGAAAGGCTTTACGGCCAAATTTCAGTCATTATAATAGTTTCAAAGTAGGTGCTCTAGTGCAAATTAGGCTAGACATCAGATCTTCTAAATAGATTTCACTCCATAGGAAACCGTAGACCGTATCATTACATTCATTACGATTCTATTAGAGGTGAATCGTTTGATGTTTTTTCAGAGTAATATGATATCTTTCAAATATTTTTCGGTAGTTTTCCTCAGTAAATTACCATAACCGCACGGCGATTGTGTCTACAATAGCCAGCCCATTGCTTGGTTTTAGTCGTAATGTTATATTTTAAATATCCGATATTTTATTGCTCTCAAGTTATCGTCGCATAAAACAATATGAAAATAAATTTTAAACATGAAATAACGCCTTACTCATCAGATCACGCGTTCCAATGTTATTATTTTGTCTTTATTATGTAATCATGCTCATTAATGATTGATAACTGCATGTTCTCGGGTATTAAGCGTGATCATCATTCTCTTATTTCTTAGTCATCATCGAGAGTTCGCGAGAACTCCACATGGCACTATATAACCAGAAAATGTCTAAACATTTCTAGACGTTCATTTAAAATTAAAATTAACCAATATTTACTGAGGTTTGAATTTCTTTTAACCCAAAGAATAAAACTTTTTAAAGTACCTGGCCGTCTGTGATATAAAGTTGATCTCGAATTAATTTAAAAAATTGAATTTCTTTCGCGCAAAATTAAATCAAATGGACAAATTGACGCAGGACGTCAGTTGAATGGCGAAGGCGCTAGCAAAGCGAAACGGTAAGTTTGTACTTAGTGTATTGATGAATAATATATACGTTTGCTGAAAAAGTGTTACCCTTTAGTTAAACTATTTAAGTTGTCTTCTCCTAATAGGTACATATATTTCATTGAGAGCCAACTTAAAGATCAAGAACAATTGACGAAAGACAGTGAAAGACTAATTCTTATTTGGTGATAATTTCTTTTCCTTTTTGTTATACGATTAAGAAAATACTAACAGGTCCAGAAATTACACCTCACAAATTTTTTAGTTCCCTGTACATCATTTTTAATTTAATTATTTCTTTCATCTCTTAGCTACATCGCAAATTATACGAGCACTTGTCGTGAACGCAACGAACACAGGGTACATTCTATTTTACATTATTAGACTTGCTCCTTTCTATAATAAGCGTAAAATTTATGCAAATGTAGTTTGTGACTTCGATTTTCTGATGGAGTTTTAGCCTGAAAGTGCACGTAAAATCATTTCATTAATGCTTCATGATAAATTATGGCATTGACAATTTCGTTTTCAGAATCGACTCGCTATGAGCTGTGAATGCCAAGAATCTGGAAAACTTTGTCCTGCCATTAGTAGGTAGGCAGTCAGTAGGTAGTTGCATATAGCTCGTTAGTTTCTGTAGTTATTAGATAAATCACTTGATTCTAATTTCCCTAAATTGTTATTGTTTAATTAATCCAAAGTAACAATTGTGTTATCGTGAGTCTGTTATGCACATCTATAGTAGAAATCTTGAGATTTTAGTTCTCGTGATGTTTTTCTTCCAACTGTTGTATAATTTGTAGTTTTGATTGATGTGAGTTGATGTTATAAGTATGAACACTACACGGTAGGATCGAACATCCATTGTGTTTGTCTGTTTCATTTCGTCCACGCTCCCAGTAGTAATTCACACACTTACCTAACACGGATTTTCCATACAGTAAAAAGTAATTATTTATAATTAATTTATACAAATACTTTAATATTTAGTTAAGATGTAAAATGAGTAATATTTATTTATTTTTGCATCACAATAATGTGACAAACAGTACACATTGTGACACTTTAGCAATAAATTTAATTGTAAATAAGATAGTGGTAACGTACCTAACCTTTATTAGGTTTTGTATTGAATTGTGGTTGAAACTTTAAACTATGGAATAATTTAACAGAATCTGAATTACAGAAGGTGCCTATTTGTAGAAAAAATAATTTATTTTATACACCATAAAAAGTTCTTAATAGTGAGGCAGTACTGATTGTTTCTAAATGTTCTTAGCTAAAATAAGAAAAATTGTTCATCTGTAAATTCCCTAAAGCAAACGAGTTAAAAATATTCAACTCAATATTGAGTTAAAAATATTTAACTCAATATTCGATTTTATATTTTATTTTGCACGATTATGATCTTTATAATAGTTAGGTATGTATTTGTATATAGATACTGACAGGAACAAATTATAACAATATCTACTGACAAGGAATTGAACAAGTCACTTTACCTATGAATGTTGATAAAGGTCAAGTGTCGGACAGTCGGACGCAGAACGTCAATATATTGATGTTTCTGGCTCATTATCCATCACACCAACCGTACCATATCAACATGGCCCGGAGTTCAAAAGGCTAATAACCGAACTATAACTATAAAATAACTATGGGAGTCTGAATCGATTTAATTCTTGATTATAATATGTACCTATACTCAATTACAACTTATTATAGTACAAAAAATGTACATTCTTCCACTTACCGGACAAGGACTGTCCGTCCTAACGTTTAAAAATATATATTATTTAAACTGCCTTCGAAAAAATGTCGTTCTAGTCTAAGTATAACTGGTAGGTAGATATATGAAAGGTTTAGTGTAGTCCAGATCCTTTGGATACTACCCCGAAATACGTGGTTGTAACAATTGGATTTATTATTTAAGTGTGTTCTAATATTTAATTTTCGTATCAAATAGCACGTTAATGTTTATATTGTAGATATGTATAATTATCTTCCCAGTATCTACTTGAAAGTCAATTACTCATTATCTACTGCTTACATGTCTAGGTAGGTGGGAATAAGGTTTTCGAAAGCGCAGTTCCATTAGCAATGAGATACAGGAATATTTTAGGAACTTCAGGAATATTCTGAAATATATATTCAGGAACAAAATATTTCAGGAGTGATGCAGTTAGTAATAAAACCTTATAATTTCCAATAAAACAATCAATACTCCATCATAATATACTTGTATTTCCTTTACACTCGTTCCCATGATTATTTGACCAATATGTACTATATAGAGGTGAAGGAACTAACGCCATCTGTTATCGGGCAGACCGCAACCTCAATATGGTTCGTATCTACGTTATCGCTGAAAAATTTTCCCGTTTTCCCAGGAGCGAAACCGCAATGAGTCCAGCGCCCCCCACACAACGAGACAAAAGTAGTGGCGCGCTCGCCTCCGGCAAACAGTCGCAATTGGACCGCGTAGGCACTTGCACGCATAACATCATGGAACGTGATCGTATCGGACTATGGGGCACCGGCAACGGGCAGTCCAACAGCACCATCTCCGGCCTGGACCGCCTCAAGCACCCCGGACTTAACAAGGTAAGTTCTCCACGCACTAAACTAACTCTACCTCCGTTATTTGACAGATCGATGACCGCGCGCGTAATTCGGTTAGGTCACGGTTGCACGGCTTGAGCGGAAGTGTACGCTCTTACCGCAAATTGTATCATCGCCGTAACTCCGGCCAGTTATAATTGATTCAAACAGCTGACGCAGTACCGACACATTGTATGCAAATGACAATGTTTGTTTTGAACTCTATTACCTGCCCTGCATCAAGTTACTATACCCTACTATAGTTAACTACAGTTACTACAGTTAACTAAAAACAGTTTTTTTATTAATACCGAAAATTATGCATTAAGGAAGTTGGCTTACAATGTCACTGCTGACTTCCGCCACTGTTCCGCATAGCTATTTATTTACATGGTTGCTCGAATTTTGCGGAAAACTATAAAATAAATCACCTCTATTTTAAACGAGTTCAATAATTTAGAGATAAATGACATTGAAAATGGTTTACTAAAAATAGTCAATGCCAAGTCTCGTTATTTAGTCTGAGACAAAGCAGATTCTTTGTGCCAATCTCCCCCAGGAGGTAAAGGCGTCGCAGCTCGTTGTCGAGACGACGACGACGACAGGGGAGTTGAGGGAGATTATTCCGGTTGTATACTAGACTATTATAATACGAACTTAGTACGAAATACTTCCAAACAATATTTGATGAGCAAATTGCAACTCTGCTTCTATAAGATAAGATTTTTTTAGATGCAATAATGCGGTTGATTTATTTATATTCAGTAATCTGTTACTTATTTTATGATATTTTTAATTCTAATTCTACAAAGACGAAAGCCGCGGAGAACAGCTAGGAAGGTTATTGGGTGCATTTTATTAAAAACAGATTTGAAAGCACGGATATCCAAATAAGGGATGAAATGACATATTACAAATATACAGTATAATGGAATCATTTAGAAAATCTACCCACATTCACTAACAAACTGACTAAGAAATTTAGCCTCCAAGCGCGCGAAGTCTATAACAAATGCTAGTTAATAGATAAAACTACTTTTATTGTAAGTAACAATAAAACATAAGTATCTTCAAACTTGCCAAAAAAGAATTGATACTTGAGATGTTAACAGTCATAGAGAATTGATACTTGAGATGTTAACAGTCATAGAGAATTCAACAAAACTGTATTTATAGGAAAATTGTATGGTTGCTTAATATTAATGCCGTTATTTTACCTCGAGGACGCGTAAATTTTATAATGATACGTCTTTTTTAAACGACAATGGAAGAACCCACATGGCGTAAAGTTTAGTCATGCGTGGTCATGCTGGCGACTTTGTTGCTTACAGAATAGAAAAACCGGTCATCATTCCCCATAGTCAAATATTATTCAATAATACAGTTAGTTTTAACCGCTAATATCGTTTAGTTATTGTCATTATGTATATATATAAACTTATTATAATTTCATTAGATACTTAAAAACTAAATCTAAACTAATTCAGTGGGAACACTTTATACGGCGAACCCGAAAGTCGTGGAATGAACTGCCAGTTGAGGTACAGGATTCTGCAAGATCGGCGCGCACCCGCATGCCCAGGTGTTGCAGGTGTCCATGGGCGGCGGTGACCCTTACCATTATGTGGCCCTCCCACTCTTCTGCCATCTATTCTATATGCAAATTAACGACGAACTTAAAATGAGTTCAATAATTAAGTTTTATTAAATACTTAAAGTTAATAATTAACCCCCATCTCCTTCCGTGGGTGTCGTAAAAGGCGACTAAGGGATAAGCGGCTACCACAAGCCCTGAGGAACTACACCAACTAAAATAATGGACTCGCCAACCCGCTTGGCGAGCGTGGAGTTTTAAGGCCTTACATGTCCATGAGAAGGTCCACGTTCAGCATTGGATACTGAAAGGGCTGGTTGCAAATAGTTAAAGTGTAAAGGCTCTAAATGTAACTTCATAATAAGAATAAATTTACACAAAAGTCGTCCGGGTACTGAAAATAAAAGAAAATAAGAAAATAATCAGGGTAGCATATGGACTTAACTAATCTGCATACATATGTACCATTGTTTAAAATGGGCCTTATCGGATCGCTTTAAAGCAGTAAGAATAGTTCCTATCGGACAACTTATTTCAAGGTTTACGAGTCGGTATGCACTTTTATTCTATCTACATTTTGCATCATTTAAAACTATAATGGTTTAGGTATAAGCGGAGACAATCACTAAAAATGGTTACTATCATAATTATCTAAAAACCTTAAAATTTTCTTTTGGTAATTAAGTTTTATGGTCTATGACAAATGATAGTTAAAACAAGTTTCAAGACCTTTGTCTGGACATAAAACAATTGCTAACTCTACAAGTACTTAGAACAGGTTTTAATGGTCACATATGAAATAGGCATTAACCCTGTATCGATGTTATAGACTAGTGGGTCAATGAAAGTGTGGTATTACTGTAAGGAGCTGGCTGGTGACTAACGTGTCGACTAGCCTGTGGCTTGTAGTTCAAGGACGCTGAACCGCAGGACGTCCACTCTACGCGGTCACGTGATAATGTGGATACGACTAATGTATTGACGTTTAACCAAATGGTTAAACCGATGGTTGGTTAGATAAATATATATACACCAATAGGGCCACTAATACAAAATAACCATAGAGCGCCAAAGGTCATATTGCTTGATGCTACTTTGCCTACATCTCAGACCTTGATAAAATTACAGCGTGTACTCGTACCTATGCGTATTTGGATTCGTAACAATCGTAATTTGTATGCGTAATGGGTTCCACTACGTAATTGAGTTCTGTGTTATATTAGCAATATATTTTTAAATTTTAATATACCTACATGTCTCAAATTTCCCCGATAGATAAATAAATAAATAAAATGAATCAATTACGAGTAACACACCTTATTGTTTATGAATAATAAGTATGTATAATAAATAATAAGTCATAAATAAAATTTCTATACATATATTGTTTAATTTATTGTAATTGAGTAAGAATTAGCACAACCTTATTTGGTTGTTTCAATTTGTATAGTAACCTGTTCTATTTATTACCTTTCATCTTTAAAGCGTTTAGAATGTTTATCGTGAAAGCTTTTAGTGAATGTTTTATTAAAGTTCTTTTCATCGGTTATAATTATATAGAGGGATTTCTAAGAGGCTTTTGAATTTTTTTAAAATCAATATTAGCGATTTCCAATACGGAACTGGGTTTAGAACGAGAGTAGACGTCGGATGTGCCTGTTTTTGTTTCAACTAATCTCAAGAACTAAGTACGCACTCTATTTTGTTGCTGTTTTACGCTGAAAAATTATAGCGTGTGATTTTTATGAAAGTCGATCCAATTATTATGAAAGCGTAGTTGGCCAGTTTAATAAGCTGAATGTATATTACACAACAGCTTAAACAATGCATATTGTGTCTTGTCTGTTAGTGGAAAGAAAAAACAATTTTGAAAAATAACGTTTTAAGAAATCTTCCGGAATAAAGACACAACCGTGAAAACAAACAAAATTGGATTAACTTAAATCCAGAGTAGTGTGAACAAAACAGATATATAACAAAACATGATGAATGATGATGTTATGATGACGGAGGTTATGATGATGTATGAACTGAATGGCTTGTGAAACGCTTATGAGGAAAAAACGCGATAAATTACAATTAAAATCAATGGCAATCAAATGTATACTGATATATACCAACTCATATGTGTAAACCACGTAGACCAACACCAGCATACTATGTATAGTATGCTATATTCATGGGTATATAGTATATACTATATTGTGGGATTGTGAATACGTGGGTATATAGTATACTATGAAATGATTTCTGTCGATTTTACAATAAAAAAGGATGTACCAATTGTGGCAATGCCATGTTGATGGAATTCCGTACTCGAGGGGAATGTAAATTCCAATTTCTTATCCTTGCTTTATTCACTTCCATAAGATTGCAAGGGAAAGGAATTCTTAAAGACGTACAATACATACGAATAGTCTAAAGCTCAGTTATTCGATTCCTTATATAAGTACGCCAAAGATCGCGATTCTAACTCCTCTAAAATTTAATTGTTTATCTGTATAAGAAGCGTTTACATATTTTTGATAACTGTATAAATAATTAAGAGTCCGTCAGACAAAACCAAGATTACCAGCTGTTACGGTTTTATGAATAATAAACAAATCATTTTGTCATCCACTTTGAATCATTGTATTTATTGAAGATTTTTTTTACATGTACTACAAATTGTTATGTCTGTTGTTATTGATTCCGCATGTTCATTCATTTATTTTATGTTATCTCTGGTATGACACATCTCAGAAATTGGGTCACATACACAATGTGCAACATAATCCATACGTACATATGCGAAAGTTGAATACGAGATAAGAAAATGTATCTAATCTGATTAAATCAATCCAATTAATCAATCAGTTAAAATATTTCCTACTATAAATTCAAACCAATAATAATTAGTATGGATGTAAATCTTATTTAGAAGTATATCAGTTAGTATTTTATTAGATATTACGTGACTTGAGTTTTGACTTATCTTACATTTGTAATGTGTTGTGACCAGCAAAAAATCCGAGCTGATTTATTCAGAATGTTTTGTATACCTATTGTAAATAGCGTGAGTATTATTGTGTATTTTTCTGTGTGATAGAAAGCGTTCTAAAAACAGAAAGCTATCGTACAATAGCATCGTTCCTTAAACCATACTTAACGTCTGTCATAGATATCTTCAAAGAGATCTTCGTCTCCTTCTAATAGTGCCTCTCTGTTGGGGGTCGGTTGTCAGCTCGTCAGCTCTGCACACCTTGCACGATCTCTAGACAACCGAAACAAATCTTCGACATTGGCTATTCCCGTCTACTTTCCGTTTCTGCGCCACGACTTTCATTTTCTTCCAACGTGCCTTTTCCTCTCAACTTTTTCATCATAATGACTAGGAGAAGATGGTATCAGTCGTGTCAAAGCCAATCAATATGGTAGCTAGTGAATTATTTAAAGGATCAGTTTTATTAAATGCAATCCTATATTCGGAGCTCCTGCTGTACAAGTACATAGACTGTATAGTACAAAATGAAAGCCGAAAATCTCTATCTGTTAACAACACAATCGTTGTCTATCTATTTTGCTAGAATAAAGCCGGCAAAGTGCAATATAGGGTAAATATCGGCGAACGGCCGGAGCAGGCATTAGCGTTACCACGACAACTAGATAACTTGCTCGTTCTGGTATTAACGTCCGCGCCTCTTAGGCACGATATTAGTTCAATATGCCTGTTTATAACGCTGGTTGTGGTTTACCATCGTGGAATTTAGTGGCAGTGTTTTAATTAAAAGTGCGATCTGTCAAAGCTGTATGAGAAATCATTAAATTATGACCTTGTTATGTACTCGGTACTCGTTAACGGTATTAACTTTGGGATTAGGACCAAATAATCACTAATAAATAACTCATGTTAACTATTTACATTAGCGCGTTCGAAATCTCTAAAATAAATTTAAAATTAACTAGGGTTTTAGATAACACCTTGTAAAAGCTAATAGAAACTTAACTATTCGTGGTGGTTAACATTCTACCATTGTGTGTAAATGTATGTACCTACTCACATGTAAAGCTCACCTCGTGGCTTGATCTATATGTTGCATATGCACGTATCCTGTGTCCTAGGCCTTGTGACATTTGAAAGGTACCTACATTATAAATACACGACTATAAATATGAATTAAATGGGTTAAGTGCGTGCAATGTGTTTTACCATAATGACAGATAACACTACTTATATACGGTTTGGTACTGTCCCCACTGAAAATCCCCACTAACGTGGACAAATGACAACTAGCTACTTTAGTCTGAGCAATAACTTTGACACATAATATGTACATAACTAAACATAACTTCAATAAATATTGTTATTTAATAAAAGAAAATTAAGAATAAATTTCATAAATGTAACAGTATATGTTTTTATTATATTAATGAAACCTAAAAATATGTTTATATTTATTGGAAAGATTCTCCGTTACAATCTTCAGCAAATTCCATCCGCTTTCATAAATCTCTTGTAACCGAAACTTCTTAATTAAATTTTTTTTACCTTCATTCTTATGAGATATAATTCCCAATTTAAATGTATTATTATTTATTATCTAAGAAAAAATAACCATGTCTATTTCATTAAATTTATTTATTTTTTTATACTTAAAAATATAACTTATAAACGTTATATATAACTAATGTGTACACAATACAAATAATTATAGACTATATGTAGCTGACTCAGTGTAGAGATGATGAATATAACCATCAACCATTAAAAATAACTAATATTAAAAATCAACCATACTATTTAATAATCAAAATTAACGTTATTGAATAAAAATATCAACTTCAATCTGGGTTGATGACCTCACATTACGCTGCATTTAAATTTCAACTTTAAGGTTTTATTGTTATGGAACATTTTTGTACGCTGGCATATTTTACTTCCGTCCTTTTCCGACACGATAGTAGGTACCGGTGACCAGACTGAAGTTAGCCGTTGTGAAGAATATTCAAAAAGTTAAGTGCATTCAATTGCTTGGCCTATCGCTCTTAAAATAAAGCACATTTTTTATTTATCCGCTGATTTACTGTTGTCGATATTTTTATTCTAAACTAAGTGAAGTGATATTTTTATCAAATACGTAGGTAATGTTATTGGTTGGTTAGTTGCGCGTCCTTGTTGTTTTTATTAGTTGGTTAGTTGTAATAAGTTCATTGAATTTAACATGCATAAGTAGTGTGCGGGATACGTGTGCACTTACACGTAGAGTGCTCGTGTTTGTACTTCGCACCAACTGGATCGCCTGGGGGGTGTGGACTGTACAATAGGTTTTCCGTGAATATTCTTAAATAAAACAACTAGGCTTTGTTCTTCAATAGAGCCGGGGTAGCGCAGAGGTACTTGTTCTTCTTCTTGTTTTTCTTCTTGTTGTTCTCGAAGTGGATGCCGCTGCGGAAGTGAGGTTGACCGGAAATGGTCCGCCTTTTATTCATTTATTGGCTTCTCCAATTACGGGCTTCCCCCACCACCGGTCAATGACGGGCTTCCCCCACCACTTGTCCATGTATGTACCCCTCCCGCTACCCGCGGGGAATCATTTATTTACCTTTTCCTTATACACGTATTTACATTGATCCAATAAGATCCTAGTATGTCCTCACCTACACTATCCACCAACGTTTTATCCTGATAAGTACGCAAAGACATACCAGAGATCACTCCATTATTAAAATATACAACATACCATAAAAACTTATAAACTAGTTGCGAAACTAACTATATACATATTTGTATAAGTACCCTAGCCTTATGTTTCGTCGTTAACACTAGTTGCGAAACTAACTATATACACATCTGTTATAAGTACCCTAGCCTTATGTTTCGTCGTCAACAAGTAGAATATTCGACTTTATCATCATTAACATCAACATGTTTTAGGTACTTGAATAAGAATATTAACTAATATTTTCAACCAATAAAATTATCGATATTTTTTTTATCAATTAACTATTAACTAATAACCAATTTCAACCATTATTGCCATCTCTAACTCAGTGGGTATCGGTTTCATTAAAGCAGGTATGGGCAACCTTTGACATGTTGAGGGCCAAACTTTAGCGTGCAAATACGTTCGCGGGCCGCGTTTAAAAGTACTTAGTGCATTTTAAAGTAGTGATAATATTTTTTGCGATAGATATTAGACATGAAATAATACGACAATATTATTATAGTACAATTTATTAAAATAACAATATGAAATTTAAAAAAATGGTACATTATAATTAAATCGTTAAATTTGCAATTGTTACAAACTACGAAAGTTAAATACACCGAAATCAATGAGACACTTGAGCTTGAATTTGGGAAACTAATCCATCGATATTTGGATTAATTCCACTGATACAAAGACGTAAAGAATTTTCCAAATTATCGTCAGTCAGTCTTGTACGATGTGTTGATTTATTAACTTTCATCAATGAAAAGAACTGTTCGCATTTATAAGTACTGCCAAACGCACAAATCAATCTTCTTGCGAATTTTCTAAGCTGCGGAAAATTGTCTTTTTCTAGGTATTTTTTGTAGAAATCGCACAACTCTACGTCTTCAAATTTGGATTTTAGGAGTGAGTTTTCTTGAATCTCGATCAACTCCATTTGTATTGGAGCATTTTGTACATTATATTTTGTAGGAGTAGCAAATAAACTGAAACAGTCTTCCATGTTTTTGAAGTCGCTAAATCTGTTCGAAAATTGTTCCGACAGTAACTTGAGTTCTTCAGCATATTGAGCATAAGCAATATTTTCATACGCAGAGAGCGTGTTGAAATGGTAACTGTTACCAGACAGCATCTGTGACTCCCACAAGCGTAGTTTGATCTGAAACGCTTTCAAATGGCTGTACAAATCATTTACTAACTGTCCTTGTTTTTGAAGTTTCAAATTTAAATCATTCAAATAGCCTGTAAGATCGACCAGAAATGCTAAGTCACATATCCATTTTGGGTCACTTAATTCAGATAGTGGTTTATCTTTTATTTTCATAAAGTCTGCTATCTCATTTCTAAGCTCGTAAAACCGTTTCAACATTTTTCTTTTGCTCAGCCATCTGACTTCACAATAATATGTTACGTCGTTATATTCAGCTGATATTTCATCCAAAAACGCCTTGAACTGACGATGGTTAAGCCCTCGGGATCGAATAAAGTTGATAGTTTTTACTACCACATTCATAACATTCTGGAGTCGAATGGACTTAGAACACAAGTTCTGTTGGTGGATAATGCAATGAAGGACTATCAAATCATCTTTTTGCACATTTAATTCTGTTGCTTTTTCATTCAAAATTCCGATGAAACCTTTACGTAAGCCGACCATAGAAGGTGCACCATCAGTGCATACTCCAATTAATTTTGACCATGGCAAGCCAAAACTTGTGAATACCTTTTGAACTTCAATAAAAATATCCTCTCCTGTAGTGGTTACTTTTAGCGGCTGTAAAGCAAGCAATTCCTCAGTAACAGTGAACTCCTTATCAACACCTCGAATAAATATAGCCAGTTGAGCTGTGTCAGACAAATCGGTGCTCTCGTCTAATGCTATGGAAAATGATTCAAAACCAGCCATACGGTCAGTCAATGTTGTTTATATATCATTAGCCATCATTTCTATACGTCGAACAACAGTTCGTCTTGACAAACTAATTTTTTCAAATTCATTTTTCTTTTCAGGACACAAAATACCGCAAACTTCTAACATACACTCCTTGATAAATTCTCCTTCGGCAAATGGTTTTAATGCCTTTGCTAATTTTGAGCTAACTATAAAACTAGCTTTCACAACATTATCAAGTTGTGTTCTTTGTTTATGAAACATTTGTTGCTGTTTTTCCAAATTTGCGGTAAGCTTCTGGATTTTGTCTGTTCTTAATTGTCCTGTCAGTGAGTGCAGCGTAGCATGCTTAGTTGAGTAATGCCTCTTTATATTGAATTCTTTCATTACTGAAATGGATTCATTACACAGCAAACAAATAGGCTTACCATTGTGCAAGATAAAAAAGAATTCTTCAGTCCATTTTTCTTGAAACTGGCGACCCTCTGTATCTACTTTTCGTTTCTTTCCACCAGACATCATTTTTGTTTACTTTTCGTTCAATAAACTTAATAACAAACTATAGTTAGTAACCACTCAAGATGCACACAAAGTCACAAAGCAAGTTGACGGCTCGAGCAGTTCGCTAGGATATCGCTTGTCCAAGTTATCACCTCGGTAGCTCAAATAAAACTGAACTAACGTTCGGGCCATCCATCCGTTTATATATAGGCAAAATGAAGGAATAATCTGGAATAAACTAGTTTAGAATAATTGAGAAGCAATAAATCTTTTGATGTGTCGCCCGTGAGGCGGCAAACCTCAAAGAATTTGATCGAGCAAGCCGAGTGGCGGCGATTATCAAAGAGTGAGGCGGCAAACATCAAAGGATTTGATGTTTGCCGCCTCACTGTCACTCCCGTGAGTATAAGTACCTAATGTAATATTTTTTTAATTGGGTTTTTTCAAAATGTCTCGCGGGCCGGATCATATCTTACAGCGGGCCGGATCCGGCCCGCGGGCTGGTTGTTGCCCATATATGCATTAAAGGCTCCAACAGAATATCAGCGCTTCTCCTCGATTGGGGAAGCAATATGCTGAGTTGAGCCTATTCCTTGCCCCACCATGTACACACTTTTTCTACTACATCACTATTTTAATCGTTACTTTGTTACTGTCTGTGGTGACAACTAAATTTATTTTCTTTCTTTCTGTCTTTCTAAATTCTTAGCATTTTTGCTTATAATTGGGTCTTAAATTTTTAAGTTAGTGAAAGTGAATGCATACAATCTAGTAGCAAGTATTGTGCAACACATCTCACTTGCCTCAGGTGTCAATTTGATGAATGCTTGTATCAGGTGTAAATAGAATGGCGACAGGTTGCCTTTACCAAATATAGCATTCAAAATTAACACAATTAATTCGATACAGTTTTATTAACATAAATGGAGCGTGGATCAAATACACAGATTGACAGATTGTATTAATATTTAATTGTAATTGTAATATATAGTCCTCAACAAATTTGTTGTCACCTGTCAAAAGCTCGTATAGTCCTATTAGTCGAGTCAATGAAGCTTAAAAATTCCAGAACAGATGCAATTTTGATGATTTTTTTTATTATTATTTAATATTTGAAAAACAGAAACATTATCGTGGGAAGAAAATATTTTAACTCATTTTTTTGGTAATTTAGAGATTTTCTATATTAAATCTGATTTTCGACGAAAACATATTACCCGGGGGTTTTTGGGGTTATTATATAATTATAATACAATATTATAAATATGTTGATATGTCAAACGAACGATGTTTATATATATATATATATATATATATATCGCATGTTTCAATCTTTTGGGTGGGATGGCTCAGGTTCACATACGATCATCCGATAGGTCATAAGCTGGCCTATCGACAGTTTCGATTTGGCCACCTTGGCCATTGGCTATCCTGTATAAGTTTAATTATTATTGTTTGAACAATATAAATAACTATGTCCCCCGCTACAATGTTTCTGATTTTGAATAATTGATAATAAGCAAAGAATTTAAAAAAATAACATCAAAATCGGTTCTGTTCTTGAGGATTAAGAAGTTAAAACCTTCATTCGACTCGACTATATAATTGATATGTATAATTTAGTAATTATATTGTGTGTGAACCACCTCGACACGCTCTAGTTTAAAACAACTACCGAAATCATTTTTCGAATACATTTTATTTATATTAGTTTGACAAACTCATTACGACACGACACTCACCCGTAAAAGTAACGGGTCTTTCAAAAAGGACGCTCTGTTTCAGTCATATTTGACAGTAATATTTATTCAGCGTCACCATTTAATCATGTGCCGTGTGGTGTCGGCCGGCTGTATAATAGCTCTACCCCATCTCCATCCGTGGGTGTCATAAAAGGTGACTAAACAGCTACCACAAGCCCTGAGGAACTACACCACCTCTAAAAGAGTGCACTCGCCAACCCGCTTGACTAGTGTGATGTTTTAAGGCCTTATTTAAGGCCTTGCACGAGACAATGTGCATGAGGAGGCCCAAGTCCAGCAGTGGATGCTGAAGGGGCTTTTTGCATTGCATTGCATTTAATCATGGAAAATTACACGATTCAACAACGCGTGGAAATCATTAAACTTTACTATCAAAATGACAGCTCAGTCCGTGGAACATTCCGTGCGTTACGTGGAATTTATGGTCAGAATAATCGGCCTGTTGTGTTCGCAATTCGACGTCTAATCAACAAATTCGAAGAAACCGGGTCAGTTTCCGATCGAATATCTGTAGGTCAACAAAACGCAACGTCTATCGAAAACATTGTTGCTGTTCGGGACAGTGTCCGTGAGAATCAGAGATAGTCAATTCATAGTCCTGCGCAAGCAAGTTCTTGCTGTCTTTCTGCGACTTCAACTTGGCGAATTATGCGTCGGGACTTGAGGCTTTATCTGTATAAAATTCAATTGACTCAAGAACTGAAGCCGAATGACCATAGACAGCGCCGTACATTCGCTGACTGGGCTTTGGAGCAATTGGAAGTGGACTCTGCTTTTGGCCGAAAAATAATCTTCAGCGACGAAGCCCATTTTTGGATGAATGGCTTCGTTAACAAGCAAAATTGAAGCGATGAAAATCCACGGGAAATTCAAAAGCGTCAAATGCATCCCGCAAAACTAACTGTTTGGTGTGGATTTTGGTCCGGAGGCATTATCTGCCTTTACTTCTAAAATCCCAGGTGTATGAAAATCAACCGCAAACAATTGTTGCCTCAAAGGTCAACATCACCCGCGTCATTAACAAAATCGATCCTGATTTATGCGATAGTCATCGTAAATTGTACCTCCAAAATGCGCGTCACTCAACATAGCCGTGGCCGCCATTTACCCGATAGGTTTCATATTCCACAATTAATGCTATCGATTGACCTTCCAAATAAAAAAAAATATAGTATCGATTAGTATCGATTATTTTATTTTAATTTAATATCTCAGATTACAAAATCCACTAAATGTGTTAGTAAAACGTATCATAGGAACTAAGTGTTAGTAGATATAACTTACAAACTAATGAGATATGTATGAGTCATGCGTATTCATCAGGCATGTACACAGGCGAGAGGATGCCTACATGATCAACACCCTCATGCAGTGCCTGATTATCGGACAATCGTAATCGTCCGCTATATCGTTCAAAATACTGTTGGTGACACCTCGTCTTGTTTAATAAAGAAGCGATTTTCTTAAGCATAATTGCGTGAAATCCATCAGTTCACGTTTCAACAAATATATTGGATGCGCTGCAGAAACGGGGCCGCCCCAACACCACCCTGAACGCATATATTGAGCTATATTGAACACGCAGAGCGTTGTAGCACCCTGCGTGTAGTTGGCCCATAGGGCGCTCGACTAGAAAGATTGACAGTAAGATTTATCGACAACTTATTTTATTTATATTTAAAACTAGGCGCACATATTGAAACAACCTTTAATTCGTCATTCATCACAAATTATGCTAACGGTACAATAAGAAAACAAGCATAATTGTTATTTATCATCGTAATAATTGTTGTAACAAAATTTTACCTATACAACATAATTACTTATCCTTTGTAAATACTGTTACTTATTTTTTTTAATTTCAGCTCTTGTTGCTAGTATTGCGACATAAGATTTAAGTCAAATTTATTTATTTAATTTACAGAGAATTCATTATTAAATGCATTCATAGAGTTATTTATATAGAGATTATGGCATATCTTTACTAGTTGAGAATTTATTCTTTTTATAAATATTGAGTTAATGCATTTTCTTGTTTAAATTGTCGTTCGTTGCGAAATTTAAAACGTAACATTTGTAGAGTTCAGAATAGTTCTCTCGTTATTATGATTACTACAGCGTTACCGAACTGATAATTACGGCTAAGTTTTGTTTGCAAAAAATGATGGTCTTGACTTCAGTTGCGTAACAAAAACTGATTCGCTCTTATATTTAACAGGTCAATGTTAGATTAATGTTACACGTGAATGGTTATGGAACAATCTGATAACTTACTCGTATACCTCGAAATAAACTTGTTGCGTTATATGTACAATATATGGTATAAAATATCATCCCAATCACCCATTGCACTTATGTTGCACATCTTATATTATGCCTAATAACATTATTATATTTTCTAGCTATTATCTAGTTTTTTTTATCAATATACGTGTTATACCATATAGGTAAAAAACTCTAGTCTAGGTGCAACTTTGTTTTACGGTTCATGCAAAATGAAGTAAGTCTTTAAAATTAAATTTAGAAAATCCGACCTCTCCGACGGCCTTTCATCTCCTCAATGTAAATACAATTTTACAGCTGAATGTATTGTAATGTATTGTAATGGAAATGTAATTTGTGTTATAGATTTGCAACTGTCTGTAATGTTTAATTAACAAGGGCACCAATTTTATTTGCTTTAACAAATTGATATGTACACATACGGCTAAAACAAATAGAAACATTTAGCTAACTGTTTTCCGGTCTTCATTCTTATATTTATTTTTAATGAAATAATTATAATAGAAAGGCAAGACATGTTTAACTACGCATAAAGTATTTATCTATATAAACGGGTCTTAACGCGAATGTTTACCTTATTTACTTTACTCGACGTTTCGGTTGGGTTGCACCAACCATGGTCACGAGCTGATTGAAGAGGCGGATAGTTGATGTATAGCAGTTTCATCAACTACCCGCATTTGGTCTTCATACTTCGGAAAGTTGCGGCATACAATACAACACTCACAATATCAGAAGTAGCGTCAGACGAAAAATCTATTAAATTTATTAATCACTAGAATCCATGTCGAGGACAATTTTTATCCATCTTCTCGATTGAAATTTCTATGTTTTTGATTTCAATTGCTTCACGCACAATCTTGGAGAAATAGTGGCGAATCAGTGGAGAGGATTTTTGGACTATGGAGTTCTATCCAGTGATTGATCCCGGCGTTGAATACATGGTCCGCTATCGCCGATTTATTCGTCTGGCGATTATTCACCGCTGCGATATGTTCTTTGACCCTTTAAATAACCCTTTTAAGACCCGTTTAAATAGAAAAATATGTGTGAAAACCGCGAAAATCTCAAATATTATACGCACAAAGTACATTATATTATAACTAATCTTTTGTTCCCGACACCGCTCGCTTGCTGTACCTACTGATATCTCGTATACTAAATATTTTCGGAAGAAATAACCTACACTATAGTAAAAACCGCATCAAATTCCATCTAGTAGAACCCAAATTATAAGTGAACAGACAGACAGAAGTTGCGTTTTATAATTAAAAGATATATTTTAATACTACTAACCTTTTGTTCGCAGTTCCTTTCGCATAGTACTTACACTGACATCTTGTATACTAAAGCCTTGCGGAAGAAATAATTTACACTATTTTATTTATTTATTTACTCTTTTTGCACTATATTGTATAGAGGCGGACTTAATGCATTATAAGGCATTATCTACCAGTCGACCGTTGGTTAAATGTGACAAATTAGATTACTATTATGTGACTATCTGATTACTAATTCAGATATTAATATTTATGCTGTACTTTTATCATTACAAATCAAAGTAACACAATTTGTACCTACCTAATGCCAAAATCATACAATAGGTTATGATTTTGAATGGGTTAAATCGATTTTAACTTTAAACTTAATTAATACATTCTAAAAGTTAGCTTTATCTCGTGATCTCAATGGCATTGTGATCAAATGATACATGCATTTTTGTAGCCATGTTTTGGTTAGTTGGTGGACCTGTGGCTGCAGTGAGTTAGTTCGCCGCGCCGCCGGCAATGAACCCTGATCTGCTTGGTCTATCAAATCGAAGGCTGACAATTTGCGATCGTATCGTCAAGTAATCTGTCATGTAATTTAACGACCCGAAATGTTGTTATTGTCAGAAAGGGCGATGGTAAATCAACATGCAACACGGGGAATCAACACTAGACATACCGCACCTCAAGTTATTTATTTATTATTTTGTCTTATAATTTAGTAAAAAACCTTAACGCTTTAGTGGTTACAATTTTTTGTAACGATTGTGCTACATTGTAATTCATAACGAATACGTTGTTACTAATTTTTAGTCTGTGTATGTGGGGTGCTGGGACGACATACATTTTCCTATTATCCTTTGCTCGCGGTCGGCAATAATTGGAAAATAATTTGGAGCGATTTAGTTATTTTGATATAAGCGGACTTAATGAACGTGAATTTGCAACGTAGTAGGTGTAATCAGGCCATCGAGACGACACGATGAAATATTCAGAACTCTTTAGATGGCAACATATATTAATAATATATTTCTTTTGTATCTATTGATTATATAGGTTTGCAAATTGCATTGATCACAATGGATGTAATGTTGAAATGGTTGAAAATGATTACGGAATGCTATAAAATAAATTATAGTTTAGACCAGAATTATCTATCTACGGCTCGAGTGAACTTTGGTCCGGTCGCTCTTCCATTTGGACCTGATCCTGGCCGCATTTTCCTCCCAGTTGCGTATGCCACTTTTAAGAACTGAATTATAGTTTTAGAAAATTATAAAATATCAAGCTTATTTTGTCCTGACTATAATGAGGGTAAACCGCTCTATTTATTTATATGCCTCTCTTTTCTCGTGCCTATTTAGTCATTTTTAACTTTAGTCAGATTTGAAACGCAACTAGTTTAAATTTAAAATTTTCAATTTAATTCAAATCTAACACTACTTTAATGTATTGATTACAATTTAATCAACAGATATGAAATTTGTTTTCATTAATGCGTTGCCTAGCCAAAAAGTAAACACCTGTGATATGACCTAGGGAGACCCTAGTTAAAGAATAAAAACACGTATGCCACGGTCTGTACTAATATCCCTGTCGGAGTACGAGTATTGATCGTATCGACACCCGCGACGCCGCAATTTCTAATAAATTAATAACAATAGCGTTTCATTGCGAACATGATAGACGAAGGCTTTGCTTCAGTCACATTGCAACTGTGGGCAAACGTGTGCCTTTCACTTTTTAACATGAATTGTACATGATGAAGCGCGGGCAATTAATGATCCGATTTTACATGAAAAGCAAGGTGCTAATTACTTATTTCACCAGTACCCAGTCCCTATTTACTTTATTCATGAGATTTGATCAACAACCTAATAACTGAAAATTATAAAAAATATTAAGTAGGTACCCATTAAAGAAACAATAAAGAAAATTTGAACCATGAATAAAGAATACAAAAATTTTGAAATAACTCATAGGTATAAGTAAGGTCATATGAGGTCATAAGTAAGGGATAAGTGAAAAATTTTGAATAGTAAAGTGAAAAATGAACCAATAAATCCGTATTCATGTTTTCATATTTAGGTGCTATGAATTGGAGCGCTGAACGCTTGAAAGCGAAGGTTAATAAGGGCTTCTAATTGAGACTCTTAATTGAGCTCTCTCGGAGTTAATTGGCCCTGATTATACTAGAGTGAAGATTAATGGCAGATAAACCAGGGAGGGTGTAAACTGAGTTGCGGATATGGAGCGAGATTGGTGGCAGTTGACGCCAAGACGCCAATTATATTCCATTCCGGAGTGCCTGGCGGCGGCGGACTCTAGGGTTAGTTACCACCTATTTGTAGACCTTAAGAAACGTTTAAGGCGTTCTGACATTTATTGTTTCAAATATAATAAGATACATTTTCACTTCGAGTATTTAATTTTTTCTAAGAATTTCAATTATTACCGTAATCTCGTCTATAGCAACAACATTGGCACGTATAATGAACATAGTGCCAAGCTAGCAATTAAGACTGAAACAAATAAAATAATTACGTAAGTAGGTACCTATTAACGTTTTTTTACCGTTCTTTAATACGTCGTTAGTCATCATAAATAACCTATAACTGGGTTTCAAAATCGGGTCTATCTCATTTTATAGTAATAGTGTAATTTGGCAAAATAAACTCTCGTATTTAGTATTGGTTTTGAATGCTCTAGCGATTTGGTATTTACAATCAGAAACGAAGGAAGTAAATGTAAAGTAAATCCATCCCAATAATCCAAACTGCAACACATATTGTCACATAAAATTTGCTCACCGTAACATATTCTAAGGTAAAACTGTATTCTAAACCAGTTTCCTGTTTCTACGTCATCACCGCGCCTCCAACGCTCATACATTATTAATTGATTACGTATAACGACGCATAATGAAGAAAAAATGAATACATATGTAACAATAGATATTCTAATCGTATGTTAAATGCGCAACGAATACAATAAAATATAATACAACAATGTAAATTTATTTGTTCCCCTTCTAAAGCTCTCGTGTGAGGATAAAGAGCGGATCCGAGGAAACGAAGCATAAACACAAAGCAAATGAAATGTATACAAATACGACTTAAATTTTCCAGCAAAAGGAACTAGAAATACCAGGAAAATAAGAGCGCCTTCAAATGGATTAATCTTTTTAGATGTTAATAAAAAAAAATCGAATTTTAGCCTCTAATCAAAATACAAATACCCAAATTTCGACTTGTATATTATTATCAGTTATTATTGTGAGGCTCGTTTTATTACGTGCTTGTTTTACAATTCTTTGTAGTATAGATACCTAAATTAAAACGAATGAACCTTTAACTGGAATTGGTAAATAGAACACGTTTTTGTTGGAATAAAATACCGTGAAACAGTTTCATGTTTAATTTTGCTACTGATTCTACTTACAATTAGACAGTGGTGGTTGTTTAGAGTATTCCACATTAATTAATGTTTGTTCTAATAAAATTGACAAATCGTATTAGTAGAGCCGAGACGAGTGGTTGAAGCCATTGACCAACCTGGTGACATATTATCAAGCAAAATGATATCGCAAGTTCCGCATTTCGCCAGTCAAAATAATAAAGTCCATTGTCTGGTGGTTAATGAACGTAGGTCAAAGTACATAGTACATTTCGGTAGTCAAAACAACGAAATAGTTTATTACCTAGTCACTAGGTCCTAGTGGATAATAAACGCAGTGAGGCGAACGATAACTACAACTTTACATATGTAAACAATAGGAATGTCATTGCAGCAAGTCATTTACAATGGTAATTAATCTGCGAAGTGTATCAGGAATTGACGCGAAGGTCAACGCGGATAGGTCACCTTCAAACTCGTCACACGAATGTCAATTACCGTTCCTCGTGATTTGTTTCCGGGGCCTAATGGTTAAATAATATGCAGTCTGATGTCATCATGGCTCTCTCTCTCTGTAGAATATGATGCTTCTTTGAGTTTCATAAACATTTTCTACGTTTATGAAACTGAAAGAAGATGAACACGAAAGTGTTTTTGGTAGATTTTGCGATTAGCTAATGTATTTTTTTATTTTTTTTCTCTAATAGAATCTCATCTCAAATAAAAGGCTTTTTAGTTCAAGGGATCTAGCATCATAGTAGCCAATAGATTCGCCACCACTTTTCTAATTCCTTCAATACTTACATCTATACTATAATACATATAATAAAGAGGTAAAATTGTGTGTTTGTATGTTGGAGGTAATATCCGGAACTACTGAACCGATTTCAAAAATTATTTCACAAATAGGAAGTCTAATATAGGCTATATTTTATCTTGAAATTTTGGAAAAACAAAAACCAAAAAAACTTATAAACCGAAGCGAAGCGAGGGCGGGTCGCTAGTTGGTTATACATTTATATGCAACAACAATGTAGGTACCGTAAATTTATGTCCATTCCTCATTTTCTTAATAAAGAATGGACGAGTAGGACATTCGAGTAGGAAATCCAAAGGGATATAAGTTATCACATGTTTTGGAGACAATGTCGTTAGTGTTGAATCGAGATGCATAAATGAGACTCAATGAGGATGTTGTCAATTTATTCCATCCATCATCTGAGAAATTACGTACCATTTCTGATTGTAACGTACAATCAGTATAACGCGAATTTTATACAAAAGGTTCTTTGGTTGCTACTTTTAATAAATAACGGAAATGTGATGTAAATTTGAAATTGAATTTTTATTGTATTGGGCCACATTTTGAATGGAACCAAATTTTATTCTTGTACAATTTTTTGTTTTGTGTTTGTCTCGTTCTTAATGTTTTGCTAAGCGTTGCCCGACTTTGTCGTTAGTCTTGAAACTACTTGACCCGAATGCTTTCTCAACCTTAGTCGAAAAAGCATCCAGGTCAGGTCAAATACCCACGTCACAAGTGTGAGTGACCATGTCGAATCATTGGTCGCCAATTGAAGCGACTATCCGACCTATATTCCTTATGAGTTTATAGCCTTTTAGCAATGACATTTGTATAGAATATCATTGTCTTTTACCCGAAAAGTTTACAGTTGTGGTCAACTAATTAGGGTCAGGCAGAACTCGGGACAAAATTTATTGTTCAGGTTCCTATATTTGTTAACTGAAATGGATATATATCATCGTCTACTATTTGCTGTACGTTTGAAGTGCCATGGCTAATAGTTATTGAAAAAAAAAACTCTATTTAAATCTATAGATAGAAACAAATCACTCTGCTCGATACTGCGTTTGCTATCTGGCCATCTAATTAGGAACATTTAAATGCTTGTGTTCTAATTTCGAAATTTAAATAGTGAACAATTTTTCTCCTCACATTATTTCATTTTGGCGCCATTCTTGAATATTACATTGTTATTGTACACATTTTCATTGTAATTTTCAAAATAAAGATGGGTAAAAATAGGAGCTGTTATGTGACAGTGTGAAAAGTAATAATTTTTTTTTATCAACGTGAATGGCCATACCGCAAAATAGCAGATCATCTAAATTGTTCCAAAAATATGGTTTACAATGCGGTGCAATATTTCAAAACGCGTAATACAAGTGAAAGTGTACCTAGAAAGAAAAGGCCAAGAGAAAAAACCTTGCAAGAAGATCGATGGATGGTCTTAATAGTCAAGAAAGTTCAGTGTTAATCAAGAGGGAAGTACTTATTTGGGGCAGAACCAAATGCTGGCGTGTCACCAAGGACCGTACGACGACGACTAGTGGAGGCAAAGCTGTTAGGAAGAGTTGTTCGAAACCTTTGACGTTTGTAAGGAAATATGAACATTGGACCTACTCGCAGTTTAAAATAATTAAAATATTTATAAATGTCATTTCATCCTGCATCCTGCAAAAACAAAAAAAATACAAATACACAAAAAGCAACTCAAACACGGAGGCGGTAATATAAAAATTTGGGGCTGTTTTCGGGATTTGGAGTATAAGAACACCTGTAAGAAAAATTGAAGGTACCCTTGATCAACACCAATATTAAAGGGAACCATGCTTTCTTATGCAGAAGAAACTCTCCCTGTCATATGGATGTTTCAACAGGATAACTACCCCAAACATACAGCACAGTCCGTCAAATCCTTCAGTCAGTCAGTGTCAGTACTAGATTGGCCCGCGAATAGCCTAGATCTACACCCTATAGAACATATGTGGTACTAAGTCAAGAAAAAAGTCGCAACTCAACGCACTACCAGTATAAACCAGCTTTATGATACGTTTCAAGAACCTTGTTTCTATAAAAACATGCCATAATTTTATATCGTCGATGCCGCGCCAATGTCAAACTGTATTCTATTGTTAGGATACACGTATCCTAACAATGGCAACAACTGAATACTAGATTGTACTATATTGAATAGAATTTTGTTTAAATTAACTATAAAGACAAGTTTGTGTCTGTAATTCGTTTCTGTTTATGTTATTTTGTATGTTTTCATATGTCCCTAATTAGTTGTCCAGTAGTCAAATAGTACGCAAGAATAGTTGTTTCAAGTTTCCGTAAAATAAATAACTTTTGTTCAGCTATTTCCCAGTTTTACTATATTTATATTTAGGACATTAGTGTACCTACATGTCAACATTAACATAAGCAACGAAGTCCTATGAATAGATAAGTTACACGCACTAGAAAAAAAATCTTACACATTTAGTACTAGTGTCGTTAATTAGCCGACGACGACTGTATGTCGTACATTATGCATTTGTATTGTTTCTTCTCCAGGGAATGGCATTCACGATAGAGGAGCGGCAGGCGCTCGGCATCCACGGACTGCTGCCGGCGTACGTCCGCAGTCAGGCGGAACAGGTCCAGCTGTGCAAGCTCTCCATTGACCGGTATGAGGACCCGCTCAACAAGTACATCTACCTGATGGGGCTACTCGTAAGTGTTTGATAACCTAATGTAATTTCATTATCACTTTTTTACAATTTAGATCTTAGATCATTTTAGTTGTAAGTTGATATTTTGTGGCAGCAAGCACAGTCGACCTCTTCTATCAGCAGGTATTGCACACGCATTGCATTGCACATGTGCGTTTGCCGTTCATACATCCTATTTATTCGGTTACGTATAGTTTATTGCAAATCAACATGGGCAAAAAACCTTCAATTCACTTCAAGTATCTACCATTCAGGTTTTCTGCTGCATAAACAGCTATAATCAGTATAATTCTTCACGCGCGGAGCCGTCATCATATCACGTTATTTAATTTTATTAATGTAAATATTTGTAAGATAATTATCTATATATTTCTTAATAATAGGTAAAATATTGGTAATATTGGACTTATTGTATAATATGAAAGTGACAAATATATTCGATGTGAGATAATCAGATAACACATATGGAAATCAAGGACGTCAAGTGCTCACATGGAATGCTAAAAAAGAAGCAATGGCCCATAAAAACTAAGATATTAAAAGATTTTGGTGTACTTATGATTACGTTATGGTTATTTCCCATCCAATTTCAAGGCCGTTTTAATAGTTGCCGCGGTCTTATAACGGCACTGGACTTATGTATTTACTCCAACTACCAACATACAATATATTGTGTGTACAGACTAGGGATGTTCCGAATATTCGTATTCGTTGTGGCGAATACTCGCCGATTTTCAATTATTCACATTCATACTCAAATTCGCCATTTTCTAAACGAATAGTAAAAGCCCAATGTGAGTAATGGGTAAAAGAGGATTTTTATAAAAATAAATATTTTAAAATTAAACGTTTAATTGAAAATCAGTTACGTAACTAGGTTTTTTTTAGTTTAATTTAATGTTTGGTGGGTACTTAACTTTAGATTAAACTTAAAAAGTACTAATTAATTGAATTAAAAAATTGCTTATAGCACTAACATTAAATTGGACCAAAAATTACTTACTAATTTTAATATTGCTTGTGTAGTAGTAGGTACATAAGGTACATTATCGTATTCGTGAATATTGAGTAAAATTATTCGTATTCGCGAATATTGAGGAAAATTATTCGTATTCTCGAATCCTCCTCTTTGCTATTCGAAACATCCCTAGTACAGACAGAGTAACGTTACGTACTACTCTGTACACATATTGTTGCAACATGCAAGTGCATTACGTACGAGTAGATATCTACTATGATATCTTTGCGCACATGGAATTGCACAGCTAGAGTATAGTGTTGTCCTGCTTAAATTACACTGTGAATCTACTTATGTTTGAACATAAGTACCTATGTTTTTCTTATCCAACTTGTGTCTGATAAGGAAAATAATATTAAGTTAAACTTTCTCATTTTCCAAGTAATTTATGAAAGCGGATATTACTTATTTGCTCAAAAGGCGTACTCTTACTTACCTTATTAAATTAGGTTATTAAATTACTTACCTTATTAAAGAAGAATTATGTTTATGATAGATACAAAATTCCCTGCTGAAAATTCGTAACTTGCTTGCTTTATTAAATTAGGTACTTTAAACGGGTATTTTGTTTACATTTTGACAACGTATTCCCTTGCTGAAGATTTGGTATTCGTAAAAAGAGGTTTGTTGATTTCGCCAAAACCAATAACAATGCTGTAGAATGGTTATTAATGTGTCCAGGATCGTAACGAGCACCTGTTCTACCGCTTCGTGGGCGAGAACGTGGCAGAGATGATGCCCATTGTATACACACCCACCGTGGGCTTAGCCTGCCAGAAGTTCGGCCTGGTGTACCGCCGCCCCAGGGGACTCTTCATCACCATACATGACAAGGGACACGTGTACGACATACTTAAGAACTGGTGAGATGATTGTTTTAAACATTTCATTTACTTTCATTTGACGTTATAACTTATTAGTTCAAATTTCCATTTACATTATTTCTTACATTATTTTCCATCTCTGTATTTAAGTATATATAATAAAATTAAGTTAAACACATTTTTTTTCTTACCAACATGGTAAATTGAAGCGGTGTAAGTACCTAATAACATCTTAAATTGCTGTGTCTAATAGCCTAGTGTATGTTTCTTTTGGAATACTATTGTCACATTTTCTAATTGAATGAATGTCTTATTACTTTAGTAAGTACTATTAACTATTCTGTGCCACTGCTCTAAGTTCATTGTACTGTATTGGTAGGTATATGTTAATATTGACCGAAATATATTTTCCTAAAAATATCGAGACACAGAGTCCAATTTGAAATGTCCTGACATAATATTCAATAGGTGCTTTCGTTCAAACATTGTTCAGCCTATTATTGCTCTGGATATCGATTTTATGTAGATGTACATTGTGAGCGACGGAGCAACATGCAGAGAAAATGGTGTTACGAGTATATCGACCGTCCTCGCTTGGCACTAAAACACCTTCTTATTTTAGCTATATTAAAGTAACTCAACGTACAGTAATACATTATTATGAATTAGGCTTTAAATTGTTTACTGCGGGGACACGACGGCTTCCCCTACAACTTGGAAGCTTCTCGTCTGTCCTTGGACAGAAGTGGCCTTCAAGGAGTGACATGATCGAAGATCTTTTACAAAGAGCTTTTTGATCATGGTAGCGTAGCGAATGTTGGTGGAATAAGCTGGCATGTAACGAGTGTTTTATTGTAATCAGGCCTGAGTCTGACGTGAGAGCGATCGTGGTGACCGATGGCGAACGTATCCTGGGACTGGGCGACCTGGGCGCGTGCGGTATGGGCATCCCCGTGGGCAAGCTGTCACTGTACACCGCGCTCGCCGGCATCAAGCCGCACCAGTGCCTACCCATCACGCTAGGTGAGTTTTACGACTATTTTCAAATCTTTTACGCGTCAGGTAAACTTGATTATTCGCGTTCAGGGGCAGATAATGTTACAAGATTTACACAATTTGCCTATATTTAACTATCAGGATGAGTGGTGGCAAAGCAGGTGCTGACAGCTGGAAATAGACAATTAATAATACCCTTTTTGACATTACACAAGACAAACTTGTGTAATGTGAAAACTGAGTCTGCTTGAGCGGGGCATCAATTAGCAACGGTTTTTCCAAACTGTGTAGGTATAATACCAATAATACTTACATTGAAGTGGTGGAGTAATCAGGAACTCATCAGTTTCATGATGATTATGGATTAATTAAAAAATAAAGACTGTGAATAAGCAAGTCATAATGAATAGGTAAATACAAGTTTACCTACTTTTCTATAGTAGTCTGGCGGTGACGAAAGCAAGCAAAATGATTGTGCGAAGAAAATATTTTTTTTTTCACATTTAGCTTAAATTTACTGTAATCTAGGAGTTTATAGCTAAGACTATAGCTTTATTGAGGGGGAGTGCACGTTGCAATCCAATAGCCACTGGGCGCGCTCGACTGGCCACGTTACCCTTCTCTCACAGAAGACTACCTTGAAATGTACTGCATTTCCCACTTTATTATCTTATTTCCCTAATGTACGTACTAGTTTCGGTAGTGGGTGAGATGTGCCAGAGCCCATCCCCATCCTATCCCTCTCCATTTTCCCAACCCTTTCTCCAAATCCATTCCTACATCTCCAAAGGTAGGCGCGCATCCCGGGATGCGCTAACGTTTGTCATTTTGGACGAATATTGGCATGTGCCGCGAATGTCTATGAGTGACAGTATCCATTTACCATCAGGTGGACTGTATGCTCGTCTGCCGCCTTCGTACATAAAAAAGACTAAAATAAATACTGTCGGATGCAACTTAGTACAATGCTTCGAATATAAAATCGACCACTAATAATAGAAGAGAGCTGTTTTTCTTTATGCTCCAGTCGCTTCAGTCCACCCACACTTTAGTGTGCAATACTGGCATTGCATGAGTGACATTAATGTTCCTTGAAAATTAAAAACATCTTTTTAATGTCATCTAAACAACATCGATTTGGAAGAATATGAAGAGTATGTATGTCCTTCAAGCGCTCTTCGGTTTGATAACTTTGTCCCCACTGACGATCCCCGCTGGTGGGGACAGTGGCGAATTGTAGACAAAATGATTACCGTTCTCCCTACTGCTGATGTCAGTTAATTGTCAGATAATTAGTTTTGTGTTCGAATTTTCGTTGTCCTCACTAAAGTTGTTTCGGAATATCCTATGTAAAGCCAGATTAAAAAATAAATAAACTGGTTGTAATGTTAGTAAATAAACTTACTAGTTCTAATGTTAGTAAGTACAATTAGGTTATTTCGTAACTACTATGTTTTTTCGTGTTTATATATTTTTTTCTTCATTAGCCATAATTTACCGTTTATTAGCTAAAAACAAAAAATCTTTCAATTTTGACTGTGACGCCGAGTTGCGCACTAAGTATCTTACTTGTAATGTTGACTGTGACGCCGAGTTGCGCACTAAGTATCTTACTTGTAATGTTGACTGTGACGCCGAGTTGCGCACTAAGTATCTTACTTGTAATTTTGACTGTGACGCCGAGTTGCGCACTAAGTATCTTACTTGTAATTTTGACTGTGACGCCGAGTAGCGCACTAAGTATCTTACTTGTAATTTTGACTGTGACGCCGAGTTGCGCACTAAGTATCTTACTTGTAATTTTGACTGTGACGCCGAGTTGCGCACTAAGTATCTTACTTGTAATTTTGACTGTGACGCCGAGTTGCGCACTAAGTATCTTACTTGTAATTTTGACTGTGACGCCGAATTGCGCACTAAGTATCTTACTTGTAAGTTTGACTGTGACGCCGAGTTGCGCACTAAGTATCTTACTTGTAATTTTGACTGTGACGCCGAGTTGCGCACTAAGTATCTTACTTGTAATTTTGACTGTGACGCCGAGTTGCGCACTAAGTATCTTACTTGTAATTTTGACTGTGACGCCGAGTTGCGCACTAAGTATCTTACTTGTAATCTGTGTAATTCATTGTAAACTTAATCCTTTTGGGTGGTTATATTTGTTTGTATATAATATACATATATTATTTATGATTGTGTGCACACATATGTGGTTTAATTGTTTTATTAGTAACATCCACATTACGAGTACAACAAAGAAAGTAAAAATACAACGAGGAGAAGGTTTATATACATTACGTGGCTTGTGTATACTATAATAAGGACAACGAAAATTCGAACATAATACTAATTTCCTAACACAAATCTATTTACTGTTGTCCCCTCTGACATAAGTGGAGACAACGGTAATAATTTTGTCCAGAACTGGCGTTGTCTCCACCAGTGTGGATTGTTAGTGGGGACAACGGTACCCAAACCTCTTCATATTCATCAAGTTCATATTATTGAGACCATGTTCATGAAGTAACACATGGGTACATCTGCGGCAGATGTGGGCACGAACAGCGAGACGATGCTGAACGACCCGCTGTACATCGGTCTGCGGCAGCGGCGCGTGCGCGGCGCGCAGTACGACGAGTTCGTCGAGGAGTTCATGCAGGCGGTGGTGCGCCGCTTCGGGCAGAACTGCCTCATACAGTTTGAGGACTTCGGCAACGCGAACGCGTTCCGTCTGCTCGAGACGTACCGTGGCAAGTGCGTATATGTAAATGCCTACTATCGCACTTTATGTGCCCAACGCAAGAAGTACAATAGGCCCTTATTCACAGTCACTTTAGGACAGATTATACCTATCCTAACTTTAGACCATAAAATGAATTGCCTTATTTTAAATCTACCTTTTTTATTTTTGAGGTTTCGGTTGGTTTGTCCGACTATTCCAGCCTCATAGGGAGGCTATAAAAATAAACATAAATAATTTCGCATTGTGAACACACCACACCATCACGTGATCTATAGCAATTCAACCGCGTCATTCGTCTTAGATTTGCTTTACAACATTGTATTTGCAGTTACCGCTAGTTAGCAGCCTAATGAATTGGTGAATTGGTGTTTCGGGAATGAGTGAAGGAACTGCGATCTTCGTTCCGGATAAACGATCGTTGCAGGCAATAAATTCTACACTTTTAAATGAAAACTGACACACAAGATGTGACTGACCATCCGGGAGGGAAGGGACGCAGCAGGCAGGACCATCCGCTTCCGTGCGGTCTAGTCTAGCATCTAGTTGCGCCCGGAACATTAAGGGCAACAATAAATCAAACAAAATGTGTCCTACGTTCACTTTGCTTGGAACCCCGTACAGTATTCTGTGCGAGGACCCATTGAGAGCTGCCATAGTTTGCTTCCCTTTGTATACCATTGTAACTTTGTAAGTTATGTATTTATATTACTTCTCATCGCACCTTCCAATGTATCTCTCTGTTTAACCCAAATATTACCTGCTAGAGAATGCATTATAAGGCATTAAGGTCGCCTTTCTTATGATAATGTGCAATAAATACTTTACCAAATTAAATACCATCAAGTCAGGTGACTACCTGTAACATCTAGTTTTTTCTGGAACTTGTACTGCTTTCATACAGACCAGACCGTATTCTGTGTGACGACCCCTCGAGAGTTACCATAGTTATCCCTTTCTATACCATCACGTGGTGACTGCGTCAGGTACTGCACGTTCAACGACGACATCCAGGGCACGGCGTCGGTGGCTGTGGCGGGGCTGCTGGCCAGCCTGCGCCTCACCGGCAAGACGCTCTCGCAGAACACCGTCGTGTTCCAGGGCGCCGGCGAGGTAAGCTACGTGTACACTATTACGAGTAAACATCAAATTTGTTTCATCTAGAACACTGTATATTTTAGTTATTAAGACTTTGTACATTCAGCGTGCTAAAGTGGCAACGGGTGGGCAGTATTCACGGAGTGTTGCTGTCCACGTGGAGATATTGGAGTGTTGTGTTACCTGCACTTGCTTTGTTAATTTGCTCCAGATTATTTCAGTTGTGAGTGTTATTATCGAGCTATTCAGATAACTTCATTCATAGGAACAACGATTCGTAGTTTGATATAAGTTCTTAATATGAAATATGTTCTTTAACTTAGATGGTACATACTTTAATTAATTTTTTATAAGATTGTAAGGTGCAATCTGCAGACATTGATAGCAGTGTGAAATCTTATGAGTAGTTATCTATTTTAAACACTCGACACACCTGCAACTTTATTTGCCTTATAAGTATATAAGGCATGTTCTCACTTACTTATTCCTGTCCCAATTTCCCCTGATAAGAGAGTCCTTCTCACTTACATACCTAAGTATTAATCTTTGTGTAAGATGAGAGTAAATCTTGGTGACGTTGTCAGGCGTCGCTGGGCATCGCGGAGCTGTGCGTGATGGCGATGAAGGGCGAGGGCACGTCCGACGCAGAGGCGCGCGCCAAGATCTGGATGGTGGACTCCAAGGTATATTTTTTATTTATTTATTACACCTTTTATTTATTTAAAGAGTCGGCCAACCAAGCATTCATGTAAACCAAGCAAGCGAAGCGAGGGCGAGTCGTTTGTTGAAAATATTTTTAGTGTATATTCTTGAATTACCATATCATCCACGAAAGGAAAGTATTTTTTGTTTTGTCGTTGAAAGTTATATAAGTTTCACGAGCCGTATCGAACAACAAATTAACTTTGATTTTTATGATCTTAATTACGATAATCTTTTATACCAATTTTTAATTGATCGGTTAAGAAATAGCAGTTTGTTGAAAATATCCTTGAGAGTGTTTACGAGTGTTAGAGAAAGACGGATAGGTTACGTTCATAGGTGTACGAGTTGCAGCTCGTACGATAGTATCTATTCGTATTCACAAGATGAGCTCTGAATATCGTGCGCCACGTTAGTGAGCTCATCGATTTTGTGTAATTACAGGTTTGAAAGTGGCACGGGGACACGAGCGAGCCGTCATTCGTGCATTTTACAACGAAAACTTACCTACTATATACTACTACTGTAATACTAACTTTAATAAATAATTTATGTCAGGGTCTGATCGTGAAGAACCGTCCCGAGGGCGGTGTGAACGAGCACAAGGAGAAGTTCGCGCAGAGCCACGCGCCCGTGCGCACGCTCGCCGAGGTGGTCGACGTCGCCAAGCCCTCCGTGCTCATCGGTGAGCTATCAGTCTTCACAAAACCGTGTGTGGACGCACACTGAACTACTTACCATTTATTTTCAGGCTACAAATAATCCATATTATCATTAGTGTTAGTAACAATTTTAACTTATATACTATGTTAGTCCTTATTATTAGGATTTATATGTTACAGTTAATACCCGTTTTCAGTAAAAACTAGTTTTGACTGAACGCCTTCGTTAAAACTAGTTTTTCCTAGTAAAACTAGAATTTACTGACAAACAAACCGCGAATCCAGAAACAATTCAGTTTGGTAAGGTTAGAACGAGATGGTTAGAAAGGTTACGCTTCGTGGTATTTTTTTATGCAACAATGCCAAAATCCATTCTATCCAGAAACAATTCAAGCGCGTTCGCGATGTGCCCGGCCACATCTTGAGCTGGTTTATCCTAGTTAAAATTAGTTTTAACTAACATTCAAATTTGTTAGTCAGTAAATTCTAGTTTTTACTACGAAAAACCAATTGTAACAAAGGCCTTCGGTCAAAACTAGTTTTTACTGAAAACGGGTATTAACTGTAACACATATTTATATTCGTATATTATATACACACATATATATTTCACATTTTTGGCACATGTTGAACGAAGCAACGTGCGCGTCCGATGTCTCAATATCGGACCGTCCACCCTCCCCGCAACCACCCTCATCAGCTTGTTGACAATTACATAATATGAAATACTTGTTTATAAAACGTAGTAGAGGACACCAACAAACCTATCATCGAAACGTATCAAGTTTTAAACGAAGCCTTGCCACAGCTTGAACCGGTGCAATTGTCGCTCTCTCATTTAGCCACAAGGCGCGAAGGGCATACAACACAAGCAGCAGTCACCAAGTTTATTCTAGCTTTGGCTGCTGTGTTATGACTGTAGTGAAGTTAATTCGAGGAAAAGAAGTAATAATGTGAGGGTAGGCGTAAGTGACACGTAAGTGACAATCAATGACAATATTTTGTAGTAAATGTGTTGTTGCTTGTTGCGCAGGCGCGGCGGCCATCGGCGGCGCGTTCACGCCGGACATCCTGCGCAAGATGGGCGCGCTCAACGAGCGGCCCGTCATCTTCGCGCTCTCCAACCCCACCAGCAAGGCCGAGTGCACCGCCGAGGAGGCCTACTCCTACACCGACGTATGTACCCACACTTACACACCGTCCACTTACAGCCTACACTCACAGAAAATTACACTAAAATGCACTTCCCACTTCATACTATTCTCGGTTTCGTGTTTCAGTAGTGTATGCGCGTTCCGACAGACAGACAAAAATTCTAGAGTACACTGCAATACATTTTTTTCAAACAATATTTCATGTACAAACAGGCTTTGTTACGATTTTATTATATGTATAGATTTTTGCATGATGTTTTGACAGTGGAATTAGTATTTACTTGTAAATAATGTCTCCTATATTTATACTCACATTCGGGCCAATAAATTATTAAGTTGTTCTATGATTCCATCTGAATGGAAACGTGTTTTAACATTTGAATTTAAGGCGAAGCAATAAAAAAATGTATTTTTTAAGATTTCACTAAAACCTGAGAAAATAGAATTAAAAATACAAATATGCTAAAAAACTAAAGATTATTTTCCCAGATAACGTGATATATAAGCCCAGATACGTGATTTCTTAGGGGAAGAGTGCATGCTGCATTCCCACAGCCGCTGGGCGCACTCGACTGGCCACGATACCCTCTCTCACAGAAGACTACCTTGAAATCTACTGCATTTCCTAAGTTATCGTATTTCCCCTATGTACGTACGTATTTCGGTAGTGAGTCAGATATACCAAAGCCTATTCCCATCCCATCCTCTCCCTCCCCATTTTCCCATTCCATTCCTTAATCTGCAAAGGTAGGCAACGCATCCGGGGGCATGCCAACGTTTGTCATTCCGGACTGATGTTGGCATGTATCACGGATGTCTATGGACGACAGTATCCACTTACCATCAGGTGAACTGTATGCTCGTCAGCCTCTTTTTTTCTATATATATATATATATATATATATATATATGTGTGTGTGTAGGACCGCGCGGTATTCGCGTCGGGCTCGCCGTTCCCGGCGTACCGCGCCAAGGACGGGCGCGAGCTGCGGCCGGGGCAGGGCAACAACTCGTACATCTTCCCCGGGCTCGCGCTCGGCATCCTCTGCGCTGGCATCATCGACATCTCCGACGACTTCATGCTGCTCGCCGCACAGGTAGCTACTGCTGTACATCGCCGTCACTGTTACCAGCCGCACATGCGCATTCGTTTGTGTATGAGGGATGGCTTTAAAACGCCTTAGTGGTTATGTAGCCTTTTGGGCCGCACCTTCAAAATTCGGCGCGGTCGCGCGAACGCCCGGCACATTCCGAAATCGATTTTTATTTTTAAGTGATCTTTTAGCTATCGCTTACAAGGAAATCTAAACTGTAAGGAAATTTATAACAGTTTGGTGCCGTTCTTCCAGAAATTAATGTATTGTTACTTTGTTACGGTTTTACCCATATAAAACCGATACTTGACTAATTTTGTAAAGAACAGGTCTCAAATTTTTTAATTTTTATTTAGCAGTGAAGATTGATAGGTACTTACGTCTAGATTTATGAAACGTTTATAGATTGATTCCGTTTCGAATGTAACATTATAAACCATGACTAACCTTTGAATATTGTCTGGGGAAGGGAAGGGGGATCCAATTGTGCATTATTCGACTGAAACCGTTAAAATATATTTTGGCAAATAAAACAATCGTAACGTAACCCGTAGCAGCTAGTTTAGCAAATGAAAGAACTGTTACAAACATGTAATGTTTTGTTATCCTGTCTAAAATGTTCGTAGCGCTCGTTACTCAGAACGGTGCCTAGGCGACTAGGTAAAATAAATGATATTCTAGAACTGCACCACGAAAAAAAAACCTATTGTAAAAACTCGATACTGAGCAACTTATTTTCAAGTGACACGTTGTATATATGGAGGGCGTGACATTGCAGGCGCTAGCGGAAATGGTGAAGCAGGAGGATCTAGAGCAGCACGGAAGCTTGTACCCCCCGTTGGAGACCATACAGGACTGCTCCGTCAAGATCGCCAAGAAGATCGTTGAGCACGCCTATAAGACTGGTAACTACAAATACTATACATACAAGCAATCGTATCGAATGGTCTTCATATCCGTTTGTCACCTTCCACCATAAAATGTAACTTGATTGTTCAATGAAAGTTTTTAGACTTTATGCTTCTTGTACGATTTACATTTTTCACATTATGCTAAGTATACGTCCTTTTATCGCAAAACGTCCCATTCGCAGAACGTCACGCTGAAAAAACGTCCCATTCGCAAAACATGTGCTATAGCTTCGTAGTAATTTCCGTATTCCTGGTTCATATAATACACAAATGTATAACATAAATTTATGCATAATGTATAGTTTGTATACTGTATATACAATGTATAATTATGTATACGTAATTGTGTAAAATGGAAATTATTACGAAGCTATAGCATATATTTTGTGAACAAAACATTATACAAACGGAACGTTTTGCGAATGGAGCGTTTTAGAGATTGAACATTTTGCTAATTGGTCACCTTGCCTACTTGGTCATTTTGGTAAAATGATTACCAAAATGTTCCTTTTACAGTACACTTCACAAATGACAGTTTACATCAGCCTGTAACATCCCACTGCACTGGATACAGTGCACTTGCAATAAATAACAAGGAATTTCAGATTACCCCAACCGTCCCCATTATCGTCCACTGCTGGACATGGGCCTTCTCATGCAAATTGCCTTGTGCATGAGAGATGTAGGCCTTAAATGGTACGTACACTGGCCAAGCGGGTTAGCGAGTTCATTCTTTTACTGATGGTGTGTTGCTTATGGGGAGCAGTTTTGTTATTCCTCAGTCTCCTTTTACGACAACCACGTGACTCACGGGGTGAGAGGGGGTAGTGCTATTCTAGTCAAACAACACCACATAGTACTGCAATCAATCCCCCAAAAAGCCGTCAAAACGACTAGGTTACCACGACGAGGTGGCAACTTGCTCTTTTGTGAAAATGATGGCTTTGTGCATGATAGATAAAGGAATGATATGAGTTTTTGTTTTAAGAGGTATCAAAATCCGGTATCAAATTGAGCTGCACCCTCTTCATCCCCCACATGGTTTCTGTCAGTTACAACTGTTCAATCAAAACTGTCAGTTTTAACTGATCGTGTGTTTCGGCTATAAGTTTTTGAACCGAGATATAAATATGCAGGCTGATGGCCAGGGCTACGATCCACATCATCCACCGACTCGGATATAGTAGGAACCTAGACCAAAGTAATTAATTGATGGAACTCACACAATAACAACAACGGTAACGTTTCAATAATTTAGAATGTAATACTGATAGTTAAGTTACACTGTTAATCGTAATTACGAATTTATCTAAATAACCATCCGTCGCAGACTAGCAAATCTAGGTCACCCATATTAAGACTAAAAACCCGACAATTCTCTTAATTACAATTGTCACACACATTTCGTTAGCTCGCGCTGGCACTAGATAGCGGGAGTGTCGAGCGCGTCTCAAAATTAACTTGGCGCCGTCAAATATGTGGTGTGTGTGCAGGCAAGGCGTCGGTGCAGCCGCAGCCGCTGGACACGGAGGCGTTCATCCGCGCGCAAATGTACGAGGTGCGGTACGCACCCGCCGTGCCGCCCCTCTACACGTGGCCCGCGCGCGCCGGCGTGCCTAGCGTCGACGTCGTCTAGTCGCCGGCGCGCCTAGCGTCGACGTCGTCTAGTCTCCGGCGTGTCTAACGTCGACGTCGTCTAGTCGCCGCTCGTCTACAACGTCATAGATGCTTCCTGCACCTTTAGGTCCATAAGGTCCAATGTATCAAAATGACCGGAGTATCATAATGTCATTATTCGTAGCGACCAGAGTATCAAAATTACACAATGAAAGCAAAAAAAAAAACAATTACCTATTAAACTCATTCGATATTTTGGATTTTTCGTATAATTGGACGTTTTGATACTCCGGTCATTCTGATACATTGGACCTTATGGACCTAAAAGCTCCCGCGGAAGTTACTGTCGGAACGCAAGTGTTGTAAAAATATAAAAGTGCTGCGTCAGCATTAATAAACCTTTAAAATTCGAGCGTCAAACGTATCTGAGCGTTATAGCTAGAGTCTTTACGTTCAAGGGTTTAAGACCCACAATCGTTACTGTGACGCTCAGGAGCGTATATCGGTCGGCTTTTAAAGATTCATTAGCGCTGACGCAGCGCTCTCTTTCGATCAGCTAGAGCCACTTTCCTGAATATCCAGTTGAAATCAAATTTCCCGAAAATCCATTCCCTGAATGTCCATTTCAATAATAAATGTACATCATAATATACAATATACACAGGTCAAATAGAGAATTTCTTTTTTTGAATTCGTGTGTTCGTTCGTTTGAATTCGAAAATAACATAATTTGTGCTCGATATGTGAATCCTTTGTATGTACTTATTGAAATGGCGTTCCGAAAATGAATGTTCAATGAATTGGATGTTTAGAGAAGTGGACCCAATGCACCGGAAGAATCATCACAAAACTGCGTAGACGCCATTAATATTTCTACCTATTACTATTGATATATGGAAATTTAATATAGTAACTTTCTTCACCATCCTGATACTGTATTAACTTTTCGTTCTCCTAGGGATAATAATTGGGCCCGCTTTTTTTACTATATTAAGTATCTATACTATATTTTGTTCAACATTATTTTTGTTTCTTTCTGAACAAATATAAAGGTGTTTTATACCGATATACATTGGAATAGACTTATTAAATTCAAATATATATACATAATATGTGATATTACGCATCAGTCGCTTCACTGGATGTTGTCGTCAATCGCATTCACGGAAACAACTATTTTATCATTTCAATAAAATTTGTCACAGCGAACTACTTTAAAAATTGCATTTATACTTAAAATTGCGAACTGCATTATATGGTTTTAATCAATGTTATTGATAATAGAGGAAATTTGAAACATGCTTTTAATTTATGGCGAAATAGCTCACAAAACTCATCTCGAGGATCATAAATCTAAATTTTTTATCCCTACAGGCTCATTGAATATTATTTCGTGTTAAAAATAAATAGCAGAGGCCTATTATGTAACTAAACTCGGTATGTGGAACTCCCTTGATGTGGGCTAATGAAGCCTGTTTATATAAATTTATAAAACGCTTTTTATTAAATCTTTTTCAAACGTTGTTTTTTTTAAAAGACAAAACACTAACGTTAACTACAGTCTTGTAATTAAAGTTTAATTGAAATCCTCTATTGCTAAGGCTATCTTCGAGGGACTTTAATATATTCTGGAGAAACACACACATACAAGAAAAGGTTATGACAATGTTGCCGTTAACGAGGTGCGTTGTAATCTGTTTTCCTTATCATTTCAATTTGTAAAGCGCTTGAACGTTTTATTTTACGTTAATTTTATTTTATTTAAATTAATTTTACGTTTTATCTTATTGTACTTAAACTACGATATCGTATGGTACGGGAACACGAGTTTTTATAGTTGCCCTAAAAATAAAAATTAACAAATAAGTTTTTCCAACATATAATTAATTGTAAATATCTATTTCTTATTTATGTTACGTTTCATATTGTTTAATTATTATTATTATAGATTGTTGCTAGTTACGCGGCATTTATATGTAAATTTTGAAATAAAGTGATATGAGTATGAAATGTGTTTTTATTATTTATTTGTAAATCGTAACAACAAAATAAAATCAAGGTCTTTATAGACTACCGTTGATTCCTTCCTCTCAGCATTATATCCTCATTACAACTCCTAAGTAAGAAAAATACATTTTAATCATATAAATAAAAATAGTTTCGTATTTTGTTTTTAGAATCGATTGTAAAAACCTTCAGATAATCCTGTCAATTATTATGGTTTGTTCCACTTGGATCCCACTTTTATAGTTGTGGCGATAGAACTATCCAGAATTATAGTTCTACCCATAGTACTAAACGGATTTTTTTTTCCGTTGAGTTCTACTAATAGAACTAATAGTTAGCGCGGATCAGAGCCCAAAATGAGTATGGTACAGTTGTGATTAATGCTAACTTTTAGGAACAAGTATAGAACGAATGATTCCGTCCATGGTATTTTGAAAGGGTCTCTATTCCTGCCAGGGTCCTGGTATTTTGAAAGTCTATTCACTATGTAGTGTTGAATTTGAATTCTGATTAGACCGGTAAAAAGTCGTTTAATCGCAAAAAGCAGAATTGGTCTGTTCACCGCTATAAAGTTATTGGTGTTCCTGCCAGAATAAGACATTATTTGCATTTAAGACAATGCAAATATCCAAGGAGTGTTGCATTGTTTTGTTTTTTTTACTTTTACTGTTAAACAGTAGTCATTTTAGGAAAGAAGTCATTACGTGGGTATTAAGACCAATTAGTACAATTTTTTCCTTAATTTGATCTTATTAGTAATCGTCTTAGGTGCTAATCGTAGAACTCGTTGGGGTCATAATGCCCTCCTTAATGTCTTATTACTAAATTGTCTTCTTCCTAAAATATCCTGAATATTTTGGAGTGGAGATTTTAGGTAAAGGAAAAATGGACACTAGGAAAAGTAATTTTAGGAACGAACACTTTAGGTTGGCCGACATTTAGTAAAGTAGACAATTTAGGAAGAAGACATTATGACCCGGTGCGGTAGAATTTGACGGAATATGAATTATCAGTTTCTAAAATTTATTTGAATAATAATTCTATCCCATAAGAATAATATGGCGCATGTACACAAATAAAAGAGAGATGAAGACGGAACAGTCTATATTTCAAATAATATTTATATAAATACAAATAGAGAAGTACCGATTCACAACAAATTGCCTTAGAAAGGTTCGACAAATATCACTGATCAGTTCATTATATACACACGGAGGGCGGCCGGCGCGGCTCACCTGCTCAGCGAGTGCGAGCGCTCGCGCGACCCCGAGCCCTCGCCGTTGCACCGCGACCGGTCACTGCCTGCAACACCACACCAAGCTTGGTTAGCTCAACCAAGGAATATACCTCACATTTTTACCGACAGTTGCCAGTAGTGTGTTAAACAACGCTGAGCGCTCGAGCGCTAACGCCTTATATTAGTCCTATTCAACGATAACCGTTTTAGACTCGAGCTTTCAACTACTAGGGTTTAAGACCATCAAACGTTAAAAATTTGAACTATAACGCTCACTAGCCCTGAACGCTAGTGTCTTAAAAGTTTATTAGCGATCACTCTGGTCTTGAGCGTCGACCGGTCAACGCTCGTTTTTACATTATTTCGTTGCGAGTCTAGGCTCATCATTTACGGAGAATTTCTCGTACGGTTCGGGCGAGAATTTTGTATACAATTCTCACGTCGAAGATGTAAATCTCAATTGGCGTAAGATACAAGGCAGGATATTAAACATTAAAACGACGGTTTCTTAAGCCATAATTTGTTGTATAAACCGCTGTTTTCTTCGGGGACTTATTTTAAAAGCTATCAATTTTGTTATATATTACGTAGTCGGATAAATTCGCGGCATCTTTATAGTGAAAATAATAAAGATTATTGAACGGAATATTGTCCATTCGATTCGAATATAAAATATCCCATCATCGCTATAAAAATTTTGGAGTTTCTGAGCAAAAAAGTGATTTAAATGGTTTATACGGGCTTATATTATTTACTCCCTTGAGAATTTTATAAAGAGCGGAATAAATGATAATGATGTCCTATGTCTGGACTGTATGGAGAATGCATTAAAACTTCCCAAGCAAGGTGCTTAAATTTTTGTTTACTCATCAAAGATGTATGCGGTCGAGCGTTGTTGTGATGGAAAACTACACCTTTTCTATTCATTATAATAATTTTGGGCGTTTGTCTTCAAATACTTGTTTAAATTTTACTAATTGCTGACAGTAGACATCAGCATTAATCATTTGGCCATGTGGCAAAAGCCCGTAATACACAATATGCCTTTCCAGTCTCACCATACACATAACATGACTGTGTTCAGTGAGGCCTGGGTTTGGGATTATTTGTGATGGCACACCTCGCTTAGACCAAGATCTTTTTCGAACATTGTTATCGTAGGTGATCCACTTCTCGTCGCCTGTAACCAATCTCTTCAGAAATTGATTGATTTCATTACGTTTTAGCAACATCTCGCATATAGAAATTTTATTCACCAAGTTATTGTCATTTAGATCATGCGGCACCCGAACATATAGCTTTTTTACAAAATTCAGTTTATGCAGGTGATCCAAAACTGTTGAGTGGTGAATGCTAAGCTCTTCCGCAATTTGATGACCGCTTATGTGTCGATCTGCTTCAATTTTTTTCAATGATAACATCAATATTTACCTTAATAGGACGACTACAGCGAGGAACATCATTCACATCAACATTAAAATATTTGAATCGACTAAACCATTTTTTGCAGTAGTTTTAAATAAAGCACTTTATCCGTAAACACCACAAATCTCTTTTCGAGCACTAGAAGCATTCATACCATTGTAGAAAAAAAATTGTAAAACATACCTATCCAATATTAACTTATTAACTTCCATTTTATAATTGGTAAGAAATATTAAAGATTAATATAACTTTTAATTTCAGTTTGCCGCTATTACAAAAAAGTCAACTGTCAAACGGTATATCACTTTCCCGCCAGTAATCAGTGTTGCCAGAAATATAGCACGCTAAAGCCATACGTTCAAAAAGGCCGCGAACTTTTCCGACATCTTATTTATATAAGAAGATAGAGGAGAACAAAATGAAGTAGAACCGTATATGAAACGTATTTACGAAAAATGTCCCCTGCGCGGATTGAGATTTACATCGTCGATATGCGACCAAACATCGTGATATAAACTCGATGAATACATTGATCGTATAATGATAACAGTTGTTTATACGAGGGTGGATTGAAAAGGTCCGAGCCTAAGATATTAAATGTGATTAAAAAATAAAAACAATTACTACTGTCACAAATAACTGTCATTCTTATTAGCCAACAAGCAAAATTTCATTTGTCTGCTGTCAGTATTGTTTGATTTTGTGGAACTTTTCGTAGAGGGTTTTCAATCCTCCCTCGTACTAGGCAAGCGTATTCTGGAGAGATTTTTTGTGATGTACGTTCGAGAAACTTATGTAAATGAGACTAGAGTCGTATCACACAAATGATTTTCGATGAGAAGGCGATGAGCGAACGACATCGTTGCGACATCGAAAACGTTCGAAAACCGTTTGTGTAATATGGCTCCCAAGGCCACATTTCTATATATCACACATGTTATAGGAGATTATTTCTCTGTTATTTTAAGGTCGATTGGAGGAGATTTTTTATTGGAATGAGTCTGACCTTTCTAGTTTGTGGTGTTGTAATAGCAACACTATGGAAACGAATTCTTCATGGTGTTGCTATTACATTCAACTATCGATTGGGAATATGACTACGATTTGCCTAAAACTATCATATCAGATGAGTATCATCCAATTAATAAATCATCATCCGATTCCTGTGTCCGAGTAAAAACCTGCTCTGTATGGTTGGTTGTCAACACTATTGCAGTGTGCACAAAACCATATCAATTTTTAGTCTATCACTGGACCGTGCACATGGTTAACTTGATGCCTATTGTAAATTGAATTTGAAACAGCGATCGGACGTGTATTGGAGATTGATAGCAATAGCAACACTATGCAGTATTTGCCTTCAGACAGTTCTAAAGATCGTAAAATAGTAAAGTGATGTAGATCGCAGTGAATTTGCATCACAGTCGAAACATGGGAGTTATTCCGGCTAACTGACAACACACTAACTCTATAGAAATGTGACCTGTTAGGCTCCGATAATCGAAAAAAAAATCACATGTACATTTCCAGCCTTAGGCCGGTCGCGTAATTGTCACGCAAAATTGTATATTTTCGTCATATGGGTACCGGAAAGCTTTTTCGATATGAAAATATTAATAAGAAAATGTTTACACTTTACTAAATAACAGATCTTACAATGACCACTGCCATTAATTGGAGTAATTATTAAATTTTCATAGAATTCCTGTCTTTTTGAGAAAATAAAGTTATTCATAAGAGTGATTTGACCATGGTTTACACATCAAGGGGCTTTTTGTTTGTTGAAAAATGTTTCAGAGACCGGAATAAATGGTGGTCGGAGGATGCAATGCAGGCTGTGTAGAAAGGACGTGGTAAAAACTCAACCAAGGTCGGAAGTTTAATGAAATATTTTCCGGTACCCCTAATACGAATGTTGAATTATGAGTGCAGACAGTTGCGTCTGGCTAATGATATATATGTAGACAGCGCGAGCAACCAGTGAGCGAACAAATTATATTACTAATACAATACAATATCAAGAATTTAGAAAGCACAGAGTAAAACTGATGTCAAAAATTTAATTATTATAAAAAAATGTATTACTTTACATAGGTTTATAACTTTTCTGAAATGAAATGACTAAATAAAATTTGCCCACTAGTTACTCGATCTAAGTACTCACAGCATTGTACATAAAAATAAAATGTGAGTGAATCTTTTCACTGTCAATTTTCACAATCAAACGAGTGGATTGGAGTAATGTCAACGAGACTGTTACCCGCACAGTAAGCAAGCGGATCACTTATTAGGAACGATTGCAATGTTATAGACATGTATAAGTAAAATTATTGTAAGCGAACTGAACCAACAGCACACTGACAGCACAAGATCAAACGAATCCAGAGTAGTCGTATCTAGGGCTGCCATTAGTCTTTCAGGGCGTCCGGGGAGCGTCTGGAAAGGGGTTTCGATAGCATCCGGGGGTTTTTAATTTTGGAGACTAATTAGCGTATTCGAAAACGGTTACCAACATCAATATATTTTCAAGAAGAAGGACACAAAATTGCTTCGATACAAGTTGAAAGTATTCTTCAAAAAGGATGCATCGAATAAATATTTTCCGTGGTAGCGTTCGTATGTATGTTTCTAAGTTCGTTTGTATGTTAAATAAACATTTTAAAACTTTGTATTTTTTCAATAAATCTAAATTTTCAATAAGATACAACTGAACTGAACAAGATCAACAATTACTGTTTGTATTATAGACTAATATGCGTTTAAAGAAAAGAGTATTATCGATGTATGTAATAAAATCCCACCAGAGCCGTAACAAATATTTTTTGAAAAAAAAATCGTTGCAGTGTACTACGAGCGTTACAGACCCCAAAATAACAATTTTTAGAAGTTCTGTTTGTCTGTCTGAACGCGCATCACGCAAAAACCACTGGACGGATTTTAATGAAATTTGGCGTTGCTTGGGTTACTTTAGAGTACTTTTAATCCAGATTAATTATGAAGTTCCCACGGGAATCACAAGTTCACGCGAACGAAGTCGCTGGCACCGCTAGTAACTATTTGAACTTTTTTTAAGGGCAATATTTTTTATTATAGAAACTAGATTTTTTATCTGACAATGTGAAATATTCAATCATTGATATATTTGAAAAAAAAATGACTGGGGTTATAAGCTTAGATATTCTAGTTCTAAGGTGTAAGTTTGATAATTTTACAAATGGCAGCCCTAGTCATATCGCACTATGTGTTTCAATTTGTATAGAGAAAGAAACAAAACGAAGCCTTTTTATAGAAGCGTCTACAACGTTAAGTAGGCCTGACCTAAGGAACGATGGCCTCGTATACTGGTATCCTATAACAAAAAATGTAACATAAACATTGCGACACAATGTCGCAAATAATGTTAGACAAAAATATACCACCAATAAATGATAACATACGGTGGCAACTTTTTCCAAACATCATAACATTTGTTTGTCAATATTATCAGTATGTATATATTTTCCTGTTTGAACACTTGCTAGTCATAATCATTAATATAGTACAGTCGACCTTTTCCTATAAATGAATTTGAAAGATATTATAACTGAAATAAAAAAATAATAACATGATTGTATTTTGTTATCAAACAGGTCTCAGCGATGTCAGAACAATTTGATTGTATTCATTTACTATCTGTTCGTATTAAGAATACAGTGACCCAGCGCTCAGGACAGTAGACGTCACCTTTTTTGACCACATTGTATTTCTTATGCCGGCTTTACACTCATGCCGTGAAGTCACGGCCAGGATTCACGTCGTATATCGGTCGGGAAATTAAATATTTTTCGAAAAAGAAAATCATTGCTATGTATCCTTACGAACGATACAGAACCCGAAACGGCCAATTTTAGAATTTTTAACTGTCTGAACTACCACGCTAAAACTACTGGAGGGATTTTAATGAAACTTGGCATAGTCATAGCTTATGCGCCGCGAAGCCGGCAAGGGTAAGCACATAAGGGTTCTTTTTATACAGATCGACTAGAGAGTTCCCACGGGAATCACAAGTTCACGCGAATGAAGTCGCTAGCACCGCTAGTTATAAATATAAATTAATACACATTTTAGATTGAGAATTAATTATTAGTTATGTTTTTACACAATCTATACATATAATAAAATCGTAATATAGCCATGTCTGAACATGAAATATTTTTGGAAAAAGTGGAAAAAACATTTTTGAAATTTTTGTCTGTCCGTTTGTCTGAACGCACATCACGATATAGATTTTAATGAAACTTGACATAGTTATAGATTTATGGCGGGTTAACATTTAGGGTATTTTTATCCAAATGCATTGAAGAGTTCCCACAGAAATCATCCTAAAATTCGCGCGAACGAAGTCGCTGGCGCTGCTAGTTAATATTTTAGTGTTGTATAAGCTTATATAATAAAGCACTATAATACTGTGTTCACATTTTAGTAATAACTATATATATATTTCTGTATTTAAGTTTCCTTTCTATGTCAATAAAAATAGATAAAAATAGACATTTAATTATTTTCAAATATCGTAAACCAACGTGAACATGCCTTTATTTATTTATTTAGTCTTTTTGCACTGTATTTATTGCACAGAAGCGGATTTAATGTCTTGAGGCATTCTCTAACAGTCAATTGTCGGTTATAATGGATTAAATTAAAACCTTTGATAGTTCATGAGCGACTGTATTCTTAACGCGAACAGAGTATGGTACGTGTTCATAATATAGTTGTTCAATATATAGTGTGTGACGTGTGTAATGTGATGCGGCGCGCACTCACCGAGCCGCTGGTGGTGCGGCAGTTTCGTGAAGAAGGGGTGGCGGAGCGCATCGCGCAGCGTGATGCGCTGCGCTGGCTCGTACTCCAGCATGCGCGCGATCAAGTCGAACAACTGTCGCTGCTCCTCGCTGTTGTTCTGCAGGTACCTCTGCACATACACACACACTCACGTCAAGTAACATCTTTTTTTTTATATACAAGAGGTGGGCAGACGAGCGGGTTACCCACGAGATGGTAGTGGTCACCAGCGCCCATGGACACCTGCAACACCAGGGGTATGCGTTGGCGACCTTGAAGAATCCTATTCACAGCCCTATTAAAGAGCCCCATGTCGTAATTAAGTGAAAAAATATGAGTAGTTCGTTCTACAATTTTCGTTTTCGCTGCAGTGTCTTAAAGACCGCGCACTGTACGCGATAACTCTCTGTTGAGTAAGCGCAGTTGAACCGGCCTTCGCTGACAACGAGATGCGATGATAAAACACCGAAATTAACATTACATTGAGTAGCTCTTCAGAACATTCCCCATTATAGATTCAATTATAGATTGTTTAAAGACAAATATTTGTTCTGAATGGTTTTTGATTGTCTGTGTGTGAATTTCTAGAGCCACGAAACGGCGACTTTTAAAGCGGGTCATTATGCCTTATTTATTTAAAAAAGGCTGACCAGCTGATGGTAAGTTGATAAAAAAAAGTTTAAAGTTTAGGCTGTCAATTTTAGAGCCATTTTGAATCGAATTGGCACATCTTTTAAGTTAACCGAGATATAGACCCAAGCTATTTTTGTACTGAATTTCATTGCAATCGATTAAGTAATAAGCCTCGCAATATATCAACATATGTCTGTCAGTCCAAATATTTTTTTGGGATCAGAATGGATTGTCAAAGTCAAAATCGTTGTAATTAAAATCGGATTAAGTCACGCGTGTCCAAATGTAGGGTAGGTGAGTGGAGCGAGCTTGTTTTCAACAAACCCAAACAATCAAGGTTATGTGGTTATGGAACTTTGGGGGCGTTGAAAAAGTAGCTTTTCTTACTTAAAAGGGCTCCGAACGCAAACAATAGCCCAGGCCTCATGAGCCTTTAATCCACCCCTGGTTGTAATTAGTTTTATATGTACTATTAAAGATATATGTATAACATTTTGGACACTTTAGAACGACGGAATCTCAACTCGGACTAATTTTAAAAAGTGGTCATTAAATTTCCTAATGACTTTATCGTAAAATAGGTGTATAGTTCAATGTTTCTTGTACAATTTTATTTGTGAAACAGCCCGTATTTACAACAAAATATCAATTGAAATATTCTAAACCAGAAGCTTCTTCCATTAAACAAGTAGTGAAATTAAGTGACACAAAATTTATTCTGTATTCGTTCTATATTATTAATGTACGTATTGTATTGAGGATTTCAGATTACTGAAGCAAATTCTAAGATGCTAACAAAAGTTCTATAATATTGAAAGTTTTTACAAATCCTTAAGATAAACTCCAAAGTAATGTGCTCAGGTGTGTCTATGTAAAAGCATTTTCGTGTCAAAGTGAATAGCTAGGTGTCTTATCTCACTGACTCTTGTTAAGGGCACAGTAAACTTACCAATAGTGGTTTACACGTTTCTCTGACGTATCTGCCGGCCGATGATTTCTCATCCCAGTCTAATTTACCATGGTAGAAGTATTTGGTTCTAGTCTTGCGTGCCATTCTGAAATTAATGAAATTATACATTTAGAACTATTATTTCTAAGCCATATTCATTTACTTAGTAAACACTTATAGAACTATCACACTAACAATTTATTATAATAAAAAATCGTATTGAATTATCTTAAAAAATAAAGTATCCGTGGAAGGGTATGGTTACAAGTTCAGAAATAAAATGAAAAATAGTTCGATTCTTCTCGGGTGACATAACATATATCATCATTTTATTAGAAGAATTCGTATCTTGATACACTTGAGCCAACGTTTTTATACGCTTTTCACAAAAATATGGTTCAATCACTCCGTGATAGCTAACACTCCCTAAAAATCACTGAAGCAGTATAATGGCTATGTTACACCCTATTGACCAATTGAGCAGCTTCTGTAGAGTTATGAGCATAAACTCGATCATTCTGTTGGTTAGAATGTTCCTCAATGGTGAACATTTTCTCGTATGTAAATAAGATTTGTGTGTGAGCTCCGTTTGCGTACCGCCGAGGAAGTTGTTTTGATTAATCAACCCTATTTTTCTTTAAATTATCTGTAAGAAACCAGTACGACTTTTGTAAGCAGCAAGTCCTAAATCATCTTAAAATACGTGACATGATTCTGTGTTATATTCATCTCTATGGATAAAGTCTTTTACTTCCGGACGGGTTTTCTTTGGATTCTCTCCTTCACAACTTTAATCGTCTGTTTAGTACGAGTAGTGCGTGGACGGCCAGACCTTTTTCAGTCACAAACAGAGGACGTTTCAATGTATCTACCAATAGCCCGGTACACAAACATTCAGCTAATACAAAGTGGATCGACTTTGAAAAATTGCATTTGGCTCCATGTCTACTTTTTGTAATGCAATCTTACAGCAATACGGTTTTCGTTATCACCCCATGGCGTTAAGATAGTACATATTACCCATAGTACAATATTTAATAATGATTGGCGTTAAGATGAGTAAAAAACATTTATTTTTCAAGTGAGAATGACATATATTCCAAATTCAAATCTAATTTAATTTTCTTTATTTTATTGGTATTTATGACCAGACTAGATGTAGAAGATCATGTGTTTCTGACCACCTCATACTACCCCCTTTTACGAATTCAATTATTGAAATTACCGCGAACGCTTAATCTGGTAAATAAGTGAAATAAGGGCGATTGCAAATGGACTACTCAATTCAAAACGATCAAATTGATATTACTGCGTTTAATGAGCGCTGTTAGTGCTTTTAAACCTTAACCGTTTTAAACTCGAGCTATTAAGTAAATATAAGGGTTTAAGACAATCATGAGCATTTTAGCCTCCGGCACACAGAGCGCGGCTCACGTTGTGATATTATAAGGAATTACTAGCGGTGACAGCGACCTCGTTCGCGTGAACTTTAGACTGATTCCCGTGGGAACTGTGTGGATAAAATGTAACCTAAATATTAACCCAAGTCAATAGCTATAACTATAGCAAGTTTCATGAAATTCTGTTTAATGGTTTTTGTGTGATGCGCGTTCAGACAGACAGAAATTCCAAAAATGGTTGTTTCGGAGTCTGTGTCGTTGGTAGAGTGCAAGGATTGTTTCCGTGTCGCGCCGGTAACGCGTCGCTGCCACCCCGCATTATATTGGACGTCGTTCACATAACTCCATATATCATAATACGTGCCACGCCACTCGTGTGATGCTCACGCGTTGTGTGCCGGTGGCTTTAACGCTGGAGTCTCAAAAGTTCATTAGTACTCACTCAGCGCTCATCGCCCGTTTTGACAACAATAGGCGTGTCGTGTACCTACCTGTAGGGTATTGGTCCGAGGATGCGCTCCATCATGGCGAGGTGCTCGCGGTTGTCGTGCGTCTGGAACAGCGTGATGCCCAGGTGCAGCTCGTACATGATGCACCCGATCGACCACACGTCGCACGGCTGCGACCACCCCAGCTCTGCAAGCAATACATACACACACAATAAGGGCGGGCGCAGACTGTTTTGGCCGTAAACAGTTTAGCCTTAATAAACAATGGCATAAGTGTAAAGAGTAACGCACATTATATTATAGTCTCATTTTTAACAACAGACCGTCAAAACTTGTAACTTGACTTTCTTGTATCTCTTAAATTGTGAAAAATGTATAACTTCACTGTAAATAGGGTGGATCGAATAACCTCCTAGGTCGCCCTAGGCGGGCGCACATTAGCAGAGAGGGTACAGACGAGATTTTTTAGTCTTACCAGAGTCTTGTCTGATGAGAGTAAGACATCACAAGGGCAAGACATTTTGTCTTCGTTACCCGCACGTTAAAGAGACAACTCTCGGGCAACTCTATAAATTCGATGCGACAGTCGCAAAATGGAATTCAAGCAGATGGTAAACTTGTTTCTTATTACTACTAGTACGAAAAAAAAGGGTGAAAAAAAAATCGCAATAGTGAAGCGGTAGTGTAGTGTGCCGTGCGGTGTCGTCCGGTTATAGCAACACACCATCTCTTCCCGTTGGAGTGGTAAAAGGCAACTAAGGGGGGACAAACACTGAGAAACTACACCACTTCTAAAAGTGTGGACTCGCCAACAGCGTGAAGTTTAAGGCGCCATATATGTGCAGCAGTAGATACTGGTAAGGGTTGGTTACAGGTTGCAGTACATTGTCATTATACAGCAGTATACAGGCTGCAGACTACAGTGTACGTACCGAGTATGACCTCGGGGGCGCGGTAGTGCCTCGTGGACACGATAGTGCTGTGGTGCTCGTGGTCGAACGTGGCGCTGCCGAAGTCTATCAGCCGCACGTCGCTGCGCTTCACGCGCCGCACCTCGTGCTTCTGTATTATACGCAAACATACGTTTTTAGCTATTAAACACATATTGATTAAATTTCAATTGGTGTAAGAGACAAATTAGAACTATTCAAAAGGGGCAACTGTTTAAATAAAATTCTCTGCAACTTTAACAGGGAAGGGTGTTCGCACACGTTGAAATCCTACAGCGGCTGGGCGCACCCGACTGACCAAGTTACTCCGACAACACAAAAATCTAGCGTAAAATGTAGCCCATTTTCCAGTTCTATTTCATATCTATCTATTCCCCCAATTTGGTAGTGAATTTCAGTGATTCGGTAGTGAGTGAGATAGGCCAGAATCCATTTTCAAATCTATTCCTAAGTATCCAAGGTATGTACCGTATCGGTCTGTATCGCGGGTGTCCTGGGGCGACAGTATCCACCCAGCACAAAGTTGATGCTCGTCTGCTACCTTCTTCGTATAAAAAACAATGTCATGGCTATTATTTTGACCTTAATAGCATTAAAATTAAAACAGCTATAAAGCTAACGTTGTGGGACATTTTTATAAAAAAAATGTTTTCTGCCCTCTTGAATCTGTAATTTGTCATTACGCTAATTGAGAACTCCAGGGTCGCATAGGCTAGTTTACTTGCTCAAGCGGCATACTGTGAGCAATTAATGGTTCATAATATGCTTGCTGTGGCGACACCCTACGTGACAAAAGCGCTGGCGGATCTATTTCAGTTGCACAATTTATGCGCTCTTTCAAATTTACGTAATACCAGTATTATTCAGAATTCTTTTTCATAATTGCTTTCTAATGTAAATGATCTTGACATGACGGACCAAGGTTAACAGTACTGAGGTAATAGTATATTTTAAGATATAAAATGCCGTACAGCACCTACAATAACACTGTTACATTTAGCTCTAGCGGATTCTATTCTATTATCGATAAGCGCCTATGGAATAACATATAGAAGCTATATTGAAAGTATATACAGAATACAATTTCAATTGTTAAAATTAATAGTTCCAAAAACAGTTAAAAATGAACATAAAAATACAATGGTTTGTTTAAATATTGCAAACTTGTTAATGTTTTCAATAAGCTAAATTATCCGTCCTCGTCGAGGAATAGCGAAATAGACATTAATTGATGAAAATTATAAGAGCCAGTTATTTACGCCAAAAAAAAGGACAAACGTTAATTATGAACTATCCAAAGTTAATAATGTACAATGTATGTGTATGTGGCAATACATGCTACCTGATTTGGACAATGAACTGTCTGTCAAGCTGCACAAAAAATAACGACAAAATAAAACTTTTATTAACAATAAGTGGAACAGGTTATATTTAAGGAACGGCTTCGGTACTCCATAGTACTACTATATAAATGTATAGTACTATGTAGTACGTAGTATCTATATGAATTTAAAAAAGAATACTTATTTTAAAAATCTGATCATGGTTAATCAAATAAAAAATGTATATATAACCAATACGTTGTACTCGTTCACTCTTTCAATAGGGTCACGCATTATATCAATTGTAACTAAAATATATATTAAAACGTAGGTAACTGTAAATACTAAAATAATTTCTATTATTCCATAGTAGGTTAACGTACAATAGGTGACCTTCTACACTTGTTAAATGTAGCAAGTTTATTGATTTCTCTACACTCGTTAAATTCCGGTCAACGGTTCACCGTAAGCCAATTAACTAATGAAGTAATGACTCAGTAACCACTAAGTTCTGCGAAAGAGCAGCTCAGTGAACTGACTACGTGTTCACTGTCGGTTGAGTATGTAACTTGCCGTGTGTATAAAATTAATATTATAATATTAATTATGATTTGTAGTCTCGCCGGTTAATTGTTACTTGAAAACTATTACTCGGCGATGTGATTAGGATTCATGGTAAAAACCATGGTAATAGTAAAGAGCGTCATATATACGCAATAACTGTAGGACGCCCAGGAATTTCAGTGAATATTTTATCTACCGACGCAAGAAGCTGTGTAAAACCTGCTTAATAAAACATATAATAAATAACCCATTGAAAAATTCCATTTCCACTTGTGTATGTACCTGTGTATTGTAAATCGGACTTGCGCGTGCTAAAACATAGTATGTAAGTCTAAATTTAATTTACATTAGTTTATGAACCAATTGCACGATTAAAAATCATAAATACAGAACCTAGTCCTAAAGCAAAATCAAATAAGTCTTATTAAAATGCAAACGAAATGCAAGGCGCAGCACTAAATAGCTTTCTAGAACTAAACGTGACGTAATGAGATAATTAACAAGCGATTACATTTCACATAATGACTATAATAACACTATAATGACTTATCGGTAATCACTATATTGACAAGTGATTTTAATCTGATACTCTTTATAATTGACATTTAATAGCTGAGTTAGATAAAGTTTAGGTTGCGTAAGTCATTCTATTCTGACGTTTTATCTTCAATGATGGGAAACAAAATGGGTCAAATGTATTTATTAAATAGACATGACATTTGATTTAATTTTTTTCACAAAGTACTTAATAAATAAATCTCTTTCAGAATACAGATAAATGGTTGTTTTGTTCTAGATAATCAAATTGTTCGAGCTAGTATTAGCGTTATTACCAAATTGTTGCAATAAATTTGAGATATCCAGTTGTACTTTGACTTTAATCTAATCACCATTATTTAGTCTTGAGCATTGAGTAGCGGTAGTAAAAGGGTGATCTATAGAGCGGGCACAACTTACAAAATAGTCTTAGTTATTCTATTTATCTTGTGCATGAACATTACTGGACTGTTCGCTTTAAGAATGCAGTGACTCATCGCTGAAAACCAGCGTCACCTTCTTTAACCAATAGTATTTTTTATAATTCTTAGGTCCGTTTCACAGTAACACGTACGGCTCAGGCTCATTGGACGCGGGTCTGACGGGTCTATTGTTCCGTAAAGTACCAGGTGTTTTATACAGATTTGAAAATGAACACTTCCACCTTAGTTATTCTTAAAAACAATGTGGATCAATAACACACATTGAAGAACGTCAAACTATTCATTAAATAAATACAAATGAGTTTTGAGAATGAGAGTTAATTATTATTTATAATTCTCTTTATACAATACATAGTTTATAGTCTAGTTTTAAATTTTCTTTCTATGCTAATAAGTATAGATGAATTTTATTATTTTCAAATATTGAAAATCAATGTCTTTACTACCCTCCTAAGAAGAAAAGGCATTAGCAATATTTTTAACAAAAGCATAAGTAACATTATATGCGGAAATTAAAAATAAACAAAGAGAAGTTTATTCTTTTTGTTTTATTCAAAATTATTTTTTCGAGGGAGGGCTAAGTTTACTAGTGATGAGTCAGTGCATTGTTAACGCGCACGAGTATAGTCCGTGGCGCACTCACCTTCTTTGAGTTGGAGTATACGTTGACGAGCTCGTAGTCGGAGTCGACGAACAGTATGTTCTCCGGTTTGAGGTCCGTGTGCGTGAGCTTGTTATCGTGTAAGAAGAGCACGCTGTATATGAGCTGGTACGAGATGTGCCGCACCTGCTCCAGCGAGTACGGCTGGTACTCGTTGTCTTTCTGTAACGCACACCGCAACTACACAATCAAACATTTGATACGAAACAAAGTAAGCACACAAGGTATGACTTGTATCAGCCTATAACATCCCACTGCAGGGCACAGGCCTGCCCTAGTAAATCACTGCAGGGCTTCGGGCTACACTCCATCACGTAGGCCCAGTGCGGATTGGTGGATAAACATACTCCAGATTTTTTACTTTATTTCTGGAGTATGCAGGTTTCTCTTCACGGTGTTTTACGTCACCGTCAGTATAATGACATTTAAAAAATCTGTACTTAAGTAGAAACTCAGTGGTACGGGCCGAGAATTTGAACTCACGACCTTATGTTTAGGCTATCACTGCTCTAAACGACAAGGTTTAAACGACACTAATTGCAATGTGGCTTTTTCAGAAATGAGGACTACAGTGCTAATTTTCATTTCTAACTAGCACTACATTAGTAACCATAACTAGACTGTTGCCAGGCACGTAGATAGGTGCCATATGGAAATGAATCCGTGAAGTTGCTCAATATACAATCTACACTTATATACCTAAAATAAACAGGTTGCAAGTGCCCTTTTTCTGCCCTTTTTCTTTGTTTGTTTACAGTGGTGGTGAACTAATTAAAGACACTTTATATGAAGTTGAGACCTCATATTGTTGATTTACAAAATTTATGAATATCGATATTAATTCGATTGTTTGTTATTAATTCCTCTTAAACATTATTTCTTCGTTAGATTACTACCAATTTTATGAGTATCAAAATAATGATCGAGGAAACTATGATTTTTCCAAAGTTGTCACTTTGTCGAATGTACTGCAGCAGCCAGTCAACTAATTAAAGACGGTAAAATTTCATATTCTATTTCTGAGAATTATAGAGAATATACTTTATTTATCTTAATTATTTTATCTCTATTTTTCAAGAAACAATGAAATTGAAAGAGAACACCCGCGAGGTTTTGTTTTTACTTGTGAAATTTATTATTCTTATATAAATGTTAATATGGCCAAAAATAAAAATTGTGATGCGTCTACAAAAGAAATTTTTACAACAATAGTTGTACTTTTAGAAAGATTGTAGTAGGTCATATACACAATGTCCTAAGGAGATGGTTATGAATGCCGTTAAGCACCATAACAAGTTTAAGACTACTGAAAATGTGCCTCGGAAATCCAGACCCAGGAAAACAACTCACTATGAAGACTTAATAATAGTTTCGTTGGCAAAACAAGGAATCGTTCAAAGGGTCAGAACTAATTAGAAAAGAAAATTCTGGTTCAGGAAACTACTAGAAGAGTGTTTGTAAGAACAATAAGAAAGCTTTTGTGTGAGGAAAACTTGTTTTTGAAAAAAGAATGCCCATAATTGCTAGGTTAGAGTTTACCGGGAAATATGAACATAGGATAGTAGAACAATGAAAAAAAAATCGCCTTTAACATTTTTTAGTTTAAATTAATTGTAGAGGGCCATTGCACCATTTTGAACAAAATCATCTAATTTTAATGTATTATCAATCAGAATAAAAAACAACTTAGATAATACATATAGAATTAGTGAACTGAACTTAAAAGAGCGGAAGATTGATTGAAAAAACTAATAAAGGTTTTACAGGATTTCTTAATTTTCTGTAAACAACATAAATATACATAAACATTCTCTGTGTATAAGGTCTATGACCAAGAGGAAATGAAGATTTGATCGGAAAAAAGAGCTGCAATGGGAATGGGGAGATGGGAAAGCATGCCATTTGGAAAGGGGAAGAAAGGGATAGAAGCAATTAGAGGAAAATAGTGGAGGCGCTACAACCTCAGAAAGGGTAGAAAGTAAATACTTAGTCAACTAAAAATAAACGTTCTGTATATCGTCATTAACCGGAAATTTTCTTAGTTATCTTATTTTCCATTGCAATAAGAGCGAGTGTTTAGTTTAAAATATTAGGATACATATTGTTATTAAATCGGCGTTCTTTGTTTGATAAACAAAAATATAGAAAACAAATGCAACTTACCAAAAAGTCAAATACACTTTGTCCTAGCATTTCGAAGGCGATGCACATGTGGCCGTGGTATTCAAACCAGTCCAACATTTTTACACATAAGCTGGAACATACAATAGAACACTTCAGTACCGCATTTCAGATTTTACAGGTTTCTAAATATTTACATTATTTATTTCAGTATTCGCTCCACACTGTTTAGCAAGCAGTTAAAGTTTACGTTACAATTACTTACAAGAAAATGATTTCATTAATTTATCTAGGTTACTATTTTATATCTTATAATATTTTTGGCAAATCTTTGATATTTTTAATAGAAAGTTAAAGCAAGGGGCTTTCCTGACTAACTTTTCGAACTTTGAATTTGACACTTCAAAAAATCGTTCCTTATACCATACGTTGGTTCATTAATATTTCCGAAAATTCGTGTTATTTCATTGAAGTATTGTACAAATATCTACAGATTATTAAATTGTAAGGTAACTTTAATCCGTACGGGAAAGGTAGCGTGGGACGCTGCGGCCGGGTGGACTGACGACTTGAAGGAAGTCGCCGGTAGTAGCTGTATGGGAAGAGGAGAAGACCGTGTGTGGTGGCGGTCCTTAGGAGTGGCCTATATCCAGCAGTAGAGCGGCACAGGCTGATGGTATGGTAAGTTAACTTTAAGGCCAATATCATACAGTTGTGTCCCTTAAAGTTCTTTTGCGATTGTTTGATAAATTTTAGTGTATTGGCACTGGAGAAATTTAACGATATTTCTGAAAATGCGTTTTAGGAAAAATGAGAGTATGCCTCAAGAGTGACTTGCATGTGTAAGTGCGTGTATCTAAATTGACGAGGTGGTTTATAGTGGCGCGTGTGTTATTGAGATAGACGCGGGCTGCAGACGGTATTTTTGTAATTTCAGTTGACATCGTCCCGCTGACTGGCGTAGTGCCAGCCGCGGCCATAACGACGCGTATAGCCAGTGCAAGGTCAAATATTGATACATTTTGCCGGCGTCAAAGCGTATGTTCATTGTATCAACAAGTGACGACGATGTAACCTTAACGATAAGGAGAGAACTGCAACTGGGCACAGATAGATAGATGTTAGTGCATTGGAATCCACACTAATATTATATATCCGAAAGTGTTTGTTACGTTTTCGGGCTAAACTACTGAACGAATTCCAATTAAATTTGGCAGAGATAATCCTGAATTCCGGAGAAGAACAGAAGATACTTTTTATTCCGAAAAATTGATGTTTTTCCAGGGGAGCCAATTACTTTTAAAACAAAATCCACGCGAATGAAACCACGGGCAATATATATTTATGATAGATACAAGTCGTATACTTACTTTTTACAGTCTGGGTCAACATCAGCTAACTTTTCTAATACATTTATTTCTAATTTTGCAGCCTCTCTGTACTTCTCGACGTTTTTTATGATTTTCAGAGCCATCCTGTGCTCCCTGTAATGTGAAACAAAATTTTAATTACAGTTGTAATCTAAACTATAAAATCTGGAATTCGCTGGCAATAAGTTTTGACGTGGATATTATAAACAAATGATTGAAAATAGATTTGAATAATCAACGTAAAAGCACGCTTTGCCAAACAATGTGTCATCATCCGCCGAGGGATGTGAACGACACTAGCAACTAGCATATCAACATCAATAGCATGGTGATTAACAAGTAATACATGCAAACATTTTATATTCATATTAAGTGTACGTGTTAGTCATTTAACGTTTACAGAAACAGTTAAAAAATAATGTAATTTCCGTTAATAGGTTTTAAATTTGTTCCACCTGCCGCCTCTTATTTATATAAAAAAAACTCAATAACCCTCTGAACTACATTACAATAGGTCAAACTAAAAGTTCTTACAACTGGCTACTGTACAATAAGATAGAAAATAAATCCAATTACGAAAATGAAACTCTGCTTATCAAATTAAGTGTTTGCGGAGAATTGAATTTAACAAGAGAACATTTTCGTTCAACGATATTGATGACTTTTGTTGCGGTCTAAACCTGAAACAAAGTTATGAAAGACTTAACTTAAGCATTCAGTGATGAAGCCCCATCCAGTGCCAATGTTTGTTTCTGGTTGAGTGAAATTAAACGTGGTCGTATCCACATCAGTGACAATGTTAGAGAAGGGCGTCCTGCGACGGCGCGGGCGGTGACGGAGGAGAAAATAAAAACTGTGCAGCTCATGATTGAAGTAGATAAAAGAACGACATATCAGCAGGTACGGGCATCATTAGGTATTGGTATGAATCGGGTTCAAAATATTTTACACGATCATCTACGGGTTAGGAAGCTTTGTGCTAGATGGATTCCTCACAATTTGAGCGAACTCAAAAACACTCCCGCGTGGAATGGCCTCTCCAAATGCTTGAAAAAATCATAAATGGTCAATCAAATGCTGTTTTTGGTATAGTAACAGGTGATAAAAGCTGGATCTACTGCTATGAGCCTGAAACTAAGTGGCAATCTGTGCAGTGGGTCTTTCCTTTCGCCGAGAGTTGCTGACGAAAGTGAAGAAAGGACGGAGTGCTGGAAAGAAGAAGACTGCCTCCTTCTTTGGCAGATTGGGCCACTTTACTACTATAGCTTTAGAAAATAAAATAACAGTAACTGCGGACTGGTATTGGAACAGCTGCTTGCCTTCTGTTTTGGAAAAGTCAAAGAACGAGGCCCACGAAGCATAAATGATCCTTCATCGCGACAATGCCCCAGCCCACTCCCCAAGACAAACGAAGCAATTTTTGAGTTCTGTAAATGTTGGAGTTAATGGGACATCCGCCATACGTTCTCGACTTTGCTTCCGCCCTGTGATTTTTATGTATTCCCTAAGGAATACGTTTTATGAATGCAGAAGAGGCAGTAACGGCCTTCCAAACGGTGTTGAAGAGGTGCCTAAAGAAGGGTGGGCAGAATGATTCACACAATGGTTTCATCGTATGAAAAAGTATATCGATTGTAGCGGAGAATACTTCAAAAAGCAATAAAACATCTTGAGATTCTTAAAACTTTCAGTGTCACCCACGTACTTATGAAAATAAAGGGAAAGATGTAGTGACACATATACAGCGGAGCATTTTATCGTCTTCTTGAATTGATATAACGCTTAAGTTATCGCATCGCAAGCGTATAAACTTAACTAAAATGTAATATTTGCATATATTTGATACTCACATTTCTAAGTCTTTCACCTCGACCACCTTGCCGAAGGTGCCCTCGCCGAGCGTGGCGATGATTTTGTCTGTAATGAAATCAATCCGTTATAATAAAACTTCTGTTCTCGCGACACACTCCTCCTCCTCCTCCTCCTCCTCCTCCTCCTCCTAGTCATCATCAACATTAACATTCTTCTATGATCCATCATAGCAAATAATGATGTTGGTTCCAACAGTTACCTTCTGATTGTTACACATGACTTATAACTGTAATATTATATATTTTTAATGGATCATACATTTAAATGCTGGGAGCTTCAACATGACTTTAATTGAATATTTAAAAATAATAATAATAATGCCACGGTAAGATTTCTAAAGTATTAAAATTAAAATTAAAAGTATGAAGTGAAAATTCTAAAATTTCCTTTCAACACCAATCACTGAACTGCAAGAGCGATGGTAGGTTCAGTTAATAAATACTTAAAACTTTAAATGTGTTACTTGGAAAAATGTATATTTTTCATTTTTAAATGTTTATGTATGTGAGTCAAACATTCAATATGTATTATAATAGTGTAAAGTATGTAGTGTTTGTGTGTATGTGCGTGTGCTGATTAAGTGTGCAACAATACAATTGGTAAAGTTATGGTGTGGACACGAACATCTCGCTCCCATGACATAGCCGGGCCAATACACCAGGTGTCCATCCTTGTCGTCCTTGACGGAGGAGCGTGCCCGGGAGCTCTGCAAGCGCCAATGCCGCACCCGCCGCAAGCCGCGCCGCGCACCGCCGCACGCAGAGCCACGAGCCCGCACCGCCGCATCACGCCACATGCCACGGAGAGCGCCACGCGATCCGCACGACCCGAGTAGTGTTGTACCCAACAATCAGACAATGGAACGGTTGCCCGTCAGACAAGCGACAATTTGTTTGGTGTCGTACATGCTGGTAGACAGGGCGGACGGATGATGGGCGTTGCGGGGCGGCGCGCGGACTACAACGCCCGCGCGCCGCTCGCAAGGGGACAGGACACGGGGATTGGGTCACTGGGATGGATCAACACATTGCACATCCTCTCTTATCGCTTTCACACACAACATTTCACGCCGGTTTTTAGGATAACAGTGTCCACCCGAGCCTTTCTTAGAAGATATTATATACTGATTAATGAGCAATTTTACTTATAATGTAGGTACTAACACTGGGGAAAATCGACATTTTAACAAGTTGAAAATTTGAGAATATTTTATCACAAAAATAAGACATGTTAGGCTCCAAACACGCATAAATAAGCTTAACACATGCAATCTAATTATACTTTTAACGTTTCTATTTATACCAAAATCATCGCGTCACACATTTGTTGTTAGTTACTGTCTAAAGAACACTTTTGTTGCACCGTCACGTGACATTTAATTGAAGTACCTTCAAATATTAATAGATATTTTCTTTACCGAAATCGTTAGTGAAACACATGCATACCTACATTTTTTAGTAAATAGTTAATTATCCGAATATATCGGAACAGTAGTAGTTAAAATTATATTTATGGTTAAATAAAATACGGCTTTGAAAAATAATGTTGAAATCATTTTAAGCCATAAAGGCAACTCGTTTAGGCATACTATCCATTTCAAATAAGAGTGAAATTGTAGTTAATTTTTAAAACGGAAATCATATTTATTACTCTTAGTTTAATGTGTTCTCTTAAGGCTCAAGCACCGTATTTTTTACAATTTAGAAAGGTCCAGTGTTCGTTCGTCTGAAGCTCAAAACTAAAAAGAATGAGTTGAAATGTGTAACGTAGCGAAATACATGTTAGAATATGAATATATTTTAGAAATTAGTAAACCATAAATTATGCGCGGTTTGAGCTAGTTATGGGTGTAACAGGATTTTTTTAAATATAATACAAATCTTGTATTATTAATCATTAATTAGATTTATGATTAACCAATATGGTGACGTTAGGATTTCTACATAGACAAACAATAAAAGGTTAAAGGTCATTCATTGCTCGATTAGTTAAATTAGATATTTACTAGCATTTTTGGTTTTGATTTCTTCAGTGACTTAATCTTTTAGGAAATTTTGAATACCTTAAGATATTCTGGCTTATAAAAATTATAAATTCCGAATTTCGGTCTTACAGTCGGGTAGTAGTTCTGTCATTGACGGAACATGTATGCTAAACCATTTACAATACATAGTTTTCCATATTTCTTTAAAATGTCGAATATTATATCCCTCTTTTGGAATAGATTGTAGCCACATTTGTTGATCACTAACGATTTGTATGTGTACGTTTTGCCCTTATAGCATTTGATCAAATCAAAATTATTATATGTAAGAGTATAGAAAAATCACGGACCAGGTGTACATGTTAGCGGCACACAGAGGCGCAGGCGGTTAGCTTGTGCTTACAGGCGGCGTGGCCGCGTGCCGCATCAGGTGGCGCGGACGCTGACGCTGACTATGGCGGCTGCGCAGCTCGGGCGGCAGGGCTACCACGTCACCAACGCCAATAGGTTCGAGCTTCCGCACACTGCTCGTCTCACTCGATACGCCGTTAGCTTCCTTTTCACCGATGCGGCTATAAACTTCATCTAGGTGAGCATACTTCATTATGAGGCTCTGGATTTCCTTCCGCCGCGTTTCACGTTCGCTCAGCATATGGTCACCAACCGGTGTCTTGTCGTCATCTTCATCGCTCGATGGGAAGTAAATCTGTTTTTGTCTTCCTATTTCCCTTACTGGGGAAGATGCTGGCGTTTTTGTTATCTTTGATTTCGAGTTCGTTTCGTTGGCACCATGTTGTAGTGGCGATACTAAATCGCGGTGTCCATGAAGAATGTTTATGTCCACCGGTCGAAGTGACAGTTTTCCACTTTTCCTTTCATTGGTCTCACTTTTTTCAGCTCTGAGAGATCTTCTTTGATGTCTTCGATATATGCTGTCCCTATCCTTTCCATAGTGTGTTCGATCTCTCAAAGGTATATCAATAAATCCGTTTTTGTGGTCGTCTTTATCTAGATGCTTATAATTAGAAGCCAGTCGACGATCAGACGTGCTTCTGAAAGGAGTCTTATCTCTAGTTTTTTCACGCGAATAATTATTTCCTTTAAAAGAATTTTCGCCAAAAACGGCTGTAGTCAAACTCCTCATTAATCCTTTTGGGCCAGAGGGTTCTGGTTCTAAGGTTTTATCGCGATCTTCTTTCTCCCTTCTAGCCCTTTCTTTCTTCTCAATAGCTATTCTATCCAAGACAGATGAATACTTATCTTCTAAACGACTTCGTGTACTGCCTAGGAAAAGTGTGCTATCGATATTATTATTGGCTTCCTTGAGGGGATATCGTTTAGTAAATGGCGATGATTTATTATCTTTCATGTGAGCTCTGCGGAATGAGTCACTGCGCCCGAGTGCGCTAATGCCGGAGGTAGAATGCAAAGGTGATGATGTGTCGAGCCGGGACTTCGGCGTACTCAGGTAACTCGAGTACGTGCGATCATCATTCAGTTTCCTTAACGACGGTGTACTCAAGCCGGACGTGATCGACGTGTACGGTGATATATTACGTCTATTGTTCTCATAACGTCGCACACTGGATAGTGCAGGGTTTTTATTTGAAAGTAGCTTGTCATCGTAACGAGTACGAGCAACGGTCAGTTTAGAATCGGTAATAGGGTCCGATTTCTCGGAAGGTCCTCGTCGCGTCAGTCGATTCATGATGCTGGAGTAACCATCTGACAACAACTGAGTCACGCTAGTTGTGGAGGCGCGATTGTACCTGTGACGTCGAGGACTCGTACCATTTCCGCTCGTATTTAAGCTGGCCATGTTTCTTTGATTCGTTGAAAGGTTCCACTTATTTTACGGCCACTTTATCCAGGATACATCACATAATATCTATTAAACGTCATAACTTCACCTTTAAGAAAGTTGCACAAATGTCCATAAGGAATTTTCGCGATTTATTTTGTTTAAGCGGTGAATACCTCGCCAGCGAACATTCGACTGGGTCTATCTAGAGATTGGGAACGTACCTACGCGCGAACGAATTTCAGAAAGATCACTAGCGCAAGCCGAGTGCGGCCGCCTGTGCCAAGTAATGGTCGTGGACTAAAAATATCGGCAACCCGTGGGAGCGCCCTCCCGCGCACTCTTGAGTTGCCGCCGCTCGCGCATTCGTCGCATTACATTTGTTGTGTATTTTTTACGCCTTTCTTTCCCTTATTTATTCTTGAAGACTGCAGTTTGCGTTAGGTATATAAGTTTATAATTTCCACATTTGCTTGTCATAACATAATAGGGACATAATTTTTGGAGTGATAAATCACTATGAATTACAAACTTTACCACTGGGAAAAGTATTTATGTTGTCGCCCACGTATTCACGACATAATTTTTGGCAAACATTGAGAATATGCTTTTGACATGTTTGCATGAAAATAGATTATAGCCAACGTTAAACGTTACAGCGCGTAAAGCGCCACATTTTTGGATAATACTTATTTTATTATTTGTGGTCGGCATGTGTGTAATTGAGCTTTGTAACGACATCGGTGAGGCGTGTACATTTCTCTGTATCACGAGCTCGTGCGCCAAGACTGTTCTGTCAATAAGCGGAGGTAATTAGGTTAGTGGAGCACGTGTGAGCACGGTCGGCGATGTTCGCGACCGGCCTGCAGCGCTTACCGCTGACACACGCACCTAACGCAGTATAATTATAATAAATGTTTATAAACCTAACAGTTCTTCTTAGCAATTTTATTGTTATCCTATAAGGTCAATGGTTATCGGCGTTTTGATTACAACAAAATGATAACACGAATATTAGCCCAAGGGGGAGTTTCAAAGGTGCCTATTTAAATTTATTGACAGAAATGATATGATGCGAACGTATTGAAACATGCATATGTAATAAACAGGACGTAACGAAGCGCGTGGCACGAACGCTGTGCGTGTTTGTCTCACATTTATCAGGTTGTAAACAAAAAGCACACTATTCAATTGTTGATTCCACTGCTTAAATTCATATACTATAACAATTTTCTGTTATTGATAGAATTAAGTTACAAAAATAATCATGTTTTTTGCTCGATAAATTGACCGTCGCTTAAGGTGATACAAGGCGAAAAGGAAACTCCGTAAAATGTCTGGAATTCCTAAAGTACCACAATCGCGCACGAAGCTAACTGCCTGAAAAATTAATGCATTTTCTACTTTCACTGGCCATCGTTTGATTTCAGCAAAATACCGACCTTATTACACAGCGCCACTTGATTAATATCTAATATCGAACAACTTCCGATGTGGATGCATGCAACCAAATACCAAGCATTAAGTATATTCTAAGTTTCATTTTGAATGCAAAATGTTTGGAATGCATGTATTTCGTCACAGATTTGAACATTTACATTGCGTAAGTGGGCTACAGCTATGACACATCATTACAGTGGATACATACCTCAAGGAATATAAAATAATCATCTAACATTGGGTAGTTCAATTTGAAAATAGTTTCTTTGATTGTCTTTATAATGTGTAACGTTTTCATTTTGTATAATGTTATGCACATAAAAATGATGACCAATATAGACGCGAGTGTTTCTGCACTGACAAAATTAATAGCACGGTAGCACTGGTTAAACATCACCATCGTAAAACATTTAATTATTTAATTTATTTCACAAATAAATTAAATACAAATATTACATATGCATGTAAGATATCGCGCCAGACTGTCTGCCAGCTGTTTGGAAACGTTGGGACTCAAGGAGTGACAATACAAAAGGGGTGCAGGTAAGAAGCACCCTTGCGACGTACTCTATTGGACAATCCCATATATCCCCACTCTTTATAAGAGTACGGAACAAATTTGTGTAGCACGCAGATACAAAAACGTAGTCTTATTGAAATATTACATTAATTTATTTTATGAATTTTAGAGAATCACCTACGAATTCAAAGTATGATCGAATGTTGCATATATATATATATGATAAATGAATAACATTTTATATGTAAATCGGGATTTTATTCCTACTCAATCCTTAATTACTAGTACCTTTAAACAAATACCTTTATTATACCCGATTTAGAATATAAAATGTGTAAAAAAAAGCAAAAGTTTAAAAAGTTACACACAAATAGTTACAATTATATTATTTGTATTGTATTTACATATAAATTATTTTATGTTGAATGTAGTACCTACTAATAAAATACTAGTTATTCACCAAAGGATTGTTTTTATTATACTATAGAAATGAAACTAACCTTGCCGGCGAGGCGACAACACGCACTGTCCTCATCGAAAAGGATCTCTGCTACCACAGAGAGTAGCTTCGAAATGTCGTGCCATTTGCAACCGTGATCCTTGAGAAACCGCTTGTAAAGCTCATAGAAGGAGCTGAGTCGAAGCGGTGCTCTCATACGATCGTGTTTTACGGTTAATTCTTGCATTATGCCTGCACTTCACTGCACTGCCTATGGTTACACTTCACACAGTATTTATTATTGTTGACGAGTAAAAAGAGCGGGCAGCAGTAGGGGGCGGGTGGCCCGGCGGCCGGCTGCCACACTACTATTATCGGTTAACGAACGAGACTAGTTAGTGTGCGAAACCGCCAGTATACGGTTAGTATTCACTAAAACGGCGCTGCATTTGACATAACTATAATATTAAAAGATAACGTTGGCTGACAAGACAACGCCATAGTTTATGATGGCACCGGCAGTAAGAATGATCACTTCGCGTTGGTTGATTGACGTCTAAGAGTAAACTGAGAGGAACGTTCTCTTACAGTTTAATTAAAGATGGCAAACGCGAATGGAGGCAACAATTTGTAATTGTAGATTTCGGTTTTAACAGGATTTGTCCGAGTGTGAGCGGTCCACTCGTCGTAATTGCTGGCAGTAAGTTCTCGTATACAATATAAGATTGTTTTCTTAAAAATACGTAATTATTTATTAATAAGTCGTTGTTTTAAAGATTTATCAGGAGAAAATAAAGCGATTAATCTATTGTCTTTCACTTGATCTTACTTGGCGGTGAAGGAAAACATCGTGAGAAAACACGCATGCTCCAGAAAAATAATAATATGGAGTATGTGATCCATCAATCGGCACTAGGCTCGCGTGGTGGATTACGGTCTGGAACCCACCAGGGATTTACTAAGGGGAGGCTTGTGCCCTGCAGTGGGACGTTATACTCTGATACAAGTTTATACTTGGGCTAACTAGCTCATCGGCCTTTTAATTTATTGATTATATGTCAGAGGTCCAGTTATTGGGCGATAAATGTTTGTATGTTGGTTTGAATGACTTCACAACCGGATGTTATTGATGTCAGCTGTAAAAGATAAATTATTGTAGACCCACAGTTAACCACTTATTCAAATGTACCAGGGACTTTAGGTCGTACAGTGATTTTGGCAAATGAGGCAGCACCACGACGCGGTATAAGCGATGCGATTATTATCGGCAAGGCCAGCCGGAAGGAACTGGCCATTACCAAATAGATAGGTTGGTGCGATGTGACGTTGGCGCGCATTTATCAAACCATATCTTTCCCGAAGTCTGTCGGCCGCACCACTCACGTTGTATTAATGATACTCAGTTACGGACCGCATGTGCTCCAACAATTACAACGATCTTGACCTCTTGACTATATATAATGGGTTTTAAATCTTTTTATTTGACTTTTAAGTAAGTAACAAGATAGACTGCTACTCTAATAATCTAGTCATAAAATTTATTTAGATCTAGAAAATGTCTAGATCATCACAGAAATATTAGCAACAGTGGCGAGACGAAAATTTCTTATTCGCTAAGTATTCCTTTATTATTGTATTTACAGTATGTTAAAAGCCGCATTTAAATAGTTCTCTAGTTAACAATTTATATTTGTAGGTACTAAGCTTAGCTCGTCGAAGTGACAATATAATAAATTATATACATTGTTGAGACGGCGACAGATCAATATTAGGGAACACCTATGGGCGTTGTGTTTCACAACTTTCAATATTTCTATTTTATTATTTTTTATTAATTTTCATTATTGTCATACGAATGGTGTAACTCTATAAAGTACTATATATATCCAAAACATATATGGTTTTTATATATTTTCAACAATAGGGAATTTTTCCATAATTTCGAATAAATTCCGCGATCTGAACGCTTTCCAGGCTAACCTTAATATAAAATCGTATCCTAACTGTACGAAGTTATAGCGAATCGCTACTTTAAAATAATAAAAAACCACCCCTGGAATAGAGCTTGCCCTGTTTGCGGATGACAGCGCCCTTTACGCCTCAGGTAGGAACCTACGGCGTCTCTCTACGCCTCCAACGTGCAGTCACCGCCCTAGGTTTGTGAGGTGGAGGATTGAGGTCAACCCCGAGAAAAGTGCAGCCAAGTGCTTCCCTTTTCCTATGGGTGGCACTCGTAGCTCTAGGTCGCGTCTTTCCCCACTCCTGATCTAGGGATTTTCAGTCAAATAGGGAAAAGGGCTTTTCAGTCAAACTATGCCTTGGGCTAGGAAGACCAAATATCTTGAAGTCACCCTAGACCATCGACTGCCCTTCCGAGAACACATAAAAACTGTCCGAAACCGAGCCACCTTTGTACTCTATTGCCTCAACCCTCTCATAGGCGGGAGAAAATGTCGCTTAGAAATAAGCTGACATTGGACAAAACCTGCGTACGTCCCATAATGACCTTCGCTAGCGTTGTCTTTGCTCTCCAACATTAAAATACTCCAAACCCTTCAAAATAGATTCGTGCGTAATGGCGTGGCTGGCCCATGGTACTCTCGCAATATCGACCTCCACAAGGACTTGGAACTCCCTCCATCGTCAAATACGTGAAAGATTCCGCCCGACGCTAATATGAACGAGTCCCTCACCATGCCAATACCCTAGTAGTTGCCAGCCTAACTTATGTCCCCAGTAGGAACGACCCTACCCGTTTTCGTCTTCGACGTCCTGGGTAGGTCCTAGACGACCCCGAGGACCCAATTACTACTGTCAATACTCAATGCGGTTCTTACACTACACTCAGGCTACACATATACACCATCCTCGCCGGCGGAGACAAGCACGCCCCCCTCGCTACACAGTAAACACACTGGCCTTCAGCCAACACTTTTACCAGGTATAGGCACGTGCCTGGGCGCTTCTCACGGACTCGCGATCCCGCGGTTCTCTCCCAAAGCAACGCCCTAAGCCGAGGTCGTTCCTTCCGCCGGTCTACCGGCGGGGGAGGTTTTAGACTCGTTGCTGCACCACCTTTTGTTCCCAGCTGAGCGCTTTCTGCGCTCGCCCTAAACCATACTTTTCCGGTGACTCTTGAAAGGCCATTTAGCCATCTAACCATTTAGCTACAAGAATTTAGCCATTTCGAAAAAAAACAGCAATCAGCTTATTCTTGTAGTCGTTATAAAATCTAGTAAAGAACATAATTATTTGTCTCTCATGTTCAAGTGAGCATGAACTAATAGTTTCTTTTACATTACTCACGTTCACAAGTCCAACGCAAGCCAGCTTCAACAAGTTTCAATTTAAATAGTTATTTCGTGGTACAATTTAAAATAATTGAGACGTACGCCTCTCAATAATTGTTAATCAGACAACAAGACAAGAATTGTTAAGCGTTTGTTTGCGTACGTTTATTATAATTTGCAAATTATGATTACTGTCAGGTGGAGCAAAATCATGCGAAACTTAAATACTCTATGATACTAATGAAAATGGCAATAAGATGAAGACGACAAAGGAACAGATACTTGTTCTGTACCGGTGTGACAGTTTCTTTCATATTATCACTGTTGGATATACCGATGATATACGCTTCGTCTACGGCCCACGTCGTCCCTTCTGTTCTACACATTCAGCCTCTACAGGAAACTTTTTCGATCTACCTGGTCCAACCGAGGCGAAATTGCATTTTGCGGTACATGATTTCGAGGTCTCGTCTAGTCTACCCATCGATTTTTAGTCATCCATTGTTGACTAATTCTATTTAGTTAAACTATTTTGGGTAATGTTTTTATCGTTATCGAATTATATCACCATTATGATCAATTATAAATTTAAGTTTTAAGTTTATACGTATATTGTTTAGTTGACAATTATACGTGTATTCAAGCTTTAGGGTGCAGACGGTACAGAGACGTAAGAAAAAGGTTGTTGATTGACTTCTAATATTCATATCGAATTCACTATAGGAGTTGTAATCTGCTAAGCGAGTTCAATGTTGTAAAGATAGGTTTGTTTAATTTCTGTCAAAAGAAAACGATGGTGATTGAAGATACTATAATTTTTCTATTAGTATGTAACAAGTACTTCCTCTTTCATTATGTGGGCGGTGCGTGCGCCGCTGTTCGTTCGCGCTCGCTCTATAATCTCAATCACAATAGAGCACGTTTGCTTGTCGGTGGTATCGTCTAGGTGAAGGTGATCTGCACGATACTATTTCTGTGCGCATGCGTGGTGCGCCCTTTCAACGCGCATAAAAGACACGTGGCGCCATCTAGCAATCGTCATTGTAATCGCATAGTTTAATGCCAGCTGCTAAAACTATTTTTATCGTTCATACATTTTTGTTTACAGCACATAGATGCAAACGTTTATTGTTGTACATTACAAAATGAACCACTAATATAGTCCACCAACAGAAAAAATCTACTTTAATCAACATAAATGTAAAACCACCAGTAAAACCATTTAGTAATCAATCAATAATACGAGTAAGGTAGGCAAGCCATGCATTGTTAAATTAGTCATCGTATCGTACGTAGAATGCAATTGAAGGGCGGCATGGGCAAAAGAATAACCATAAAAGTTTAAAAAGATAGAAAAAAATAAATGAAAATAAATGATGTTTAACATTTTTAAATGGTACAATATAGATCCTTGACCTAATAATTTAATCTAAAATAGATGCGCATGCTCTCAATACACCGCATGTTGGCAACGCATTGCGCAGTTACTTTTGATACTAATTTTATAATTGCTAATAAATACTTTGTAGACTTCATTTTTATATTATAAAAAACAATAATAATAATAAATACAAAAATGTATGTTTACTTGGCTGACCTCGACTTCCGGTGGTTTTTCAGGTTTAAGTTGAGTCACTTGTGGAGGAGGTGGTCGTTGTGGTGCTGCAAAGGAGCACGATGGTTGAGGTTCCACTGTCACATGTTGAAGTACTTTGGTTGGCGATGAGACGGGTTTCCAGTTTTTATTCTCGATCTCCGACGGAAGGCTTTCCGCATTTTGAATATATATCTTAGGCGCTGGTTGTGCCGCACTGGTTGAACGCTCACTTATTCTCGAAGCTAACCAAGAGGATGGCACTGCCGGGGGATGCGGAGGAGGTTGTTGCAATAATTTCGGCCCATTTAACATAACCTTGGCATCATTGTGAGCAAGTGCTTCATCAGATTTGTTACTATTTGCTTTTTGACATGGCTCTCTTAATTGAGATGCTACAATTTCAGAAGCACTCTTAACTTGACTGGTCAAAGGTGAATACTGTCTGACATTATTCAAAGCTTGTTTATCTAGCAAACTATTTGGTATTGGAGGTAGTTTTGTTGACAAGCGACCATTATGTGGAATAGAAGGTAATTGGCTTAGAGGTAAATTGAACGGGGTTTTATTTGAAGGTAAAACGAAAGTCTGGTTATTTCCACTATTGCCCTTATTGACCCCACCTGTTGAAATTGTATCAGACTTTGGTAAATCAGAAATGGATGGCGATGCGTCATCTCTACTCTGAGAAAAATCGGTACTATCACATGAAAGTTCATCGAGACTTTGAACTAAATCAAGAGCGGATGCTTCATGATAATCCGTAGAACAGGGAGAGGTGTCATCGCTTGTATCGTCAGCACAATGAGGTATCTGCGAACTTTTACTGCTAGGTACAAATGCTAAACTAGACGTCACGTCATTGGATATGTCAGCGTTTAACGATTCTTCACTCTGTGTAGATGATTCCCTATTCATTGAAGAATCAACAGTACTAAATTTTTCGTCATCACTTACAAGGTTATTTGCAGTTATGAGGGTAACAGCAGACGTTAATGTATCCGGTTGTAAATTTGTTTCATCACCTTTAAGATTTTCTTTCGTTTTTTCAGGTTTTTCATTCGGATAGTCTTTGTCACATGTAGGTATTTCCTCTAAATGACCACCATTGTCAGAGGTTTCAACCTTTGGTTGTTCCACAATAGGTAAACTCATGTATTGTGGTATGGCATATTCTAAATCGGCCAGAGGCATGTAGCGAATATTTTCTGTTTCTCTAAAAGGAGTCTGGAACTGAGGGGGATAATATTGAAAAGCTGAGTTATCACTACCATACACTGACCAAGGGTCATTTGCGGGTATTATAGGGACTCTATTATAATATAAATGAGAATTAATTTCACTATTGATAAGGAGATCAGGCTTATACTCCCACGTAGGCACAAATGAATCTTCAAAAGCTAAATAGTTTTCAGGTAGCACAACAACAGCGTTGTTCAACTGCGCTGGATCCAGAGCATATGACCCATCATAGAACGGATTATTAAGCACGAGTGACGGAGGTTGAAGAGGTTCACATTCCATTGTCACTTCCGCTTCAACAAATAAACCATACTTTGATAAATCTGGTTCAGATCGAGGATGACGGGATTCCGGGATAGTAACGTCATTCTCAAAGCATGAAGAATAAATGTCCGAAATGTCAAAACTGTGAGTTCGCCTTAGGTATGTATTGGATGGTAATTGATGTTCAACATCACTATCCTTTTTGAACAGACGATTTTGCAGTTGGTTATCAAACAGTCCTTCATACGTGGGCACACCCACGTTATTTATCTCACGCAAAGCATCATTTGCATTGTTTGTTTGGCTAAGGGCAGTATCGTTTACAGCACCCGAGCTGATGTGGCAAGACACGTCACTAGGCAACAACACTACGCGAGGTAGGGCGGGTGGAGGACCGCAAAAAAGCAAGTTGTTGGGGGGCGGACGCGATGGCTGGTCAGCCATGGCTCGCGCTGCGGCCGCCCGTGGCCAGAGCGGGCGGGTATTTCTGTGCGACGACAGAGACGCGCCGGGCGGCCGGCTCAGCTTTGCGACTGACTGAAGGCGTACCGAGTGACGAAGGCGAACACAAATAGAACGGACGCAAACGCGAGGAGATCGCCGTCTCTCGCGCTCATCTTCACGGGCGAAGGCGCACGCGCACGCACAAGCCAAACCCGTACCGCATGTTATCCCACTGAGCTGACGTTTATGCTTTATTCTGGTTCCGCATTTTGCTTATAACATGTAGCTACTATCTCAAAAAAGGCAAATAAGACAGGTTTCGGATGGACACATTGTGGTGTTGGCGAATGTTAGGTTTCTAGAATCACAACATCCTTTTATTCATCACCTCAAATAAAAAGTAAAAAGAAACGGTAAGACTCACGTGTTCAGGGGGTGACCGAGGTGATGAATCTTCGCGGTGATGTCTCCTCCGTCTGTGCGAAGTCGGTGAACGTCGATGATGTGACCGTTTAGAACGTTCATTTCTCCGTCTCCACGAATGCTCCGAGCTGCGAAATCATAGATCAATGGGCTGTAGGATAAGCGTGAAGGACATGGCAATGTAATGTATGCATAAAAAACGTTCAGGTGAGGTTTAAGTGTGTGCTGATAACGGGTCGAGTGAAGAGGCTTTATTTACTAACATTATCGAGTGTTCTTCGTAGCCGGCATGGGGGTCTACGAGTTGGTCGAGGTGGTCAGCCGGCAGTAGGCAGCAGGCGCGCCACAGCGCCCCTATACCAATCCAGCATCGTTGGTTCGTGCCTATATCTTTAAAATTATTTCTGGGACCGATAATTACGATAAATGACGAAAACCGTATTTAAAATCTGCTAAGATCACATTCTTAAAAGTTATGATATTATAAAAAAAACTACAATACTGCTAATGTAAGTACAGTAAAAAATTTGAACTCATTCAAGGTTATCAATACAAATCGCGATTTTATAATAGAACAAAAAACAAAAAAGAACAGTATACAGAGATTAAAACTACTACTGATATACTCGTAAAAGGCAAAAGTATTATTCATGTAAGTTTTAGATGTGCTAAGACTTGTTTTACCAATGACGAGTGACCTGACAAGTAGCACGACCGCGAGCGGACTGCCGGCGATGACGCGTCGCCAGCGCACGAGATATTCACTCAAGTGAAACCGCGTACAATCAGCGGCCGTTTGCAAAACATCACAACAGCAGACAAACAACAGAACAATCAACCTTCGCGTCGCTCTTGCAATGTCATCATTTACGAGAAATCATCGATGTATAAAATCTGTTAGTAAATATTAATGCACTAAACTAAATTTCACGACCGTAAAGTACTCTTAGATAAGTAAACTAGATTTAGTTGTTTTTAACTAAAGTAGTCCCTTGTCAGAGGTATTTTTAAATTCAAAATTCATGTGTTTATATGTATATTAATTAACCCGCGTCTTACCAATGCACTTAGTAAATATTGCGGAACTCCATATAATTATTTATTTATTATTAATTTTAGTAAGATATCCCACTTTTACCGCCTACCAAAACTAGGTTATAAAGGAAACAATATTACGAACAAATTAAATTACCTTAATAAGATATGTGCACTGACGTATTTGAACATTAACGAACCGGGTGGCTTCAGAAACACGTCGGAAAGAATGCAGAAAACAGCACGGTAATAGGATTAGGTTGTACCGTAATTGGTTTACCTAGTCGCAAATATATATTTAAATTAAAAATAATACAAGGAACACAAGAACATAAAGCAGTATCATTCATACGATAATTTCACAGGATGTTCCGTTTCAGAGACAAGCGATCACTAATCATTAAAAAATCATTACGTACAGTAATTATTAAAATTCATATTTAGTCATATTTATTGTTACTTTAGATAAACAATCTTGTCTTAGATTGTTTATTACACCAGTGGCGTAGCCATCGTAGGGTAAGATAATGCAGTGCATCGGGTTTATAATTTCTAATTTCTAAAGCATTTAATACAATATGTAATATATTTAACGTATACAATACGAGTACGTATGTTAAAACATGTCAACTTTTTGAGTGTTTTTAACTTTTAATATGTTTTTAATTACATAGATCCGTGTATATTTGGTTTCGGGTCCCCACTTTTTTTGCACCGGGTCCCTCGGCAAACTAGCTACACTATTGAATCTTACATTATTTTTTTCAACTTCATTGCACAACTAATTGTATAAATGGCGGACTTAATGCCATACGGCATACCTATTCTACCAGTCAACCACCAAATCAAACAGAAATAGGGACGGGGGTGGAATTTTGGTTTAAAGATCAATACACAATGAAATATATATATTTAAATATATATACATATTAGTATACATATTAGTATACATAAGATACTTGTTTACACGAGAGAGCAGAAAACTTAAAGAAGTGATGAAAATTGGGGCTGAAAATATACTGTAGATCTTTTTAGTGGGTGCCTTTCTAATGTCCGTGGGGCATTCCAGAGTTACTGTTTGAACAACGAAGGAATTGACATGAAGCCAGTACAGTACGGGCGAGAAGGGACGTACAGACAGGAATTATCGGTAAATCATGATCCTGAAACTGAAATTTACATTTCAGGTATTCGGGGACAAATGGATCGAATAAAATAGAATAAAGCGTACATAATATTCCTACGCCTATTCTTTCTTTAATAGGTAATCAAATCACTTCAAGCTGTGAGCGATAAGACGAAATATGATCATACTTACAAAGACCAGAAATAAAGCGAATACAGTTAGTTAAGGAGTTGTTGACTAACGTCGAAATAACACACATCGGCATAATCAATATATTGCAGATAATGACACAAAGATAGGATTAGGAAGTTATCGAGAGATTGATTAATGTGCGACCTGTTTAAAAATGTACAATATGGCAGGGTGACAACAACGTTAACTTTTTAATTTTAACTAATGGTTTCGGTGAAGAGGTCTGAAGTATGGAAGTATGGATAGGAAAGGGTTGAAGCATTAAACACATTCCCCCAGAAACCAGGCAATTTTAGTAAGGAGAGTAAATTCATATTGGTAAGTGCGTAAGGTTTAAAATAGGCACTGAAAAAAATGTCAACAATGATGAAAATGATACCATGGCCATTTAAATGTCACGTGGGTCACTTGCCTCGCAATTTGCCTAACAACAAATAAAGCAATGTAGTAAATAACTGTCTCCCAAAACAATAAAAACTCGATTTATAAGGATTTTATGACTATAAATTAAGTAATCTAAATTGTTAGACGACATCTAATTCGGAGAGCATTGCGCTTGTCGCAGACTGGTGCCGATGACGTATGCGCGGGCGGCTCTAATAAATGGCATGCATTTAAATGTCATATTGTTTAGCGTCAAACGAAGAGAGGTTGAACTTGAACACACATGGCTCTTAATTTTTCATAAACTGATAGACCCTCGTTAAATGTCGAATATAACAGCAAAATGTCGGTAAACACATTACAAACGTACACTCAACAATGTAAGTATAGAGTATAGAGTATTTTGCAGATAATATATTGGTTACTTATCTTTAAAATTATGCACTTTATTTCTTTATTTAAAATTACTTAGTAAGGTTAGAAGTGTTGCATTTTTAACAAATTATGGATTAGGTGTATTCGGCAGTGTAGCGACAATTTAATCGTGATAAAACAACAATGAGATTTAAGGCCTTTTTTTAAATAATGAAGTTTTGAGTATGTAAATACATTATGTTTCACAAGGATAGTTAAGAACAAGTTATAGATTCAGCACAAATTATGCAATAGGAACGTAACATTCCGTATTCTTTAAAATTTTAAAATTTCTTTTAAAATACTAATAGTTCAACGTTACGGTGAGAGGTGAGCTACCACATGAGCGGTAAGGTTTCTCCATAAAGAATGCTAGCTGTTCTTTGCTAGGAATTTATTAAAAATCGTAAATAAAAAGAAAGACTTAATAAGATTCTTATACGACTATTTATTGCTGTGAGATATACACTTTTCGACTTGTAAATAACAGTCAAAAATTAACAAATAGATTAATACTCAAGGCTTTAGTGGAGTGCAGTAGGCACGTCCTTACCCATCAAACGATGGCTTACAAATAACAATAAGTCAAAGTACCAGGCATTTGACGTTTGGAGAAAAAATAATAGTAAAGGAAAAAGAATCGGAGAATCCTTTTTCGCACTTTTGTTTTAGAAGTTCGGTGAAAGATAATGCTCGAAAGAATATTTTTTATTACAAAAAGGTCTCAAATACTGTCAAAGATACAAACACTGTTGATTATACAATACGTGAGTGTGGTGACACAAGTACCCTGCGACACGGACAGTGGTTATGTTTAACAATGCGGCGCACGTCATACGATACATCGCGAATAACAAACACTACGTTTCACTTTCCTCGTCGGCCATATTAACCTATCGATTCAACTTTTCTGTTATGCATACTTACGCCAAAAACCGGCTTTGATAGAAATCCTCCAAAACCAGCGGAGCAGGTATATATGTTGCACAAATTGACGAAACAGTGATAATAAGATGAAAGTAAAGTATTTACTCTGTTATCTTTCTCCTTAACACAAGAAAAAAGTGCTGCATGCTAGTCAAATGGCTACTGGTCAAAGAGCCTTTAAATATATTAAAACTAAAAGGCTGTTGAAGGCGAAAGCGGCTTTAAACGTAATTTGCGACAAGTGTGTGGATATATATGTGCGACGTGTATGTTATGTATGTCGTATAACCAAGTAGATACTTTCAGTTTTACGCAACATAGCGTTATAAAAACCATTTGTATGAAAGAGAGGGCCGAACACCGAAATTAACTTGTCGATTACTTTATCCATTTCATCCTTTATTTAACATTTTTTTTGTTGTTCTTTGTGAGTTATTTCCATATCAATTCAAATAAATGTCATTTTTCTCCGTATTTCGTAGCTGGAGTAATTAAACATGTAAAAGTATTAATTTGACTTTAATATTATAATAATACTAGCTGTGCCCGGCCACGCGTTGCTGTGGCTGCCCAACAGATGGCGCTAAGGGTGGACAACCCTTATCACTAAGGGGTATGAAAAATAGATGTTGGCCGATTCTCAGACCTACTCAATATGCTCACAAAATTTCATGAGAATCGGTCAAGCCGTTTCGGAGGAGTACGGGAACGAACATTGTGACACGAGAATTTTATATATATAGAGAAGAGATATATTCCATGCTATCAGCCTGTGTCTTCTTGTTTATAGCAATGGAGGATTCGCGTTTTACATTTCGCGAAATCCTACACGGTCACGTTCACGTCAGAAAAGTACGCTTCACGTGAATAAGAATATTGAATAAGAACACCGTGAATAAAATTTCGAGGTAACTCACAGTAAGGTTTCTACGTTCTTACTACTGGACAAGTGGTAGATATCCATGCAGTAAGTGTTATAAAATGATTGTCAACAAAAAATGTACGTGGTTAGTGTAAAAAAAAACTTATAATAGTATTTTCCGCCGTAATGGTACAGAGCTATCATTCCTTTAGAATGAATGTCTTTATATTGATCAGAGAACAGTAACCAGTACGGAAGCGTTTCTTTTTTTTATATAAGAATAGATGGTAGACGAGCGGGTGAGCCACATAAGGCGTAAGTAATGTCACAACCACCGAAGGACACCTGCAACACTAGGGAGTTTGCGGTTGCACTGTTGACCTTGCACAATCCTGTTGCCCGCCCTAGGGATTCGAGCAATTTGGAAAAATTTTTTTGCACCAGCCTACAGATCGATCGACAAGAACGATAGACTTTTTGTACAATTCGTTTAGTTGGTGACACACGGTCCTTACATTCTAGACCCTGCTGCATGCGACTTTATCTCGTTTCCCAATGTAAAAAAAAAATGATGCGCGGTAGTTAACAACAGCATGTAGCAATTTAGCAGGACTTACGCACTCTTAGCAGTGGAAGAATTATGAAGGTAGTTTTTCAACCTTCCACAAGAAGGCAGTTTCTAAGCGTTTTGACTATTTATTTATACGAATAAAACCATGTATTGAACTTGGGACTATTTTGAAAAAGCAATATTTCCGTAATAAAATACTAGTAGTAGTAAAAAGCGTAGTAGTATATATCATTATATTATAAAATCTATGCACACAATGATTAAACACAGTGTGTTGGTAGTCGGGAAAAGTGGGATCTTACTAAAATTATTTTTTTACAATACGTTGTTTCTACTCGTACAAGTGAACTTTATTAATCGAATTATTCTATTTCATTATATCACGAAGCAGCCAGATATCTGTAAGTCACTACACTGTAAGGTCACAAATAAACTAGGTTTTGCAGACCACTAATGGCTCTTTAAGTTACGTATTATCGGCCCATCATGCTGCACCATTAAGGAAATTGTTCAAGTAAGCTTGGTTGAGAGCGCGATAAAGGAAAATAGTGAATTACGTGCGGTGCTGTTAACGTCAACTAATGCGAGACCGTATAATTAATTATATTTATAACATATATATGCAGGGCTCATTTAACACTCCCGGACACCTAAATCGAGCCCCTTACATACATTTTTATGTATAAAGGCCAAAAACAAAGAAAATTTGTTAGGTCAAAGAAAGTTTTTATCCAGTTTTGAAGCTGGCATATTCACCATCATTTAGGTGTGCTATTGCTTCAAATTTGAATTTACGAATTTGAACCACAGAAGAAAAGCAGTCAGTTCATTGTTTTCAAAAAAATAAGGAAGCCGATATCTTGAATTGGAGCAGTTTTTTTTTTATTTAATGGTTTTGTTTTTCAATAAAAGTTTCCTTAAATTGTTTTCCCTCAGATTTGAACCGATTTTGACTTTAAAATTTGAGCCGATTTGAGCCGCGCAAGCTATGGCACTTCTTCAGCCTGGGCTTAGTCAGCGAAATGTGAGTGCACAACTTCATTTAAGCCGTTCTGCTGTTCGAGTGTACCCTCAATACCTAGAGAATGGCGGCTTCCTTCGTCGTCCAGAAGGATCACGATTCCGAGTGACCACGGAAAGACAAAATCAGTTTATCTGCACAACCAGCTTACGAAATCGTCACTGGACCTCAGTACAGATCCAACAACAGCTTCGAGATTTTCATGGAGTGCTTTTAGCGCTCGGATATAAAACTCGAAGAACGTGATATAAAACCACATAAGCCACCCAATGAGCCCAAACTGATACCGAGCTCACCGAATGCACCGGGTCCAGGAGGACCATTCGAATAGCGCCTTCAGTTTGCGCGCGAATATTTGCATTGGACTCAACGTCAATGGAGCCAGGTACTCTTCAGTGATGAATCCAAGATTATGCTGTATGGTAATGATGGAAGGAGGAAGGTGTACTGAAGACAGGGAGAGTGTTTTGTGCAGTGCTGTATTGCAGAGAAAGTAAGTTATGGCGGGCGGTCATGGACAGTCTGGGCAGGAATCTCCGCGGAAGGCAAAACTGAACTTCATGGGTTGTGACAGGACCACAGCTGCCATCACTAAATGGCGACCGTTACACTTGTCACTGCCTAGACTCATGTGATGCCATATGCTGGGTTTGTTGAACGAGATTTCTCTTTTTTATGCATGATAATGCAAGAGCGCACACTGCAGGAATCGTCGGGGGATACCTTCATAACGTCGGTATCAGTCATGGAAGGCCGAAGCCCAGATATTAATCCCATTATGGGATGAGCTAGTGACGTGTTCGAGCTCACCACTCAGCTTCGCAAAGCTTGCAGGAGGTGAAAACTGCCATCGGGGAAGAAGGGGAGAACATTCCACTACACGTCGTAGTGACGTTGATTAATTCCATGGCAAAACGCATGACGGCCGTCGTAAACGATCTTGGAAGTAATACAAGTTACAGAATAAACGATTTTTTTGGGTAAACTATTGTTTTATTCAAAAATCCAAGTCTTCCCCATAAGAAATAAAGACTTGTTACCCTTACACTATTTTTTTTAGTACTATGAATTCAAATTTGGAACAATGGCATACTAAAATGATGGTTAGTATGCCAGCTTTACAACTGCATAAAAACTTTTTGATCGATTGTAGAGGGACAGTGCACGGTGCATTCTCACAGCCGCTGGGCGCACTCGATTTGTCACGTTACTCCTCTCTCACAGAAGACTACCTTGAAATTTATCTACTGGATTTTCTACTTTATCGTATTTCCCCAATGTACGTACGTGTTTTGGTAGTGAGTGAGTATGCCAGAGCCCATTCCCATTCCATCCCATTTTATTCCTCCCCATTTTCCCAATCAATTCCTTAATCTGCAAAGATAAGCAGAGCACCCGGGGGGGTGGCAACGTTTGTCATTCTGGACTGATGTTGGCATGTATCGTGGATGTCTATGGACGACAGTATCCACTTACCATCAGGTGGACTGTATTCTCGTCTGCCACCTTTTTTCTATATATCAAACTGCATCAAAACTGAAAATGCAGGGTGGCTCGATTCAGGTGTACGGGAGGGTTTTTATAATGCTCACTTTAAAAATGGTTCTTTGTGAAATACTCCGTTATACCTAGTCTGGCCGTAAATACCATTACCATAAAGAAAAAATTAATTAATTACATTTGAATTTGGAATATGTCGTTCTCACGTGAAAAATAAACGTATTTTTCATTTTGGCGTCAATCATTATTATATATTGTACTAAATTAAAATGGAGTGGGGTGATAACAACGAAAACCGTATTGCGGTAATTGCATTACAACAAAGGAGACATGGAGCCAAATGCAATTTTCAAAACTCTCCATGCGCTTGATATTAGCCGAATGTTTGTGTACCGGGCTATATTGGTAGGTAAATTGAAACTCGTGACAGAAAAAGTTCTGGTCGTCCATGCACTATTCGTACTAAACAGACGATTAAAGCTGTGATGGAGAGAAACCAAAGGAATATCGTCCGGAAGCAAAAGATTTTATTCAGACATGAATATAGCATAGTACCCAGAATCATGTCACGTATTTTTAAAGATGATTTAGGACTTGCTGCTTACAAAAGACGTAACTACTGGTCATTTCTTAAATTATAATTTAAAGAAAAATAGGGTTGAGAAATCAAAACAACTTCTTGCCGGTACACAAAGGGACCTCCCAAATCTTAGACAAGTCTTAGTTACGGACGAGAAAATCTTCACCATTGAGAAACATTTTAACAAGGATCTAATTTTAACAATTAGAATGATCGAGTTTATGCTCATAACTAGAGAAACTGTTCAATTGGTCAATAGGATGCAACGTGGCCATTATCCGGCTTCAGTGATGGTTTGGTGGGGTGTTAGCTATCAAGGAGTGATTGAACCATATTTTTGTAAAGAACGTATTAAAACACGTATATTAAAACGTCTGCTCAAATGTATGAAGATATGATTCGTGAGAAGGTCCGTAAAGCCTCTTAAAACACCAAAAATGGTCCTTTCAGCAAGACAGCACCAGGTCACAAGGCTCGCTCAACATAGGAATATTCCCGACTTCATTAGAGCTGACGACTGGACGTCATCTACTCCCGATCTTAATCCGCTCGATTATGATTTATAGTCTGTTTTAGAGAGCAGTGCGGCATGACATGCTCTAAAACGCCATGATAATATTGAATTCTTAAAACATTCCACAAGGGCCAATTTTCCCATGGAAAGGGTACGTGTTTCAATCGAAAACCGGCCACATTTGAAAGATTGTATAATAGCAAATCGTGATAATTTCCCATAAACATATTTTTAAAATGCTTATCACTTCTGCTTATTCATTTCTAAAATAACACAAATTCTTTTAATTAAATGATAATGCAAAAAAAAAATATCAATGTTTTCTTTGTAATAACATTTATAGCTAAACTAGGTATACAAACAATCTGTTACTAAAACAGCGATAAGACATTTATGCAACATTAACACAACGATTTACATATTTCCTAAATATAGAACTTGCAAGTGCTTATATAATTAGGATTACGGATTGAATCTTTCCTTTCTATCTTAGGTATTTCCGGATTTTTGAACCTTTGCTATTTATTTCTAAAAATATAAATTGATTTTGTCGCATACTGTATTTTCATAACTACAAATTTTATAAAAGAAACATTCAACGAAGTGACACGATTTTCACAATATATGGCACAAGGTGAGTAAAGGTCAGGGAGGCAACAGTTCGTTAATTCGCGGCGAGAGTGGAACGCCTGTGGCACAATGACCATAATGAACCGATCGACCGGTGCATACTGCGAGGCGGCTTGCGACACCAACAGCACGATGTGCGACATGACACGGCTGTACCCGCGGTCAAGGATTCAATCTATTTATGTTCTGGATTAAATTCCTCGCTCAACATAAGGAGACAAACAAATATCAGCGATATCTCCTGTGATTCACATCGGAATATAGCTAGTTTAACGAGGAACCATTAATATAATAATATGTATAACGAAGGACTTAGATATGCATGATTCAGCGTTTTGTATGGTGTTTGTACATGAATATCCATCCAAGTCATCGTGTGATTGGCCGAAGCGTACGCACAAGACAAATCCAAAGATCGTCCGACCGGATTGTCGGGCAGTTCACTTGCAGACAAGGCCGCGCCGGATGAGCGATTACTGTGAACCGTGTCACTGCAGCCGCGACTAATCGCCCGCCCGCCCGCACTGCCGGGTCAATGACAAGCGAGCTCTCTCCAAACAATCGAAAAACAAACTATATGTTGTCGTGGTATTCCGTGTTTACAATAAGAGTGCAGCTCATTAACTAAAACGCTGTTCAATTAATATTATGAAAGTTGAACATTCCTTGTTGCGATTTAATTAATATAGAAGCTACTAAGTCTATAAGGAAATGTGTTACGAAAGGCAAACGACCTATGTGTGCAGGTCAACCGCTAATTTTAGTAGATGCGAGACCAAAATACACGAGGCGTGGCAGGACGAGTAACCAACATCAATTACCCTAGATTACAATATGAGCCATCGATAAAATTAAATAAATTGTGTCGACACTCATTATGAATTTTTTGTTTTAGCATCAAATGTTCACACTCATGTTTCTTCCCGAATATACTCGTAATATGCAGTGCACTCTCTATAGTGCGGTCGTTATAGCATGAGCTTTGAGAGATTGGGGCGTTGTCCATTTCACGCAAAACATTCTTATTCCGTAACGTATTAATAAATTCATTTCCCTTTAACGTATTAATAATTAATAAGTTCGACACAACGGATAAATTCATTTTCCTCGATTAATATGTAAATTCTCATTATTCTGTAACGGAATGTAAATTGTGCTAGTGCTTACAACAAATTTTTTTCGATTGTTGATCGATTATTTAATTTAATAATATATATATTACATATAGTATTTATTATATAATTTTATTAAAACATTGTAGTTAAATTAAATAAGACCGGTTTTTATTATATTTTGATGCTTCGATTCTGTTTGATCATATTTATATAATCAATAATCATGCAAATCATTATACACATGTTATATTTCCTGGCTTCTAACTTGTATAATTTTAGTTTATATTATTTGGGTTGTATTTTATAATAAATAGAAAAGTTAACTTCCTTATCAAGGACCGATTAACCTTGTATTTCATAGTTATAATTAATTAACTAGGCTATCGAGTCAGGGGATCACTGTCAGGGGATGACCTCTGACAGTTAGTATAGGTTGCTATAATAACCGGAGTATAGGTTGCATTTATACCGGAGTCCACTGAAAATACATATAATATACTCGCACTGCCAACTCGGCGGCGAGTCGTATTGAGTTTAGCTCTCGTTCCTCCTACAATAACTGACCGGCACTATTAATATTGTCTCGGTAAAATAGTATTTATTACGTCGATAATGCTTTTTATAGCCATGATCAGTTTAGAGAGAGAGTTACGTCGGTTAGTCGTAGATGGAAACAAAATAAATAAGTGTCAACGATATCGATTGTTGCCTAATAAAAATACACAGGAAAGCGAGCAGAGAATTTGCGACCTATGCGGCAACGTGGCATAAGGTTATATGCAAAATCATACATAAAGTTTAGAAAAATGTATCTGTAGTGAATTGGAGTTATACTGTTGTTGTTATACTTAGTAAATGTACGGAGCTGTAGTAGATAATAATTTAAATGTTTGCAATCGTTATACGGCCGCGCACGTGCGGCTAGTGTCCAGACCAGTTCATAGTGAAAGTTGATCAGGCTGCGCACACTCAGCTTCTGACATTTGTCAGGAGTCTGCCAGCTAATGTCACCATCATTAGTATTAGGCATACCACTTACGGGGTGGCGTGTGTGCTTTGTCGCGATAGTGACTATATACACGTCCCACGGATGGTAAATCTATGCAATTATTGTCTCAACAATACTTTAAATAATGCATCACCACCTATTTTCTCATAAAAAGTCTTCATTCTTAAAAAGAGGTTTCAAAAATCTTCAAAATTTCACTGTTTGGAGTTTTTGAACAGTATGAAGACTTCATAAGAAAAGAAAATAAGTTCCCAAGCTCGTAGAATTTAGGAAAAGTGAAAATGTACTGAAGGAATCTAATATTCTGAAACACAATAAAGAAACGATAAAGCAAAATAAAATTCTGAAAATGTAAAAAAAAAGAGTTAAAAAAATAGTATAATACCTTATGTTATGAACTTAATAAAAAAAAATCAATCTCGTAAAAAGAATCATTTTACTTAATAATTCAATTATTCATTTTACCTATAAAAAAGAATTTCAAAATGATCACAACTTTTATCGATCGTGATCGTATCAACAAGTCTGTGGTTGTTGATGATAAACCGCGTGTTTCATAGGCCTTTTGGAGCATATCGTCCAAAAAGCACATAGTCTAGCAAAGCAAATCGTAAAAAATGTAATTAATTCAAAATACAATTTAGAAAATTTTCATCTAATTCAGTGCTCTTCTTTCTTATTTCCATAATAATACACAAGATATAACCATCGCCACGCATAATGTTCAATACGCGAAATGTCTAACACCCTGTTAACATTTCGCTGCTGTTCATTTCTTAAAGAAAATATTATTTTTAAGATCACTTCTATAATTTGATAAAAAAAAGATACAATACAATGTCGGCCCGGTAGTACATAGAAACACGAACATGAATAATGGCACCGAATTTGATGAAAATTTACTAAAAATTAATTTTGGACAATTTGACTTAGTTTAAATAGTCTAGGATTTGCTTTTAGGACGATATGCTCCTAAAGGTTTCATAGCAATATCTTGAATACTCTTTCCCTTCCCTTTCTGTCGCTAATCTGTTTGCTAGATGAAATACCAAAAAGACAATAAGCAAACCAATTACGTCATGACGCCTACCAAGTTGACAAATCCCTTGCGGGCTTACAAACCAGGACGAGACCTTGAAACATTCACCGAGTGCTATCGAATTTTTAAGCTGTCTGTGTTGAGCCGCCCACGATTTTGCTGAATGTTTGTTTGTTTGTTAGACGACATATTGTAACATAATGCATTTATATCAAATACTATAAATAAATTTCTGTTTGGGTGATTAGATTACTGATTAATATCGATCACGCGAGCTCGATTTCAACGATTGCTTGTGTTTAATGCATTGAGCAGCGTCCTTATCATGTAAAACATGAGATCCTTAAACAGTTTTTCTTTAGTTTTGCTATGCGTTGGATACTAATATTCAGTAAATCGATAATGAGCTAAGAGATTAAGCAACCGGCGTCGGCAGCGGGATGGAATAAAGCGCAACGATTGTGAGTCACAGCAGGTTTTGCAATCATTTTGCACAACCAGTCGGTAAGTTCTCGCAGTTATCTGTCTCACTACATAATAATATTTATTTCAGACAAATAGATCGCATATTGACGTGACAGTGATCCAATCTGTAGACACGTTGGGTCGGGGGCAGCACTTTGCAATTTTAGTAAAATTTTTGAAGAAAATGTTTGTTTTTTGTCACGTTAGCAAAACGATTACAACTTTTAGAGAGTTGTGAATATATCGTGTAACGGTATTTTATTGAAGTTGACAGGAAATTTAAGAGCAATTTTGTCGTTAATTTTAAAGATAACATTTTTGGTCCTGCATAGATTTATCAAAGTATTTTAGTAGTAAACCACAGGAATTTAATCATAAAATTTGGAAATAAATTCGAGGTGGACGTGCTGTTTGGTGCAACTCGATAGGACTAAATGTTGCAAACAAATACATAAAAACATAGTTCAGTTTGCAATAGTGAAGTCGATGCGATACAGCTCGGCTATACATTTTGTAAGTATTTATGAGCAGAGAAGAGCTTCGAATGAGTTTCTGCTGGTAATTGCACTTTTTAATTTTGTTTACTCGATTTAAATAAACAGCACACACACCCAAACGATCAGAACCAAGGATTTTAGGAAAGGAAATGGGTGCAGGGGATGTTGTTAGTGGGTGTACAATATACATCATTTCTGCATACAGGGTACGTACGATACGCTCCACTCGTGTTCTCGCATGCTCTTCTGGAAGGCGGCCGACTTTGGTGTCCACGAGTCGACGCCAAGATATAGCGCCGGCAGCTCAGCTACCTTCACCTCAAGCCGCTCGGCGAGCCTCTGTTCCACAACAGACTTGGAGCCGCTAGTCAGCGGTCGCTGCTGCTCTTTGGCGCTGAGTTGCTCCGCGCCACCGTATCCGTTCAATTTCTCTCCGTTGCAAGACGTCACGCTTCTTGGACTATCTGTGCTGAGCAATTTGCTCTTAAAGGTGTTCGCCTTACTGTAACTTTTATATTGCGCTGATTCTATTCCGTTCGCTATCCGCGAATACTTTAAAGAATCATACGTGTCACCATTTAGGGTTGTGTATTCGACGTTGTTTAGGTTAACGTCTCTATCAACGCGTTTTGTAGCGTCATAGCCGTTTCGTTTATTGTAACGTTGTTCTTGATTCTGCTTGAGGAAGTTATTTTCGAAACTAGTTTTACATTTAGGAACATTATTCAAATAATCGCTATAGCCTAAAACTTTATTATGTAACCCTTTATCACAGCCGTTTTTGAGTGTTTCCTGTATGTCTATACCGTTCCCGTTCATTCGGCTGTAGTTAAAGCCAGCAGGCTGGCCGCTCTCCGGTCTATTATCTATGGCTTCTGTGCGTTCCGCGTCCTTACATTCGAATTCGTGTTTGACTAGTGCAACACGCGAGACTTCTTCGCTGTTGACGCCGTTCTTATACTGCGGCTTGACGACGAAATCAGCAGCCGTTATACCAGGCCTGCTCTGTTCGTTGGGAACGGTCCATGTGTCGTGCTTCTTTCTTTCGCTGCTCTTGGAGGACCACGCTTTAGCTAGCGCCGCTTTGAGTGCCTCCCGCCGCTCATGCACGCTGACCCGTGGGTATTCGTGTATTGGAACTATGGCGGGGGCGTACAGTGTCGATCGCGGCGTAGCTCGCGTTATGCGGAAACTTCTAAACTCCCTGTTGAACTCCGAATTCAAAGAATAAGCCGGTATTCTCGAAGTCACCATTTTGAGATCAAAATTTCCACTTACAATTATACTTATATTGTAATTTGTTCACAATCAAACTTATTTTAGCACCGAACACACTGAACACATATCGACTCTACCTGAAACGTTTAGAGGAGTGAAAAATGTGTTGAACTAAGTACTTAGTTACAAATTTCTAGTAGCGCATTGATATTACATCCTGCGAGCCATTGCTGGTGTGCAATAAGTGTGTTCCTTGTGGGCCGCGACCTTCGCAGTGGGCGGCGGCGAGGCGGTGCGCCGGGACAACGCACTGGTCAACGAACCAGCCGCCCGCCGCCGCCGCACTGCCCGGCACCCACCCGCTCGCACTCGTTGCTTGCATAACGCAGTCGCGAACCGCTGCCCTAGCTTATCTCTTATGCAGTTATGTCCGCGATCAACACACAAGCAATATAATTGAGTGAAGCGGAAAAGTACTATCATGAACCCGCTATATTATTTGCGGACATTAGCCGGTGATAGATAGCATCTGTTAAGATAGAGATGATGATAAGAGACGTCTGTAATACTTTAGTTCATTTTGTGGAGCAGTTATGCCGTATAAGTGCAACAAGTGTCGCCTTGATAGTGTGCCTAATATGGCTTGTGACTTTGCTGCCATATGGCCCGCGATCTACACATCCTCGGCTGTCTCCACTCCAACCATACAATATTTTATCGTTATACAAACAACTATTCTGGGGCAACGCATTTATACGTTGTGAACATAACGTAGTTCACTTGTTTATTTTATAACAGCTTGACGTTGATTAATTAATGAGTAATTCATTGAACGTAAGTATTTATAATTTCGACAAGTGAAGAAAATCTGTTTTAATTTACCGTTTAATTTACTATTGCATTTGTCAATGGTTTTAAATCGTAAGGTCAACACATGTATTAACATTATGTATCAGTGATTCATGGTTGTTTTATTGATTGGATCATATTATAAGAGCAAAATAAATTCTTGTTTACAAATGTATTAAATCGAATTTATCGTTTGATATTGTCTGTGCAACTATAGTGACTATTAGAAAGTTACGTAGTTCAACACATTTTCGAGCTTCTGTCTAAATGTACTATAGGTCGAGGAAGTCGAGAACGAAATCACTGCAGCTATCAACAGCACTATTAACACTGACACCCGCGGTGGCAGCAACTCACTTAACCAAATAATATCAGAGCACTAACACCAAGAGAAATGATTGTAATTAAAATGACAGTATCCGTTGGTTGATCGCGCGATGGAGAGCAGCCACCGGAAGTGTGTGCGTGCGTTCATAGCTGTGCCTGGGCGGCTCCGGACGGTATGTGCATTGTGCATACCTTCTCGTTGCGCGCGCGAGAACTGTGCGTGCGGTGTGCGTGCACCGCTGCGACTAAACTGACTGAAGGGAGGCAGCGCGCGACCGCCGCTAGGACCCCACCGCCACCGCTCCGGTCGCCTCTCTCCTGCGGGCCACCACTACTCACTCTAACTCTAGAGCACTACGGGCAGAATCGCACCAACACCGACCTTCGATACAAACACAACGACATACGTGCAACCTGATAGTTACACTATTCGAATGTCCGCCTGCATCCAACCAAGTGCTCTATTCGTGCAAGTTTCGAGCACTCATTTATACAATGCATTAAAACTTGCCTCTTAAATATAACTTAGCATATCAAAATACACGTAAATTGGAGGACGTGGAAATCTAAAAGTATCGCTTGCTTACCTAATTACGAAATAAGTAGATGATTGCCATTAAAATTGACATTAATTTAATAGGATCGCGGCTATTTTAATTATTATTGTTTTTATTAATTAACTAATTATTATCATTAGACATTCACTTTCTAGTTAAAATTAATAATTTCTTTAGTGCAACATTCAAGGAATTTTCTCTTGGAGAACGCCTCGTACGATACAAATTTTAATAGTCTGTTTAAAAGTGGAACGTTTACAAGCAGCTCACCGTTAATAAATTCGAATTTATTAATTATCACGCGAATGCACATGCCATCCGCACTTAGTGATGGTTCTATGCGTGGAATTCGTCCAAACACGGAAAACAGTCCACGTGTCGCTTGATACGCGTTGATGAGGCAATTTGAGAGAGATAAGACGTGAGCGCACACCCTCATATAGTATGAGATAATTAACGCATGTTCATTGAATGAGCGTCCAAACTTGTCTGAACTCATTACTAATGACAACTATCTACACTCGAACACTTAAACCTCACCTGGAACACTGTTGTTAATGAAGAATTTTAAATCCTTACCTGTAACAAAAATAAAATTCTATTAGAAACTGATAAAAACTACATACTTCTATTAAAATATAAGTTATTCGCTTTATATGTACTTCAAATAGATTAAAAAGAAAACATATATACATGCGAGCAAGTATATAGGCGCAGAAGGTCGAGTTAATTTGGAAACAACACTGTATGTTAAACCCAAGAATACTAAATATGTATTTGGGACATAAAGACAAGAATAAAACAATATGTGCAAGTGCATATACAACGAATGTTTTCGTTAATTTAATATCAGGTGTTTAAATAACGAAACTGCAATACGTGACCCAAAAGATAATATTTTTGTGTAAAATTAATAAAATCACATTAATCCACCTGCAATATATTATATTGCCTTACGCGCAGAAAATTATTAAACCACTCAAGGTTTTAATTGTCTGAACAACTTACGTTTTCTGTCACATATATTTAAGTGAATATCTGTATCGTTTAAACATTGTGCAAAAATTCAGATTACACTCACATTTTCTTTGGCTCATTCATCTTTGTTGAACTGGTGTTTATGTATTTAGAGCACAGCCACGAAAAAATGTTGCCAATGAATTGATTGAAGGTAACCAGTAAAAAGTGGTGATATTATTAGAGTATTCGTGTTTTAACAAAGGTGCGAAACCACTGTATTTCTACATGTATTAATCCAAGTACGAAACCGGGCAGTGAATGAACACATTGCGAGGAAACCAGGTTGTCCAACAAAAAAAAACTAGGATATGTAAAACTCTACCAATCCGTATTGGATCCAAGTGGTAGCCTGTGCCCTAGGACGTTATAAGGCTGATGTCGACCAGAAAATCAATAACAATTGTAAGTAAGGGCGATTGAAACAACACAGCTAAAGCAAATTTCCAGGTTACCGAATATGGGTGAAAGTTGACGAGAGCCAATATTGAAAACAAATTAAATTAATAGCCGCCTGAGACTTCCGACATAAATCATTACTGCCTACGTGAGCCTCAGAAACATAAAGCTTTTAATACATTCCGACCACTCTACTGGACTTGTTCTGAATTAACAAAGTTGACTCATTTAATTGCTTGTAGGGGGAATCGAAACTTAATTTTATACATTAAACAACACAAAAAGTCAGTCAGCTACAACTAATGATATTTGATATTAGTCTATACTACAGGGCTAGTCCTGCAGGATAATCTGCAAGGAAGTCTATATGTTCCTTCTTTATCACGGGATGATTTCTGCAAGAATCGACAACGTGACTCCAATACAGATTGATGGATATTAATTACACATACTGCTGATATTTTCATGAACAGCGTGTTTTTCACCCTCGAGCCTAACAGTAATAAATCTGTCTTTAAATAAAAATTTAATTGTACGGGACGGATTTCGAACACACGGCCCAACAAATAAATAAAAAAATAACGCCTTACTCAATAGGCGACATTGAGATTCCGTGTTGTCCATCCGGAGACATGAAAACGAACACACAACCCAGACCTTTTACAGGACCTTTTACACATCAAGCGGGGTCAGTGGTCATGTAAATGTAAACAGAGAATAGATACCCCGTGGGGTAACACCTCTTAGGATAATTTATTTAATTTAAAAGCAGTGATTTTATCTAGCTATATTCAATATTAAGACATGGTTCGTTTAATATTTATTTATGTTATAAGTAAACATAGGCCAGACTAGAAAATTATTGCTTATTCAGTGGTCATGTGTGTCACTGCCAACGATTATGCGCTTGTATGATTTTAATCCCCTTTTGGATCGAAGCTGAGCAGCTTTTGCTTGACCTATAAGTAGTAATAAATAGTTACGATAGGAATAAGAATAAAATTAATTTTATTAGTTTTGCAGTACACTGTCCAGTTATGATTTTGTATACAAAAGTAGTAGGCGATAAAACAAGAACAAATTGCGCCACGCAATGAAAGAAAAGTCAGAGACGTGATGGTTTTTCGGTTATGAATCATAAAAACTACATCAATTTCCCTAAGAAACGGTTATTGGTCCCACTGCCCACGCGCCAGTGATTCTTTGTGCAAACCCTCAAAGCAATCCGTTACGTGTGTAGGAAAACATGCTACATTGATGGTAGGTACCCACCACACATGGTGTAAAAAATACTCGACCCGCGTTGTAGAAGACTGCGTCAGACTATTCAATTGATAATGGCAACAAAAAATTATGGCGCCTCTGGCGGCGAGTAGTCGACGAACGGCGAGGTCCAATGACCCAAATTGTTCATTACTAGGTCGGCTAACTAACGAAAGAAAAATCGGTCAGAGTCGAACGCGCGTCAACACATGCATGTGTAATCGTCGCTTCATTTGTACTCGAGAGTTGACATAGATAGACCTTGGAAAATAATAAATAATGTGCAAATTATGTTTTTATTAAAAATTAGCAACAGGAATCTTCTATATCCATTAGGTATCGTACGCAATATGTGTGTGCGTTCATCACATCACGTACCGAAGTGAGAAATAGGAAATCCATTATGCACCATAAAACGAATGAGATTATCCATCCTTGAAGTTAAAGATGGATCGAAACGTTAGTTGAAACAAAAAACCAAGAAGCATAACTAGCATAAACGAACCCTTTAAAGTTTGAACCATATGTGAATCTAGCAATGACCAGAGCAAAGTAATCGATTGCCTTAAAGGGTACTCTCACGGAAACCTGATCCGGCAAACACGATTCCAATACATACAATCAAAACAATTTATCAAAATAGCAACTCTATATGGACTTCCTTAAGCCTTGAGATTTTCATCACCACATAATTATAATAATCAATTTCACACTTTTTGTTAAATATAAAATACTCGTTTGCTAAAGGGTCATTCCATTGTGACGGGTGGGACATTTATACTCTTTTTTGCCTACACTTTGCTTTATTTCTGCCAAACGGCAACAATTTACGTATTGAATATGACATTATCACATACTTGAATAGTCATTGCATACTGTACCATCGAAAAAAGTATGAAAATGTTATTATTATTTTGAAAAATTGATGGTATAAGAAGTGTGACGGGTGGGACTTCAAAGTGCCTCTCCTCTCCGAGTTGACTTACACCATTCGCAATTGGTAAGAAACTATGAAACTTTTGTTACACAACCTATTTTTATATAGTTCCTGATATTGTATAGATTAGGTATTAGTATAATTTACGCAAATAACTCGTAAAAACAAAATAATTTTGCTTCTCAATGCTTGTGACGGGTGGGACAGTACTTTGTGACGGGTGGGACGAGTAACATTTGGGCATACAAATGTATGAAAAATATAAACACAGTTCTTTTTAAATCAGCTCTTTAATGAATTATTTAATTATTTAATGTTACAAGTAAGTTTTCTTAGAGCAATAAGCCAAAAAAAAAATATTTTTTCTCTTCAATGTTTATAGGTTCAGAAAATTGATAATATAGTCTATTACCACATACTTTTATCAGCGGTTCAGATAGAATGTCTAAAATTTGACTAGTTTTAATGAAAGAGACATCTTCCTCATTCATTCGAAATGTTTTGCTGGTTTTATCAACACATTTTAAAAACATGACCTTTAATTCATTGTCGCGGTCAACGGCACTTTGCGACACTGCGAGGTATTTATACACTTTCGACTTTTTCCTGGCAGTAATCTCTAATTTAACCAAAAGGTATGTGCCAATCTTAATTGTGTCTTTGTCGGCAGCGAAATTATTAGTGGTGGAAAAACTTGATCCTGGCGTTGGGTCTATATCATCCTCATCTATCGTCTTTGAGTCAGTTTCAGCATCCTTAATCTCATTCTCATCATCACTAGATCTGTCATTATCCAAAGTGGATAGACTTAGTCCTGATGCTGGGTTTATTTCATCCACATCCATTGCCGGCGAGTTAGTGTCTTCGCTTTCACTCTCGCCTATAAACATCAGCATAATTAAGTTTTCCCTCTTGCAACAATAAAACCTTCTTTTCTAAAGACTTCGCTGTGATAGCATAAGCAAGACACTTGTCGCTTAGTGCATGGAAGTGGTGTTGCTTTTGAACGTAAGGAATTGGCTGGATTTTCGTCCATCTGGTGTCAAGCTTTTCCTTGTTGCTCTCGATATCGTCTATTGCAATAAAGAAAATCTTTGTAGAGTTAACTTTGGATTTTAAATATTGGTAGCAATCCCAGCTGCTATGAATGATTGCCCTTCTAGTCATTATGGCAGACCAGAGCATTTTTTTGGCTGTACCTCCCACCCCATCCATTGCGCCCTTTCCATGGCTCGTCGCGAAGAAATTCCATTCTACCTCGACCCCCCAATCTTCCAGTGCCCAGCAAAGATTTGACATGGTATATCTGTTTTTAAATTGTGCAGCACAACCATCTGAAAAGATGTACACCTTCCTCAAACCAGGATATTGAGCTTGTAAGTGCTCAATAATTTTCTTCAAAAATGTCCACACTGCATATTTATCATGTGAAAGTTCATTGCTGAAAACAACGTACGAGTGTTTGTCTTTACCGGAGGCTGCCCATGAGCACCCTGTAAAAATTGTAGCCTGTGGATGTGACCAGTGCGCACTTTGAATTTCGTCCTGCGATAAAATCGCAAAATTTTCGGCAAAGTCAACTTGCAACACAACTTCTTCATTCGACGTTTGCTCCTTGTGGGCTTCAAATAGTGCAGACTGCTGCTTTTTTATAAAAACGTGGGATTTGAATTTTTGCGTCTGATCATGCAATTCTCTTAACAGTTCTTTAATTGTTCCAGATATTGTTGTCTGTTGCAATCTATTTTGCTCTGATTTAGCCCACTGTTTCCACGTTACTTTTGTGTTTTCTATAAACTTCTGGGGTACCATATCATACACATTGAAGCATTTTTCACAGGTGCTGGTCATACATGCCTCATTTGCCAAATCGCAACACATTTCCTGCAATAAACCTGTAGATTTATCTGGAAACTCCGGAAAAACTTTATGAATAGCCTCTAAAAGATATTCGTAGTTGGCGTGATGAACACAGACGCAAACATTATGAGGCATTTCCGACATTGGACGGACATGCACAGGCCTCATTTCATAAAACATGCTTTTTTCCATTTTTATATTTGGGTTGTGTTCTTTGAAAATCGCGTAAGCCTCAGCCACTGACATGATCATGTGCCTTTTAGCCACGTGATTTCGAATTCCTGTTTGACTGTCTCTGACGGATAAGGTGTCTTTCCGCCCTGGAGCAGCTCGACTAATATCATCTCTTTCATAGAACATTTTAGCTGCGCTCTTTTCCTCCTCAGATATAATTACTCTCTTTTTTTTTGGTAACTCATTCAGTGACTCAGATAGTTTAGGTATGATATCCTTTGCTAATTGCAATACAACTGCCTGTTGTTTCATAGGACTTTCTGGCAACAACTTCTTTGTCCTATTTGTAGCCTTACGTAGAGTTCGCAAACACTTGTACGAACCTAAAGGTGACGGTAACGACCCATTTGAGGAAACAGTCTTCTTTTTTTCCCTAGTTCTCCTTTTCCGAATTCTTTCCTTTTCCTGATATCTTTTCTTAGCCACACTATTCATATTCACCAGTTCTTTATTTTTTTGTCTCCTTTCGGCATCGCGCGTCCTTTCTTTTGCTAAAAACTCTTGCCATTTTTCTGGGTTTCCTTTTAGTTTTTCCCGTGACTTGCGTTTCCTTTCCGTAGCATTCATTGTGTTCTAAAAAGGAATACCACCACCGAATTAAGCAATATAACATATAATTTGCTTTAGTATAACCCAGCTACGTTTAAATACAGTTAAAACAACGATTTTATATTCACTAAGTCAGTTTTATCAGATAACCCATTTTGCTCACCCGTCACTGTGACGGGTGGGACATACTTTGAAAAGCGTTAAAAGCAATTTTTATTTACAAATGCAACGCGTTTTTTAGCTAAAATAATCGCCCTCAACCTAATTGTTACTTTCACAAAGCAAGACAACAAGAGGTTAAATATTTTTAGGTTAAACAAGAAAAAACATTGTTTTACTGTGACGGGTGGGACATGAGTTAAGCATTTTGTAGAAGCCCAATAAATCCTAACCATGAAACTTTATTTATAATTACTTACCACTAGTTTAAACTGCGTTAAATATATTTTCTTTTACACGTATCACTTTCTCCGTAATGTTCAGAAAAGGCGCGAAACAGTGCTGCCAACTTAGAGTAAAAATAAGCTACCATACACAACTGGCGCTAGGGGTACGTTCAGAATCGAATAAAAAGCAAAAAAATAATATAAAAAGAAAAAAACTCATTGATTAACAAAACAAGGTATAATGTTCTATTCTCTAGATATGGATTTAAGTATAAATTAAGTTATTTATTTTTTATGCCTATGGTGTCGGTTTCGTTGGAATGACCCTAAATATAAAAATATGCAAAATGTGAATTTTTTAATGATCTATTCTAGTTATTTTTAACACGTGATTGATGTTACGGAGCAATTACTGTACATTAGCAAGGGGCGGAGATGGAGTATTTCAAAAAGTAACGCAATCTTATCTAAGTTTAGGATAACGGTTCCCATTAATCATTGGGGTCAGAATCGGTCAAACTACTAGAAATGGTTGGTCGTCTAATTTTTCGATCACCGTCCATTTTTGATGGACGCTTCAATTAATATTTGAATGTCACTCACTCATTATTAAAACTAGAAACAATTGACAAAACATGATGTATGTTATGTTACCTATGAAGTTGCTGCTTTTTCGTCTTCGATACCTACTTAATTTCAAAAATGCCATAAATCCACGTTTTTCAACAACGAATCAGTCAGAATATTTCTTCGTTTTTGTCAGAATACTTTCAAACTCATGAGTTGATAAACTCGTGTAATCTTCGAAAGAGTTCTACTATGGCAAAATGCGCTCTAAAATATATGATATGTAATATCAATGACGCGTATTAAATGATATTAATGATTGCATATGAACATACTATGCTTTATTTTGTTTGATCGTTTCCTTTCTTTCTTTGACCTTAGGAACGACACCCTTCTTCTAGTATAAAGTAAATAATAAAAAATCGATTGATTGTTTAAGACGATCCGTCCCAAACGCTTTGTTTAAACCTTTGTATGTAGAGGTATATTATTAACCGGTACTTTCAGATTTTAAAATACGAGTAGATACTCATACTATGGATTTTATTTCAAATGCAGTACATACAAGTTATAAATAAAAATTGTGAGATAAATAAATAAAAAGCATAGGTAAGCTTTTTTGTGGATAAATCGATGATCGAATGGACGGGACGACTTTAATTATTCTGCCTGATTAAATCAGTGTTAGTAATTTCTGTATAGAAATACAGTAATTATAAGTTCACAAGAGCGTTATATACCGAAAGTGAGCAGTGAGTTAGTCGCAAGCTGTCAATATGAACCACGAGACCTTTTGTCTAAAAGCTGGAGGAATGAGAGATTTATTTAGTGTACACTGGCGGCGGTACGTGCGTCGGTGTCGCGACGAGGTCGCGTGTGCAAACACTAAGACAGACTTTAAAAATGCACATTGGCATATATATGTTACGGGTTAAAGCCGATGTCGTTTTTTTCGATATGAACAAGGCTTTTGACTTCGTGTGCCATAAGTTGATGCCAAAGAAACTATTTGCATGCGTTAGAATGGATAAAAAGTTATCTAAATGATCGACAACATTCCGTTGAAATACTAAAAGTAAAAAAAAACATAAAAATGTTTACAGATCTAATTACAGCTTAACAAAAATGGTACAATGGCTAGAAGTAAATAATTTACATATGAATATTTTCAGAACAGATTTTTTTATAATTTCAAATCTACAATATTTGTATAAAAAATAAAGGTAAAAATATAGACACAGTAGACAAATATAAACAAATTGTGCAACTGTAAGGCTCATAATTGACACAATGTACTAAAGTTAACAAATTTATATATGTAATGCGATATATATATATGTATTGAAGCAGCCATCTCTACTTTCCATGGATATATTTCGTCCATTCTTAGATATGGCATAATTCTATTGGGAAATTCTGGTTCAGCTAACGAGTTTTATAGCACAAAAAATAATGTGTCAGATCGTTGTGCGGGGCTGAATCTATGGATAGCTTTTCAAACCTCTTATCAAATATCTAAAGATTTTACCACTTCCATCCTTTTATATTTTTGAAATGAGTTTATTTGTAGCCAAACATCGCGATCTTTTCTAGATTCATTTTGAAATAACAGGTAAAAGGCTTAGATTTATATGTTGCAATTAAAAAAATACACTTAAATATATAAAAATAATATACACTGTACGGCAATTAGTATTTATAATCATATACGTAATACTATCAAGGCAATGCTGTTTAAATACTGTAGCAGTAAATTCTTCCAATTATTGATTGTTAGATAAATTATATAATACTCGTACTGTTGGCGAGTTTTTAAGTGACAGATTATTAATTGAATATACTAGTTATTGACATTGAATATTATTTAAATAACAGGGAAATATAAATATAATGGTATTAATGATAATGACCGAAATATAATGGTATTATTGATAATGACCGAAATATAATGGTATTAATGATAATGACCGAAATATAATGGTATTAATGATAATGACCGAAATAATAATATAATAACATTAATCTTTTTTTTTGTTTCGTTTTGACACTAGATATAATTTGACATTTAAATTCGAATTATTCGTTTGTTTATTTTAATCAAAATGTAATCGTGTTGATGTATTCTTTTTAATGTACACTTGATCCACCATTTGCACGCCAGTTACTTGGCAGAATGTGTAAGGCTTGCATAGCTTATCAAAAGACCTGTATATAACCGCATTCTTTAGAAAACAAATAATATTGTTATTATAATAGAATATTTTATACGAGCACAAAGTGCATCAGGTGGTAAGCCAAAACTGTAGCTCATTGATATCCACGATACATAATCTAGATCAAGAGCCTACTGGACTCAATTTAAATTTAAGTTAAATATTTAATGATTAAAATATTATGTGACTCATCTAAATCGGTCATCATTAAATCAAACCTAATATCAAATTGTCTTTTAACCTTTGTGTCATTATTTAAAGCAAGACAGGAGAAATCAGTCCGTCGACCTGCATTAAAAATACCTTTCCCACAAAGCCGCGCCGTTGAGCTTCTCGGAAGCACAACAAAGATCCTGTACGTGCTTGTGACTCACGCCTTAGCAGAGCCTTCGCTCCAGACAACGAACAAAAAAAAACCTCCATTGAGATGTTGTAACGTAGTTTCCAGATATTTAATGACTGCTTAAGCGTTGATAACAATTTAATATAGGGGAAACTTGTAACCTAATATTGACCACTTAAAACGAAAAAAAAGTTATTTTACTACTGATGTAGCTGAGACGCTGTGATATGACTGGCATTTTAAGATTCAAGGCAATCACTAGAGGATATGTAGAGATAGTGCGAAAGGCGAGGGTGAGCGAAAGGTATCATTTCAAGTACGTTTTGGTTGAATATTTGTATTTGGCATTGTCACATATCTGTTGATATTTAATTAAAGGCGGTATCGTATATTATCTCCTATGAAGAAAGAAATAGAAAACTAAAATGAAATCATAGAGCTCATTTAAACCCAATGAAGTAAACTGTATTTATTTATTTAGAGAAGAGACATACTATACGGTTAAACTAACTCGGCACCTCGCTGGTATGCGACCCCAACTTCGGCGCTCACTTCTTGTCGTGTCAGTACCGATAGCATCGGCGTTACGGATACGTCACTTATTCTGTTTATTCTTGTTTTTTTGTACTATTTTTGTCATATTGTGTTGGTATACTGTTTACAACATGGAGAAGACTATACATAGTGAAGGAAGAAATATTATTCTAAAAGTCGATGTTTTTTGAAAAGGAGAAGGCGAATTAAATGTTCACCGTGCCTGTCAACGAAGTCATAAAAAGTACTTGTGAAGAAACTGGAGTACCGAAAAGAACTTTAATGAGAATAATAAATGACACCAAATCACCTCAACCGCCATCTCCTTCGTCACCCCATCTGACCGAACTCCCCAATAAAATTATCAACACCGGGTAAAAAGAGAAAACAGAAGTCTAAGAAAATCGTACTGGATGATTTTGATCTGTGTGCGATTAGAAACCTTATTAATAGTTTTTATATTATACAGTTAGGAAAGAAATTCCTACTTTGAAAAAAATTCTAGCAACTGCGAAGAAATATCTAAATTTTCCAGGTTAAAAAGTAAATACATTGAGAAGTATACCGATCAACCAATTAAGTTACAAATTTAAAAAGTGCAAAAATTCGAACGATTCTCATTCAAAAACAGGAATCAGAATGAAAGCTACTATGAATCAGAAAATACTATGAATGTTAAGTGTTGAAAAAATAAGTTACAGCAGCTAGTAAATCTAACTTCTTTTACATGGTTATATTATAACAAAAGTTTGATTAACATAGCCAAGTAGTTTTTTATTTATTTTCCGTCGCAGAGTACAAAAATACTAACACAAAATGCATTGAAATGTAATAATTAAATTAATTATGATTCCCTCATATTCTTATTTTTAAGGACATCCTACCAGAACGACGATATGACGTCATCAGCACGGGGTGCCAAGTTAACGTAACCGTGTTATACTGTAACGCTTATACCTACTAGTTAAATTAAATAAAATATACAAATAGTCTTAGTCGAAATCCTTGTGCAAAAAAAAAAAATCCTTGTGCAATTCTCACCAAAAACTTAAAAACCTAATTAGATCGACGTCAATAACAGTGAATAGTATCAACATAAAAAATTAAAGATAAGCAAACAATGTGAATGAAAGAATTTAAAGGCAGCATAATTTTTCAAATTCATTATTTTACTCAAATTGTGAGTAAATAAATCAATTAACTGTAATATGTCATTACATGTGCAGCGTAGTGTGGGTATTGGAGCGGGCGTATCAGTGTTGGTTCTAATGATAATGTAATTAATTTATTATAGTACCCAACGCTATTTACAGCAAAGCAAATTCATATCCAATTCGTCTGGTAGGGTGATGACAACAAGAATAGTATGAACATGTACAAGAAGTTCTGACTCAAATAACTTCACATCAAATAACTTGATGTAATTAGGGTAGAAAGCTGTCAGTGTGCCGGTCGTCGGCGTACAGTTCGATTCGTCGAACGCGCGCGTAGGTGGCGACGTATTAAAGACGCTCGCCATCCTTCATACACGACATTACTTGTTCCCATAATTTGGATTCGGGGTCGCCGTCACACTTATGATTTGCGATTAGAAAGGAGATGGCAATTGTATTGCTATGAAACGATCTACATGTGGGTGGCCGCACCAATTTGGATTGTGAAAATAAAAAGCCTATCATTACAAGCTGATTACTTTTATGACAGCGATAACATTTAAGCATGTCATTAATGCAAACAGGAACCCTATAGCAAGTACAGATATTTTCTTTAGGTAATATGGTAAGCGGTAATTAATTCTGCCATCATTAGCACCTTCCAACGACTGAGTCATACGAATATATCGCTGTGCGAAACGCGTAAATATTGAGATTTGAGGAGAAAAAGGTTGAACAATTGACGTTACATGTGACACGTCATATGTTAAATCGGTAGTCATAAATGGTTTAGTCACTGTTATCATGAAAGGTAACTTTCGCTTATTAATCTGTATTTTGATAAAAGGGAAATCATGTCATGTCAAATGACAAACGACTGCAGACAATGTGCATTTGCCGTGGGGCGGGTGGATCACAACAAAACAAGGCCACCGAGAAACGCCACGACCCGAAAGGTATTTGAAAACAAAAGTAATCACGGTTTACGCGAGATGAGAGTATTTGATTGCATAAATATATTTAGTTTTATTCACTGCTAAGGAAATAATATCACCCACGCTTCTACTGATGCATAGCATTCTGCCATATCGGATCGCTAGACGGACGTGGAGTTTACAGCAATTAATAAGGGCTATCGACTATTGTATTGTTCGCGAAATTCTTAGAAAGTGAAATGTTTTCTATTAAGTTGTTAAAAAGTCACACGAAGTCAATGTATTAAACTTTCACTTAAAACAACAACTTAAGACACAAACAAAAATTAAAACTTAAAAAAAAAGTTAATTGTGAAATAAAGATTATTCATTATTCATTATAAATTCCGGCTGCGTTCTGGACACAAGCCACTCAATAGATTTGGATACCTCATGATAAAGACTAGCTAGTCCAAACACTTGTTGGTGGTGTTCGAAAAGATCGGAAGGCCTTATTGAGGGCTCTCGATCTGAACAAGAATGATGTATGTTCACGAGCAGCATTCAGTTTGTACAGATTCGTGAGCTCTCACTAGGGCTGATATATTGGTAAATATATATTAATATTGTAGAATGTAAATTTAGGGTATGATGGAAGGCATAAAAGTTCCTTAAAAATAATTTTTATTTATTAGTATTTATCAACAGATAGAAGTTACTCGTATTTATAAGCAGATATATTCAAAATAATAAAATAGTTTCTATGTATGCTACATTTTCTCGCAAATTATAATTAAAAATGTGGTTTGTAAATGAATGGATTTACAGACAAAACAAGCAGCATTAGGTAAATACTTCCGCGTACGAACGAATTACCGAAAGATCGTTTGTAGGTTTTAGTGCGACGACGCCTTCATCGATTTCGAACAAACCGTGGGCGGCCGATGCATTGCCATAACTCCTTAAATGTACATCTTGTTTACTTGTCTTTCCTTTAGGATAACTGACATCGGCGCCTTGCAGGGCCTCTTGTCATTATATTCGTAGTTGTGCAATAAGTGGAGTCTTGGCACTAGGTTGAGACGAAGTACCCAGCAATCATTACGCCCTTGACGGAATTGAATCAGTACGTTTTGAACTTCCGCAAACGTGACCTTCACATATATATGTCTGTGTAAACATCACGAGTGCATCAACATTTTGATGTTCATTTGCTTGAAAAAGGTAATAAATGAATCGATTTGCATAGTAAGGCTGTCTACTTGTCACGGATTGCCTCCATTTAGTAAATTTATAAGAATAAACTAAACGTGTATAAATGAAACTGCATTGTGTTGAATTAATTCTCGATAAAACATCATACGACGCTAATACAATATCGTGAATATGTATAGAAGCACAAATGCTTTAATGTCGTTTACATGAACAAAGGGAACAAGTGTGGTTCAAGTACAATACGTATTTAAAGTTTTGCTACTTCCTGATTGCCAACATCTGCCTACAGCCAATGGAAACAAGAAAAGGAGCTTGTTTTGATGGGTGAAATGATACTTACACAATCAGTCAACGTATTCTAAGCACAAAAAAGAACGTAGGTAGTTATATCTTTGTCCACTAATACATCTTCGTCCACATTGTAAATTAAGCACAACAAAAATGTAAAATACAAAATAAATCCAAACCATGGTAAACGGCTAGAGGCATTATTACCGACAAGTGTTCGCAATAATTCAGGTTAAGTTGGGCACTTTGGTGGTGATGAGTCAGGAGCGTGGCTAACTGTTTCGGTCTAGGTTGTCACTTGTTCCATTTCCCTACATCTTTGCATATCACATTACATTGAATACATGTAGTGAACTCATTACTTTATCTTTTAAGCTGCTATTGTAAATAAATAATATGCTGTACATTAATTGTACTGTGTCCTCAATTCGTAAATACATTCAGGTGTTTGTTTCTTAATTGATCGAGCACGCTCAGAATTGACTGAAACAATATGAGAATATAATTATCAAGTTAATGCTTGTTTGACCCATATATTGCTAAACAGAGCCACGACCCACGCAACCCGTCCCCGGCTAGAACAATACGTTACGACTAAATGCGAGGCAGTACCATGAAACATAATATAACGGATTTATTAACTAATATGCGCATAATTTATTAGCCACAATCGATTATCTCTCATATGAATACAATGAAGATTTGTTATCGGGTTTTCTTCGACCTAACATATTTTGAAACAAAATTAGTCAAACTGTTACAATACATTACGAAAACATTGGCCATCGGCTAATGTGGAAACACCCGAAAGCGTCATCCACGTCATGAATTACAGTACCTACCCCCAATTGCATACTTTATTACTTTATTGCATACATTATTATTTTATTGCATACATTATTATTTTATTGCATACATTATTATTTTATTGCATACATTATTACTATATTGCATACATTATTATTTTATTGCATACATTATTATTTTATTGCATACATTATTATTTTATTGCGTACATTATTACTTTATTGCATACATTATTATTTTATTGCGTACATTATTACTTTATTGCATAGACGTGGATGACGCGTTTGGGTGTTTCCGGATGGGCAATGTTTTCGTAATGTATCTGTACTCGAAGTATTGGTACAACATTCGATATCTAAACAATGGATCCTTAAACTTCCAAAGTTTTGTTTTATCTCTGCGTTATTTTTATTTATAGGAACTTTCAACTCTTCATGAAAGCATGAAACAAAGAAATCTGTAAACTTAGCAGGAGAGCCATTCTTGTAACTAATCTCTTGGAAGTTCGCATTTATAAATAAAATACAAACTATTCAAAACAATATATTTGTTTTAAATAGTCTATACATATTAGTTTGTATTTGTATTAAAAAATCACAACGCCGTTATTAGTATCGACAGCCACAAAAATATGCGTAAAAACCGCAAAGTAAGTATTCCGTGAAATGGAGAGTCTTAATGTATATTTGATAAATAGATACAATTATACACGCGTTAAGTGGCTTTCACTATCCCGCCTACCGACTGCGGCTCCTCCGCAGCAGACTCAGTTCAAACCCACAGATACAGGTTTCCTCATAGTTCATGTTAGAGATCGTCACATAATAAATTATGTTTTGGCAACAGACATATGAGACGCTCTCAAGCGGCAAGGGAAACGCCTGGCTCCAAATTCACTAATTAGTCTCTCCTTATTATTATGCATTAAGTCTGTAAATATGATTGGCATTATAATCGTGAAAGTGAAAAGATGTCACGGTACATAATTTTAACACAGAAAGACTTTTATATTTTCATTATAAGAATATAAAAAGTAATTATTAATAAATATTCTTATTAGGGGCTTTATTAAAATTACATTGTAAAGATTTTATTTTAAGACATTTATGTAGTACAAGATGTGATGTAGGATGTAGTACATGTAGTTCACACCGTATCCAATATTAAAGTTTTCCAAAATATATCTTTGTGTACTTATTTACATGTATAATATACATTATAATATAAAATACATTGTAAACAGCAGATATATTAATTATAAATATACACATTGTACTTATATGTACTCGTTTAATGATATTGTATTTAATATTATGGCAAATAAGTCTTCAGATTAAAAATTGCTGTTTTACAATATGTACTTGTTTTGTTAGTGTGAAACAGAATACATGTAAACCTTATTCTAGTAAGTGTATTCTTTTTGTAACAATTTAGATTTTCATACGGTCTGTGGCGTCAAAAACTCTAGATCTGGGTCCTAAAGATGAAATAAATTCCGCACATCCGGACGATGGATACGATTTTAGAATCCAAGTATTTCAATCCTAGTAGATATGTCTGAGCCGTAACTCTCAAACTAGATTAAAAAATTGTATCTTGAAAGCCAGTGCCTCTCCTTACAGAGATTTTAAGATAGATAATGTTTACATTACACCAAATATTAGAAAATAAAAAGGTGTACACTATATAAACACTAGAAAATAATAATAATAATAAAAGATAAAGAATGTATGAAGTATATTGTGGAAAACATGTTTGTGAATATGTATGTTTGTGTGGGTGTGTGTAAAAAGAAACATCGAAAATAAAAGAACACCTTAAAAATGCCTGACACAATTATTATGAAACTAAAAAAGACAAAAAATGTGAAAATAAGCGAATCTATCAAAATTCTCTGTCTCAATTACAACGTACCACTGATATGATTATTATGAATAATTTTGGGCATGTAACCCCTACGTAGTACGCATAGATAAACGTCAGCAAACTATAAGCCAATTAGTAATGATGTGAATGTTCGTAAAACTGAGGTATCAAACCATATTTGCCCGCGCTAATCTGAAATAAGTATAGTAAAATAACCCTTTACTTTGTTAAGAATCCCGGTACGCTTATTACGGTGTACGGTACGCGTCAAGTGTGCTCCGAGTCAAATCTTTGAAATCGCTTATTTTTTTTTATTGAATATTAAGATCTGAAATTTTCCAAAAAATCTTCCTTATATATTATTAGTTAGTATATATATAAGTGATATAGGTAAGAACTTGAAACTTCATCGCACAACTTTTGCGACGGTTTGTAATAAATAACTACTCTATACTAATATAATAAAGAGGTAAAATTGTGTGTTTGTATGTTGGGGGTAATCTCTGGAACTACTGAGCCGATTTCCAAAATTCTTTCACAAATAAAAAGATACATTATCCGTGTCTAATATAGGCAATATTTTATTTTGAAATAAATTTTGAAAAAAAAAAAAAAAAACAAGCCGAAGCGAGGGCGGGTCGCTAGTAAGTAATAAACTAATAACTCACGATATGATATGGTATGGGAAATTTTCAATAATTCGCAACATAGGCAAAATAAGTCTTGTTTTCTTCAGAATAGTTTGAAGATTATCCAGTTAAAATTTTAAAACGAAATATATATAATTGTCAGAGATATAGCGAATTGAATATGAAAAAGTAATACATTTCTTTTCTTGTATTGTTCACTTAAACGCCACTGTTCATTTTTTACTAAAAAATAACTTCAAATTCGTATTCAGCGACCTCAAAAACATGAAACTAAAGATTAGATAGAGCGACGTGGTCACATTTTGCTATTTCTAAGCGACTAGCGGGAACCCGTTAAGTTTTCCATTACTAATGCAAGTATATTACTAATGCATTTTCTTATTAAGGGGGCAGAGTAGGTAAAAGATGTTTTCTATATAAAAAGGATACTTTAAGAATCAAGTTTAAGTTTAAATTGAACTAAAAATTTTACATGTGGGTGCGTTGTATGTTAGATTCGTATTCACAAATAGTGAGGCAAATTATTCGGATTATTCCACGTTGTGCACCGGGGTGAATTTCAAGAATAGTGTATTTTTTGCTATTCGCAACATGCCTAATGGGTGCCTGGTACAGATCCTAAGGGGTTAAGCGTTGTGCACCGGGGTGAATTTCAAGAATAGTGTTGTTTTTGCTATTCGCAACATGCCTAATGGATGCCTGGTACAGATCCTAAGGGGTTAAGCAAAGTGAGAGTATATTGTGTTTTGAATAAGGAGAAAAGACACTCAATGAAGATAAGAAATCCTTCGATTCTATGGTAAATTAACCTTTTTTTTTTTGGATGTCTGTACAGATCCAGCTATGCAGAGTTGAGGCAGAACGTTGAAGGTATTTTTATCAAAACTGTTAATGAATCTATTCGTATTTTGTACGTATGAAGTTGTAATCAAATCTCTTCGGTTGTACTATTTGTACCTGGTTGGTTGTAATACAATTAAAAGATGACATTCTAAAAAAAATATTTTCCGCCATTTTTCCAGTCTTCCAGTCAGTGAAAATGAGTGAAAGTAACGAAGACGCTAGCTACATTTTGAAATTTTATTACATAAAAGGCAATAATGTGACACAAGCCGCAAAAAAAATTGTGCCGTTTATGGATCTAATGCGATATCGGTAAGGGTAACACAAGGTTGGTTCAAACATTTCAGTCTGGAAATTTTAACGTGAAAGATGCAGCTCGCTGTGGTCGCCCAGTTACAGATAAAGTCAATGCCATTTGTGAAAAAGTGGAGCAAGATCGACCGACACCTCAGTAGTTATGACATTGCTGAGGAACTGGGTATTGATCACAAAATGGTTTAATCTTTTGAAAAAGTCTGGGTACCAGAAAAAGCGCGATATTTGGGTGCCACATGATCTTACGGAGAGAAACCTCATAAAGCGTGTTTTCATTTGCGATTCTCTGTTAAAACGAAACGAAATCGAACCATTTTGAAACGATTGCTCACGGGTAATGAGATGTGGATCACTTACGACAAAACAAGAACGTGCGAAAAAGATCGTGGTCAAAGCACGGACAGGCCCCACAAACAGTGGCAAAACCCGGCTTAAAACGAAACATCACTTGTTATGTGTATGGTGGGATTGGAAAGGTATCGTTCATTATGAGATTTGACGGCCGGGGGAAACTATTGATTATGATCTCTACTGCCAGCAACTATGAGATTAAAGCAAGCAATTTAGACAAAACTGCCTGAACTGATAAACAGAAAGGGTGTGATCTTTCACCATGATAACGCCAGACCGCACACATGTTTAGCAACTCAGCAAAAATTGAGAGCTTGGCTGGGAAGTGTTGATGCATCCACCCCACCGTATGGCCCTGAACTTGCCCCCTCAGATTTCCACCTGTTTCGGTCACTTCAGAAGTCTTTAAGTAGCGTAACAACATCAAGAGAGGACTGTCAAAACTACTTGTCGCAATTTTTTGGGAAAAAATCTCCAGAATTCCTACAGCAATGGGATCATGACACCATCTACAACAACTACACTAACTTCTGACAAGAGACAAACAGATCCAGCTAAACGTGCAGTACGCGACAGCACGAGAGTGTGAGGTTGAGACATGAAGTTGAATTGCATCAGTTTTGTTGTTTGATTATTTTTAATGAAATTATTTTATATTGAAATATCAATTTACAATAATAAACATGAATTAAAATTATCGATAAATACTTAGCAACCTACTGTTTTTTTTACATCGCTATAAGATTCCTTGAAACCCTATAAGCTCTTTTCGCCTATAAGCCCTATAAGCTTAGGCAGTGTCAACCGCAGGTATAGCGTTGTATAAAACCTTTTCATTCAGTTAGATTCTAACTGTTAGAACAACGAATAGGTACTTCACAAGCGGTACTTCACCCCCGGGCAACTCCTTATGCTTTACAAAGCTCAGGTGAGGCCCCATATGGAGTATTGCTCTCATCTCTAGGCCGGCGCACCGAAATACCAATTGGACCCATTTGACTGTATCCAACGACGTATTGTCCACGATCCCACTCTCACGGGCGGTTTAGAACCCCTCAGCATTCGGAGAGACGTTGCGTCTCTCTGTGTGTTCTACCGCTTGTACAATGGGGAATGCTCTGAAGAACTGTTTAATATAATTCCCACCTCGGGTTTCTACAACCGCACCTCCCGTCACAGAAGTGCGGTCCATCCCCATTTCCTCGATACGGAGGTGTCACGCACTGTTCGGTCCAAAAAATATTTTATTCCGCGAACCCGTAGGATGTGGAAAGAAATGCCTCAAGAGGTCTTTCCATTAAGCTACGATATGGGGTTCTTCAAGAGAGCTGTGAATAGGATTTTGCAAGGTCGGCCGCGCGCCCGCATACCCCCTGGTGTTGCAGGTGTCCATGGGCGGCGGTAACACTTACCATCAGGTCTATAAATACCATCAGCTTGCTCGTCCGCCTACTTGTCTATAAAAAAAAGTTTGTAATCGTGAGAACGCTCGGTTGGCCAATGCTTTATAAAGCAATGTGCTCTGGCATTTTTCCCATTGTCCCCATCAGTATGGATATTGTCAGTAGGGACAACGACACCAAACCTTTAAAAAGTATGGACCATGGATTTTGAAAATACGAAAATTTAAAAACAACCAATTTTGTCCTTAATAAACGTAATAAAAATTAATACCTAATAATTCTCTATAAGATAAGAATCAGTAACATATCATCCAATCATTACAAATTTCGTTGTAATTTTAAAATATCTTGTGAAACACGGAGATGAAACAATACAGTTGCAGTAATTACCGTTCTTGCACGCGCTCGCCGCCGTACTTTCTAAGCCTCGACGCGTTCCACGCTGAACAATACAATTACATTATTATACTTTTTATCTATATTAGTAAAAGTAAACACTTGCATTCAAGCTTTTTAAACGTGGCGGTTATAAATTTAAAACATACTTTTACATTTTTAATCGTTTGAGTAGGCAGACCTATTAATATAATAATTTACGCGTGGTTAAGGCGCCCGAATAAGCACTCATTGAGTGTGAACAAAGACAAAAGTCGGTCATGTGTAAAGTGACCACCAATTGGCAAGTACGAAAACAATACCCTTTTATCTGAAAATAATTAAACAGTTCATAAAAGGGAGCATAAGTGAGCCTACACTCACTTTCGTCTCCCAAAATGGCGATAGCAATAACGATGAGTAATGAATAGAGAGCTGCTTTAATTCGCGTCGCTGCTGCCTGAGCCCACGCACTCTCAGTACGCCGCGCATCCACTCGGAACAATGCTTACTTGGTTTACTTTCTCAATTGACTCATACTGATTCATACTGATTCATTAAACATGTCTAGCAATTCGAATTAGATTAATGATACCGGTCTACATTATTGTCGCTGACACAAATTCATAATGTCAACAAATACTTTCATTGACACTGTTTCGTTGTCCAATTGTTGATAGTCTACAAGACAATGATTTACATTGTAAGACATTGTACAACGCAAGACACAATTTAACACATTGTTATTCTGGAATTGAAGAGCAAGCTCTGAAGAAACATAATAAAATATGTTGAACAAGCAGTAAACATGTAATTCTTAACTAAACTATATATTTATGGAGAAAAGTTTTAAGGGAGCTATTCTGATTTTTTTAAACACGTATTTTAAAAAAAAGAAAGACCTTTTTCTCCTACAATTAACCTTATTTTCAAGATAACTATTTTTTAATTAACATTGATGAAAAAAATATGTGGGTGTGAAATATTTAGTTGTTAAACGGTTTTATTTAGCTCGACCCGTACGGAATTTATTTGTTTATTTATTTGGGTCAAAATTAGAAATTGAAATTTAAGCACCTTCCCGTTGTCAGATTGATCTGAAATTTGGTACACACATTTAATTTAGATGACAATACAATATAATAAAATCAATAACATTATAAATCTAAGATGGCCGCCGATACAAAATGGCGGATTACATATTTTTCCTTAACCCCCTCAATATGGGTATCAAATGAAAGGGCTACACGTAGTTTTCAGTGCACATAAAATATAAAACCGTTTATTAAGTCATGGTCTACTAAATTTGAGCAGGAGTTAGCTATTCTCTATGATAAAAATATCTTCAATGAATACACTATGTAGCAGTTGACAATAGAACGCGCGATATCCTCCCAAAACCTTTATCTTTACAATAGGTGCAATACCCACAATAATAAATTACGAATTATTATTAACCGGATCAAGCCACACTGCCGAAGTTGGTAGGCATTAAAATAAACATATGCGAAAGTCCGAGGACATTTTATGAAAAGAATCGACGTCGCATCGCATTTAATAACGCGTGAGTTTGGACAGAGCGGAAAACAAAAATTTACAGCTTCCGCGATGAGGTTCACCATCATCCGGATGACCTTCGAACAAAGTTCAATGCAAGCTTACTTAACAAAAGAAAAATATTTTTAGAATACTTTTTTTTCCAAAACTATCACGTTTATTAGATTATATATTATATATAAAATAGAATACTCGTAAATCATATTAATATTATAAACGCGAAAGTTTATGAGGATGGATGTTAGTTATTCTTTCACGCAAAAACTACTGAATAGATTTTAATGAAACTTTACAATAATATAGCTCATACATCAGAATAACACATAAGCTATGATTTATAAATATATTGTGTAAATTGGCCAAAATATAACGATAAATGTCAAATAAGTCGGAAAAAAATCTGCCATCTGCGAGTTATTTTGGCGTGAGCTGCAAAAACCGTAAGAGTTACACGAATATAATGTATGGTGGAAATGTTGCTGAAATTTTGAAAAAAAAATTGTAAAAAAAAACTTATAAACCGAAGCGAAGCGAGGGCGGGTCGCTAGTACCTAATAAACTTAATTTCTTATCTTATATGCGTATAGGCAATGTCTGCATAATGCAAGCGTCGCAGGCGCCGCGTTCATGCGCTAATGAACGCGTGTCGCGACGCTGACCCCCGACCCACACGAGTTCGACGCCCGAGCTCCCGTCCGCGCCCCACCAGCTCTAGCCCTCGTGGCTTCAGGACAATGCCAGACAGATTTATCATATTTAATCAGCGCCGTAAAACGCCTCTTGTTTACAATTCTCACCGTTTTCCGTCTTGTACAAAGATGATATTTATTTAAATCAAAAATCAATGTTTTCATAACGCAGTATATTTCTTGTCTGGTAAGGCTTTAAAAAGAAAAACTTTGTAAGATGAGAATGTATAGCACGTTTATAAAAACTGGAATGTACCTTTACAGGTCTGTTATTTTTTAATGAATGAAGAAAGTTGATAGGAACCATCTAGGAAAGTTCGCTTGGTTTCACGTTGATGTCCACATGTTGCTGGCGTTGAACTAGGACCAGTATCAAAAAGAACGAATAAAAAACACCGTTTTCCTATAATTGTCCCGACCGGCCGGCCACACCTGCTAGCAATTAAACACAAGCAGGCATGTGCAGTTAAAATCAACGTGATACAACAGAACCTGTAGTCGTTGGAGTGAAACTAAACGTGGTATACAACTGTAATTTATTGTGTAGATCGATTGGAAGTTGATCGAATGAAAAATCGATCTGAATATGAAAAATATAATAATAAGTATTATATATTTTTCACTTTTCTACGCACTTTCAAGTTCGATGCGCTTTGTCCGCTGATTCTTCAGACTAACGCCATTTAACTAAAATGTTCCACACTGTCGAGCTGAACGAGGTGGGTGCCGGAGCGATTCAAAGCCATAGCCGGAGCAACTATTATATAAATTTCAGCTATCGATTGAGCAGACGTGTGAACGCGAGTGTTATTATGTCATAACTTCGTAAAATAACAAATAAAAAAAAGTAAAATAAATAATAATGGAATGTTTGTCACAATCATTTATATGTCATATATCTTATAATTTGCGGTCAATGTAATATTTCGGAAATTACAGAAAATAATATATAATAAATAAGCCAATAAACTATATTAAAGATATTAGTAAATACCTTGAAAAACTAGAAATCTCGTAGTGCACGAGAAACAAAGACGAGACACAGGATGTTTATATCTGTTAGCATTCAACTGTGTATGTCTGGGACAATATTGTTTCACAAGACTTATAAATCGAGAGAATCGCATTCACGAGTTTCATGGAAGGGAGTGAAGTAGGAAGAGGGAGAGGGGTGCAATGCAATGGCAAGCGGTGCACACCGCATAATAAAAGCGTGTTGGTGGGCGCTTGCAGCGGCCCTCGGGAGTCAACGTACTGCACAGACCGGTTCACTAATCGCTCCTGCACCAGCTCGTTCCTGTCCGCACCTAAGCGCGACTAACGGCTCCTCTCACTGACCAAACACGACCAGATTACCCGTTGCAGTGCAATTTTTGAACTTCTGTTCTTATTAGTCTGCTACACATTTTAGTAGTAATATGTTTAATGTTTTGTGATTATGTAACTCAACAAAACGTGTATTTATTGTTGTGTCCATTTAACCTGTTGTGTAAGTTGTGTTCAATGAAGACAATCAAGTCATTATGTCACCGTAATGTAATGAGCGTTTACTCAGGCAACGCGGAGCAATTACAGTTGCGGCACGTGGTTTTCTCTAAACCAATCGAATTGGGCGTTATAAATGTCGAGTCAATCGCGCGGGCCCATTTCCGTGGACGTGACAGTCGCACTATTGTTCCAGCGTCCATGCGACTGACCATTGCGACAGACGCAACACGACGTCAAACGTCTTTAGTATGCCGCACGATCACTCAACTATTACAATAAAATCACGTTTAGGTGAATCAATAGCATTTTACTTAGATAAGAAACTGAACTTTGTCTATTTAGTGCAGACAAAGAAATCGCAGAAACTATTTATACTGATTGGATTTTAATATTCGTTTTTCAATTTTTGAGATTGCACTAAAAATCGCCGCGAATTATTTGTTTTACCTAAGCCTTCATTTGTTTAGTACGCGAATTCGCAAGAGAAATTGTAAAAGAATATGAGTACTTTGTCAAAACCCGTTATAAAACTATTGAACCGATTTGATCAAAATACACTAAAAATCTAAGCAAAGATTGACCATATGACTGAAATTTAATGTTCCGTGAGGATCCAGTATTATTTTTCTTTGTTAAAATATTAAATGTTTATAAGTCATAATATTTTTTTTTACGGTTAGTTATTAACAATTTGTATGTTTTTAAATGTAATGATTTATTTTTTTATTGTTGATAAAACGGCCTCTTTACTTGCACCAGCTAAAGCCAGCAAGATAGTTAATTATAAAGGCCGTCTCAACAAGAACTTCAAATTCGGCGCGCCATTTTCGATTGCCAAATGTTCAGTCAGCCATATTTGGTACTTTGTTAATTGAAACATTGGCATTTTTGAAAATGTCGCGTTACAGTTTGGAAGAACGTTAATTAATAGTGAAAACCCACTACAAAAATGGAGGAAATATTACAGTAACAATTCGCAGGTTACGTGATCATTGTGATGCGCAAAATCGACCGTCGTGAGCCGCGCCGCTATTGAAAATTTTGTCCGGAAATTCGAGCGAATGTTTTCATTGAAAGATGAGAGAAACCATACCCGTCATCGCATAAGAACACCTGAAAACATCGCGGCTGCGAGTGTCACTGTGGCAGAACAACCAAACACTTCCATCTGGCATCGCTCCCAGGAATGGACCTCCACCGCAGCACTGTCCAACGAATTTTAACTAAAGATTTGCATCATCGTGCTTACAAGATCCAGCTTACTCATTTGAAAACTGAAGCCTTCAAACCATAGACAGCATAGGAACTTTATCAAGTGGACCTTGAAACAACTGCAAGTTGACGATGTACGACGAGGCTCACTTCCACCTCAACGGCTTTGTTAACCAAGCAGAATTCTCGGATCTGGGGATCAGAAAATCCTCATGCTTTGCACGAACTTCCGATGAAATCCCAAACAGTGACAGTTTGGTGTGCCATGTGGGTAGGACGAATCGTGGGACCGTGTCATCTCTCGTTTTGGAGAACAAAACTGGCCACCACGAAGTTGAACTTGCTTAGATTTCTTCCTCTGGGGTTTTTTAAAAAGCAAGGTCTATACAAACCACCCTGAGACGCTTGAAGGATTCAAAGACGAAATTGAACGCCACGGGGTTCTTAATTTCCAAATTTCGTCAGGGTCCATGCCTGCCAACGAAGTCACAGGGGTACCCTACCAGTAGCCGGGTACAGAAACATTCGGCTAATACCAAGCGGATGGAGTTTTAAAAATTGCATTTGGCTCCATGCCTACTTTGTATAATGCAATTTACAGCAATACGGTTTTCGTTATCACCCCACTCCATTTTAATTTACTCCATTACAATATTTAATAATGATTGGCGCCAAAATGAGAAAAAGCAGTTATTTTTCACGTGAGAATAACAGATTCCAAATTCAAATGTATTTTTTTTTATTGATGGCCAGACTTAAGTGTAATTGTAGAATCATCGTTAAACGTATCGAATGATTTATATATAGGTACACATTATTATTATATCCTATTCAATTCAACAACAAAACACGAGCAGAACGTAGGGAGGCCGAGTAGATGCGCGCGCACCGGGAAGAAAGCCCACGCAGTACGGCGCGTACCTCCCGCGATTCGGTCCGTTTAGCCGAAAGGTCGGTAGGACCCTGAGTAGGGGGGGGGAGGATCATATCCTCAACTAAACCATCGAATACGACGCAAATATGACGATTTATGTGATCTAAAAAAGAAAACAAAAATTTCTTTAGTCTTAATGTACTTTATGTTTTTAATCTATCAATCAATTAATATTGAACAGAGAAATTTGTTTGTATAAAGATCTCTTTTTGAAGTTGACGAGTTACTATCACAACAATAATTGATACCACTCGTGTGTGAGCACACAGCGGGCGCGAAGTAGTACGATATCTCTATGGACATGCATTTTGGCACTGAATTATAATCTAATATTAGAAAACTGTTTCAAGTGGGTAATTTCATTTTGCGTAGTCAATTTTCTGATTAGAGCGAGACAAATCGGCGCGACTCTCACTAAATGGTCGTCGATTCTCTCAAATGTGCAAATATTGCGCAACGGGCGGCAGCAGGAGCCACAGCAAATAAAAGCCCTCTTCAATACGTAACCACTCGACGTAACCAATTCACTTACTAGAATCAGTATCGAAACTGGCTAAATTAATTCCTTAAACCGACATTCACAGGAATCGCATTTCAAAGTGTATACTCATCCATGTTTGGTACCTTTGACGTTATCGAGCTCTAGATTGAATTCTACCAACAAGTTAGTGACTAAATGGTATAAAAGTGGGTCAAACCTTGTATAACAATATTAATTACAGCGATCTTATTGCAAACTTAATGAGTGCAGAGGTGTAATCTTCATACGGCAAGCAGGGAGGACAATGCGACGCAACGTGTCGGAGAGGACCCTGATAAGACCCTCGCACCGCAACGACACTAACAAGGCCGCCCGTTGGGCCTTTGTTAAAATAACAGGATATGATGAACCGCGACCTCGCCTCAGTAATCCGATACGTTAGTGTTGGAGAGATAAGTCTTCAGTAGGAAACAATTTACATTAATAATCATTACCATGTCAAAACATAGTGGTGTGACACTATATATATCGTCGGGCCTTGGAGGAGGAACATTAGAGATTTTTTGCCACGAATTTACTTGCATGCAATGATTAGCATTTCGTGATGAAAACGTTAAATAGGTGTATTAAAGCAATATTAAATGTGCATATTCGGGTAGGAAGTATAAGTACAATACGTAGTGAGTGGGCTAACGAACGAGCGAGAGCATAAATCCCAAATCGGATTGCATCGGACGGGGAGATACAGGGCATAAATCGCGACAGTCGCCCCGTTCCGCCTCGCGACATGGAAAGCGTTTCTTGGGCAAGATCTACGCAGATCACGGCAGATAAATCTCGGACTCCGCGTGCCGTATCGCACCGAGAATGCAGTGAAAATATTGCTGTTAAACATTGTATAAATACAAATTATAAATGTATAATATGATGTTATAGTATGAGTGTAATAGTCTAATAGTAGAAGGATGTTTTGTAAAAAAAAATCATACTTAATACCGCAAATAGTTCTCTGGAAATGTTTAGTAGTTAAACTAACGAAATAAGTACCAAAAGCAATAGCAACTGAATAATGGCAAAAAGCCGACGGAACTGGTTCTGGTTGGTCGTGTTAGCAGTTTGCAAAAAGCTTGGCGTGGGCCGCAGCTGCACCTACTGCACTTCTAGTTTTACTGTGTCAAGAACAACGCCTCGCCCCCACCCCGCGCGCCTGTCTCGCGATCGACGACGCGTCGACGACTCGAGACGCTTGCAACAGTGGATGTTTGCACGTGTGCAACCACCAGTTACTAGACATTATCATTTTTTTCTAAAAACAATGTAATTAAACGTTTCTTTATTTGGTAAATAGATTGTGCCAGCATTGCTTTTAAAACAGTGCGACCACTGTTTCAAAAACAATGCTGGCAGACGGCAACTCTTCTGAATCTCGTTCTGTGACACAACAAAGCGCAAAAATCGCGAGTATTGTTGTATGCAGACGTATGTGTCATTTTGGGATTTCCCAATAAAAATAAAGCGATGACGTTAGCCTTATAAGTGAAAACAAAAATTAAGCAATGTAATTGCAGATAACGTAAAGATTACTGTTTTAAAACTGGCCTTGCCAGAGGACTTGGGAATGAAATCATCGTAAACGATAAAAAAAAATACAATATAGACAGTAATGTTCAAATATTTTACTAAATATATTCATATAAATATATTCATGTAGGTAGTATATTAGGTAATTTCTGTTCAGGTATATTGGGTTGAATGTAAGGTAACGATTACTACAGATTACATAGATATTATCTACGTAATGTTCTTGTTAATATGGTTATAAATTAAAATTCGGCATTAGGTTGATGTATCATTGAGTCAGACGTGCGATTAAAGAAATCATGCTTACAACACGTATGGATGCAATTTACTGGCAAGTAGCAATTACTGTCGTCGGCCCTTTTTGTAAAACATCAAATTTATAAACCTACGCACAGATATATTTCTTCAAATCTGTTATAAATTGTTAACCATAGCAACATTTGAGTTCATCGAGCCCTCAGACCAATGCATGCGTTACCGCAGTATTTCTCCACTACTTATAATAATGTACTACTTATAATAGTATACTTATACTAACCATAAAAATTAGCTCAATATATTACAAGTTTGTATAAATAAGTTATATTAATTTATACATACGCAAACCGCAATGTTAATAAACATATAATATTTATCTATTTACATGTTCATAGTTCCAATTTCCTTCCGTAGCTACTAAGAATCTCGTAAATATTGATGGTAATAAAAAAATATATTTTATTCTTAGTAACCATTACACCAATTTACGGACTATTAATGATTCTTTTACCAGTTGCTACATGTTACGGAAATCTTTTTATGTCATCCTCATCTGACTGGCCGATACCATTTAAAACCTTGAATACCATAAAATTCAACTCCAACATCAACAATAAAATCAAGGCCTTTCTAGCGGACTATTCCTGCAAACCTTTCTGTCAATATGGCCTTATATTCCCGTTGACAGTGTACTCTCAAATTTTCGAACGGTCGTTGGGATTTGGGATATGTTGGGCACAACGTTGTCAACGATGGTTTGCTGTATTTTTTATAAGGTAAAACGAATAGAATCGAATAATAATTGAATATCGAATAAATATAAAATAAATAATGATCGAATAATAGAATCGAAGGAATAAAAGGTCATAATAACAAATCATGATTTTAACTAAGAACGTAGAGGTCGTAATACATATTACATACATGAATACATAGTGACATTATAAATAAACACATTACAATTAAAATAAACATTGAGATGTTATAGATACAAGATAAAAACAAAAAGGGTGACGTCGTTGCACACCCACGTTCATGTAATATTTTTTCGGGTTGCGGTTTTTATAGTACCTACATATTGTAGTTCACCAGTTGTAAATATTGATACAAACTGCGTAGTTGTCGTTGTAGAATATTTTAAAATAATTTTATAAGAAGTGAAAGATATTGGAACACAAAAGAATCGATATCTATGTACAGGCGCGGATACAGGATTTCGTTTAGGGGGGGGCAATTTTTGTGTGATTTTATCTATCTTCCAGAAAATTCGTTTTAAAGAAAAAAAATTGTAAAATTTTAAAATGTATCATGTAATACTTGCATATGAATAATGCTCTGTTTGCCTGTCTTAAAAAAAATGAAATAAAAACACATAGATATAGAGAAAGAAAAAAACAATTTAATTTGAAGTAAGTAGGTACATAATATGGTTCTTAAATAATAATCTCCAATCTCTTCCTACGGCCGGTTTTTGCAAATCTTGTAATCACTTTCTCAATGTCAATAGGAATATGCCTATGGATGTGCATAAGGGCAAGACCGAGGAGGCGGATTTCAGTCATGGTTGCTCTTAAATATGTTTTAAGGCGCCGCAAGGACGAGAATGACCTCTCAGCAGATGCATTTGTCACTGGAAGCGTTGCAAGGACTAGTACAAATTCATGTATTATAGGAAATGCATCCTTATCGCACCTAGCCAATATATCCAGAGCAGTTATGGGAAGCTCTTTTTGCCGTTCCTTTTCTTGAATCCATTTCTCTCGCCACAGCAACAATTCATCTTTTAGCAGAAGAGAAGCAGCGCCCTTATCGACGTCAAGAAGCAATCCGAAGCGGTGGAGGAGGGAATTTATACTTTTGTCATTTTCACCAGGAGAATTTTTAACAATATTTTCTGGAATGAAAACTGATAGCTGAAAGACGTCCAAAGTTTCAGCTGAGAACCTTTCTCGCAGATCTGTGAGAACAAAGTCTAGTAAGGGTGCATAGATTGATACTCTGTAGTATTCCTCGGCTGAATTAATTTGATAGTTGGCACGATAAATTTGGCATCCACCATGGCGAGGGATCCGAGGAATATTCAGCTCGACACCCAATTGATTGGCTAGATTTTCTGCACGCTGCCAGAGTTGTTAAAACTCGCGTCCATGTTTTCCCGACGACTGGCAAGAATAGAAATTGTGTTATTTACTTGCATAGCACTGCCATTGAGATCGAGCGCCGTCTTCTGTAGTAATTTACTCAGAGACTGCGTTAGAGATAATACATCACTCAGACACAATACTGATACCATGAATTGTGTGTTGCATAAAGTTGTTACCAGTGAAGCAGGGGGGAGTGGAGAGTGCGCTCCCCACATCCCCGCCGGCCGGGCCGACTACTACTGAGTACTACTCGTGGCGTAGTCTACTCAACCCATAGGTATGGAAAACATAATACATGGACCATGCGTCTTAAATTCGTTTGTTGGCGAGAGGCCTGGAGCTCATTTTTTTAATCGTTCAATTAAACTTCGCGATGTTATTTTTATCAGTAATTTCGAGTTAAACACACTTGATTAACCGATGTAATCTACTTAGATAGTAATGAGTTAATAACGATTCTTGTAAACAGGTAGTGATGTCCTTATGACGCTTTCAAAATTTTGGATTTGGTCAAAATAAAGTGCTTGTCAGGGGGGGGCAATTGCACCCATTGCCCCCCCTCTGTATCCGCGCCTGTCTATGTACAACGTACAACAGATGAAAAACCCTTCGCCGTGGAACGCAAGGACAAAACAGGATTCCAGTGCGTTGGTCGCGGCGCAAAGGCAAGCGGTTCGACTCCGACTGAATGCGAATACAATATACAGTTTTGACCTCACGAATACAGTACGTATTTACAACATCGTTCCACAGCCTACGGGTTCGCGGTATAAAATAATTGTATATAACATTATAAATATGTATTGTATATAAATATATATTTTAATATTATTGTACTATTAAATTATTATACAAATTTTCCTTACGCGCCACGCCTGCCTTTCTGTCTTGACCTATATTTCACTTTCCCAGGTCTGCTGGAAGAACACTCCGGAGGAGATAAGATTGCCTTTTGTATATCTTTTCTTTTTCTTCCTTTTTATTTGTTACATGTTGTGTGTACAATAAATTGTTAATATATGACATTCAATAAGTAATTGTTGCTACATTAGTGCACTTCATAATAAACTTTAAATCATAACAATACTATATAAAATAAAAGAGATATATTATTTTTTGTAACTAGTGTCTTCATTTCTATAGTTGAAATTCATCAAGATGACCGCCGACGCGAGTACTTTACCTTAAAGTGAGTAGTTTGTTAGTTACGTGTAAAAAACTAGGTAACGAGTGAAAAAAAAAATCCGTTAATATTTTTTCTATAATACCTGCTCTATTTGGTCACTAAAATACTTTAATTGAAAATGTAAATAGCTTTCATATGATATCTGCCGGCTGTACACACTCGGCGAGGCACCCCGAGACGGGCGAGAGCGAGTGTGTACATGGTGCTCTCGTCTCGTCTCCCCTCTCTCGTCTCGCTTCGTCTCCCCTCTCTCGTCTCGCCTCGCCACCTCTCAGTCGCGTGTCGGTTTTTGCGCCCGAGTCAAAGGGTCTGGATACAGTTCAACTGATACAACGAGTGTGTAGATGATGTGCTCTCGCCGAGAGTACTCTCACCCGAAACTCTCGGCGACAGCCTCTCGCCGAGTGTGTACAGCCGGCATAATTAGACGTGAAAATCGATTTAAGTAGTTCCCGAGATATTTAAAGTTAAAGAACAGCATCGGCGGTCATCTTGATGACATTTCGTGTATTTCCGTGACGCTACGACATGGGGCTCTTCAGGAGAGCTGTAAACTTCTGCAAGGTCAGCAGCGCACCCGCAAGCCCCCGGTGTTGCAGGTGTCCATGGTTGGCGGTGACCATTTACCATCATGTAATGCGCCCACTCGTCTGCCATCTATTCTCTAAAAAAAACTTAAATAATTTTATTAATGCAATTTTTATAGGCGGTTCCTCTTTTTCTGCTAAACAGAAAAAAATGATGTGGTTACATGACGTATTCCTTTTCTACAATCTTAAGCAGTTAAAAGTAATTCAAGATTGTGAATGCTCGTTAGTACATCCTAATTTGAAAAGTAGAACTTGGTTAACAGGTTGAAACATCATTATCTCCAATACGAATGCCAATGTTAGCCGTAGCAAAATAAAGGTGAAAAAACCGAGTAGTTCCCACGAGCGATACGCGTCGAAGGCCGCGACGTTAATCACACACGTGTGACACTGGCACCGTACATTTCACTGCCAATTTGTACAACAAGCCCAATAAGACTCACCTACTTAATAATACAATAATTGATTGGCACCTTTGATGGACGCCAGAAAAAGCCGCCGCCGGCCGATGTGACATTGCGCATTCAAGTATAATTTTAAAAAAAGCAAAAGTTGCTTGTTTATTGACGTACCGAGTAAGTTGCGTCGACATATTTAACATGTTTTTGACGTCATTGGATTGCACTCGTCGAACACATAAAATTTGACAATATAAGGGTTGCTCCCAACTAATTGAATATAAAACTACACATTTATTCTGAAACTAAATCATTTTCATGTCATCATAAGTTAAACTATCCATTGACAATACTGATGTGTGGAAATCAGGGAAATATAAATGCATGTAAGGACTATAAATAGACGTTACATTGCGACTTTTAAGGTAATATTGATTATTAAGTACACTAGCATTTTCACTGACGTATCTTGGCATCTAAAGCTTTCTCTACACTATTGCGATATTTACTGTTCATTGGTTGTGGCGCGACTGATCACATCGTTATTAAATAGTAATATATATATATATAAATACATATATATATATAGGGATTTCCAATAAGGACTTGACAACTTTTTTTCAAAATAAAATGCAAACCATTTGAGATATTTCAAAAACTTTATTATCGGGTTGAAGTACAATCAAAACATTTATGAATGGAACTCGACTTCGTTCATATGGCCACCGCGGGCACGTTTGCAGCGGTCGATTCGTTGGACCCAATTTTCGATGACTCGGCCACACATTTCGGCCGAAACGGCTGCTATTTCGCGTTCAATGTTGGCTCTGAGCTCTTCCAACGTCGTCGGCTTGTTGGCATAGACCAATGACTTGACGTAGCCCCAAAGAAAAAAGTCTATAGAGGCGTTAAATCGCACGAACGAGGCGGCCAATCGACTGGTCCATTTCTTGAGATAACACGCTCATCAAACTTACTCTTCAATAAATCGATTGTAACGTGTGCTGTGTGGCTTGTGGCACCGTCCTGTTGAAACCACATGTTGTCCAAGTCCATATCTTCCAATTCGGGCCAAAAATAATCGGTAATCATGGCGCGATAACGATTACCATTCACAGTAACGTGACGATCATTATCGTCGACGAAAAAATATGACCCTATGACGCCGCCGGCATGCAAACCGCACCAAACAGTTATTTTTTGTGGATGAAGTGGTGTTTCATGAAGCACATGTGGATTTTCACCCGACCAATAACGCATATTTTGCTTATTGACGAACCCATTGAGCCAAAAATGAGCTTCGTCACTGAAGATGATTTTGCGATGAAACTGATCATCTTGGCGCATCTTTTCCAGAGCCCAATCGGAGAACGTACGTCGCTTCAAATGGTCCATCGGCTTCAATTCCTGAGTCAGCTTGATCTTGTATGGGTGTAAACCAAGATCCTTACGCAAAATTCGCCATAAAGTGGTCTGGGCGATGTCCAACTCTTGAGAACGCCGTGGAATTGACTGCTTTGGATCATTTGCTACGGACGATTCAACGGCAGCGATATTTTCGACACTTCGACCAACCCGTTGTCTCACTGGCACGGCAACATCACACAACGAATATGTAGACTCAAATTTTTGCACTAAACTTGTTACTGCCTGTCTACTAGGGCGAGAATTACGACCGAAAATCGGAGTTAACGCTCTTAAAGTAGCGGTCACCGACTCCGAATTTCTGTAGTAATTTTTTATAATTTGCAGACGTTGTTCGTTCGTGTACTTTACCATGATGAAAATGTTAAGTTTACTGAATAAATTGACAGTGACAGTTCGATGATTAGTGAAAGGGTGCGTTCACAAATTGAATTCAAAGTTGTCAAGTCCCTATTGGAAAACCCTATTGGAAAATATATATATATATATACATATATATATATATACATATATATATATATATATATTACATATATAAGATATATATATATATATACATATAGTATATATTAAGTAGGATGCGGTTTACTACAAAATACCACTTAATTTGACAAAGACACCTATAGTATTCCCCAGTGAGTAGTTATCATAAGGAATGCTAATAACAATCTCGTCTCGTGGCAGTGGCTGTGAGTGGGTTCGATTGATTCACCCGGCACGACTCCCAACATGACTTATGCCCCCGTGATGAGCCCTAATCTGCAGATACCGTACGGTAACCTACGCCTATACCGTTATTTTACATCCAATCGGTGGGACTATCTTGTTTCCAATTATATACACGGTTTGCTTTAGTACTTCCTTATTTACTCTTTCAATGTAAAATGGAATTCAGAATTTTACTATGGCAAATGTATTAAAAAAACACGGAAGTTAAGATTCTCAAAGTCATTATAGTCCAGTTAAAGAAAGCGACGGAAGCTATAGTACCATAATGAATCACGAATTGGAGGCACTGATTCATTACGAAACGATAGTCAGGCAAAGTCCTAACGGGTCCGATGGGCTGGTCACTTGGAGAGGATGACTGACAATATAAAAGTACAAATGATCAATAGATGGACTCCCCAGCAAAAAAGACCAAGAGGCCGACCTAGGAAAAGATAGATAGATTTCGTGGAGGAGGATCTCAGGCGGATGGGAATGTTTACAGGAGGAGGATGGAGGAGAGAGACAACGAATAGAGGCGGTTGGAAAAGATTAGTGGAGGAGGCCAAAAAAAGCTCGAAACGACGAAGGAGTTGACGACTGATTAGCACAGCTGGTAGTGTCCGATGTGCAAAAAATTCCGGGTTCAATTCCTGGTCACACTGATCTGGTTCGATATCAGATTAAAACATACATAGAAACTCAGTGGATATAGGCAGAGGATTTGAACTCATCGTCACAAACAAGAGTGAAGAATGGGAAATCCCTAGGGCCCTCACTGCTCTTATACTGCTACTGATTATACTTTATTATTATTTCATAAAAATACATACATTTACATTTTAATAATGAAATGTTTATAAAATGGGAATTTCTTAAGTGACCGGATTTAATCAGAATGGATCGAATCCACATTAATGTAGTTTGCTGGAGCATTAAGCAAAATATAAAACATAAAATGGTGATAAAGTACGATATATTTATACGAAGGTTTTATAAGCATTTTCATTGCAAAAATATGCACTATCTTTTTGTTTAGGTCACAAAATTCTTTATTATTAAAAAAGTATGACTGTGGGCTGGATCCATTCTGATTAGTCGGTCAAAAAATATAAAGAATCGAGTTTCCAACGCCATCTAACGACAAGTAGTGAAATCATTATAAACAACAGCAAAATGCAGCTCAACACCCTAACGCCATCTGGAAGGATCTATTGATGACGCTACTATTACACATATTAAGGAACAGCTGTTTCATGAGCTACAGTGCTCATTTGCGTAGTTACAATAAGATTGATCGAAAATACAAAATTTTGCAATTCAATAGCACATGGATTATAAAAAAATTGTAGTAACAAAATAAAATTCCCATGGAAAATATAAACAGCAGTTTGTAACAAGACAATGTTTATGGAGTTCAATGGAAAATTAAGAAAACTTGTTATTGGTGTGAACTTGTCATAATATGCATCATATATTGTATTTTCATTGGCCTTCATAAGGGTGTAACCACCTTGCTTAACTTCAAACTGTCAGTGGCAAGAACATCCAGTTTCCTTAGATGTAAAACAGATACAGACAGAAACAGATACAGCCATTAAGGTATTTGCAGTAATGGACCTCCTTACAACTGACAATAAAATAGTAAAAGTGTAAGAATAACTTACCTGTCACGATCTCTGCTTCGTGTGCGTTTTCTGTATGAATCCTCCTTAGGGCCCTCATCGATGCGTCGGCGCTTCGCCTCATGCGACCGCGACCTTGACCTCGAGTGGGAGGCGTAGTGCTTCCTGCGGGTGCGAGGCATCTGGAAAAAGGACTATTAATCAACCACTTGTCATCATTGTAATGTGGAGTTAGTAAGGCTATTCATAGTGTTCCCATGGTGAAATTAACTAATGACCTCACTCATAGGTACATCCCTGCCCATCAATAAAATTCCAATATAGACCAGTGTGGTATGCTGCTATGCACCATATACAAGGGAAGGCCCAAAAGTTTCCAGCCTGATAAAGAAAAAGGACACTCAAGTTCATGAAACTATTTTCATTTTTCAATATAATCTCAGTCTAAATAGATTTGAGCACACTTTCAATATTGTTTAATAAGCATTTCTATCAGAGTATAAAATTAGTCGGAAGCATCTCTTCAAAATGGGTGAAAACTGCAGCAGTCACTTTATCAGTGGAAAATCTTCAACTCCTTAAGTGGGCCTTGAGTTTTTAGAACAAATAGTCGCACGTTTTCCACGAGGTTTCTGCTTGACTGCTTCATGTAATTGCTCTATAAGGTTAGCTTAATAGCTTCCAGTCATCGTAGTATTGCATTATTTTGTTTATAAGCAATATTCCTTGATAATCCCAGAATATAGAAGGCATAACATTTTGGTGGATTGAGTCACCTTTGACTTTCTAGGCGGCGATTCACCAGAATGACGTGACTTCGTCGACTACCTTTTGGAAAGGGGACATAGTAAAGAACCATAGTTTCATCCCCAGTAAAAATTGACTCCAGAAAATAATTTCCGTTTCTCTGTCCTCCAAAAGATCCTCAGAGTATGGTACTCGTTCACTTCGCTGCACACTTGAAACAAGTTATGGCACCCACTCAATAACTTTATTCATATGAGATGTTCATGAAGAATAGTTTAGGGACTATAGTTTTTGTTTTTGAAGTCCTTTGAGAAATGATACAACATTATTAGCCCAAAGAATAGTAGGCTTTATCAACCTTAAAATTTTACAATGATTTGTAATATTTTCTAAATGGCCTACTAATAGATGACAAGGAGGTTGTTAATATCACCACATTCTTGCTGCTAAATATTTCGTCTTTAGCCATTGGTCGCTCAGAACTTCCACTAATTTGATATTGTTTGGAGTGAGTGCATCAACGGGTCAACCAGAGCGAGGGTCATCATCAATGGACTCTCATCCTAAACGAAATTGCTTACACCAATCTTTGGTGGAAAATGATGAAGAAGAATCCTCATACACACTATCCAACCTTTGTTTGATATTGGTCAGGCTTACACCTTCCTTTGTAAGAAACTTAATCACGGAAAGATTCCAGTTTAAACATTTTAATGATTTTGCAACTTTCTCCTGTTGTTGAGTTGAGAAATCAAAACTAATGAGGGTTGAACTAAAAATTATACTATACCGTTCCTATACCATTAGCAGGATAAATGACAACTACAATGACATATAATTTGTTTTTTTTTAGAAATCTAGAAATATGTCAGGCCAGAAACTTTGGAACCTCACTGGTACACTGATGTGTATAAGGTGCTATATCTCAAAAATAAATAAACAGAATCAAAATTTAGTTTTTGTTTATTTATTCTTCTGATATAGCAGTGAGCATTATAAATACATAATGGCATAACTAATGGCCTGTTGGCTTGTTTTAGAATAGTGCCATCCCATCTCTTCACATGGGCATCTTGTAATAGGTGACTAAGTGATAATAAAGCAGGTACCATAAGCCCTGAGGAACTACACCACCACATGGAAAAGTGGACACACCAACCCATTTAGCCTGTATGGCGTTTTAAGGCCATATATCCTTGATGTACAGGACAATGTTCATGAGAAGACTGATATCCAACAGTGGATACTAAAAGGGCTGGTTATGGTTATTTATTTGTCTCATATATTGTAGCACACTTAAATCAAGCAATTTTTAAGCAAAAAATCTTACTAAAGTTTAAGCAGGTAAGAGGAACCAAGTTTGAAGAGCTAGCATGTGGCAGTTAAAATTTAATAAATTAAAATTTAGTGTTACCAATGTTGTAAAATGTCATGTCATACATTAAATAGGGACATGTAATTTGTTAAGTTACATTGTAAGAGCACTTTATGCATGATGGTAATTATGGAGCCATATTGCCAATTGTGTCAGTAGTTGTTTATCAATAGTCATAGGATTATATGCACTGTCAAAGTGCCAAAAGATGAATGCATGAACAAAAGGTCTAGATATGCATTATCAGAAAAGAAACTTGATGTGAGATCAATTTTGTATTGCACAAAATAAAAGCTAGACATAAATTTATACAATCAATTATAGTTTTTAAAACATTTATCTAAATTATCAATTTCAAACTAGTGACATTGGTCAGTTAGAATTAATTTGTAGGCCGAAAATGAAGGCTCCACATCGACTAAAGTGATGGGGCAAAATTTGAAATATGGTGCCATGGCCGCAGAAATAATGTCAGGCAAGCTTGACCAGTGGCATTAATGTAGGTATTTATTTATTTAATTATGTCAAGTTCCGGATTTTTTACAAACGTAACAAGAACAAGTTTTGGATCTTTTGTTTTCTAAAATTATGATGGAATTATACAGAAGATTGTTAGTTTCCACTAATGACCCCCCTCCTGACATCCAGTGAACATTTCTAGCCTTCTATTTCAAATTGACGCGTTTTTATGTCGAATTATGCACTATAAACAAAAAATCACAGAAATATGCATAAGTGTGAAAATGGATAAATATGCATTTTGCACATGCAAATCATCCTATGTCTATTAATCAATAGACAATGAACAACTATGTAAATTCTGTGGCGGTGTTAATAAAACCAAACCATAGATATGATAATTAAAAATGGAATGGATTCAATTAACAATTTCGGAATTTACAACAGTGGCTACAGTATTGTTATTCTGTACTGAGAAATTATTTTTTTAAATTCACATGTATGTTCCCTCAAAATGGGTGTGTATTCCAAATGAATGTAATGGGCAAATGTTACCTATTAATGAAAATATAATCACATTAATAGTTTTTTTTACTTTTACAAGATTTTTAAGCCTATGAAGCATAAAATAAGTAAATGTCTGTCAAAAATAACACAACTCTTCAATACTTTGTGTGCAATATGCAATATATAAACAAATTTTAATTCAAATTGTTGACATTTAGAATTGCTTGTGTGAGATTCAAGGGAATTATTTATGTGACACATCAAAATATATAAAATGGGATGTCTGTTCAATGTTGCTGGATGTCTCATTTTCCTGAAGCTTCTGATCACAATGAATCACAATCTTACATCATAACAAAAGCATGGTTCAATGAGAATCTAGTCTACACAATAATAGGGATTTTGTTGAAACTTTCACCAGTACATACAGTTATTTATTTAACAGACAATAGAACTGTTTTTAATACAATGCATCTAGTAGAAAAACATGCTCATTTGTTTATATATATATGACACATCAATTCTAGAATTTAATACACTTAATAAAAAAGGAATGAAATATAATAAAACATGCAACAAGTATCATGATCCATTTTATAGTGTTATGCTGAGGTAAGACATGTTATTTTGTGGCAGTCCTGAAGTAGTTTCACATATGAACGGATGATTTCTGCTTGGTGGGAAAGTATTAGTTATTGTTGACAGTCGCATTACAATAGAGAAAGTACTTCGGTACTTCCACTTACCATAACATGGATATCAAAACTCGTATCCAAGCTGTTTTAGGCTGAAAAACATAATTTTTTTACACTACTTATAACTGATCATAGGCATTTAACCAAATATATTTTGCAAACATGCAAATGAATAGTCTCATAAAAATAATTCTAATTGTAATAACGAACAAAACGTATATTTTATACAAACAAGTACAAATATCTAGTATGCATGCTCTTTTAACGAGACTATTTGTTGTTGAACATATCTAACAGAATTTAAATAGGTAATATGTTGATATGAACATGAAAAAGATATGCAGTGTTATTGCGCCCAAATCATTAAAGATTTTTGTCATTTAGATTTTTATCTGTAAAAAATAGTCTTCAAACGGTGTCAAGGATAGTACTATAAATAATTGTATATTTCATCAAGTTTCTAAGAATATACAAGATCACACAATATAATTTTAGAATATAGTGAACTAACAATTCTATAGTTAAGTTCAATAGGTACTTTTAACAAGTCCGAAATATGCAATGTGAATCTGAATTATGTGTATAGTTAAAATTAATTGCTTAATAAAGTTATTTAGTGATAGAATTCTGTGACTACAAGGTAAGGTATGAAGTTTATATCGTGCATGCCCGTAGAACGTCAGACAAGTTATTTACATGCTGACGCCATGTTGATTTCCACAGCTTCTCGGAGCCCTACGATGTACCCAGCAAGTTTTATCTACAATTAAAGACTTACCCTCGATTCACTTAAATATTTCAACTTCAACCAAAGTAATTGTGTGAAATTAACAACAATATTCCAAGTTCGGGATGCAGAACCTTGAAGAACACTTGTTCGCAATAAAGGCCCAAACATCGATCCGAATCCAAGTCAGACAATTTCTTTTGGTTGGTTGACTTGCTATGGCGTATACAACGTCGGTTTCCTTGTCAATATTGTTACTTATTAAATAAAAGTCTTATAAACGAACTGAAGAAGTGATATTTTATGGTTTATAAAAATAATATAATAAATAAAAAGCTTGGTATTGATACTATACATCAATACTGATAAATTAAAAGAAAGTTGTAGATAATTCTTTGATACTGCCATCTAGCGATAGGTAACGTTCACTAAGTTGAAGCAATTTAATTAATAACAGATGCGATCATTTTAAAAGCAATCAATTAAAATTTATTTAAATTATTTTAATCATCTATTTAATTAAAAAATGAAGAGATGTATTTAAAATACAATATGTATAACAAATATCCAAATATCATTTAAGACATTACATAATGTAAAGAAGCGCTTTGATGCAAATAGTAGAACAAACTTGAAGTATTGAGAATTTAGGTAGCGTTCCAAACTGTAGAAAATTTTGCCTTCAGGATTTCAGTTATAGTTAAGTAAATATTTTAGATGAAAGTTTTCACTGCGTAATAAGCGACAATTTTTTATATGTTGTCATTGCTATTGCTATTATTTGCGGCTCATTCGTATGTCTTCCTGCTCATTCGTATTTCTTGCTGTTCATTTAATTCTTTTTGTCTTCATAGCACAAAAAGAGACAGCATCATTTACAAGTTAAACACGATATTCGCACGTTTTGGAACTCAGCAGCCCTAATATATATATTATAAATGTACCCAGTTGTTTTTTAAATTCGGTCAGAATCAACGCAGAACCGATTTATCATTTGAATAATTTTGTTGCAGCCAGCACGAAAATGTTTTTTAAATTTCTCTAGTGGAAAAAGATTGCGACTTACAATCGAATATCTACCTATATTCAAACGCAATGAACATAGTAGATGCTTTGTAGATATTACGTATAATTTATACATTTATAATAAAAAACGTAACAAAGATGAAAATAAATTAGTTCTTTAAAAAAAGAATTGTTACTAGAAAGATACAGAGCACAAAAAATATTTTTTTGAAAAATTTTGTATGTAGGTATGTACGCGCAGCAAGCAGAAATCACAATACCAATTTTAATGAAACATGGTATAGGTAATTATTATAGCTTACGTACTGAGTTATCATATATGATAGGTACATTTTATCTAGTATGCCACAAAGTTCCTAGGGAGATATTCATTTTTATGAGGCGATATTGCTAAACGCCTAGTAGGTAATAATATTCAGTTAATAAAAGTCAAGTTCGAAGCAAAGGTAGTACCTACCTGTCTAATGTTTTTAAGGACCTGCTTTTCCCAGAACTATTAATATAATGAATGAAAATATTGTTATTTATATTTTACCTACTCTTCGGTTCGTTTTTGTTTCAATTGATTAGAAACTTCCGTTTTTAAACAAAAACATTTAAACCTGTTTATTATTGTAGCTAATACTTGTCTATGTGTAGCTATGTGTCTATGTTGTATAGGTGTCCATGATATGCGAAATTTTGTAGATAAATAGATGTATACCTACCCGGTACGAATACTTATACAAATACTATCTCTCCACTGATAATAATATTATTATCATTTCATAGATTTAAAGTTTTTGCTGATCACAAAGAGCAACAAAGCGTGCGAGGGATAATTCAAGCTTTAGCACGTTTACATGTCGAAAATACTGGATAGAATATAACCAACTTAAAGGTAGTGGATTTAAGTAAGTAGCTATTAATTATAATAAATGATGCATAGGAGTTTGTTAATTGTAGTTAACATAAATACTAGGAAACTCACAGAAAGTAAAACATAAGTAATGCAGATGAGCGAATGGGCGATTATTGTCAAAAAGGAAGCAATGTCGACCGTCTGGCGGGAATCAGCTGATCGGGATTGCGCAGTGCGCAAATCTGCGGGGTGCAGGGGGCGCGAGCAAAGCAAAGGGTGTGCGGCGGCGCCCGGCCAGTCGCGCGCTCTCGCGGCCCGCCGCCCAGCCCGTGCCTCGCCCGCCGGCAACGCTTCCACCGCCGCATCGTTAACGCGGGCAGCGCAACACACGCACCGTAAAAACCGCTCGAACAAAATCAGCTCCCGGGTTACTGGAGCCGCCATCGGTTTCCGACTTCCGAGTCAATGTTATAGCTGTGATATTTGTACAAATTCGTCTGCATTTACAAGATCGAAACTGGCCATGCGGGTACTGACCGTGACGGCGGTGCGGATCAAGTCGCAGCCTCCGTTTGCTGCACGTCGCGAACATATCGCTAGCAGGCTATTATGAGAGACGTTCAGAGTATACCTGATACATGTACAAAAATTTTCGATATGTCAATTCAAGAAGTGAATGGAAAAGGACCTAAGAAGAGGAAAAAGTCCTTAGAGCGTATCTGTGATAATGAGGGACACGACGTACGTTCGGAGTTGAATGCAAGTGAGCAAGAGACGAGCGAGGGGAAAAATGGGGATGTCGGAGAGAAGGCTGCGGGTGAAGTTGGGAAGGGCAGCGGCGGCGGCGTGGAGCTGCTGCACTGGCGCGATATGCCTCAACACCTGCAGTTCAACCCATACGTACTGACTGGCTATCGGCCGCTGCAAGGCTGGGGCGACTGTGTGCGCAGCCTCTTTTACTTCCACAACGAGACTATTAATATACTCACTCACGGTAAGTAAGTGTACATCACTTTTATAAGCAACTAGCCTTTTGCACGGGACTCCGCTCGTATAGTACATACACTGATGTCTTGTATACTAAAATCTCCCGAAACAAATAACTTACACAACAATGAAAACCATATCGAAATCTGTCCAGTAAAACTTAAGTTATAAACTGGATTGCAAAAATTCCGGGTCGCTAATAAATGGCGTGATAGTTTCTTAAATACATAAGACTAATTTGCGAAACTATAGTATATTGTAGATAACTGATTAATATATATAAAAAAATGTGTAACACGTTCTGTACACTATATAACTTTAATTAAATACTAAAAAATAAGAAAATTTCGCTTCTAACTTATGACAACAAAAATACACTTCGCAGTAAATCTTAAAAAATAAAAGTTTTTTTGTCAATTTAATATTTTGTATTTCCTCCACGAGTCCGTATCATTTCAATAAGACGATGTGGCATGCTGTAAACCAAATTTTTAATACGATTTTGGTCTATGTTTGCCCATTCTTCCACTAGCGCATTCTTTAACTCGTGTAAGGTAACGGGAGCAGGAGAGCGTTGTCTCACGCATCTCCCGAGCTCGTCCCATGCATGTTCTATGGGATTTAAGTCTGGGCTGCGAGCTGGCCACTCCATGCAGGTAATACCGACGTCTTGAATATACATATTGACCAAATGAGCAGTATGTGGTCGCGCATTATCGTGCATAAGAATGGAAATTGCACCCATATTCACTAAGAATGGACCAGCATGCTCATTTAAAATCTCTCCTACGTATCTGACAGCAGTCAGAGAACCGTTTTCTATGATCACTAACTCCGTGCGATCCTCTGAAGATATCCCAGCCCAAACCATTATTGATCCTCCACCGAATGGCACCTTTTCTTCAAAACACGCTTGATGATACCGTTCTCCTGGCCGTCTAAATACTCTTCGTCTACCGTCGTGCGTAAATAAACAAAATCTGGACTCATCGGAAAACATAACCTTGGACCAATCTTCATCTGTCCATCGGATGTGTTCTCGAGCAAACCGTACCTGGCAACTCGATGTTCTCTGAGCAGTTTGGGGCCGTTTGCTGGTCTATAAGGCTTTATATCTGCTTCACGAAGACGTCGCAGAATCGTATTAGAGCTCACATTGTTGTGGTGAATTTCATGAAGACTGTTTCGGACCTGAACAGCCGTGAGATGTCGATTTCTTAACATAGTGCTCACGATGAATCGGTCTTCTCGTGTAGTTGTGCACCTTGGCCTGCCATTTCCTGGTCTCCTGATGTTCATGCTGGTCTCTTGAAATCGCTGGAGTACTCTTTGGACCGTTGATAAAGATACTCCTACTGTTCTAGCAGTGCTACGCTGACTTCTTCCTTCTTGTACCATGGTAATAATCCGTGTACATTCTTCAGGTGATAACGACATGATATTGCATTGAATACTCTGATCAATCCAAGGAACCATTTATAATGACAGCTCCGTTTGAAACAAAAGCAGAAAAAATATTCTTTTCCTAATTTTAAATTTTGAAATTTTTCAAAATGCAGAATATTTTTTTTAAATCTGTAACTTGTACAAATGAAACCTCTTTAGAGATTTAGAACAAGCATTAGTAACCTCCTTACTACATATTATTTATTCGAGCGATCTAGGTATATAATTTATGGAGATATCACGGTTTTTATTAGCGACCCGGAATTTTTGCCATCCAGTGTATATAAGCAAACAAACAGAAGGACAAACGTTGTGTTTCATAAATATAGAAGAGATTTTACCGCAAATTGCCAGCTTAATGCTGGTTGGGAGCGATAAACTAGTATGTATTTGAAAATTGAAACTTCCAAACTGCACATTTAATTAAAATATAATATATTTACACTTTCTTAAAATTAATAATACGCCTACAAGCGTCAATTTTGTTCTCCTTTCAATTAAATCTTAAAAGTATAAGGTAGCTTAATTAAAAGTATGAGCATATATTCCTTGAGAGATGCATCTAACACATTCTTCGACAAGAGATGCATCAATCTACTTAAAATACTCTCTAGGCCAGTGCTTCCCAAAGTATGGATCGTGACCCACTGGTGGGTCGAGAGCGAATATTAGGTGGGCCCCGAAAAAAATAAATTTAATCTAATTTTTAGTAGTGTTCTGATTTATCTTAAATTTACTTATTAAAAATTTCGATTATAACTGGATTTTTTCTTATCTTCTTAATGCTGCAGCAGCGACACAATGCTATTTATATGTAAGGCGTACGGGCGGTCCCGAACTTTGTCATTTTTTTTAGGTGAATCGCGGTTCATATAACTTTGGGAATCACTGCTCTAGGCAACAGTGAAAACTACTTCAAAATCTATCCAGCGAATCTCTTGTTACAAGTACACTGCTGACAGGCACATACAGAAAGATGTTGCATTAACTTATAGAGAAATTCTTAACGTCATCGTCATTTCAACTTAGTTTGTTTGCGGTAAAAAAAACACTGATCACAATATTTGACAAATAAATCCTGTAATAATATCAATTTTTATAAACAAAGAAACAGTTTTATTTTAATTACACTCCATTAAAAAAATCTGATCTATCCAATGTCATACGCTCTTAAAGTATTCCGAAACTGTGAGAAGGTATCACAAATAAATAAATAACATGGAATTTGATAAAATAGAAACAAATGACTCCAAGTGCAGTGAAGAAACATTCTAAAAACTTCGCCCCACATTCGTAGCTCTCGTAGCGAACGCTACGCAACATACAGCCACGTATATATACTGTACGGCGTTACGTGTACCGTAGCTTGTAGAGAGTAGCTTGAGTTATTTACGATCCTCTAACTAAGAATATTCTATTGTATCTGTTTGAAAACTGCGATGAATATATAGTGCCCTTTATTACATTTATTACAGTATTGAATATTGGAAAAATGACAGTAAATAACACCAGTTTTGAACCAGTCATTCATCTCTAATTTAAAAATAGATAATTACGTTGAGTATAAAAAGTATACGTTTAAGTATAAGTTGTATTATACTCAGTTAGAAAAAAAAATGTTCAGACAATAATGACGAATATTTTGTATTTTAGACTCAAATTGTTCCGAGATTTTAGAAAAAAATTGTTGACAATAATGACATTTAGACATCCAAAGTATAATTTAGGAATTTTTTGACAGTTTAAAACTACTGTCCCAATTTGGCTCATTTACGAACTTAACCGATATATACGAGTAGATAGATTAAAACTATTTTTGTAGCAAATTTCATTTTAATCTGTTAGCCTCGAAACTAATTGGTGTTTTCATTCAGCTGGTCATCCGAAATGTACTCGATTTTTATTAGAAATTCGTCAATTTTGGTATATACAATAGGTAGATTTTAACGAAATGTACCTAAAATTTTACACAGTTACTATGAAATGACCAACTATCTAAATTAAGGAGGGCTTTTGTTATTATTAATAAAAAATATATAATAGGCCTGCGTATTCGTTAAATTCTAGTTTTTCGTTTGGCCTCATTCAGCGAATAAAAAGAATGACATGCGCTAATACCTAAAAATTTAAAATAATTTTTTTCGAAACTTCTTATTTCAATTTTGAACTTTTATTTTTCTTATATGATTTGCTTTTTTGCTTTTATATGACTTACAAACAAACAACGTCCTGACATCGACTTATGTTCTGGAAACTCTTTATAGTTTTATAATTTCCTCTAATGTCATAACCCTTCTTCTTCCTCTTCTGGTGCCATTTCCTAACGGAGGTTGACGATCAGCATAGCTATCCTAACACGTGAGACTACATGTCCGAAATCAAGACTTCGTACTAATTGGTAATCATTCCAATTTCTAAGAGCAGCTAACATCCATCATCTGCCAGTTTTACGATGACCGTGCACTTACGCTATCCTACCATTAAAAAGTATCTTACCACTATATGTTGCAAGAGACGATATCTGTCACTGTCAATAATATCCCACTACCAGACCGAAAGCCTACATATAATTTTTCAAGCTAATGCGTATAATTGCATAGCACCACATGTCTAACATAATTACTACTCGAACAGTGAAGCCATATTAGGGAGAATGTACATACGTAAATATGTCGCATATCTGTGCGGTCGATCTGTCCCACCTGTGCGGTCGATCTGTCCCACTGTCAGATACTGTGCGCCGCGGAAAGCGGGTCAACAGTAAAGTCGTTCTCGTTCGTAATACGTGATTTATTGCAGCGTTGTTCACGTGAAGCGTCATTTGTATAATAATAGGGCATTTGTATAATAATCTAGTAACCTCAAATACATAACGGTAATTAATTTTGCACCGTTTTAATTTAAAGTGAAGTATATTTACTATATTATTGTTTAAGACTTAAAAACGCTCTACCTCCGCCTGTCCACGAGCGTGAACGTTACGCGTGTCTTTTCCTAGGACACTGTCTTGAGGCGCAACGGACCGGGGTTACGGACGCAATGTTCGGGGTATTTTGGTTACGACTTCTAGTTTGTTTAAATTTCTGATTCTTCTGATTTCTTTCTGATCTGTTTAAACCCTGCGCGCATCAAATTAATGCACGGGGATGTACGTGTACATACATTGATACAAACATCTTAGGTATCATGAATGTATTTATTCATATTTATTTATTCATTCAATTTTTTGCGCAATATTGTACAGAGTTGGACTTAATGCCTTAAGACAGGGGTCGGCAACCTTTTGAGTCGGAAGAGCCAAAAATTACAATATAAAAAAAATTCAGTTTTTAAAGAGCTACAAAAATTTTTCTTGCCAACAATAAATAGTACTTGCATAAATAAAGTTTTTTGATAAAAAAAACTAATCTATTTATTCATAAGAAAAATATCTATTTATTCATATATAAGTAGTGTTTTTTTACAACAAATTAGATAATATATATATGGTATTATTAGATAATCACTTATTATTTAAGTAAAAAATTAAAACAATCAAACATTTACTTACAACACTAACTTGTACTTCAATAACAAACAATTGAGCAAACAAATTCAATGGGAGCGATGGCTTTGCATGGTTATTCAAGTAAAGACTAAAGAGCCGCAGCTTCACATCCAAATGTGGCTCGCGAGCCGCAGGTTGCCGACCCCTGCCTTAAGACATTCTATATCAGGCGACCGTTGGTTAACATAGCCACATATAGTGCCAAGTGTACTGAATACAATACCTATATAATTATATAGGTAATCGAGATAGGTAATTGGCCACTTTAATTAGACAATATTACTGATATAATTTTGATCATCAACCGTCAATATTTTACAGGTAATACCTATGAATTTTGTTGCTTGAAGTCATATTTTGGGGTTTCGAAGAAAATAAGAAACACCTATCTATACTCATTACTTAAAATTTATTTTATGTACAAACCCAAAGCTCCACAACAAAATTAAATTTAAACTGTTAATTAATCCCTTTCATTATAAAATCAAGTATTATCTTTCATTCTATCTCCTTCCTTTCTTATTACGAACAAATTACACTTTGGTGCTTAAGTGAGTAAGGATTTCAGGAATAAGTCCTCTCTCGACAGGCGACTCATCGCTGAGGCTATTGTACGGAATCCCACTAGGTTCACGTTCTCACTTTGATTTAAATCGAGTCTCAACCTGGGATACACAAGTCCGTGCGTTTAATTTTATAAGCGACCCATTTGTAGCTATTAAAACATACCTCTCAGGATCTCAGAGAGTATTAGAAATTTTCATTATGAGGACAAAAACCAAACCTGAAGTCCTTCTTCAATATCTTCAGACGAAAATATATAAGAACAGACTGTCTGCCTGTCTTCCCAACTATCCCTTGCTATAAATCTTCAATTATTTTGAGACCGCTTTATGATTTCTAAAGCGTGTGTTAAAAAATCTGAAATATATGTCCTCAAATATGGCATTTATTAAGTATTTATATTGATAATAATAGCAGGTACTGTAAGTAAATACTTAATCAGTTTTTCTTTAGTTAGGCATTCAGAACCTAAAAACACTAAATTTGTAAGAATAAAATTCTTTTAAGATTTATTTTTAGTATCTTCGCAACCCTATTTTGTATCCGACCTGCACTTGCCCGACTTTTGTTATTTATTCATTTGATAAGCTTTATTCGTGTAACACCAACATAAGTAATTATTAATGACATCTACTCTACTTTCGATTTGTAATTATTAATCTGTATTATTTTGCTGGAATTTAATTAAATTAGAGTAACGGTACTCGCCGTGTGGCGTGGGCCAGCTTTAGAATAGCATCACTCCACCCCTTCCTCTAGGTGTCGTAAAAGAGACGACTTAGGGATAACAAAGGCACTACCACAAGACCTGAGGAACTACACACCTCTAAAAGAGGGGACTCACTTGGACTGCTTGGCCAGCGTGGCGTTTTAAGACCAAACAATGTGCATGAGGAGGCCCATGTACAGCAGTGGAGGATAAAAGGGGCTGGTTACGATTACGTATAACCGGTGCCGGAGTAACAGGGACAAGGTAAGAGTTATCTAAGACGTAGACAAAGACAAAAGACAAGTAAGGTAATGAGGAAGACGATGTTATCTCATCCTGCCTTAGGACAAATTACCTTGCTCTCACACAACACTGCCGTGAAAAGTAGCAACAGATATCGGGAGTGAGTGAGTTTCCCTTCACGTTCCTCTCATCCCTACCACTCTCAGTTAAACCTGGCTCATTTCCTTCATTCAATTGAAGCAGGATGGAGTAATAATGGATGATCAGAGTCCCGTGGAGACTTATCTTATTTCTCTTATCTAATGATATGCGGGAACGGGATGTGGTGAGGTTGGCTTATGAGACTTTCTATTCCCCATTCTTTACAACACCCTTTGCAAATCCAAATTCCCAAGTTCCTAAAGGTGTGCAGCCCATCTGCGGGCATGCCAACGTTGACTGTTTTGATTGATATTGGCATATATCTCGGATCTCTATAGGCGTTAATAACCATCAGACAATTTGCTTGTTTACGACCTTCTTTCTATAAAAACGATATACCTAAAACTACAATCCAATCAAGCGCAGCTTGGCGTACTATGGCCAATAATATAAAACAGAACAATTGACGATCAAACGTCATATTATAACTTGATAGGTAACAATTCGAAAAAGTGCAAGTTTAAGATTTAATTTTATAAACCATTATAGACTTATGTACGCGATTGTATATTTAAAGTAATTTGCTTACCTAATGCAGGGAACAGGTGACCGACAACCGAAAACGAAAAACCCTAAAACACCCATTGGCAGTAATCCAAATGTTACATAATATCTGTTTTTAGGTGAAGGCTGTATATTGCCAGAAAAATAAGTAATAGGAATTATATTTATAGATGTACCACTGTCATGTTCCATCAAGAGTTTTACAAAACATTATAAGTGGATCTTGCAACTCATGAGTGCACTTCAGCTATATTAAAAAGAAAGTTTCACGTTACATTAAATTACTCACCACAACAAGTGAGGCAGACTCGCGCTCGTGAGCTGCAAGTATACATTATAGTGATAATATAGACAGGCATTCGTTAAAAATTAGACGCATAGTTTAAAATTTCATTCGTATTAAGAGTACGTACAGGCAAAAACACACCCCCTTATCACGAATGATAGACAGGACTTATAACAGTGTTTTAAGAAGTGTCTAGCGGACCTGATTTTTGGGAATCTGTAGATCAACGTTGAACACTATTTAGGTATCGATATCAACCTATAATAATAATCAAGATCTAATATAGATAATATATATATAGATAATATAGATAATAATATAATAATATCAACCTCTAGATTTTTTCAATTCTTGGGGACGCCTAGCTAGTGACAATTGAAGCATGCATATTTAAGTAGAAACTCCGGAATTCGAACACTATCACCGCTCATTTTTTTGTAGTATGAGTGTTCAAATTTAGTAAGAAAAAAAGTACATACACATACTACAAACGCCCAGCGAGATGTTACGTCGCACACATTTATACTAATATAATAAAGAGGTAAAATTGTGTGTTTGTAGGTATGTTGGGGGTAATCTCTGGGACTACTGAACCGATTACAAAAATTATTTCACAAATAGGAAGCTACATTATCCGTGTCTAATATAGGCTATATTTTATTTTGAAATTTAAAAAAAAATTGAAAAAATAAAACTTATATACCGAAGCGAAGTGAGGGCGGGTGAGTTCTTTGATATAGAAGTACACAAATGTTATACTGAAAATGCTGATAAGAAAAGAAAGCCCTTGTACTCTTTGGTATAATTAGTTTCGTTATAGGTGATTTTTTAATTTATGAGTCCGCACGCCTGTAGACTCCCAAATGGTAAATGCCGTGATATGTCACGGTAGCGGCGAAATTGCGTGCATACCTAGAGTACTTAGGGTGAACTGCCCCACAGCGGTAAAGCTTCGACTAGTGTTTGTCACCGAATAATGTAAATTTCCAACACAATCGTAGTGACCGACACGTAGGGGAAGGGAGAGTTAGACATTGACGAGCCCTTAAAGACATATATCTATAATTTAATACAGGTTTGATATGAAAACACAAAATCAATATTGTTAAAAAGAGTTGTTGGGTAATTCCATAAAATGCTTACATAGATCACTATCTTGTACTGGAGAATTCCAGTACAAGAATTGTCAAACTCTGTTACTTTGTTTTAACATCGAGAAAAAATAATATTAGGAAAGTATTTGCTATTTGCTGAATATTAAAACAGTATTTGCACAGAATTAACAAAGATAAAGATTCAAACAATAAAGATTTGTATAAATCATACTAATATTATAAAGAGGAAAGATTTGTATTTTTGTATGTTTGTAACGAATAATCTCAAAAACTACTGGACCGATTTCAAAAATTCTTTCACAAATAGGAAGCTACATTATCCGTGTCTAATATAGGCTATATTTTAGGTTGACTTTTTGAAAAAAACCTTATAAACCGAAGCGAAGCGAGGGCGGGTCGCTAGTAAGTTATAACTTACCTTGTAATGAAAATTCATCATAAAATGGCAACGCACTTATCTCGGTGCAGGAAGATTATTACCAATTAGACTATGATATTACGCGATATTAAAGGATATGAGAGAGGTTACGGTATTATCAACCCCGTACAATCATACAACTCTCCCCTACTTATTTACTCGTGAGTACTAAATATTCTCATTACTAGCGTTTATCATACACATGACAAAATATCGTGTCACTGAAATAATGAAAAACCTGAAACATGTCAACTAATTTAAAATATAGAAAACCGTTTTAGAAAAAAACTAAAATTATTTTAGGGGAATACATTTGAAGTTACAAATACAAGTTTTTTGTTGTCCTATCTAAAACGTTCGTAGCGCTCATTACCAGTATTATATAATGACTATAAGCGCCTAGGCGCTTAGGCGGCGCGGGCGCGGCGCCCGCTAGTTACAATGAATATATTTGGTAGAATAAAAGATATACATACTAACAATAAGTTATGGAAAAAAAAAACTATTATAGTAACTGACGGAATCGATTCTACTCTCGATACTGAACAATCAATTTTCAGTCTTTGTTTTGTTTCAGTGACACGTATAATTTTTTCCCATTAAATACGGTTTAAAGTTCATGCAATACAGGCTGATTAACTATCTATCTAAATATCTACCTATGTACATATTCTCAATTCATTTTTAACAGAGATTTCTCTTTGTGAACTTAAGTGTAACAGATCACTCACAATCACGCTCATTCTGAAATTAGCATATGAACATATGAGAGAATATTTCAAGGAGAAGATGTCTTGATTGAATAGGCATCTGGCATTCAAATCCGCTTACATATAGGTACCTACTCGCTCGAGCGTATTGAATAGTTTCTCTGAAGAAAGCCTTTGGACAACGAATGATTCGTTTGGGAACCGGAATATTTAACAATCGCACTTAGCGCTAACTCGTTAGGGTATGTTCAGATGACGGATTTTAATGCGGTTCTCATCAATAGATAGAGTGATTCAAGAGGAAGGTTTATACGTATAGTTTAATATTGTTTTAACGAAACCGAAGCGAAGCGAGGGCGGTTCGCTAGTATTCAATAAATTGAGAGCGGAGTGCAAAGTTACAATTGTTATAATTAGCTGTAATATTTCTAATACAAGAAAGCCCATATGCTCTCGAAAAGTATATTCTTTGTACTCGAATATGAATTAATTCGAATAGATTCTACATTATAAATCGGGTCATATAAAATGTTTACAAAACACGAGTCTAAAAAGTCATTCGAATAGAAACCGAGGCATTCAAATAGAGATCATTCGACCGAGTCAGTCGTATAGGGACTAGAATATCCGCAATGCCGCTCCACTCGGCGCTAACTCGTTAACCAACAATCAATAGCAATGTCAAATTTCATCTATGTACTTACCGTATTTCTGCAAAAAGATGATTGAATCCTATCGCAAAATGTTTCTATTTTTTCGTTTACGTAATATTTATCTGTCTGTTAACGTCAGTTATTATTATTAGATATTATAATTACAAAGTCTCCTTAAATTACAATATTATTTGTGGTGCATAAAAATGGCAGATCCTCCTATCCTATTGAATAGAAAATCGAATCGAATAGTAATGAAATAAAAGAAACTCCTGATTCCGTTATAATTTTGATTCTCCATCCCTCCCCGTTCTCTCAAGAAGGATTGAGAACGGTAATGAGATGAGGACTCCTCATCCCTTTGTACCCTCATTTCTCATTTTCCGACTCTTTTTCCAAATCCATTCCTTAATTTCCAAAGGTAGGCAGCACTTTCTGGAGGTGCCATTTGTCATTTTTAACTGTTAGCATGTAGCGCAGATATCCATGAATCACAGTATCCACTTACCACCAATCTGCCATCTTCTTTCTATAAACAAATATACTCTCCAATCGGTGGGATGGAATGGGTCGCCCTGAACATGTTAGTATATTTCAGGGTAGTCTTTTGTGAGTATCACAACAGTCTCTCCACTGTTGGATGTAGGTCGCTCCCAAGGATCGCTACCACACACGGTCTTCTCATCGGTTACTATCGGCAACTTTCTTCAAACCGTCAGTCCACCTGACGTCCCACGATAGTGTTCCCGGTATGTGGTCTCCATTCTAGAAATCGACTCCCTCATCGGTTGTCGGTCCTGCCACATAAATGGCCTGCCCACTGCCACTTCAGTTTACTAATAAGGGTCAATTCAAAGGTGAGCTATGTCGGGAACTTTAGATCTTCGTCGAATTTGGTCGCGTCTCTTTGCTCCTGGCTGAGCGCCTTCTGCGCTCGCCCTAAACCATACATGTCCGGTGACTCTTAAAAGGCCATTAGGGCCACAAGAATTTAGTCATTCCGAAAAAAAAAAGGAAGGATAGGTTGATGGTATGGTATTTACGTTTCCACATTATTGTCAAATGTTAGTAAAAAAGTCATAGATGTCATCATCATTCTCGATTTGCATTAACTCAAAAGCTAAAAATAAGTTTCAAAATAAGTAAATCTGGTACCGACTGCTTTGAGGCTGGTACTGAAATGTCAAAATAGTAGAGTAATTCGTAATACAAAACAAACAGACCGGTTATTATATGCAGTAAATATGCAATCAGGGCCGTCTTTACCAGGGGGTGCAAGGGGTGCGGTGCACCCGGGCGCGGAGCGCCCGGGGGCGCCTATCGAGCGCTGAATTTTTGGATATTTCATTGAACTTAACGCCATTGCACAGTTTTATATACTTGTTACTTACGACAAATATGTATGCGCAAGCAAAAAAAAAATAGTCATTAACAATAAAAAAAATTTTACTTTTATTACGCTTTCGGCGCTTGTCATACCGCATTACTACACTACACAAATAACAATTTTATTTAATACAACACGCGCGCGGCAAAATCTCTAATCCAAAGACAGTGTATGTATGTACGTTTGACACGTTGCCGCCCGGTAGCAAAATGATCTCTAAGTCAATAGAGTGTAAGTTCATTTGAAATGGGCGCGCAGGCACTTATGGTATTTACTTATGGTGCAGGGTGTACGGCGCACAGGGGCGCAGGGTGTTAAGGGGCGCCGAGCGCCGCTCGCGACGCCTCCAAAGAGTCTACTAGAGGGCGCCAGGGTATTGATTGCACCCGGGCGCTACATGGGCTAGAGCCGGCGCTGTATGCAATCTTACTTGTTTTCTTTAATTTTGGTTTATTTCGGTATATGTGTTCAATGAACACATATTTCACTACTGTTCATATACAGAAGAGTTGGACACAGTCGGGATGTTTGTTTTTGCAATAATTGTCTGTCTGTCTGAACGTCCTTAGAACTTTGTATATTTGCTCCAATTAAATATGCGCATGTAACATACACCGTGTATACGAAGATGGTATCATAAAAACGCAGGTTGTCTGTAGCTTGCTGCTTGCAGTCTTGAAGCACAAGCTTTTTATCGTTATGATTTCATGCAAATAATACCAGCGTCTTGTAAAGTTCTAGACGATGACGTGATTTTATTATAAACTACTCTAAGTTTTAAAAGAATAACATGAGTTTGTTCAGTGCCGACTACTTGCGTTTCTTATGTTAGTACCCTATGAGACCTGCGTATGTAACACGCGTCCAGTTATGCATCGTGAATAAGCACCTTAAGACAAGTTCAAGTTCACATTGTGACATTGTCAATGACGTGGAACAATAGCACTCTACCGTTCCATTCTTTGTATCGTAAATGTCAGTACAGTATATTATATATGTATATGCCACGACAATCCAAAGCTTTGTTTATGGACAAAGCAGTACAAGCTAAAAGATTGTTATAAAACGACGCTTTTACAATACTTTGCAGTGAAAGTAATTACTTTGTATTTCTTGTAGTTTGGACTATTGTTCTTTTTTGGAACAAAAACTAAATGCCTTTTTGTCCGACTATGGCAAAGCCAAAGGAGGGTTATGATTTCTGCACTATTCAGCCGTATGTGTTAGTATGTATGTGTTCATCTGTTCCCTCGTAGCTCTTAAACCACCCATCACATTTTCAGAAATGAGGTGTCGTTGGATAACATAGGCTATATGACGTCACTTTAAATCCAATATGGCCAATCCAATTCTTAGAATAATTTACATAATATTACCATTTATCAGATTTGTATTTATATATCTTGATTTTCGTACGAGCCTCGGGAGAGGCCTATATCCAGCAGTAGAGAGATATAGGCTGATGGTATGGTATGGTATTACAATTTAATGTTCAATCATAATGTTCATCATAATTATCATAATAATAATTCATGGACAAAGAACAATTTTCTTTGGTGAGTGGATTAGGTAGATTTTATCATACGAATATATTTGGTATATTTTTATTGTCAGTCTAATAAAAGCAAGTGAAATGTTATTTACAACTTCTGAAAGGGCATTTTAACTCGTCGGGTTTTGGTATTTTAACTTTATTTTTAGCCTAAAGTTCTTATTATTTCTGAATATCCACGTCTCACATGTCTATATGCGGCCCCAGCATATTAATATATTTAAAAAGAGAAATAATGAAATGGGCAGCAAATTTTAAGGTGGGTTGCGTTTATGTTTTCCGGAGACAATTAAGATACAGGAGTCTCGCGAAGCAGAACTCCGTAGACTTTTTCAGTAATTTAAAATTTATTTATTTATTCTTTATTGCACAAAGTGACGAAAGGCGGACTTAATGCTTAGAAGCATTATCTCCCAGTCAACCTTTGGGCTATGCAGAGAAGGCGCGGTGATTGCAATTATGTACATATTTCAGTTATTTGAACATAAATTTGTTAATCATGATTTCCTGCTCATCATATTTTTTGCCGCTCGTTTATATACAAACCTTTTAAAAATACATCTGAATGTCATGGATATGTATACTTAACTGTGGCGAATGCTTATATCGTATGTTCAGCAGAAATATTATTCGCCCAAAACTTTCGGTCTTTTAATGTAAATATATTAAACATTCAAGTTGATTAATGTATTATACTTAATTTTTTAGATTTAAGTAGTAAAAGGATTTTAATTTGTCGTGATATCCAATTGATATTTTGTAATGATATAATACTACCAATAACGTATAGCAGTCCATAGAATATTGCGGTTAACTCGCACAGATGCTACAAGCCTCGCCAGGAGCATCTGCCTGCATTCCTGTAATTGAGAAATATATAGGTATTAATATAGGTATATAGGTACTTGCACCAGAAATGTACTTGTTATTATAAATACTGACTTTAATGTTAAGTTAAACACCTGTATACAACTTGCACTTCGCCGGTATTTCAATTTTTAATACACACCACACCACCCCTTCTAAACCGGCATCAAACGCCACGTCGTTTTATCAAAGACACCCCATGCTGGGGTGAGTCATTGACATGCGTCGAATAATAGTCATGCATGTATTGTTAATAAAAACTTATTTGTAAAAATACAGAGCTGGAATTTCCTTGTAAATTCGAGTGTAAAATCAATATCGTCATATTGATTTTACACTATTGATTGATTTTAATATGTATCATAATGTTGAAACAAAATTGATTCAATACCTATGATAAAATGTTTTCACGTTTTCGAGGAAAATGTTACGTGGAAAATAAATGCTGTCAACATTTAAACACATATCCAAGATAATATCACATTATAATGAAGGCATAAATCCGAAAGCATGTTTTTTTTGTTATTCGATCAAGGAAACATTGTCTCAAAAGCAGTGGATCGTAATGAAATTTAATTCAATTGAAGGACTTATTGGCGAGAGCTCGAGAAGTTGTCGAGATTTTTTTGATTATTACAAAAATTGTTTATTGGGCGTGTTATGGTTTAATAGTGATAGTTTATTAAACTTCAAAGTGTTTTTCGTGCGTGTAGTTTGTGATATGATAATCAAATAAAAGCATAGGATTGCGTTTTCCGTATGCTTCCAAGGAGTCCTCTTCTGTCCTCAGTAAACCTACTATCGCTTTACTGAGCGACTCCTGACTTACTTCGACGGGACTGGACATTGACAGGATATGTTTTGGACTTTGAAATTGTTGATTACGAGGAAATCTTGACACTGGCAAAATGTGCTAATTGCGCCATTGCCATGTGAAAAAAAATCAATTGTAATTCAGTTCCTCATTAACATAGGAGAAAGAGATTTTACCAATTTAAAGAGATTTAGGAATTTTACCAATTTTCGTTATAAAATCCAGCGGGAATCATTATAACATCTATGCCAACGAAATTTGCCAGCTATAGATTTTTTTTTTTTTTTATGTACTAAGGCGGCAGACGAGCATACAGTCCACCTGGTGGTAAGTGGATACTGTCGCCCATAGACATCCGCGATACATGCCAACATTAGTCCAAAATGACAAATGTTGGCACGCCCCCGGATGCGCTGCCTACCTTTGGAGATATAGGAATGGATTTGGAGAAAGGGTTGTGAAAATGGGCAGGGATAGGATGGGATGGGAATGGGCTCTGGCACATCTCACTCACTACCGAAACACGTACGTACATTGGGGAAATACGATAATACTAGTAAATAATTTATCAAACAAAAAATTGTATATATTGTATACGTAAGTGAAGCGAAATTTAGTGTAGCAGGTAGGTTATGAAATTACATATGTATTGAAACTGGGGGTAAAACTTGCATTAGATATTGAAATGATGCTTAATTATGTTTGTTCCGCGCTAATATCGATTTGAGAATACATACTAGATATGTTGTACAAGCACTCTAGGGCAGCCACGTTACAGTCTAATTAATAGTGTTCTATGTTCAGTAGCTCTCAAATTCTTTAATTCATATGTGTTTTGAAAAATTAATCATTCTTATTACGTAGTACTACTTCCATTTCAAATTTGGCTTTTAATGAACCCCTCCGCCTCTGCTTCACCCCTCTAGCACTTGCCAATTAGGTTTCTTTGATAAGAACGTATGATGTGTCATCTAGTCTATCCATGAGTGCTAAGCACTCGTAACTTGTCACTTTACTGTCATAACTATTTACATTGTGAACATGCTTTGTCACGCTAAATAAAATCAATATTATTCCATTTAATTACATTCCTTTACAAATATTCATATGTATTTCTAGTGCAATGTAAAAAACAGCAAATCGATTACAGTAATAGCGAGTTAATTGATTCATGTATACCCACTTATTTATACTACAACTATAAAGAAGTAAACATTAAGTAACTACCTACAATTACTTTGTAAATATAATGGTAATTGGTTGGTTTGATAAACGTATAGATAAGTGATACGTATAGATATAGATACGTATAGATAAACGTAGGTATACGTATCTAACTAATATTGCTAACTATTAATGCGTATTAAACTAATAATAATGATTTCGAATGACTAGTAATTAAGATAATAATAATAATCTTAATTACTAGTCTGTCCACGGATTCAGCTATGTGAAATATAAATTTTCGAAGATATTACAAGGTGGTGGTTTAGAAGCACCGTCTATCGTGAATGAATGAATACATACCTACCCGAATTGTGTCAATGGAGCCACTGCTTTTATAGAGCAAGGTTACTAATGCCGTAACTTATTGGCTTAAATATTGTCTCAATGAATTATTCGCCATACCGGGCTGCCTGCGGTATCCTGTAGTCGAGCGCTGAATTATTTATAATCTGCGCTCACGGCACCAGTAATTATGGAAAAACCTTCTAGAATAACATATATTTTGAAAGTAAACCCTTTCATTAGGTAAGCCTTCCTCGAATAAAAAATTACAGCTGTGCATTGAATTTACTGCAGCAGCTATTTATTTTCCATACCTTTTCAATGAATCGATAAATGGATGGATTGATAGATAAATGAATTACGAATAATAACAAATAAAAAATCAACAATTTGTTTCATGCAGACGAGTGAGGTGACAGATTTTCTCACTAATAAGTTTTAGCAAAATTCTAAAAATAGTTGAATACAAACTGTCTTTTATTAATAATAATATCTGAAAATCGAATCATCTCGGAGACTCAGAACGGATGTAGAGGCGGTAGCAAGGAGCTGCTCCTCATTAACGCGGTAGTCGGCAAATTTACAGACGCAACCACCGCCTGGATAGACTACAAGAAGGCGAACTCGGCCCACTTTCATGGCTCTTGAGAGTCCTCGAGCTGTACCAAATCGACGGTGCAGTTCAACACTTTCTCGAGACATGCATTGGACAGTGGAGTACGATCCTTAGTCTTTCAGGTGAGCGGATGAAGGCTGCTGATGGCCGAATTCGAATAAGCAGGGCGATTGTCTGAGTCCACTTTGGTTCTGCCTCGCACTGAACCCTCTGAGTACAGTCTTGGAGGAGTCAGCGACGGGCTTTTAGTTTCGGAGAGGAGAAACGCGAATGGCCCACCTTCTCTACATCGAAGACCTCAAACTCTTCGCCCTCACTGCTAACAGTTAGTAGTTCCATCAGAATGGGGTTAGGGGTTGATAAGTAGTGCGCGGTCTTGCATGTGGAGAGGGGACGGGTCGTTCGTTCCGATTGAGTGGATGTAGGCTCCAGTCGGCTAAAGACTCTAGGAAAATGAAACATACCGGTATCTGGGCATGTCCGAATCTTTTAGTCTTAAAGAGGCGGACGTGAAACAGTCTGTTTTTGCGAGGTATTTTACGAGGATCTGACAAAAGTTATAAGTAGCTATTAGTTGGCCGCTAATAAAATTCGAGCCTATAAAAGCGGAGTCATGTCCGTCATCATGTACACCTTCAGCGTGCTCAGGTGGTCTCCGACCGAATTAGATGCCCTAGATAGAAAAGTCCGCACAACCATGACTCTTTTCAGGATCCATCAGTCGAAGTCTTCGGTGGAGAAATTATATATTCCGCGGAATTGCGCTGGTCGAGGCCTCTTGTTCGAGGCTACTTATCAACCATGCACAGCCGCGAGATAAAGCAGTCTCCGAAACTACTTCTTATCGGCTTCAGACGATGGGATTTATGATGAAGTCATGGCGAGTGACAAAGGACTTACCTCCTTATCCTTAGCCGCCGAGCAATGGCAAGACACGGTGGTACCAAGCACCTCTGATCGAGAGGCCGATGGAAAGAAAACGAACTGCACGAAAGGCTTTTCAAGGCTCTACATGAACCTCACGTGGGCACAAAAGCCTTCGTGCACTGGCTGCCCTTTGATGATACCTTTGGAGAAACCGAGGGGTTTGTCTGTGCAATACAGTGCAAGTACATGCTGGGCGTTGATAAATGTACGGCCCTGCATGTGGATAGGGAATGGAGCGTTCGCTTTGATGGAGTTGAGGTTGGCTCCAATCGGCTAACAACTCTTTCCGAAACAGAAACATACCGTTATCTGGGCATGTCCGAATCGATACTCGAATGGTCTCAGACCGCTGATTGAGAGGTCGTATAGAATGAGAAAGAATTTCTAGGTCCTTCAAAGCTCTCCACGAGCCACACATGGGCACAAAAGTCTCCGTACACTGCTCTTTGGAGATCTCATCGGAGAAACCTGAAGCAATACAGGATCAGGTGATGAAGACGTGAAACTGTCTGAAGTACATACTGAAGGATGGCACCGTGGACGCATGTCGACGGTGCTACTCCATACCGCTCATATCGTCCGCCGGTTTCTCTCCATAGGTCCTGCACCCCGACAGACTGTGTTTCCGCAGGGGATTATACCGTCTCTCTCTCATTTTGTCTCACCAAGGGAATAATAATTCAAAGAGAATTCAAATAATAATTCTTTATTTGCGTCAAACATGGTAATATACGGGTGTTATTTGTTAGACAATATATGCACATACATGTTTCCCCACAGGATACCTCTGGCATGCAAATATGATATGTCATCTTACAAATTTATAACATACTTAAATTACAACCTACATACACATAGCAACATACCCAACTGGGTATCAGTAACCACCCAACGTAACTACGTATGTCATCAGTTAGTGATATACCTCTAAATCGTTATTAATACAATATCATTAAAAAAAATACTAATAATAAATGCCATCACAATAAAAATATTTTTGTTCTAGAAATTCCTTGAGATCATAAAAGTTACAAACAAGGAGCCAACTGTATTTTTTTTAAATAGTGTAATATTTAGTTGCTTTATATCAACAGGGATTTTATTATATACCTACTAGGTAACCCGGCAGACGTTGTCCTGTCCAAATTTTAATATGTTCATACAAAAATCCCATAGAAAATGCACTTTCAGTTTTTCCCGAATTTTCCAATTTTCCGGGCAACTTTTCAAATTTTTCTTTCCCTTAAAACCTTATTCGGACTATTATGAACATTTTTAAAAGAAATTAGACAAATCGGTCTAGTCGTTCTCAGGTGATGCGCTTATCAACGAACAGCATTTAATTTTTATTTATATGGATTATTTACTTTATCGGATTCTCAACAATTGTGATATCAATACCTAAACACACATTTACTATTCTATAGTCTAATGCAGGGATCACCAATTAGTTTCAATGAGATCCGTTTTTAAAAATTATAAGACTGTCGCGGTCAGTTTGGTAGATGATGACTAGCAACCAAGATTTAAAATGTCAATTAACAAATAAAACGAAAATAAATCTGAATACTTTTTTTTTAAGGATATATCTAACTACCTAGTGCACAAAACAAAGTAAATATCTAATATTAATGCGAATATTACTGGCATGATCAGTGATCATTCGCGCGCGTCGCTTCGTCACCACGGCTTGCGTCTCGCGTCGTCCGTTGTCGTGATTTTGATATATTTACATTCTTTCTGACATATTTAAATAAAAGTTTTAGGTATGAATTTTACTGTTTTCTTAAGGTCCGCACAAAATACGTCTGCGGTCTGGATCCGGACCGCGGTCCGCCATTTGGTGACCCCTGGTCTAATGCTTCGAAAGCATAAAGTACGTATATTGTACATAGTGATTACCAACACAAAGCGATGCATTGATATTAAACATAGAACTCTATCAACGATAGAATTTGAGGTTATTTAGAAATGGTTGTGGTTGTAAAATCGTTACATTAGAATTGGGAAGTGAAAGACTAATTCGAACTTGTAATACCAACCTCAATAAAGAAGTACTAAATCGTTTTCAGTGGCAATAAACTTTTGCATTTTACGAACAGTAAATCTGTAAATCAGTAAAGGTTACAGTTCAGTGACCCCCGAAACTTGTAACCTGTTGGACAAGAATGGCTTTTTAAAATAAGGGTGTATGATTTACTAAATTAGTCTTCAGAAGCCATATTCGGCATAGTGACAAGGCATTAGGTTGCGTGAGTGGCTGCCGTGACTCTACTCCATAATGTTTCGCACCACCCTTTGTCCCCCACACTTGACACTCCATTTCACTTGCCGATGAAGTCATGGGACTATTGTTGCCTTTCTATATGTATTGGTGATTAATTATTTATTATGTAGCTTTAGAAGAGCCCTTAGGGCAAGTGTCGCGTTAAGGCAGAATATGCCACCATGAAATATGTCTTCTGAGTTCATTTTAGTTTAACTCGAGGAAAAGCTGTTTAGTCAGACGTCGAAACAAAAAGACTGTAATATAAGTAGTCAATCTTTCCATAGAACCCTTTTTAGAACCTCTACGAATAGAAACCCTCTGAATCTTAGAGTCCATGACAGGTGACTTTTTTGGCGGGAACCCGCTAATTAGAGTTGAGTTTATGTTTGATTATTGTACAAAATTGTGTATTGTGCGTTTTGTGGTTTAATAGTGATAGTTTATTAAACTTCAAAGTGTTATTGTGCGTACCTAATGTTTGTGATAAGACTGCGTGTTTCGTGAGCCTCCACGGAGTATTCTGTCCTCAGTAAACCTACTATCACTTTACTGAGCAACTTCTGACTTCTACGGCACTGAACATTGACAGGATATATTTTAGGCTTGTGAAATTGTTTAATAGGAACAAAACTTAATACGGGCAGAATGTGCTAACTACACCATTGTCATATAAGAAAAAAAAAATACAATCACGCTTCGCGCCGCGCCGTCGCGTTCCTTCGGTTGCCCTTATCGGCATTTCGCAAACTCCAGTGCAAATCGTTTTATCAAAAACAATATTAATTATAGTGAACCACGTGTACCAAATCGCCGGCTGTGGTGCCCCTGGAACATACCGGGTACATATCAGACAATTTACTATAACGAATCATTTCACTTCGGTTATTTTTCCCCATTTTGTGGTCATTTCGAACCGGATGGAACAGTTTCGACAGTTTAGTCATTTCGGATATTTTTCCCGAATAATTTTTTACCCCCGCATCCCGCAGGTGCTTCGTCCCGAGTCCTACCGGATCCACCTTCACGGGTGTCTTGCCCGGACGCATTCATTTAGTGGTTTTCATCCCGCACCCGTGCATACAACGGCATTGTAACAAAACATAAAGGTTCCCGTACGATCATAAATGTTTCAAAAGCCGCACGGGCATAAACAAAAAAAAAGGACCTTTAAGAGCCATTTCACGTTTTAAGCGAAAAATACCAGTTTTTGAGCTCTCATATAGGTGAAATCAAAGTTGCTTTACTGAGTAAATATTTTAAATAGCTCATTTCTTTGTATTGACATTTAATAGGATACATTTCGAAATATTTCTTTATTTATCCTGTAGTACTCAACCATGTTATAGTAAAAACGCGCCTAGTAAGAACTTCAAAGCCGTGCTTCTTCCACTAAAATTCATTAATTCAACAAGTAAGGTGTACAATTATACGTAGTATATAATTCTATTGACACATAGTACACTAATATTTCCGTAAATTAACACAAATTACGAGAAAAAATTAAATAATGTGGGTCAATTTCGACCTCAAATACCTGGCTAAATGCCTAAATGGCTACTGCAATTTTTTCTCATTTATTAAAGATTTTTTTTAATGATTACTTAAAATAATATCAATTTTGTACCTAATTAAAATGAAAACACAAGTATTTTTATAAATTATGATTTATTATATATATTTTTGAATATCACAAAACTGCTCTAATTGCTCTATTATATTCTGGGATTTTCGCGTCGGCCATTAGTATTGTCTATAGAAGCACACGGAGAAAAGTTCGGTTTTATTCTAAGTATCAAAACTTATTTTCCATAATTACGCTATGGAGACGGGGGCATGAACTATTGCCAGTCGCGTTGCGTTGTAATTACCTAAACTTGCTTTAGTCATTTTTGTGAAATGGCTCTTAACTAACTAACTGTCTCATCGCCTCACCGTTTCTAATACCCACAGAAATCTAATGAAATTTCTTTGCTCTAATCCAGTGCATCTCTGATAGATTGGGGCTTTGTCTATTTCACACAAAACATTTTTATTCCGTAACGATTTAATCGAAAAAAAAATTATACGAGTCGCAAAATTATAATAATCCAATGTCAAGTGTTTATTGTTCTTTTAATGTAAGTTTGTTCGACACAACGAGTAAATTCATTTTCCTCGATTAATATGAAAATTCACATTATCGTGTAACGGAATGTAAATTGTGCTAGTGCTTACTACCGATTATCTTTTGATTGTTGATGATCGATTATTTAATTTAATATAGAATATTACATATAATATTAATTATATATTATGATTTTATTGAAATATTGTATTAAATTAAAAAAGTCCGATTTTGATTAAAAAAATTTGATGCTTTATCCTGCTTTAATGCTAAAAAAATCCTGTTTTATTATATTTATATGCAAATCATTAGATTCATATATTTCCTAGCTTCTAACTTTCTAGTTTTAGTTTATATTTGGTTTGTATTTCAATAATAAATTGAATAGAAAAGACAGTTGAATCGAAAAGTTAACTTTCCTTAACTTCTTTATCAAGGAACGATTAACCTTGTATTTCATAGTAATAAACAATACTTTAATATGATCGATTTACTAGGCTATCGTTTAACAAAGTCTCAAGACTGGTTTTTACAACTGTCAGCTGTCAGAGCTCATGCTTTAATAACCGGAGTATAATTGTTCAATCAAGGGCAGCAAAATAATTTTTCACTTTTAGCTTTTCTAAATATTAATTAAGCATAATATCGAGCTATTTAGACTATATTTTTTTTAAATAAAATAAACAATTATCTATCGATACATATCAATGTATCGTAAAACTGTCTTTGGGTGAAACAATTTGTTCATTTTCTATGTTATACATATATAATAGTGTTTCAGGGAACTGACACTATAAAATAAACAATATTGAGTTTCTCTGTAACAAAAGAACCGTTTATTGTTTCTTTCACATATAATTATTTACTACACAGTATTTACCACACAGTTTAGCACAGTATTTTATAGTAAAAATCCTACCTACAACAAAAGAAACGACATTAAAGTCTATTCTTCAAATGTCAATCCCTTTCGCTTCAGACAACAGACAAATTTACAATATTAAACTATCCAAATCAACCACGCCATCTTCATCTACCCATACATTACAGACCATCATAGATTATAAATCACAGATTACCCTACATCGATATACAAGATCGATAACCTTGTAATCGATGGCGCCCGGAATGAGCGGCAAATTAAAATCGAAGAAATAGATTTTCTTTACACATATAATTGAAAAAATGTATATAGGGTCCAAGTAGATGAGCGAAACCCGAATAAATACCTAATGTTATAACCATATAACGGTTCACCTAGGTACCTAGGTACTGAATGCAGCGCCGGCTTTAGCCCGTGTAGCGCCCGGGTGCAATCAATACTCTGGCACCCTCTAGTAGGCTCTTTGGAGGCGTCGCGAGCGGCGCTCGGCGCCCCCTGTGCCCGTGTGCGTCGCACACCCTGCACCATAGGTAAAGCCGTCACTGGCTGAATGCAAACTGCTCACGTTCGGTCTACGCCACTTGAATTTTATTTTCCATACGAATGGGCTTTCAGTTAAAAATACTCTGTACACTCTGACTAAATATTATATTCCTTAACTATGTTAGAGGTTTTTCAAACTAGGCATGTCTGAACGGATATTCATAACACTCTTAATATGAGTGCAGCGAGTCCAGGCGTCAAATTCTTTAATCTCATTATGACAATTTATGTCACATATATGAGAACTTATAGTTAGTTATAATAAGACAACTGTTGATATGTTTTCTACTGAAATGGGTTTAACGATGCTGCTTTCACATATTGAAGCTTAAAGGGTGAGTTAATTATTTAGAGATCGGATTTATTTTAAAATAGAGTAGTCTTGAATGATATATTTCGATAGTCTAGACTTGCGAACACCTAAGTTTCCTATATAATATCGCATTATATACTCTACTCTATATGAACGGATGGGAAAGGGAGTAGGGAATATAGTGGCATGAAAGACTTTCCTCAACCTTGTACTCAACCTTGCACTTGTACTCTCCAGTTTGGGATGAGATGGAAATATATGATATGAAAAATGGGCTCAGGCAAATCTCACTCACTTCCAAAACACGTACATAAATACGCTTTATAATAAAAGCTTTATATATTATTCCGAAACACGTGAATAAATACGCTTTATAATAAATTAGCCCGCGACTTCGTGCGCGTGGACTAATTCAGAAACCTTCGCGGGCGTGCGCACAACAACTCACACTTCATCGCAATCGGATAAATGGTATAGGAACGCATACGGAACAAACAAAGAAATTTTCATTTTTATATTATATATATATAGAAATAGAATAAATAGTCTTCTGACCAATATAACCAACATAATCGTAACCCTTTCCTTAACAAAACGTTGACTAAAAACGAATACCTATCTAATTTCATCTACTTATCCTTTGTTGCAGGCGTGTCGTTAGTGTACATGATGGCAGTTCTACCAGGTTTACTGCCGTGGGGCGGCGGTGGCTCCTGGTTTCTCTCCCTATGCCACCTGCTAGGAGCGCTCTCGCCCTGGTGCGGTTCTTTCCTGTACCACTTGTTCATGAACCACACACGTGGTGAGCAGATGTACCACCGGCTATTGCAGCTAGACATGCTGGGAATATGGGTCAGCCAGAGCATAGGTGTGTATTAATATTTTATTATTAAACAGATGTTTATATAATAAATGAATTTGAAAACATCTTTCTTTTGAACTGCTAATTTGTTAGTGGTAGTGGTATCAATATTGGTGCTAAATGCTTGCCAGCACGTCTACTACCGGTCATGTCGCCTAGATGCCCCTAAAAAGAGTGGACTCGCCAACTCCCAATGGCCAGCGAGTTTTAACATATAAACTTCTGCGTTACTGCAGGGCCTATGCCGTGCACTTGTACTTCATAGGTTGTTATTGAAGTGATCAATTAGGCTACGTTCACATTAGCCTAATAATTTGCAGCTAACAGTTAAAGCCAAATTTGCAGCCAAAACATAAATAAAGAGCTTACCTACCAGGTAAAATTTACAAATTTTACCACCAGGCCTAAGACTATTTTATGGTGATGATGGGTTCATTGCTTTTTTTTTGGATAATTTTATATTTTTTTATAATTACTGAGCGGTCGCCGATGACCCAGCTACAATATGTGTAGCTAGGTCAACGACGGTCTGAAAGCGGTGCCATAAAACCACCATTATTTTTAATATTTACTAGTCTATGGGAGGTTTTCCCTTCCTCTCGTAACTTCCCGCGTCCTTTGCAGTTTCACTTAGTCGCAAGCAAACATCAATGGGCCCCCCCTATCTGCGTTTTGTTATCGTAGTTTTACGCGTAGTTTAAAAGTTTCTTTATCGAAGTTTTTCAAACTATCATGGAGCCCAGAATTTTTGTATTACATTTAGCAAGCGTTTCTATTTAACAAAAAGGAAAGGAATATATCGCAACAGATAAAGGATTCCTAGGGTAATGTATCGACAATGTTCTCAGACGCAGAATATTGGAGAAAGTCATTTTTCATACCTACTGAATGGACAACTTTCTGTTGGACCTGTAGCGGGCCTTATTGCAGGACTCATTGCATTATTTAGCAGTCCACAGTAGTATTTCAGCAGACTCCTAGAGATTTCTAGTAATAGTCGTCGAGGACCGCCATGGTAGCCAACATGTTAATATGAAAATATACAAACATTTACAAATATACATACATACACAATAAATATACATAGATTTTATACACCACTTTAGACGCTGCATATTATGCAACTGACAATGAGGTGTACTCAAAATATATTATTATCGATTGCTTGCTCACAATAAACCGCTAACTCGGTGCACAGATGTGAATACGGTATTAAGTGTAAATACGATAATTGATAAGTGACAAAGAAATTGACGACAAATCACCATTAATGTTCCTGAAAAGATAACCCACACTAATTTCAGAAAGAGTATGATTTCGATAGTTACATACTACCTTATTGCCTTTTCAATGCCTAATGTTTAACTTCAATGCTTAAATGAAACTTAATTACTTATTAACATAATTGAAGACGATTCGAACTACTCCCACATTACAGATAAATACTCGTATATAACAAGTTTGCTGCGAGTACGTGTGGGTTTATACATAAACAATGTGTGGGGCGGTCATTGGGCGTTGTCTACCTATTTCCTTATATTACATATTTTGTACATAAAACCGTTAACTTGTAAATGGCAGTCTATCAAGTGAATTGTTCTTCATTTCATAGTAAATGGCCGACTGAATTGTTTTTCTCCTACTTTATTATCTTAAACGAGTGCGATATTATATAAAGGGCTTGCAGCGCCCGTTTAGCAACCCTCCCTGAAAGAAAACTGCCCTGCAAGTGGAACGTACTAACGTGTTTCGGTGAGAATTGTCAGAAGCTATTTCCTATCCCATCAAATGCATAAGAGTGTGAGGAAAATTTGACATTCCGTTAAATTCTCTGCTCCCGATGAAATTCTATCCAATCCCATCGAATCCCTACTCGATAGAAATGAGCATGAGGGAAGTTTGTCCTATTTACTATCTACTCTCCACCCAAAGAAAGAAAGAATGGTGAGTTGAATAGGTTGGGATCATCATCCGATGTATTTGAGTACTCTTTATTTCCCATCCTACCCAATAGTTATACCAAATCCACTCATATTCCTGCAAAGGTTGAGTATCTGGAGTGGAGAGTAGTGGAGTATTAGGAGACATGCCAACTGCCAAAGTTTATCATTCTGAAGTTATGTTGAAGATGTATTGCGAATGTTGCAGGCCGACAGACTTCACTTACTACCAGGTGGACTGTCTGCTCGTTTGCCACCTTCTTTCTATTAAAAACAATCTTCCATGTTGTATTGAATGTTTGGAACAGAATAGTTAAGTAAACATTCATCCAGGCGCGCGACGAGGATACCTATATATCGTGGTGAACATTGTTCATACTTTTACGTGCAAGTTAAAGTACTTATGTCAACTCAATATGTTTATCTGATTCTTGGGGTACGTCCAAAGTCTGTTAATTTATTTACTCGTATTTACACCAAATCCCCGGGTTGATTGATGTTTGGCTGTAACACACATGACTACACAATATAAATTCATGAACTACGGCGCTGACGTCTCACTTTAAACTCGTTAAAAATTCATCGCTATTAATCATGAAGGCGGTGTGAGTAAACTTTGTGGCAGGGTTGCGCAACGCGGCCACGCGGGCGTGGATGGCCATACCGTGGGGAGGCAGAAGGAAGTCAACTAATGTTTAAATTAATTAGATTAATTTAATAAATAATATAAAGATTATTATTTACTTATTTACTAACCTGTGGCATTGCTCTCGTGTAATTCTAATTTTATACACGATAGCTATCTATTTTAAATGGAAATATATTTCAATTTGAACTCTTATAAAAGCTACTAAATTTTTACTACTGGTATGATTTCGATATAGGCGGTAATGCGCACAAGATTGTAGTCTGTGGAGGATTATGATGTACAAACAGTGTGCGTTGTTCTTTTTGCTGTGTACACATTTGTTACCTTAGTTATTTTAATTATGTTTGTTATCTTAGTGAATCTGTAACTTAGCAGTAGTTATGAGCACTATAACTTAGCAAGGCGGCAGCCACACAAATGCTGCCCTATTTGATTTTAGTAGCTTTGTGTACGGATTCCAATGACCAAATAATAGCGTGAAATAGTAGGTCAGCACAATCTGGGTTACATTTGTATTTGAATTTTTCGTTAGGAAATAATCACAAGTGATTCCATATCTTTATTAGCAAAAGACAGCAATTCAGATATTATAGTCCCTTGCGAATAAATTTCATTTGCATAAAGCTTCATCCACAACTCGTCGGTGCTGCGAAAAGCATAAAGTGAATGGGTTTATTTAAAATAAGCAAATAAACAGAGCTTTCCATTTAACTAATACTTATCTACGTTAAACCTACGCTAACATGGGCGGAGTCACCGCCAATCTTGAGTGTTATACTTCCTGACATTTTCCAGTCGGTTAAAATAATATTTATACCGATAGATACCGATTACTAACCGTTTATCAAGTTTCAAAATCAATGCACACCACTTATGGTAAGCTATATGTCTAATTGTCATTGCCCATTTTCCGAAAACAAGTTTAAATTATTCTGAAAAATCGGAATTTTTGTTTATCAATTTTATCCCTTTCAAAAAGGAAGCTTAGTAAACATGGAAATATGTTAAGCTGAGCCAAGCTGTCACATTCGAAGTTTCTCACTTCTGCAGTGAAATAGCGTTAATATACTTTAGTGTTGGTTCTCGAATATCTATACATCCCAAAGGAACCTGTAACAGCTCGGTTGCTAATTAGTTCCCACCTCTGAATGTTACAGCGCATAATTTGTTCTGCGTACAAACGTTCTGCTGAAAGCGTATTAATTTCCACGACGTTCCTCCCGGTTAACTTTAACGTAGGTATGTAACTAAATATAAAGCTATGCAAATTGGTTAAAGCGCTTAAATTATCCCCTTCAAAAGATTGCTGTTACTTTATTATTTATAGAAACGGTAAGTGCTTACTTTAGTTACACATCAACCTATTAAAGCCACTTTTGGATAATCCAATTGCTGAAAATAATGCCTACACCTATCTAAATAACAATATACTCGTAAACATACTTGTATAATATTATTTTACGTTATTCTGAGAATTACAGACCCACCTTATTTTCTGGCTCCCCGGAGAAATTTGGGCCGTGGAAAAACTGGCAACTTTTATTGGTGATAGACAATTTCATGATCGACAAGAGGTTGTTATTAAATTATACTTGTTATTTTTGTTCATGATGAAAATAAACACGTGTGAACCCTATACCTACATGTGATTTTCAATTGCTCCTATTGCTTTTCTACCATTGTCGTTTTTTTACTATCAAATAAGGGACACAAACTCGATCACTTAAGGGATCTACAACCCTAAATCTACAACAAAATTGCACAATAATGTCATTTCTCAATATTATTGAATCTCTAACGAGTTTGTATACACTCCGTAAACGATCAAAAACATTACACAATTTTAGTAAAAGGGTCTCTTAGAGAAAGAAGTATTACACAATTAAATAACTTGTACGACCAAATTACGTCATACTCAATGGTCCATACTATTATGGAACTGTTTGTGTCCCCGGTACAGATACACATAAACAAACACCTAACTTCAAATAAACTTCACAGTTTATGTGGTGGATTAATCAGCATTGGGTCCGTGATATGGATGGGATGGTTTGAAACTTCTTCGATGTTCTGGTTATAAAGGTGAACTTTGCTCGCATGATATTGCCGATCACTGATTAATGTCCTGGCGTCCGGTTTGTAAATAAAATAAAATATATATTCATTCCATTGATGAAAAGTAAAATTAAAACTCTGTAACCTGGAATTAAAACATTATGTTACCTATTTATTTATACATCATACTCAGTGTAATTTGGTAGCTAAAATTAAGCATGTTGCACAAGTTTTGGTCCATGTGGCAAATTACCCACTTGGCTGGCGGCATTGCCTCGCTGGATTGTTAGGCTGATACGTCATACGTTGTCGATCGATGAGTGATGACTATACATAGTTATTCCTATAACTCTATTCCAGGTGATGGGCACACAGTGTTGCTGAGTGCAACGATCCGCAGACAGACCAGTAGTTAGAAGTTAGATATAATATTATGGAGTTACAAAATATGTTCACACGGAGTTGCGCGACTTGGTACAGCTTGACGCGAGACGGCGCAACACAAAGGGGCCAGACGCCTACTTATATACCCACGGAGATTTTTTTAAATGTTGACATATTACAGTACGACTAACTCCTATGGTCCGATTATTATAGGAAGAGCTCTGACAGCTGACATAAATCTTTAACATGTAATAAACATCATTTTAAAATGCAATAGTCCTTTAAGAATATTTTTTCTATTTATTTGAGTTAAGTTATAAGTATAACTGAAGAAAGAAACAGTATTTATATAAAATGAATTAACTACAGAACTGTCAGCGCTCCTATGATAACTATGTCCTATGATAACCGGACCATATATGGTTTTATCGGTGGATTGCGGTAGATCGTGTTGTCGTGTCTTAGCGATCAACAGCATCACGGATGATATAGGCCGCGTCACTCGTCACCGCGACGAATTAACCGTTACGGTAAGCGTCCAACCGTGTGTTGGACGCTAACCGTAACCAGCCCTTTTAGCATCCTCTGCTGGACATGGACCTCTTCATGCACAGTCTTGTGTCTGAGGGATGTATGGCCTTAAAATGCCACACTGGTCAAGAGTCCACTTTTTAGGGCCGGTGTACTTTTTAAAGGGCTTGTGGCAGTCGCTTGCCCTTAGTCGTCTTTTTAAGACACCCACGGTAAGAGCTACCCCTTGGTGGTGTTATTCTGAAATCGGCCGACATCACATTGCGCCGACGTTACTTTAAGATAGGTAAAATTAGGTAAGGAAGGCAAGGATCCGGTGTATGCATAGATTTTTTTTATGGACGAAAGCGGCTTTCATTTCAAATCCCGCGAAGTCTTGTGGCAAGATATTAATTGCCCGTGACTTATAGATATAGCTATGAGCAGTTATTTCCTCATTTCTATTAATAAAATCACTTATAAAGTGAAATAAACGCTTTTCCACTAAACCATGCGGTACTACTAAAGCTGTACATAATTAATTGTGATAAAACAGTCGCGGCATAGCTGCCAATAATTAGCGCGGCTTAATTATGCAGCCTCACGGAAATCTGTTTTATGCGCAATTGTGCTTGTTTGTGTCCAATTTAGGAGGGGGAGGGTGCACACTGCAATCCAACAGCCGTTGGGCGCATTCGACTGGCCTCGTTACGCCTCTCTCACAGAAGACTAACTTGAAATGTACTGCTGTTCCCACTTTATCTTATTCCTCAATATACGTACGAGTCCATTCTCATCCCATTCTGACCTATCCGTCCCCATTTTCCCAAATCTTCCTCTAAATCCATTCTAACATCGTCAAAGGCAGGCAGCGCATCCGGGGGTGTGCCAACGTTTATTATTATGGACTGAAATTGGCATGTACCGTGGATGTCAATGGGCGACAGTATCCACTTACCACCAGATGGACTGTATACTCGTCTGCCGTCTACTTCCTATAAAAAAAAAATATAGTACGAATTATAAGCTAATGCAATTATAGCATATCTCACTCACTACGGAAACACGTACATACATTGGGGGGATAGGATTAAATGCGGAAATTAAGTAGGTACATCTATGGAAGTCTGTGAGAGAGGGATAGCTGTCGAGCTATCCCTCTCCAGTTAGTTAGTTGGCGAGTTAGTCGAGCTAGTTGGCTCTAAAGCGCCAACTACACATAGCTCATATAGTTATACTATGGAAATTAGTGGCACGGCGAAATTATCGCCGCGAGACTCGCTCGTGTAGTTGGCGCCTAAGATTTCACCATGCATGCTTCCCCTCCCAACTGCTATCGCTGTAGCTCATATGTGTGGAACGGTTGTAATCGTACTATACTCGTAGAATAGTGACGTCACTATCCTATATTGTGGTTGTACAAGGGCGTAGTCAGGATTTTATCCAGGGTGTGGCAAATCAAACAATTTTCTTATGATTTAATTACAGATAGTGTAATGCAGAAAGTCTTCTAATTATTCTTCCCTATGCCAGGGAGGGCAAGCGCCACAATCTGCCCCCCCATACATAATACGCCCGCGTGGTTGTGAGTTGTGATTTCTAATCCTTAATCTTAATTATTTTTCAAGTTATTTTAACTTCGATTTCACGGACTGACTTCTAATATCTGAAATTGTTTAATTATTAATATATTTTTAATAGGCAAGTACTCTATTATCACTTAGGTCATAGATCGCCAAACCGTCGATCGCGAGCTACTAGTAGCTCGCGGGGAAATTTTAGGTAGATTTTTTTTTTTTTTTTTTATGTACGAAGGCGGCAGACGAGCATACAGTCCACCTGATGGTAAGTGGATACTGTCGCCCATAGACATCCGGGATACACGCCAACATTAGTCCAAAATGACAAATGTTGGTACGCCCCCGGATGCGCTGCCTACCTTTGGAGATATAGGAATGGATTTGGAGAAAGGGTTGGGAAAATGGGGAGGGATAGGATGGGATGAGAATGCGCTCTGGCATATCTCACTCACTACCAATACACGTACGTACATTGGGGAAATACGATAAAGTGGGAAATGCAGTACATTTCAAGGTAGTCTTTTCTGTGAGAAAGGGGTAACGTGGCCAGTCTAGCGCGCCCAGCGGCTGTTGGATTGCAGCGTGCACTCTCCCCCCTCATGGCGGTCACGCTCAGGTTGGCTAACCTGAAGTTGTACTACTCAGCTCAGGCCGAACTACAGAAACAGATTGACTGATGAACATTTAGACAACTGCAGCTGCGACCTACTCACCTAACATTAAAAAAAATGATGATGACAAAAAACAGTGCCATCCTTCTCATTAAACTTACATAATTAGTCAGATTAAAAAAAAACATGTTCTTACACTTCTTATTAAATTCTTTACAATATAAACAATTTTATTCAATTTTTACTAGAAATGTATATTTATAGGTAATAAAAAAATATTTTTGTCTTGGTTTCTTTTGGTAGCTCACAGTAAGATTTACGAACAGTGCGGTTGCTCAGTGGCTTCAAACTTTGGCGACCACTGACTTGGGCAATATTGATAATATTCATATTGTTCATACACCACCTACTATTAGTATGATTATGTAGTGTATAATCAAAAAAATAATAAATTCTGAACCTCATACATAATAAAATGAAGTAATAATGAAGAGATAATAAATTATTCATGTGTTGCATTAATAACTAGCATTTACCTGTGGCTTCGATCGCTTGGAGCACCATTTTTAATAATCTTGAGTGTCTAAGTAGATGTAGATGATTCTTTATAAATACATCCGCATGATATATCGTAAGAATGTACAATGATATCAGTTATTAGTAGTGAGGTAGCTGTATAGAGAGTTGAGTACCTATAATAGGGAGATATAAGGGTATTATAGTCATATCATCATCTAGATACATAGCCGTGACAGCCTGCGTCCGTTGTTTTTAAAATTACAACCGGTACTCTGTAACTTTTCGGAATAACAACGCTGTACAGCAATAAAAATCGCGACAAAATGAACCCAATAGATACCGAGATTACCGTGAAACAAACTGACAGACATAGACGTTTTCAAAGTTTTTACATATACAATGACCATTGCCATTGCGGACAAGTCAAAGTCTTTTACAATGACTTGTCATTGAAATGCGCAATAAAAAAAAACTTATTAAAATTATTAAATTCACATTAAAAGAGATAATAACATTTTCCACTTTATCCCATTCCGTTTGTCATTCTGGACTAATGTTGGCATGTACCGCGAGTGTCCACGCGCGACAGTAGGTATCAATTTACCACCAGGTGGACTGTATGCTCGTATGCCGTCTTCTTCCAATAAAAAAAATGTGTATTTTGTGAGTTTTGTGGTTTAATAGTGATAGTTAATTAAATTTCAATATTTGTGCGTAATTTTTGTGATAACCTACTATCGCTATATTGAGCGATTCCATACTTACTTCGCCGGACTCGATGTGTTTTGGTTTGACCCTGAGCTCGTTGATATATTTCGTATTGTAAACATCGAGCCATCGAGAAATTTTATGTGAAAAATTTGTCAGCGCCACAGTGGCCATAATCGGTAAGTACTAAACCTTGGTAGCACGGACATTCTAACGCTTGCCGCATTTACGTTCACGTATCGCCATCGAGTAACTAATGTCACAATAGTACTAAATCGGCAAGGAGTCGGTAACATGGATTCAAGAGACACCTTTATTCTATTGTACTTTCTATTCAATGATACAGGAGGGGAGTAGATGGGATAGGAATATAATGGTATGACACACGTCTCTTATACCAATTCCTCGCTCGTTCAGTAGGGATGGAAAATGGGAATTAGCATATATCACTTACTTCCTAAACACGTACGTAGTTCAATTTTACAGTAGTCTTCTCTGGGAGATAATCTGATTCGCCCAGTCGGCTGTGGAATTGTAGCGCAGCATGAAACGCTTCCGGGATACAATAGAATTCGCATCAAAATTCTTTCGATTTGATGCGAATTAGTTTTCGATATACCACGAAGATATAGACAGATCTGCCTCAGCGACTTTGTATCGTTTAGATATGTAGTGATTATTTTTAAGTCTTATTTTTAAATTAAATTTGTTATAAAACACAACAGTTTTCAGTTCATGAGAAATCAAGAGAAAGATTATAATAACTCATGAAACATCTCCGTATTTATCCTTTGTGGTATGCATATATGTTACTATATAAAAAAGGTTATAGACCTATATGAACTCGTATTAGGTGCACAGACTTAATAAAAAATCTTAATATGGATGGGATATAGGAGATGGAATGAGAAGCGATGGTATAGAATTGAATGAGATACGATGAGGTAAGTAATAAGTAATAAAAACAAGAAGTTAATAATCAATTTTAACTCTTTATTAATAATTTTATTTATCTTTATTATATTAATAAAATACGTATAAATCAATAGCAAAATATAAAATAAATCACACTCTTAAACATACTCGTATGCACACAATTATACAATTCAATGATGAAAGTTGGCTGGTTTATTTGTCTGTTACCTAATAACTATGAATAAATCAACAAATTGTTACCTTTAAGTTAAATTTACACAGGATTTTTCATTGGTTATATAAAGTATCATTAAAACTATACTTACACGTAACTTTTACAGTAGAGATGCGTGCTCGGGGTACAGCTCAGTTGTTAGAGCCTGACATCTTGTCAGGGCACAACACGACATGCAGATATTCGATTATATTATATACGAGTACTTACACGACACACCACTCCATTCTGATTGTGCTCGCAATATGTATTACTGTTTTTACCCTTTTATTTTTGAAAAGCTTATTAGATCCGAACCGAAAATTTCATTTCGTATATTTTATTCCCCGGGGACTTTTGGAACAAAATTGATTTCGTATGATATTGGTTATCCGGTAAACTGAATTTAATATGTACTGTACGGTAAAATGCTACTTTTTAACTTTTTTAAATAGACATTGATTTATATAAAATAGCATGTCTATGTACGTTGTAGTTGTGTCTACCAAGTTGCCTGGATTTTTTCCTTCTGAACAAAGCGGGATAAAGAATCGTCTAATTTCTGCGAATATTGTAACGCATTTTTGTAACATTGATTTTAAATGACATTTCCGGATTATAAATACTCGTAGCTTATGGACCACAAATATTTACAAGACTCCAGTATTTTAATGCTGAAATGATGACGGAATACGAATATAGTGGACCGGCGGTATTGAAGTAAACATTTATTATTATGCATTATTATCAGATCCATCGGAATGTACCAGAACAGACGTTTTTGCAAGTTCAGATTGTCTTAATTTTTAAGTCTAGATGGTAGATAAGTAGCTGACCTATTGTGTAGTCGGTGTGAACGCGAGGTTGGGTCAAGTGCAACGCCACGACGGAGTATCGCATGCTTATCATGAACAAGGAAACTTTTTGTGATTTACAGGGAATGGTTTAAATGATGCTTGTCCAAATGTCCAGTTTTAGAACGAATGTTTTAGAAATGGGTTTTTACTAAATTGTCTATATGACCTAACAATTTTTTTTATTTCCATATCAGGCTCCTGCTACGAATTAATTATTACGAAGTAACTGAATTTTAGCTTGAAAAGGCAAAATTTAAGAAGACAAATGGCAAAATATGAGTTGTCATTTAATAAGCGGGAAGAATTTTCATTAAATTTTGTAATTTTGTTCTGAATGAAAGGTGTAATAGATTCTTCAAATATTGGTGAACCTGGGAGACTAAGGGAGTTTTGTTTACTATTTTGATGTCCGGTGATGTTCCATTAAACTTATTTCAATTTTATAATCTAAAGGGAGGTTATCTAAAATATATAATTCACACTTATTTGAATTTTATTCCAAACCATTTAAATTTAAATGCATTTAAATTTAAATGCAATTAAATTAAATTAAATTTTGATCAAGTCCGAAAATACCGTGTTGGTCTCGCCTTGCTAAAGTCCCGTCGTCAAGGTACCATACCGTGTTGGTCTCGCCTTGCTAAAGTCCCGTCGTCAAGGTACCATACCGTGTTGGTCTCGCCTTGCTAAAGTCCCGTCGTCAAGGTACCATACCGTGTTGGTCTCGCCTTGCTAAAGTCCCGTCGTCAAGGTACCATACCGTGTTGGTCTCGCCTTGCTAAAGTCCCGTCGTCAAGGTACCATACCGTGTTGGTCTCGCCTTGCTAAAGTCCCGTCGTCAAGGTACCATACCGTGTTGGTCTCGCCTTGCTAAAGTCCCGTCGTCAAGGTACCATACCGTGTTGGTCTCGCCTTGCTAAAGTCCCGTCGTCAAGGTACCATACCGTGTTGGTCTCGCCTTGCTAAAGTCCCGTCGTCAAGGTACCATACCGTGTTGGTCTCGCCTTGCTAAAGTCCCGTCGTCAAGGTACCATACCGTGTTGGTCTCGCCTTGCTAAAGTCCCGTCGTCAAGGTACCATACCGTGTTGGTCTCGCCTTGCTAAAGTCCCGTCGTCAAGGTACCATACCGTGTTGGTCTCGCCTTGCTAAAGTCCCGTCGTCAAGGTACCATACCGTGTTGGTCTCGCCTTGCTAAAGTCCCGTCGTCAAGGTACCATACATTAAATTTTGAATTTAGGTTTTGTATGATAGTGTTTATAGACATGCTGAAAATGAAAATGTGCAAGTGGATCATCCTGTTGACAGCCGGCGGCCAAGGTGAGTGGATGGTTCCTATACATAAGTATGGATGGATTTGGATTAACATTGGTGCAGGTATTTGTAAATGCCTGGTGTGTCTATTTTTGCTTAGTTCAGCAGGCGGTTCCTGTTAACCGAATTACAACGATCAAATCAATTCATTTATTTGCAAAATGTTACCAGTTATTCTATTCTGATAATATTGATTAATATTGTGACGATTAATTCAATATCGAATAGAGAAAAAATGAAAGCATTCTCGAATCGACCCCCGCGATGGGCGTCGTCGGGCGGCACGTTAAACAAAGCTGGCGAGGCGCGCCTAGCCGGTGAACCGCCTCCAAATGTCAGTAGACTAGGCCGACTGTAACTGGGTCAACATATTAACAGTGCACCGACGTCACTACACTTTCAAACTTTATACTGTGCTATTGCTTTGAAGCATACGAAGCAACCGAACCATGCGATATCGACATCGTTATTCTAATTTTAAACCGCAACTAAATCTATCCAACAATTCAATTTTCCTGAATTCTGACAAGAATTTTACATTGAAACATTAATTCCCAAATTATTTCTAATTACTATAATTAATTTCTAATTAAAGAGAATGTTAATGAGCCAAAGTTGAAACAAAGGAAAAAACATAAATTTTCACAAAGTGGTAATATTTGGATTTAGCCGCGCGATTCAAGATGAATTAAATTATATTCACCCCAACTGAGAGGGCCCTAAATTTTCTGTTATGACAACGTGAAAAGGGATGGTACCATCGAGCTGTGTTATTGATATAAAAAATAACTATCTAAGTATGTACACAGGTTTCCTTATATTACATTTTTTTTAAAATAGTAAATGTTTATGTATATGTAACAATAATAATAATACTTAAATATTAAAACTATATTATAGTTAAAGTCAAGAAGATCCCATCAGGTCTCTTGCCACTATTACGCTCGACACCATTCGAGTCTAAAAGAGACGGTACATTCACGATGGCAGAGCCCGACGTATAAAGTCATTGAGAGTGGCGTGGCGTAAAAACCAGCCCGCACTTAAAATACAGGAATGTCCATGGTGTCCTAGGGAGTCAACATCTGCGTGGGACACATACCTAGATACCGAGTCGGAGGCGGATTGCAAGACGAAGAGTGTTAGAGTCTAGGTAGATTTCCAAGGCAACCGAGGGGATAGCTTGTCACCAATAATCATACCCTTTTTCGATGAGTTGAGAGTGGAGCGTTGAGATTGTAGTAGATTTTCTTAAAAATTTCCCCTGTGAAGTTAGTTAGACATGCTATGAACGGAAGATAAGAAAGCTGGTAGGGTTGGCTATTCAGGATTTTCTTCGGATCCCAAGACACCATAGCGGAAGGAAAGGGACGTCTGAGTCCAAGATTTTTTGTTGAAATTTACTAGTATGTTAGTGATCTGTTCCAAATGGGTTTTTACTAAATGGTCTATATGAACCTAACGAATTTTGATGTTTCCATATAGGGCTAGAACGGTGTAAGTAACTGGGATAAGAAGGCAAACTTTATGCAGAGGACCGACCGATTGGCGCAATTGGTAGTGACCTTTCTTGCTGTGCAAAAGGTCCCGGGTTCGATTCCCGGTCGGACATGCATTTATGAAATGTGTCATTTATATCGGACATGAAATGTATGGTTCGAGTCTGGTTCCGATGTATGGACATGAAATGTATGGTGTGTTTGTGTTTGGTGATATTTGATAATAAATTTGATTTAATAAACGGGAGGAATGATCGTTAAATTTTGTAATTTTGTTCTGAATGAATTGTGTGATAGATTCTTCAAATATTGGTGATCCTAGGAGACTAACGATAAGCGAGTATTTGTTCACTATTTTGAAGTTCGGTGCTGATCCAACTTTTGAATGATTTCAATTTTGTGATCTATAGGAAGGCTGTCTGAAATTTAAAGTTCACACATATTTAAATTAAACTCCAAACTAATGCATTTAAATTTATTTTTAATTTTGATCAATTGAGAATTCTGGTCGCTTGGTTATGTCTGTGCAAATACTTAGTATTGGAAAGACCCGGACAACCGGAGGTAACATGGCTGAGTGACTCTCAGGGATGACCACACGCTCGACATACGTCCACGGAGCCATCCTTCAGTATGTACCTCCGGTAGTTCCCAGTCATCATCACCTGATCCTGTATTGCACATGCAAGCCCCTCGGTTTTTTCCGAAAAGATCTCCAAAGCGCAGCCAGTGCACGGAGGCTTTTGTGTCCACGTGGGGTTCGTGGAGAGCCTTGGAGAACCTAAGAGTGCATAATGCCTTGAAGTGCATGATTATTATTTTATTATTAATTATATTTAAAGCTGAAGCTAAGCTACTTAAAGCTTTATTAAACGTGAATACAAAAGCCATTGAATATTACAGAATGTTGTGTTTTGTTGATAAGCCAGAAGCGCATAGCTTGTATTTGTAAAATTATAAAGAAAAATGTATTATCGTCCGTGTAATCTGTAATTTTCTACTTACGTCAACACAGCAAATTCGCTCCACTTGCTGGCCTACTTGGCACTAGCCGAACGTCGATAAAGAAAACATTCTGGCAAAAATATTCCGAGAATAGGGTAAACAAGTGTATAAAAAGTTATCTAAATGCACGAGCTATCGTGGAAGTAAAAGTGGAGGAAACATTAAGTTGATTATTCTACTGCGTTGCATTTTTACTTTTCGCAATTTTCTTTTTGCACGGGAGGCTCGAAGGCGCTATCGCAAGGCCCAGCCACGGTAATGACGGCCTTATGATGGTTTTATTTTCATTATACGTACATAACCGACACGAACTACATTTTGTACGTTCAACACCTCTGTTATTAATGTGCATAAAGTCGCGATACACAGCGCGACTTTGCAACTTGACCTACTTTTCCATTACGTATTCAAACATCACTTTGCGAAGTCTGAAAAAACCAAGTGTCCTAGTTTGAAATTACATCTTTCATGTTATTTTTTATCTTAATAGCTTTAGGATTAGGTGAAGTGGGGTGGACTCGACTGGAGAAGGGTTCTGTGAAAAATCATTCCTCTTTATTTATTGAGGATCCTTTGAGAGGCACTCATGCCCTGATATTGTAGGAGCTCTTGATTGAGTGGCACGTTTTCTTTTGTGAATAGATATTTGTAAATAATCAGCCAGTATTTTCAGGTAATTATATTAATGAGTAGCAGATAAATAAAATTAGCCCTTGTTGTTTAAAGACCGTGAATACATTCATGGAAAATAATCTTAGTTTAACTTGAATTTATTGGCAACCGAATGTGTTGGTTGCCTCCTGTGCAATTTGTTCATATTGATTTTAATTAAAAGCAATTCAAAGCATTCAATTTTATTCAAGGTCATCGCCAGTCGATAACTGCGATTAAATGGTTTTCGCCAAAAGTCGAGTGATCGATATATAGCAAAGTAATCAAGCTACTATTTAGTTCGACACAATAAGAAGGCTGGGTGTGGTGCTGGCACGGTGCGTGATGACGTCACCACTCGACTGTCAAAATAATAATGTATAATAGACATTGTATTATAGGTATAAATTAATATTAAGTTTGCGAATGATACCGGCAGTGTTATAGGTCATTTATTAACTTACAAAATACTGCTTTGAATTTAATTATTGTGATCAACTTATCAATCAAATATAAATCAACTCAATTTAACGGACATAAAACTTTGTACACTGAATTGTAATGATTCTTGTCGTGTAAATCAAGCTATGCACATGTTGTTACAGTTAAAGTAATTACCAATAAAAAGGTTATGTTTACCTTGATGTGCAGGTGCAGGTATCCTACAATAGGCTTAGCCGATATTAAATTTCAGATACAATAAAAAGAATTTCAAACAGCTCATGACATATTTATTCTACGGTGCATAGTGAAACACTGTTTTTTATAACGTTTGTCGAGAACAAATGACCCTCGTTTTTAAATGTTGCTTTCCATTACGCTTCAATTACTCAAAAGCTCAGTGGAGCTTTCTTAAGAGACAAATCGTTAGGGATGAATTGCGGATTCGTGATATGAACTTTTCCTGCCAAGACCAGTTTCGCCGGTAACACATGTTATTGGAATATACCGCAAGAAGGCGTATTTCATGTGCTTTTGTATATGTTTGTGAAAGAAACTTCAACCAAATCGGTAGTAGTGAGGCTGTTATCGCCATTTGCACGAAACTTTCTGAAATATATGAACGTAGATATAATAAATAGAGAGATTAACAAGCAAAGAATTCACTGCGTGCAAATGGCTCTTGCGATTCTCACAGGCAACGCTTACATTCATATAGTACTAGTATCAATTATTCATATCAATATAGACCTAATTTCGTATAAATATTGTTTGCCAATTCAGTTTCAAATCGTTGTTGTAACACGTGCGATAATTTTTTTTCTGACATTAGTATCACCGACAATACTTTTTTTCAATTAATACGTGAAATTATAAAATTATGGCGCAGTAGGTCCACTCTATGTAGATATATTTTAAATTACATTTTTGTTGTTCGTAAATTAATATTTGCAGGTTTGGTTTTGAATTATTTCTGTTTAGTTTTATATACACTTTGATGACTCTAAAAATAGCAAATGCTCTGTTCTGATTTGTTCTAGTTGGTAACAAAATAGAAACCTTAGTTAAATTATTATAAACTCATATGTAATATGTATAAATGTTTGATTCCTTGCCTACAAAAACTGAAACCATAAACTAGCATTCCCTCGAAAAATTGACGAATGCAACACCACTACGCTATAGATCAAATTTATTTGGAAATAGCTACACAGATAGTGCGACACTGGCTCAACTATTCTAGTAATTCCGCCTGGGTCACGGGACAAACTGAAATAGACCTAACCGGCACACCTTTGCTTTGCTGAATAATAAAATGAGCTCTACGGAAATGTTACTTGAAATTAGTAATTCACAGCAAATGCTACATAAGTACGAGTTCATATTCGTTCGAGTTCAATATAAGAAAATTTAGACGAAATTAATAATGCCGTTTTTATTTTTTCGAGTACCATTTATCTCTTACCGAGGATTATGTCTACTTTAAATATTAGTTATTGATTGTTAATATATTCATATATAATTATTTATACAATCTATAAAGAATTAATTAAAATATAACCTTCCTACATTTATTTATTAATGTAACAATAAACTAGAAAAACGCTATAAGTATTAAAATTGCAGTAATAAGGTCCTATCTGCAACGATATCTAGTAGAGGTTTCGATTCAACCCCATGATGCGCCACATTACGTAACAGACTCAGTTGGCACGTTAGCACAAGATACCTACCAATAGAATTTGTAGGTAGTGACCTATAAATTCCATATAGGCTTTTGCTTTACTTCGAAGTTTATGTTTATGCCCAATAGGAACTAGGCGGGATATCTATAAATATCTACTCGTATTTTAAAGGAAGTCAGAACCCCATATGTAAACATGTAAAACTTTAAACACGGGAACCATCCTTACCTTAAAAAAGCCTTAAAAGCAGGTATGCCTGTATCATAATAGCCCATGAAATATATACTTAATACATAAAAGTTATAATTATCTATTTCGATAAATAATTTCGACATTTTCTATCATTGTCATCGCTACGCTTTCGTAGCACACGCAGCTCGTAGCTCTTAGCGAATACTCGTAGCGGGCCGCTGACTATACTCGTAGAAGGGAAAACGCTTCCTGTTCCCTACAAAACTGTTATTATGTTCTTCATAAAATATAACGGAGTAACTGCAATTTTAAGCGCGTTTGACAAAGTTTATCTGTTAATAGCCCCCTCCCTGTATTTATCGACAGTGTCACTACACTATAACATAATATCTCACAATATAGTTTATACGTTGGTGCAAGTACCGTGCAGTGTGTACTGTGTATTATATTGTACTGTACTGCTATATTTTATTATACTTTTACTTCTTCTCACTTTATATTTACCGTAAACGAGTAATTGACTGATAGAACATTTAGCGAAAAATAAAATAAAGAATTAATTACGTCCTTTGTCGACTGCTCCGTATATTAATTTGTCACTTTTACAATGGATCACCGATCTAAGCTATCAAACGAATAGCTTAGTTTATTTTTGGTGTACGAAAACACTTTGATTGAAATTAGATAGCTACGCACCATACACGTATGATTAGAATCCGTGTATTATAAAATAAAAATAATTCATTTTTGCTATAAGAGTGGGAAGTTGAAGTTTTTTCAGAATGATCATAGTTATCAAATAATTGTAGTTGATGATGTGATTCTATAGCACCGTTTTTTGGTTCACACGAATATATAAATATAATACAATATATAAATTTCGACCAGACAAGAGTGGCTATGCCCAATAGAGCGAGCCACTTATACAAAAGAGAACATCAAATGTCAATGCTATAGCACGTAAGCATATGTATTAATTATTATTATTACACTTTCCTTCACACCCTAAATACAATTGTTAGTTAAATGACAATGAATTTAACAACTAGTGTTAGTATAAAACGATGTATAAAATACAAGAAACTTAATGATAAACTTAATTGCGCTTTCCCCACTTTTATTTTATTCAATGGACCTTCAATCCATTTCAATTCAATTTAAATCCAATATGGACACTGCTGCCAGAGTCCCGTCGATGTAAAATTTAGAAGACACCCGTATTTTTTCAGAATAAGAGAATACCACCTTATTCATTAGTGTGCGCAAGATGCTATTGGAATACTTAAATGTGAAAATAGCATGTGTTCAATAAGATTTGAGATAATATGGAGCTGTATCTCGTATTAGATTAACCTGTTAGCCAGCATCCCCTACCGAATTGTTCAATGTCATGAACCCTGTAGTCGGACACTGAAAATTTTTAGAATCTCAAAAATTAAATTATATCAGATATAAAGATGGCAGTTTTAAAATTCGGTTTTGTTATTATAGGGATAGTTTATTAAACTTCAAAATGTCTAATGTGTGTGGTAATCAAATTAAAGCATCAATGAAATAAAAATGTTCCCTTCACTCATTTTTTTTAAATATTTACTTAGATCTTCCTATATAAGATATTAATATTTAAACACAAATATCAAATGAGCAGGAAATTATACTCAATTATACTAAACAAAACAATATATTTTTGAATAACTGAAATATATAATTTCAAATTACTAAGAGCGCCACTACAAAGTTTACCCATGAACTATTTCTTTTTGTCACCTCTGTATACTTAATACAGATATTCTGTAATTATTTACTTATTATTGGATTATTATTATTACTTATTACTTATTAATATTTATTACTTGTAATTATTATTTTATTCCTTATTATTATTTATTAATATTTATTACTTGTAATTATTATTTTATTGCTTATTATTATTTATTAATATTTATTACTTGTAATTATTAATTATTTTATTACTTATTATTATTTATTAATATTTATTACTTGTAATTATTTTATTACTTATTATTATTACTTATTAATATTTATTACTTATTATTAATTATTACTTATTATTATTGATTACTTATTGTTATTTATTACTTATTATTATCTATTACCTATTATTATTTATTACTTATTATTATTTATTACTTATTATTATTTATTACTTATTATTATTTATTACTTATTATTATTTATTACTTATTATTATTTATTACTTATTATTATCTATTACTTATTATTATTTATTACTTATTATTATCTATTACTTATTATTATTTATTACTTATTATTATCTATTACTTATTATTATTTATTACTTATTATTATCTATTACTTATTATTATTTATTACTTATTATTATCTATTACTTATTATTATTTATTACTTGAATTATTTACTATTCTTATACTTAAACACACCTTTAAATATGCTGTCATCGATTTCCTGTATATTCAGTATCCTGATTATCAGTATATCAGTATCAGTTTCCTGCTGCTTATTTAATTATTTCTGTGTATATCCTAAATTTAAAACGAAAAAATTAATAGTTACAAAAAATAAGTAATATTTCATGTCGGTTGTCTTAGAATCTTGAATCTCTGGTCTCAGTTTTCAGAAATGTGTCCGTAGAATTGTTTTTTATTAACTACTGTGCACGACAGAATGAAAGCGTAGCACAAGTGCAGTGTATTAATATGTAAATAGAATCAAGTGTACGTGATATGTACGTACTGGCATCGCACGGCTCGGGGAAGAAAGGGGGTTGTCTCACAAGGGTTACGCAACTAGCGAGGTGAGGACGAATGAATTCTCACATTACACTAATAGAAGCGTACGAGACAAATCCATACACCTTTCCTACGAGACTATGGGATGTTAGTACGTACATTTATATTATGTTTTTTATTATTGTCCTTGTTTATAAATTGTATGTGTTTTGTATTCGCTCTCCATAAATGTATTAGGAAACTGGGTTACAGGTCAGGGTATAGGAAAAATAAAGGCTACCGCCCGCAGTGTGTTTTATTGAGCATTGAATTAAACATATAAAGTTGCGGGCTAGATGACGAAAATCCGGTATCGGCGCCACTGTCTTCCCTTTACCTTCAGTCCTCCCATTCCCCTTGCTACTCAAGGAAGGCGGGAGGGAAAAAAGGGCTAAATTGCCCAGAAAAATGTAGATCTTCATACTTCGTCATCGAAAATAGCCTTGTCCTCCGCATAAGAGGAGGACAAACCCTAGGATAAGTGACTTGTAGCTCAGAAGTTATGTATGACGTTGGAGAGCGAATAGCACAATAAACTTCCCCAGGGAGCAGGGGGATCGCACGGGCAGCGAACTTGCTATAAAAGGCATAGGTTCCGACCTCTCTTTCAGCACTTCAAGTAGTAACTTGAACTGCTAGTTTTACATTTATCACTTCAAGCAGTAACTTGATCCAACAGACTCCTCATTGTGGAGATACCTAACAAGTTCATACAAGCGAGTTCGCTGCCGACTGCCGCTTCCTCCCTGCGCTCCTGTGGTTCAATGTGAATTAGAGCAGCGTTTTATTTCCGTATTTCACCCCTACACCCCCCCGTTGGAAGGCAACGTGCGGCCTGCAACATTGGCCTGCGGTATAACATCGATCGCTAGCACCGCCTTATATATAATATATATATCGTAACCAACAACTACGAATGGTATATTGTCACATGTCAGTTTGTCAAATGTTGCAATTCGATTCTAACCACGTCCACTTATACTATACTGCCTTGAAATTTTACACATGTATATAAAACCGAGGACAATACATTAAACTACTCAATGGCTAACGGTGGACATGTTTGGGCTCGTTTGGCTCGTAGTTTTAATGACAGCACCTTAGTGTCATGACCTTAACCTGATGCTGTAATTGCGAAAGCCAGCACACTGTGGAACTTCACAATGGCGAACTGAAGACATGTCGTGCTTGGGCTCGTTTTGATGGGTTCCCAATTTTGATCACAAAATGTGACATGAGACTTGATCGTATGGTTCATTGGTTAGCATTGTTACCTTGTGACAATATAAGATTTTGGTACCAATTTAAATAATTAGAAATACAATCATTTCAAATTAGAAATCTTGCGACAAGCTTTTAGTTCACATAAAAACATTAACATAATGGGGATTAATTACATTAAATAATAGTAATGACTTCTGTGTTTATTTTCTTCATTTTAGTGCATTTTAATAAAAGTTTCTTTTTAATAGTTTTTTGTACCTATAATTTTATATTTTGTTCGTGTGTTGCAGGTGCGATTCCAATGGTGACAGCGACCGTGTACTGTGCGCCCGCGCCACTTCGGTACGCGGCACTGACTGTGTACTGTCTTGGCAGCCTGCTGGGCCTTTATAAGGTTGCAGTTTTTTGCTACCATTAACAACTTCTATACCTACAGTATAATTAGTCTTATTTGTATGAAAGAAAAAAATAGAATTCTCAGAATATCGGTGTGAGCATCATCGCTTTTTTTTCTCCCTGTAGGAAGATTCTATTTTGTAATAAACAGGTCGGCAGCACACCCGTATGCTGCACCTGCAACTGCAACATCCGTACCTGGTGTTGCAGTTGCAGGTGTCCATGGACGGCGGTAACCACTTGCCATCTCGTGGGTCACCCGTCCGTCTGTCACCTCTTCTTTAAAAACACACAGTTCAATAAAAAATACACTCAAGGTTATACATTATGTTGATTAAATTTTGTGACGGTAGCCTAGTTAAGTAAATCAAGAACATGAAGCTCTTCTGATATGATAAGTGAAGGTTACGGTAATGATAACTTTTGATCGGAATTCATAAAACGCTTGACATTACAAATTTCGGTACTTTTAAGGTTATCTTTCAAAAACAAAAAGAGTAATAAATTATCAGTGAGTCTCGTGTTGCGAAGCGATAACTTTTAAAATAGCAAATTACAATTTTCGTCATTATAAACTGATTTCAAATAGCAGAGATCAAGTATTTACAAATAGTTCTATACCGTTGTAACCTAACCTAGATCAGTAACCAGTAAAAGTGGGAATGCCTAGTGGGTAGGTGGGACTCGGACGAGTCCAATCAACCACACTAAGACAGTAAGGCAACGATAAGCCACTTACGAGTACAATGTACGTAGGGCAATTCATTGCTACTTCATAAACTCTCCTTGTGTGGTATTTGAAGTACCAAATGCAACCAACTTTAATATTTTCTCCCTTTCTTGCTATCATCGGTGCGGGCATTGACAGTTCCATAAGTAACCAAGATATTTTCCAAACCATAGCAACCTCATAAATCGGAAGCTGAATCTTGTTACTGACACCCACTTTAATATATTGTAAAGCGGGTCTTATCTGTCATGTATATAAAACGCGACAATCTATAATTGTATTGAATCTTTTGGAAGGGGTCAGAACACCCTTCCTTTCATAGTTATAATTTCCAGTTACCCCCTTTGCCTGCACCTTCCTCTGACACTCACCCCACTTGAGTAGCAGTTTGGTGTGTAGTCCGTGTAGTATCGGCCGGCTTTGGAAGAGCACCACTCCTATCCATTTCCATAGGTGTCATAAAAGGCGACTAAGGGGTAACAAAGCCGCTATCACAAGCGCTGAGGAACTACACCACCTCTAAAAAAGTGAACTCGGCAACCCTCTTGGCCAACGTGGCGTTTTAAGGTCATACATCTCACATACACAAGACAATGTGCAGGCCCATGTCCAGCAGCGAATACTAAAAGGGCTGGTTGTTGTGCAGGCGATGCGCGCGTGGTCGCCGTGGGAGCGGCGGCTGTGCTTCGCGGCGCCTTTCTGCATGCGGCTGTTGCTGGCGGGCGCGCGCGCCGCACGGCTCGGCGGGGGCGACCCTCATGCCATCATGCATGTTTTCTTGCAGGTACATGTTTTTACATCACACCCTATAGCTAGTCCACACTAGAATTTCTCTTTCTTGTGGTCCAGAAATACAAACTAGGCGAATAAAATCTCCCTCTGATTCCAAACAAATATTTATCTTCAAAAAAATGTTTGTGCAACCGGCGATCGTACTCGACTCGAGTTCGTAAAGCAATTTACTACACAGAATATTACAAATCTGTAATTGAAGATATATCTGGCTGTTTCTAGCGAAACAGAAACCACGCAGTTCAAGTAATTGTGCAAGTAATCTTATATTGAATGTTATATTAATAAATCGAAGAAAGATTCATACGAGTATAAAGTTTGTTTAAATTCCAAGAGGTTAATTCCGCCAGCAAGCTGTGTACCTTACCACAATGTCCCAATCTCCATACCATAATAAACAATATAAATATTTGTTTAAAAATAAATATATAGATTTACAACATTAGTATTTTATAAGTATATCTAAATAGTATTATATTTATAGTTTCAATTTATAGATTGTAACAATTTAATGTGTTAATAAACAGGCACGTTAAAAAATATATCTTAACTTGTAAAATGTAACGTCTGGTTGTTCGCTTCTAACTCGGGTTCTACAAGACGAATTACGATGTGATTTTCACTACGTTGTACATTATCTCTTCCGAGAGATTTTAGTATACAAGACACCAGTATGTGCTCCACGAGAGCGGAGCCACGTACAAAAGGCTAGTTGGCCTTTCGCATGCGGCAAATTGGCGGGATATAAAGAACGTGTAGAGGCCGAATGAGAATATTAGAACTACTGGCGAGCTTTAGGAGAGGTCTGTACCCAGCAGTGGATACAGACTGGTAGTATAGTACGAAACAATATGTAATGGTACGGAATAACGCTTCGCATATCTATTTACAATGTATTGATAATTTGGCATATATCCAAATCGTAGTTACATGCACACACACGACGGCAATTAATGCTAACCATACAAGTAACATATGCACGATTACACGCACACACTCACACCCTGGTTATTGTTATAATGGTAACCAGACCACTTGGCTAATGTGCGGAGTGTACTTGATAGCAAATACATTACACATTAATAGATCTCAATCTCCTACGTATCGAAAATGTTAGGCTTGTGACGCACCACAAGAATAAAAGTTAAGGCATAGTAACATTAGATAGTAAAGTAAAAGTCTGATGGGATGTGCTAGTCCACTGTGCAGTCGGTAAGGTTACTCACCCTGTCGGAATATAGCAAATTATTATATACGGCAGTTAAAAAGTCAATTAGGTGGGTTTATTCATGCTCTTCTCAGAACCAACCATAGCGATTTCCTATAACAAACTCGTAATGACATTTTTATTACGTAGCATATCACCATGATACTATATGATGATGCCGAAACGAAGACTGACAGTTGACCTGAAAAAATTTAAAACACAAAGTCTAAGTCGGCGAGTAAAAAAAGAGCTCGGTGCATCTTTGTTGGCAAAAATCTTAATTAAGAAATTCGATGAAATACTGGCGTAGATCATAGAATTGATGTCAACTTGCTGATTCTTTGATTTATTTCTGACGCAATACTCACAGAACCGATAAACCATGGAGTAAATGAGTCCTCGAATGAATTGAAGGGGACAGGCCACGTTACTCACAGAAAATTACCTTGAAATGTACTATATTTCCCACTTTATCCTATTTCCCCAATGTACGTACGTATTTCGGTAGTGAGTGAGATATGCCAGAGCCCATTCCCATCCTATCCCTTCCCATTTTCACAATCCATTCCTTAATCTGTAAATGTACGCAGCGCATCCGGGGACGTGCCAATGTTTGTCATTTTGGACTAATGTTGGCATGTACCGCGGATTTCCATGGACTACAGTATCCACTTACCATCAGAGGTGGACTGTATGTTCGTCTGTCGACATCGTCCATAAAAACAAACTTGCCACACGTATCGGTTTGTCATCTTCTTTCTATAACAGAAAATTACATATTGGTATGTAGATGGTTGTCTACTCTAGTCAGAAATGGTATTTTCAGATCCATCAGCAGAACCATTCAGTCAGTCTGGCTGTACTAATTATACTGAGTCTACGGACTAAGTCTTGTCGACGGTACTTACGAACGAAGCCATTTGTGTTGCGATGATAAAGAAATCTATAGTCTTGAAGTTTTATGTTCAGATAAAACTGTTGATACTGATTGATTAGTTTTATGTTCAGAGTCCATGTCTGTTGTAATTGCTGTTGTTTATAATTTATAGATAGATAGACCAGACCAGCTGTTACCTGCAGATTCGACCGCATTGACCAAGATGAAAAAAAATGTTTTAATCTTGATTTTTAGAACAAAATATTTTATAACAAAACCTTTTTATTTTCTACATTACACTGTGTATATATGTAGCAATAAATGAAACGCGTGTCTGTATGTTCGCAATAACTACTCAATTGATAGACGCGAATGCACAAAATTGGCTCGGTATGCCTGGTGTTCTTTGTAATGTTGCTGTCCTCGATACGAAATGGGTAGTAAAATCATTTATCACATGTCTACATATAAAATTACAGAATACCTATCCAGTAATTACGTGTAACCGAGAAATTATTTATGATAATAAGACTGTTATCATTATCACACAACCGCACACGTAATCGTCACCGCACGTGCCACTTGTAGCGATTACACATTGGTATTAACAATAAATATATCCTTTATTGACATATTTGTATGAATCCATTGGCACAACTCAATACGCGACAGACACTACTGAGGATTTAGTAGAGGCAATTGGATTACCGGAGAACACGGTTGTTAATCTGAATCCCCGAATAAAATAAAATGTAACAAACTAAGCACTGGTATTATGGGAAAAGCCATATTATTTCTCATTTTAAGCCAACGTAGAAATATCGGTGACCTTTTTTTTTCATCGTGTCATCCCTAGTTTCTGATATAAATAACAAATCGAGTTATATGAATTAGGGTGATTAAGTGATTAGGCTTTCCACTGAGAGCAATTCTGTCTCTGATGCAAAGCCCCACAAACAGACATTAGCCCTTTTCACGCACATATCATGTCGGCATGTCGGGATTCTAGTAGACGGTAAAATTTCCTGAAATTGCACAAGAGAAAAATTTGCATAGGCTATCGCAAACGCTTACATTGTCTTTTTTTAATTATTTTTTTCACTCACCAATACTTATATGAATTTAAAATATCAACGCAGAGTTATGTCACGAAAGCTTATCGCGCTCATTCCACGTGTAACCCAATAATCAATTTTAAAATATTATTTACTGAATAATATGAAATTTATAATAATGAAAATTTATAATAATTTATAATAATAATGAAAATTCATCGAAAAACTCCGATTTTAATAACAAACTGTATTATAAGTACACAAGATCAAAAAGTTATCGATATAACTTAGTAATTAATATCGATATAACTGCTTTTTAGGGTGGTCTTTCCGCACCACTCACCTCTTTACATAGTATAAAACAAAGTCGCTTCCCGCCGTCTGTCCCTCTGTATGTACACTTAGATCTTTTAAACTACGCAACGGATTTTAATACGGTTCATCAATAGATAGAGTGATTCAAGAGGAAGGTTTACACGTATAGTTTAATATTGTTTTAACGAAACCGAAGCGAACCGAAACTCAGTTGACGAATATTTTTTAACATAAATATTAGGTAGTCGGATAAATTCGCGCCCTTTTTATAATGAAAATAATAAAGACATGTGTTACATAAATATTTATTGAACGGAATAATGTCCATTTAACTCGACTATCTTTCGCCTTTTTTCTAGCAAAGCCATTATCCCATCGCTATAAAATCGTTGAGGTTTCTGAGCGAAAAACTGTTTTAAATAAATGGTTTATACTCTTGAATGTAATTTTACTTCATTTATAGAATTTTCTAAAGAGCAGAATAAATGATAATCCCAAGGTGCTCTGTCTGGACTGTATGGAAAATGCATTAAACCTTCCCAGCCCGGGTCCACCAATTTTTGTTTGGTCATCAAAGATGTATGCGGTCGAGCATTGTTGTGATGGAAAACTACACCTTTTCTATTCATTAATTCTGGGCGTTTTTCTTCAAGTGCCTGTTTCAATTTTACTAATTGCTGACAGTAGACATCAGAATTAATCGTTTGGCCTTGTGGTAAAAGCTTTGTGTATTACGATATATAAAGCCTTTCCAGTCCCACCATACACATAACATTAATTTCTTCGGAGTGAGGACTGAATTTGGGACTATTTGTGATGGCTCACCTCGCTTACACTAAGATCGTTTTCGAACGTTGTTTTAGTAAGTGATCAACTTCTCATCGCCTGTTACCAATCTCTTCAGAAATGGTTCGATTTCATTTCGTTTTAGAACCGTCTCACATATGGAAATACTATTCACCATGTTTCTGTTATTTAAATTATACGGCACCCAAACATCTAGCTTTTTACAAAAATCAGTTTATGCAGGTGATCCAAAACTGTTGAGTGGTGAATGCTAAGAACTTCCGCAATTTGATGACTGCTTATGTGTCGATCTGCTTCAATTTTTTTTAATGATAACATCAACATTTACCTTAATAGGACGACCACAGCGAGGAACATCATTCACATCAAAATTACCAGATCTGAATAGACTGAACCATTTATTTGCAGTAGTTTTAGATAAAGCATCATCTCCGGAAACACCACAAATATCTTTTCGACCACTAGAAGCATTCATACGATTGTCGAAAAAAAAAGTAAAACATATCTAATTTTCTCCTTAATAACTTTCATTATAAAACTGTTAAAATATGTGAAAAGATAAAACTTTTAACTTGTACCTAATTTCAATTCGACGCCATTGAAAAAAGTCAGCTGTCAAACGGCATATCACTTTCCCGCCCGTAATCAGTGTTGCCAGAAATATAGTACGCTAAAGTCATACGTTCAAAAAGGACGCGAACTTTTCCGACTACCTATTATAATTACTAATTCTTACTTATTTATATTTTATATACTAACTAGCTGTGCCCGGCACGCGTTGCATGTCCGCCAATTTTTTTGCACATATATAGCCTATGTCCATCTGGAATAATGTACATTCACAAAGTTCTCACTCTCTCTTTATTATATTAAGTATAGATATAAGAACATTTTATGACATAACATAAATTAATATTTTTTGTATTGTTTGATATAATAATACACACCTGTGAAAGGTGAAAAGTCGTAAGATACACATAATTCCTGTAAAATCATTATTGTAATACCTACTGAGTTGCCAAATAAACATTTGTATTTGAACATCAGGTATGGAACTATTAATTACTTATTTTATATTCGCGCGGATCATATTAATTCCAACGACACGGAAGATTAATTTCAACGTAAACAAATAAATTGTTTGATATGCTGATAGGTAAATATTACGATAGATGGATCATTGTGTTCAAAGAACAATTTGAGCAGCCGGGTTAACTTTCAGCTGCATTCATACTTTTGGAAGTCTACTTCTCCTTTTTCTATCTTTTTAATTTGTAACCTTTACAACATTACAAATAACGAATATGTAATTCTATTTTTTCTGGGTATAAATTCCATAACTTAACATATCAAGTATTTTCACATCCGAAACTTATACGAATCTTGCTACATGTCCATCATTAACAAAAATAGCACCGCGTGAAGGACTATTATATAATGTTACTCACATAATGCTTGTTCGAATTCGAGGAATTGGCTTCGTCAAAACAAGCCATTATTTTTATTTATCTTACGTTTGTAGGTACTTCTTGTTACATATTAATATCATAAATCATACATCGTTTTTTGGAATAAATTTAAATAAATAACTATGTTTACAAACTGTTCACAATCACAATTCACAATGTTATCGCTTCTAGGTATTCCAATTACAGAATAATGTATAAAAAATAACGAACAGTTATTTATGAATGATCCTGAATAAGGTGGACTTTTATTTCCGACTCGATACTAAACAGTGCATGCTATTAAAGTCCCATCAAAAGGGACAAATCGTAAAATATTAGTCTCTTTTGATAATATTATTATGAGCATATGTACATATTTCAATCCTATCATATCTTTATATATATTTAATTATTATGTATATATGTTACCATATCATCTATGATCCACCAATCGGCAGGAGGTTCTCATGTTGGGTCATGAACTGAAATCCCGTTGTGCTTGCAAGGGGAACCACGTGCCTATCAGTGAGACGTTAAAAACTGATACCATAAAATATATCACAAGGCTGTTTCTCTATACACCGCTGGAATAGACCTTTCCTAAAGCCCACCACCACACGACCTTCACCTAGCTTCTACCGGCGACATCATTAAGCCGACAATCCACCTGGCCAGAGAAATTGCCCCGTTTCTATTTTTCAATTAATAGACACGATTTATTATAGGTACTTAAAAGTGGTCACTATTTTTTATTATCACAATAAAACCGTAAATGATAGTTGAATAAGGAAAAAATATTGTATGTACCATACAGTGTTAACCATAACGTACGCAACGTGACATACTGGTTTAACCCGATATTATTTGTTGATATGTTGTTACTTGTTGCAACCACGAGCGCGGGTCAGCCTTGCGTGTGGATAAATGTCCGTACGAGTATACGCGGAAAGTAACGTTCGTTTTAATGAACTTAAAAGTATATTTTGAAGGACAGTACATCAAAGGAAGCAGCTATATATTGTGCTTATCACGGTTCTGTCACTTCAAACTTAAGATATGGGATAATTTAAGATATCAACAGAATTTCCGCAATTGATGCTCCACTGGTGTTCAAAATACAAAAAAAAAATGTATAAGGACTATTTTAGGAACGAGACATCCCGAAAGCTGTAAAAAAACTTTTAAAAGCTCCGGATTCTGACTCTTCCCTATTAAAAAGTATCCTAAAAGAAGTATTCACGAAAAAACATAAATAATGCATTTACTGCCGATTTACACTTCAAAGACTATACATTATCTCATAAAAGTATATATTAATAAGTATGTTGATGCTGCGAAATTATTTAATAAATTACCTGACGACTTAAAGGAAATGATATTGACATCGTTTAAGAAAAAGTTATTTGACATTCTAATAATTAAATCTTATAATATCAACATGGATTTTTAGACATGAAAAATTAGATATAAGACCGCTTAGTACTGTATGCTCCGGCAGTTATAGTGGACCAATTCCTAAGTTTTGTGAAATATCTCTTTATTTTCCTATAACTGATAATTGAACGGTAATGCTTTGGTGCCCAGTAATTTCAATAATAATCTAGGATATTCACTAGTGGACTTTGTCAAAAAATAACTTATCTCAATTCAATAGTTTATTAAATAAATAAAAATCAAAGAATTCTTTACTTAGTACTTTCCAACATGCACATGATGTCGGTCGCAAAAGAACTAAACAGCCATAGTAAAACTGATGAGCATCACTCAGCTCTGGATATTGTTATTGTCAATATTAACTGTCCTATCGTGTTAAAAAGTAAAGTATTTGCGACTTATAATTTTAGAAAAGCTGATTATAGGCTTGTTTCGAAAAAACTGGCTCTTATTGACTGGGACTCAGAATCGTTTATGGATGTCGATGTCATGGTTTCATAATTTTACGAAATTCTAGTCTCAATAATTAACACTACGGTACCTAGAACAACCGCAAATACCCATTTTGTTTTACAAACTCGCTAATTAAATTAAAAGCGGAAAAAGAAAAAAATAGACAGATATAAAAAGTACAAAAATCCAAGGGATCTTTTTATTCTGTTTAATATTTTTTTTATTATTACGCTATTAGAAAGTCTTATTCTGCGCATATCCTCAATGTCGAAAGTTCCATACAGAAGAACTAGAATAAATTCTGGTCATTTATGAAGGAGCGCAGATGAGGCGTGTGTCTTATTCCTAAACATATGTCCCTGGGCAATAGTCTGGCAGATACTGGTCAAGAAATTTGCAATCTTTTCGCTGATCATTTTGCTTCCACATATGATGCACGCATTGATGCTGCGGTTCCTCATAACGACGACACCTTCTCAGTTTTCTCTGAGTATTATTCGTGTTGATGAGAGTGACATAGCCAAAATTCTAAAAACTTTAATTATTAGTAAGGGCGCGGGACCGGACAGGATTCCGCCTTTTTTCATTAAAAAGTGCGGTAAATTTCTTACGCTTCCAATAAAAATTATATTCAATAAATCATTACTCTCTGGCACCTTTCCAACTAGGTGGAAAGAAGCAAATGTTTTTCCCATTTCTATGAAGGGCGATGCTTCTTGTGTCCGCAATTACCGTCCGGTCTCATTGTTGTGCGTGTTTGCGAAGATTTTCGAGCATATATTGTAGATTTTATTTAAAAAAATTCATTACGGATCTCCAGCATGGCTTCGTCAAAGGCAAGTCTACAGTCACAAATCTCCTGTCATACGTTACAGATCTCACACAGTTGGTAGATGCCCGTAAACAGGTGGATTCTGTATACAATGACTAGTAGTGCCTTCGATAAAGTCCACCATGCGATCCTCATAAAAAAACTAAAGCACTATGGAATTAATGGTAGTCTCCTGTCGTGGTACAAATCATATCTGACAGGCAGTTGACATGTGTCACGAATCCGTTCGCACCATTTTGGTTCACGTTTTAAGTAAACGCGTCGCGGCACGGCTTGTTCCGAAGGAACTGAATATTCTTCAAAAAGATACCCGCCAACAGGTTTGCCACAGACATGCTTGAACGAGCCAATGCGGATCCCACATTCATGAAACGCATCATAACGGGTGACGAAACGTGGGTTTATGAGTTAGACATACAAACCATCCAACAAGCTTCGGAATGGCGCTTCGATAGCGAACCGAAACCGTGATCAAAAATCAAAAGTAAAAAATCAAAGTGATGTTGCCTGTTTTCTTTGATTATCATGGTGTTGTCCACTCACAATTCTTTCCGGAGGGTCAAACAGTCAATAAACAATATTATCTGGGCGTCATGAGGCGATTACGAGAGAATATTCGTCGGAAAAGACCAGATTTGTGGAACAACAATTCTTGGATACTGCACCACGACTGTGCGCCGTCTCACACCTCAATCATCTTACGGATATGGCCCCGGAATTTTTCTTATTCCCTAGATTCAATGTAATTTCATGTAATTTTGTTTACTATTTCTTAGTTAGGCCGGATCACTGTGGAACCGCCCTCGTGGATACAAATACCATAAAAGCATTATAACATAGTTACAATCGTAGGTAATTGATTTTGATAAACAAATAGGCATTATTCGTAACTGTATCCATGTCTCAGATTACAGAAAGGCCCAAGCCCCTTGGCTCTGAGACAATAGGCCGAAACGGAGGTTGGGGAGAGGCCAAATTACCGTCCGGAACAACCTGCCCCCGTGTACAAACAATAAATTGATCCCAGCGACCCACATCCAGCCCCCTTTATTCGATTACTAGCGGCCTTTCAGCGGCTTCCTCGGCTTTGTAACTGACGCTTTTTATAGCATGCTAGTAGCTATAACCTTTTTTAATAAGATATGGGTCAGACAGGCAGAGTGTCACTGTCAGGCAGGTAAGTGACCAGCACCTAAGGTCATGCTTTTTTATTTATATAATCGTGGTACCGAGTACCGACCGACCTTGAAGAGCTCCAAAAAATAGGGATTGTAAATATATTAAAAGACGTCCTTCACAGGAGCTATTTATTTATTTTGTACAGGATGTCCATCATGCTGTAACCACATCGCTTCACGCACTTTCTGAGGCACGTCTTGAATTAAACCAGAAAGCTCGTTTAGCAGGAAAAGGTGAAATAAAACACGTGTGCAGTTCCGAGCTAGTAGCAAGTCACTCAAACAAATTAACAATGATTAATGGTTTAACTGTCAGTTTGATTTAAATTTAGTTTATATTTTCTGATCGGTTGTGACCCCCCTAGCTCCAGAATCCGTTTGATTCACTACTTACGGGACACTGTATATTTAATCGGACAACACAGATCCACAGCAAGTATTAGTATGATAAAAAGAAGAAAAATACATATGGAATTATGTTAGTGCCACAAACTGTAAGATGTTAACCTAAAAACTAAAAAGTAACACAATCACTTCAGCTCGGATGTTAACCAAATAGTTATTTTACTATCCAATCGAAATGCCTCAAGATACTGTTGGAGCTGGTCCGCACTCTAAATAAAAGGGACGTGATTTTTTGCGCACGGTAGCGTGAAAACTATCTGTGCGCTCCTGCGCAAACATGCCCAAGGCTCTGCGCTGCACCTTTTGTTATAATATAATATTTATTATACTTGTTTCTTCTAAATCCAAACTACTCACAATCGGAACAATTCAATTTTACATTTTTTTGTGTCCGCTTTTTTAAAATCGTAATATAATTACATAATCACCTAAAATTTTATTACTTATAATAACGACTAATATTTGACGCCATAAGTTTTTAATTGTTAAGTTTGATTTAATTTTCTTACGAACCCACCTTTATTTTAAAAATTATCTATTGGGCCGATTGTGATAAAAATATACTAAAATCTCTCGATATTCTACTATATATATACCAATGTTTGTGCGCTATTTGGCAAAACATAGAGAACTGACTGCGTACTTGCCTGTAACATCATTATATCTACGTTTACTAAAAATAAATCTAGCGTTCTATCAATATTGGTGAAGATCACAATAATTGGCCCAGTATTTCTCGAGTTTAGTGCTAACAAAAGGACTAAACAGATAAAAAGTATTATTCTGCGCTTTTCGTGCTTTTTGGTTTTTTATTTACATAAATCTGCCAGCCCTGCCCAGTTTACATAAATCTCATTAAAAAAATCAACCACACTCCGTTGAATTCAAAATATCACATCAATGTCACCGCAACGGTAACACAATGGCATGTCAATCGCATTCATTCATTGTTTGTTACCTCATGATGATTATAATTACATGCGTACATTACATAGTCGTCACTATGCTTTTGGTGTGTTCCTATTAATTGTTGTATCATTAGATACAAAAGGCGAACTTAATGCCTTACAACATTAACCATGGACGTAGCCACGGTGGGACAGGTTGGGGTGCTTGCCCCGCTAACCCTGGCATAAGGAAGAATAAGTAACAGATATTCTGTATCACACTACCTCTATTTAAATTATAAGAAAATTGTTTACCCTTGCCCCACCCTGGATAAAATTGTTTGCTTTTACCCCACCCTGGATAAAATCCTGTCTAAGCCCTTGACATTAACTCCCAGCCAATCTATACAGGACATAAAGCGGTATTTATTCACTTTATTCTTCATATAATCATACCTAACTTATGCACTGCAAGCTATTTTTATCTTAATGTGTGGTAAATCATTTTAAATTTTAAATTTTATCATATCATTTTAAAGCGTCATATAATCATATAAGATCACCTCATTTGAAACAAACGATGAATTTACAACTTCTTGCTCACGACCATTACTGCCTACACAGTTCACCCCAACACACCTGTACATGTCCCTCTATTGAAATAGTTAACACGCACACGTACCTTGGCCTTATAATTGATAGTAAGTTTAATTGGAAGCCCCAAGTCAATAAAATCTGTAATAAACTGAGGTCTTTCCTGTCTACTATAAATCTCGCTAAGAACCGATTATCCTTTAAAACACGACTAATGTTATACAATGCACTAGCTGAGTCAATAGTAGCTTATGGTATTAGTAGTTATGGTAGAACGTATAAATCTTACCTAAATAACATCTTTCGACTACAACTAAAAATATTAAAAACAATTGTTCCCACCAACATTAAACTAAAATATGCCAACAATGACCTTAAACTATTTAAGCATTGCAATACTTTACCCGTTCATATTAAAAGCACATATAATATATTAAAAGAACAATATTTCAATACCGAAATTCAAACGTTAATATCACATCCTACAGTTACTCGTAGTATAACACATAAGCATTTGGTAACCAACGCCGCGAACAATATATACGGTCAGCGGACCAGCGCTTACTCTGTTCCCAGGTTAATAAATGAATTAGATCCTAAATTTAAAAAAGATATCAGCGAAAATAATTTAAAATATAAATTAAGAACATATTTCTTGTCCAAATTATAATTTGTTCACTGCTCACAGGTAGGTTTTTAATGTCTCGACTACTGATTCCAGCAGTACTTGTATCTTAGACAAATCTGTATGGTTTATTACATACAATTATGTTAGCTATATACTTAATCTTTGTAAAATTGTTAATAATAATAAAAAAAAACATTCTTAAGAAAATACACTCATATACTTTATATTATGTTTAATGTGTATGTAGATATTGTTTGATGGTTTATATCACGTTTATATTAACTTACTACTCTCTAACGCTATAGAAAATACAGCAGCACCTTTGCGTGCAAATACAAGTACGAGTACTTACTAGACAATGTCACAACCGTATGATTACCCCATTAAAGCGTATCAAATTATGACTACTTATTACTTTTTCATTATTACTTACTTGATCTTATTACTTTTTCAGTAATGATAAAGGCTCATGGTGCTACGATCAAAATGCCTATGTATCAAATCGTCTGATAGGCACAACATATAATTAGCAAATCGTCCAACTCTTTCAATGTCCAAGTAGCCGAAAGTCCTATGCAAAATGTCCTAATAGCTAAAGGTCTAATTAGCAAAACATCTAACTCGCAACTTGTACAATAGATGACAGAAATATTAAACATTATATTATTTTTTTATTTAAAAACAATAACAATGTCTATAACAAAACAAATTAAAAAATAATTTCCTAATATTGTTACAAATATTGTTCTAAAGAAGCTGAAAAACTAGGATGTAGGATTCTATTCAATATTCTTATAAGTCCAATAATTTTTAAATGGAAAGGGGAAGATGTTCAATTGCCAGCTTTTTTAGTTCCCTTTTATATGTTTTATTAAACGATAAGTCGCGTTTTCTGCGAAGGCTTCCTTCAAATAAAGACTTACGAGGACATCATTATTTCTCCATTCCAGTCTGGCGTCATTTTTTTTTTTTGAATAGCCAGCTCTATTTGGAGGATTGAAAGACTTATGTAAAACCTATTCGAATGGTACACAAACGAATTATTTATTTTAGGTAAAATAAGAAATACATTGATTAAAAACCAACTAGTTTTAGTATTGTTATTATTTTAAAGTAGTTACATAATAGTATTTTTATTATTTATTGTAGAATCATGAATAATATAAAAGATAAAGATAAAATAGGTATCACATCACATATCTCAAAAAAAAATAGTAAGTAGTCCAAAGCATGTCTGGTTCCGTGGTGTAGTGTTAAGGTTACATGTCTCACATTACAGGGTTCCCAGGTTCGATTCCTCGGTGAAACACATACAAAAAAAACAAAGCTTTTTTAGTTTGTTTACAGAACTGGTTAAAAACCGGTTAAAACGCATATAAAAGTCGATATTACTGTTCATGCGTGGATACAATTATGTCCTCCAACCCTTGTGCTGGGTGTCTGATACTAGGCAGATGTCTGGCGTAGGTCATGAACCAAAGTATTGATATCACACGCGAACTGCAGCCAACAGAACGTTTGCCTATAAGCATGTAAAATAATAAATCGGTATGGCACGACGGTCTGCGTGATTGTTGTCTCGACTGTATGCGACCGCGGTTAAACGAAAGATTATCGCCACTGATAATGGTAAGGATGAAGGATGGATGGTAGCGGTCTTCAATATGGATTGAACTACGTCATTTGTTTGTGAATCCTTATGCAGCTCAATAATAAATTAACGGTCCTGTAACATGTGTTCTACATAGCTGCGGGCTTGTTTTAGTTAGTAAATACCAACGGCAAACAAAATGAAGTCTTCCTCTGACAGTCGTGGAAAGTCATTAAAAGCAGGCACACTCGCTGCCATCCTATGGAACTGTGTACGACCTCTATTATAACGCTGTACGATGTCGGCCAGCGTATTGCTAAATCTTTATTTAGCAATAAATATTGCTATTTGCTTATTGCTATTAGCGTACTTTATTTGCTAAATCGTATTGCTGATAGCTTATGAACATGCTAAATCTTTCGTATATAATATTTAAATATAGGTTAACATGTACGTTAAAATTCAAATATTAAAATCTTCTATTAATATATGATAGGCATTTAATAACGCAGCAGCAATTCTAAAATAATCAAATATTTGTGGTAAAGCCCGATTATTTTATACATGCTGCAATAGACGGACATCACGCCTAAAGCGGCCGTTGACGACCCCCACAACACAGCGGGTGAATGTGACTATTAGTCGTGATTTATTTGCCTGCTCGGTCGTCAACTATATTTCGTTTTGATCTTTAGTGTCGGGCATATGAACTCCATATTCAAAACCTTCTAACCAATCTCTAGCGTCGCGGAAACCTCTCTCTGTCCAATATATAGGCATCTCCGCGTTCAAAAAACCAGTTTCATATACTAGTTTCGGAACATAACAAGTTATTCACGGTACTTGCATCCGATTCGGTTGCAGCATATGGCCCACGCACCTCTAAAATATGGCCGTCACAGCACACTAATAAAAATGGTTTTAATATACTCTTAAACTTATGTAAGCTGTAGGAACATCTTTGGAAAAAGTAGTTACCACTTTTTGTCATGCAGCTATCTCGTGCCTCTTACCTACACCTAATTTCACTGGTTGTATACTTCCGTAACTAGTGTGTAGTACATTTTTAGTGCTAACGTTAGTTTAGACTGATAGGTGTATTACGTCTAAGATACGTTTCATGGATGATGATAATGTTCACTGACTTTTGCAATATAATAAAGGGATATCGGCTACCAACTTATAACTCGTAATTAGATCCACATAAATTTCATAGAAGGCTCCGGAACCCTATTAATGCGTCTCCAACACACTCTTGGCCGGTTATTTAATTATTGCAAAATCATACTCCAACCTACAGTCCTTTACTTGTTCATAATTATCGATATAACTCTTGTGTTATCTAAACAACGAAGTCATATATGTATGCCTAAAGAAATGGATGTAACTCATATGTTATCTAAAATTAAAAAAAATATTTGTATTCCATTAGAATAGGTTTCACATAGTCTTCCGATTGTCCAAATATCATTGCTGGTATCAATATCATGGCCAAATCCTATATATTGCTTATCCTATCTACATCCTATCTACAATATTTGTAGACGTATTGCTAATTAGATCTTTAGCTTTCAGGACTTTCAGCGACTTGGACGTAGTGCGAATTATACGATTTGCCTATGTAGCAAATCGTAACACATTATAAATATCTATTATAATAACATATCTATTGTTCTTACACTGTATTGAATATTGAACACAATAATGAAACTGGATTGATGATAAATTTTCAAAGAAGAAGAAATGGCATTACCTCAAAAGAAATATACAGACGCGGAGACAGTTTGGATAGAAATATCAAAGTATATCCAAGACCATATACCATGTACGGAGATGACATGTTATATTATGTTAACCAATACCATCGGCCTCTCTCTCCATTGCTAGATTTTAACCTCTTCCAAGGCTCGGCACTACACATGACTCAAATCAGACCACCAAGACAAACCACCACGCACTCTCATTAGACTGAAATCCAAAGGTGGCAGCGCATCCACAGCTCATGGTGATCCACCAAATACTGCATATCTATGTATACCAAAATTCATATTATCAAGAAAGACTGAATTTGTTTTTATTTTGTTTATATGAAAGAGATAAACTAAAAATCTGATTTTGAAACTCACTTTTAGAAAACTAAATACAGACAGATATGGGCATGTTTAGGATCTCTTTGATTTGATAAGTTTGCACTACCTTTGATAAGCATATATTCAGCGATGTAAACAAATCATTATGTATATGTATTGCAGGACGCGGTGTCCCTGGGCGGCGGCGTGATCGGCGCGCTGCACATCCCGGAGAAGTGGTTCCCGGGCACGGTGGACCGCTGCCTCAACTCACACAACATAATGCACGTGCTCGTCGTGCTCGCCGTCTACTCCATGCACCAGGTGACATTGACGGAACCATCACTATTGTGGTTGTTTTTTTATGATACTTGAAGCCGCACTAACTTCGATACATATGTGCTGTGGTTGTTCCTTATAAAATAACTATTATATAAAATGCGTGTAAAAATAAATAATAAAACCTGGAATTGCGTGTTTTGACAGCCGAGAGACAAACAGACAACTACCTTATATATTTCTGTACATATGATTTCATAGCTTTATGTCGAATGCTGAAAAGTATTTTAACACTTTCAAGTCATTGTCACATTTTGCCAATGGATTATCTGGAACAGACACCAAGATCAGTCACATCCGTAAATGTGTTTGTTGCCTGTCTTTGGGATGAAATAGGGGTTCGATCATTTTACTAGAGGTTGGCATAGTGCCGAGCCGCCAGTTTGATTTGTTTTCAAAACAGTGTCGCACGATGGGACCTACATATAATAAATGTTACCTGATATTGTGTCTTAAAGTGTCATTTTATCGAGATATTACGATTAAAATATCTATATATAAACATATGACCTTAGCTATTCTTACCTCAGTGTATAATCAAAATGTAAAAATCATGTGCTTCTACTAATTATATTGTTAAGAAATAACTAGATATTTTTGTTCACTTTTATATATGTAGGTAAAAAATAAAACAAATATTTAAATGCTTATAATTTATTTGTTATTTGGTTTCAATTGTATATTTTCATGGAATATATACATAATATACAGCAGCTGTTGACAAATTCATAAGAGTACAATGGTCCGCCATTTATTGACTTGCAAATATTTAGGTAGGTAGGTATATGGTTTTTCGTAAAATATATAAAAATATTATTTCAAGTATTACGTTTCCGAAATAATTTGAGGTACAGTAAAGGTCGCTATACTATTATCACTGTTCTAATTAGATGTTATTGAGCATTAAATTATGGTTAAAAATAGTCCCCGAAGTGTATATTATCAAAGTTATCACAAGAAAGTACACACCTACCTACCCATCCTGAACTACAACCATTCGTACTTGTATCAGCTTGCCATATGGCCATTCATTGTGTGCTCCGTTGGGGGAACAGAGGAACCGTTACACAGGGAATGTTTCTCGGACGCGTAAACGAGAGGAAATCGGTAAAAGCTAGTATAAACAACAGTTAGGTATCATTGTTGTGATCAATGTTATCATCACCATCGCATCACCAAAATGCCAATCATCACCGAAATGTGATCATTGTTATCTCAGGTATTAACGAGTTTTTATCATTATCTAAACAATTGCACGCGAGAATCGTATGAAGTTTGGTTGTAGGTATACGAGAATCGTATACAATATTTTCGCCCGAAGCGTTTCCAGAAACTTTTCTGGAACGTTCCAGAAACTTTTAAACGAGTCTTTAAGAAAATATGTAACTATATTGCAGGTGACGACGCGCGACCTCGCGTGGATGTCGCGGTCGGAGTGCCACGCGCCGCTGCGCCAACTCTGACGCTCGCAGCGCCCGGCGCGCCGCCTCATTTCCACCTCTCAACTACCCGACACGTGATGCGCTACTTAGCCGACACAGGGTCGGATTAAGGGATGGTGGGTTTAACGAGCTATAGCCCAGGACCCCGTGATCCAGACGGCCCCATCACGAGAAATGTCATAGTAGAGCAAAAGTTTTATGAAAACGATTAACCTAACTAAGGCGAGCGAAACAACCAATTTAAGAACTTGAGCTCTGAAACTACATAACCGGGGGAAAGAAAACTGGGTCTTTTTTCCTTAAAAGAGCCCCACGCAAACCATAGCCCCTCTTAAATCTTTAATCCGCCCCTGCCAACATACGTGTACACTATCCGACACACACGAAGTTTTGTTGACCTTAGCTGGAAAACCTTGAAAAGGACTACGGATCGTTTAACGTCCCCTTCACAATAACTGGATTCCTTCCCACTGACCCTAATTTCAGGGACCTTTGTTCCTGTTTTTAAATTCGACCCTGTGCATTAATAATATTTACTGCAAAGGTTCAATATTTTATTGTTCTAATAGTAATCTTTCATTACATATTCGTAGTATCAATTCGCTTGTCTTAAGTTAGCTATTTACTTTAATTCAAAATACGTACACGTGAAACATATCTGTACTTGCCAATTTATGAAAGCAATAGTAAATTAAAATAGTGTTTGGTTATAAGTACACACATTCAAGGGAATATTCATATCAAATGCTTAGCAAGGTTTAGATCTATCGGTGTTTTTTTTACATTTCCCCTACAATTAACTTCGTATAAGTATTAACCAATCGGTTAGTACAAGTCGAGTAAAAGCAAAGCAAGAGATGAAGCGATCGAGCATTGATTGCTTTATAACAAAGATGTTTATTGTCAAAGAATGCCCCCCCCCCCCCCCCGTACAGAGATATCTAAAGCAATGTATGGCCGGACCTTGGTCAGTCATGACTTCATGAGAATACGATATACGGAAATCTTGAGCAGTCCTTGAGATAATAGAGACTGTTCTTGATTCTTTGAGTGACATCTCCTGAAAACGTACGTGTTTAGGTAGTGAGTGAGATACTAGAGCCCATTCCCATCCCAACCTATCCCAACATTCCCCATTATCCTAATTGTTTCTCCAAATTCATTCCCTCCAAAGGTAAGCAGCGCGCATACCGGGGCGTTCCAACATTTATCATTTTGGACTGACACAAACTTCTTTACAGCAAATGCAAATACAACGTTGTATAAAAAAACTGATTCACTCAAAGTAACGAATATTATTTCATAGTAACTACAAGTATTTCACGAATGCAAAAAAGCTTTCAATTTTTCGAAAGCTCGTGTGCGGAGTAGCTCGCATCTGTACTATATCCACTCGGTTTGAATTACTAATGTGATAAATATCGCGATAATACTTAAACAAGTTCATAAATATTGTGTTTTAATCACTTATGGAAAGGTTTTTCAAATAAGACCGTTATTTCAAAATTATACAAGTCATTATTATTTATCAGACAACAATTCAAAGTGAATATATCCTAGTGAATGAATGAACGATCGCTTAGAGCCCCGGGCATCTGATATGATTCCCTTCCTAGTTCTTGAGTAGCAGTCTACACACATCGTAATTGTAAATAAAATTATAAATTAATTATTTGTAAGTTACGCGCCGTTTTGGAAAGATAAGGAATTGAAAAAGAAGTGCGCTATAAACTACTTTGTATATTGATGACATACCTTATATGATACACATGTACGGATACAGATGTTTACGTTATTGAAAACAGGAAAATAATATGTGGCCTTCCAAAGTTCTGAGAAAATTTAATTTTAAGACAACAATATAACGATTTTAATAATTTCCCCCGAATCAAACTTACAAAGATGTCGACTTCAAACTAGAAGCCGACAACTTTGCTTGGAAGCCTACATACAATTTACGTATTTTTTTTATATACCTACCTATATATAGCTACAGTTTATTACTAATATACACACATCTTTGAAATACTTATGTAGAAAAATATAGGAAAATTCGACAAGTGAAATTAGCCTGTTTAAAAAGAGAAAGTAACTTTTTATGAAGTACGAACAACGTAGGAATGTTCAAACAAAACGGCGACATATAAGAAACATACCTAATGCAAATAAGTATAATTAAGTGTAGTTGACAATACCATGGCCTACAGTTTTTAAAAACAAGACGTACTCGTATCTAGGTTGCGTCGTTTTCCAATTATTCGTGTTGAAAAACGTTAGTTATTATTATAACCGTTATTGAAGCCACTTTTTAACAATAACTAGTTAACAGTAGATAGTTTCGTTATAGAATAGTGGATAAGTCGATTGTAACATGATTGAAAACGTCGAATGTAAAATTGTCTGGTTTGCGACACTGAGAGGATTATGCACCGCTGTTTTCATTTTGTTTTTGCGCCTGCTGCAGCAAATTTGCGACATTCTTCGGAAATCGAAATATAAAACTTTAAATTAATAAGGCGAATTTCTCGAATGTGGATAAATAGGCTAAAAACGGCCAAAATTCATTTGAATTGCAAGGGAGATGTGTCCTGCAGGGGGACGATATTGGGAACGAATAAATATATAGGCTGAAAGTGTGTTACCTCTGTAAAAATAAAATACATACTGGGGATTCGTGTCACGTTGAAATCAACTTAATTAGTCAAATTAGGCAATATATCTGTCCACAACAAAACTGATCAAAATTTGCTAAAGACAAAACGAAATTGTTACACGAGTAGCAAAATTATTTATATCCTCGTCTACAAATGTGCGTAACATTCGATCGTGTCACCTTCATAATTCGAGATAATCCGCATGATTTTTCCTAAGAGAATAATAGGATTGACATTCTGGATTACGTTAATCCTCTTAGAAAGCGACATTGTCTACGAATACAACGATACGTAAGCACACAGCATTTGTGAACACAAATATGCTGTTCATTGTGCAATATGGTATGGAATTGTTGTAGCGCAACCTTCCCTTTTTAAGACCACGGAAAAAGAAGTGCACCTAAAACAGACGCCATATAAGATATATAGGGGTGTATAAGAAAGAGGGAAGGGAAATATACCAGATACTTTTTAAATATTTAATTTCCTGTTAAGTAACGTGAGGTCCGAGTAACAAGGCCGAATTTGATAACATTCCAATAACAAAAACTACAAGCAGACGATCTTCCAGCTACATTAATAGATATTTAACGTAGAAAAATTGTAGGAGCACTTTGTAATATAGCAAAATTTTTCCATTAATATGGCTCTTAGCTCTAATATACTAACGACGCTTTATATAAGTAGATGCCGCATCTATTTTTCGTAGAAAATAAATTATTAGGAAATACTTGTATAAATCCATGGGATGGCGAAAAATTATAAAGGTTTATTCGAGTTCTTTCTTTTGAGTCAATCGCGAATGCATCATTTTACGGGTGTTCCAAAATTATCAATGGCTATTTTAACCATTCTTGATCGATCTCGTTTTTATTATAATCCAGGTGATGTCCACTTGTAAAAACCATTCCGGCTGAGAAACAAAATCCTCTAAATCTTTTCATAAACCTACTGGAATATAATTAGTTACATGTAGGTTCATTCGTGCTCTAAAATAAGCCTCGAGGTTTTTCCTCGGATGTTATCATAATTATGGCACTACCTGCCTTAATATTGTTTATAAAACGTTTAACGCTTCTATGGAGGAAGTATATACTAAACTAAACATATAATAAACAAGATAAGCTACAAAAGTATATGGATAATACACAAAATCCAAATCAACTCTAGTGACTTGCTTTTCGACCCAACAATTCTAGATCCTAGAATCCCTGCTGATTGATCTTGGATATTCTTCGTTGTACTTTTGCCCATAATGCCTATGGTAAAATCCTATTTTCGTAACAACCAATTCCGTGGCGGCGTTTTTGATATATAATTTAAACGTTATCTCTACATAAATTAGAAAAAGATTAAAAACTAAATAAATTTTATTTGTACTTCTACAATTTATATACCTACGTCCAGGAAAGTAAGACCATGTCGACAGAGCTGAATACTGGGCATCTTTTGGATTAGTTCGTTTAGAATTCACAATTATCCATGGAAATGGACAAATAGTACGGCGAATGAAAATGGAAAATAAACTTAAGTAATTAATTACTTCAATGACCAATACCCGAGTGGTATCTATATTTTTATAATCTTGTTGTTACAGCTTACATATAGCTTTAATATTTGAAGACACATCGCAAATAACGTTTCTATCTTATTTCTCTTTTTCTCTAAAATTATTCCCCGTGTACCTAAACGTACACACCTTTCCGCTAGGAATTTGTTAAAATATTAATTAGGTCATACGATTAGTTTGAGTAGTTAGGTAGTTTAAAAGCAATAATAATGAAATTTGTTAAGAAGTTTGGCAAAAGTAGTCGCGTAAATGTTTGACGGAATTCATAACAGTCAAGGTAACATTTTACACATTGTTGTTGACATTTTTTAACGCAGTTTTTGACGCCTTTAATAAGTAAGTGATATCTACTTTTGTCAAAATTCCCTTGTTTTAGTTATTTTATTTATTAATAAAGTAGTATTATAGATAAAAGAAGTTGTACTTACTTAGACATTTTGTATTGTGAGCATGATGAGCTCACATGTCACATGCCATGTGGTGTCCGTCTGTCCGCGAGCGCGTGAATATTATGGTAAGTTATTGACAAATAAATTGTTATTTTCCTTTACATTGTGAACTTTACGAGACTTAAAACAATATGAGAGCAATACCGATTCAATTACTTACCATTGAATCCATCACTTAATCAAAACTAGTTTGCTCGCCTCTCACCGATCATGTCTCATTATAACATAACATACATTGACAAATTTATTTATATTTTTGGAAAATATTTTGTAAATGCATATTTACAGTAAAACATAAATTTATTTTTCTGTGACATTACATTACCTACTGTGAGAGATTATATTTCTGAGCGACGTTGAAGTTATTGTCTATAGTGTTAAAATTAGTTTCAAAATTACAGATAATAATTGATTTATAAATTCGTATTAAAAATTTAGTTATCTAAATATCAATTACCTACTTATTTTATCAAACTATATGATTCGGTATTACTTCCAATAAGTAAATAATTACTTGTAGTCGACGTTCACTTATAATTTATTATAACACTATCGAAATTGTGTAACATTAAATTGTTTGTTCAATGCAATGTATCAAAAACGGTTATTTTAATTTTGCAATGAAATATTGAAATATTTTATAGTTTAATATAACGTTTAATTATAGTTAGTAGAATGATATTTAAAAGCAATATAACAGTATTTATAATAAATAATACGTAAATACCTAAGCAACACCTGTTTGCTGGTGTCTCGTATGAACTCGGATGTGTTATCCAGTAATCATTTGACATATTGAAGTACCTGCACTTATCTTGAATTTAATTAATAATGAAGACGATAATCAATCAAGTTCTCCAAATGTAGAAGTTGAAAAGAGTATTAAAGTTTTTTTGAATTCATTTCAACTTGTTTTATTTTCGTGACATCTACTTCTGTAGTGTGTATAGTACACAGAACATAAGTCTTATTATGTTCTGTGATATAGTATCTGCTGCACGGTTTGGGTTCACTTAACAAAGTAACTAACAAATAAAATAAAAGATGTTTCCATTTACGTATTTGTTCCTTTTACTGACGTTCTATTTTGTTTACAAAACTTTCGGTTTTTACATATTTGTACAGGGTATTGTTCTCTTTTTCTTGGGGATAAGACAACGTCATGACGTCATTCATCTGTGTAGTTGCAGTGACGCTCCGGCGTGACCGTAAAATACCAACATTTAAATCTCCGAGGTCGCCACAATTCTGTATATTATTATCGAAATCAACGAAGCAACGAATAAGATCGTCCGCTCTAGAGCTCCAACACAACGAAATACTATCAGAAGAGGATTCGCATTTGTAGAAATATAAGCACACTTTATATTTTGAACTTTTGAAGCGGAAGTATTCACCGTTAAACTAACCCAATAGGAACTTTGCGTACAATTTTCCCCACAACTGTCCTTTCGTTCATTTAAATAATGTAGTCTAGAGGGCCATTAAGTATAGGAACTAGGTTTCTTTCTGAAAGGGTGCAGTAGGCCAAAGATTGTTGTATTCATAGTGAATATTGCAGTGATTTTTTTAAAGTAATTTTTATTAATTATTGTATATCTACGTATAATAAAAACGATTTTATTATATGTATGCAAGATAGTACCTAATAAGGAAGTTACAATTTTGTACACTACGAAAGTATCTACACTATTCAAAACCTAGTTGCTAGTTGTTATACGAATGAAGTACACCGTAGGGAACTCATGATACCTACTCTAAACATTCGTAATATTTATTTAATAAGGAAAATACAACGAATACAAAGTTCAGACACACAAATAGAATAGTAGTTGCATAACTAAGATGAAGCCTCAATTGTGTGCACTACCTACCTTTAAGTGACAGCAAAAAGTTTTAAAACTTGGTATGAAAACGGACACTAAGTGACCCGAAAACTTATAAGTAGACTCTTCAAGCGAGAAGTCTGTCAGCTTGTCGTCTGAACACCATTTTTCTGCAGTTAAATTGGCTGAGTGAAGACTAGAATTGAGAAGCGTTGCAGTTGCACGCGTCTACCAGCGTTAGACATAGAAAGTGACTTGCAAACGTGTACCTAGGTACTTTGAAGTTGATCTGCTCATTGGTGGATATTGTATTGTAATACTTGAACTCCATTCATTGTACTTACATGAACTGCTCAATGACTAAACCACATATCAGGTATATAATCCTACTGAACCAAAGAACCAAAAAAATCTTAGATTAAATATTTTCTTAGTTTAAGAGAAGCATAAATGGATATTAAATGTTAATCTATACATATAACAAAATCGTAACAAGGCGTCTCTGTACATTAAATATATTTTGAAAAAATAATTGTTGCAGTGTACACTTTTCTGTCTGTCTGGACGCGCATCACACAAAAACTACTAGATTTTAATGAAACTTTGTATAATTATAACACATATCATAGATTATATATAACCCTAACTCATATCTAGGGTTAATAATAAAGATACTGTGCACGACAGAATGAATAAGAGCGTAGCATAAGTGCAGTACATTAATATAAATAGCGTGCTTATGTATATAAAATCAAGTGCACATGATATGTACGTACCGGCATCGCGCGGCTCGGAGAGGAAAGGGGGTTGCCTCACAAGGGTTGCGCAACTAGCGAGGTGAGGACGAAGGAATTCTCACATTATACCAATAGAAGCGTACGAGGCAAATCCATACACCTTTCCTACGAGAATATTGGATGTTAGTGCGTACATTTATATTATTATATATTTTTTAAATGTCTTTGTATAAATTGTATGTGTTTGTATTCGCTCTCCATAAATGTATTAGGGAACCTAGGTTACAGGTCAGGGTATAGAAAAAATAAAGGCTACCGCCCGCAGTGTGTTTTATTGAGCATTAGTTAAACATATAAAGTTGCGGGCTAGATGACGAAGTTCCGGTATCGGCGCCACTATCTGCCCTTTACCTTCAGTCCTCCCATTCCCCTTGCTACTCAAGGAAGGAGGGAGGGAAAAAAGGGCTAAATTGCCCAAAGAACTGTAGATTCTCATGCTTCGTCATCGAAAATAGCCTTGTTCTCCGCATAAGAGGAGAACCGACCCTAGGATGTGTGACTTGTAGCCTAGAAGTTATGTATGACGTTGGAGAGCGAATAGCACAATAAACTTCCCCAGGGAGCAGGGGGATCGCACGGGCAGCGAACTTGCTATAAAAGGCAGAGGCTCCGATCTCTCTTTGCCACAACAAAAACATCGGACGTCTGCTCCGCCACCGACTCTCCGCTCTACGCGGGACTCCGCTTCCGACCGCGTGGCCGCATCGCTACAAATCAAAAGTTGCCTTTCTCAAGGCGGCGGCTGATTCACCGTCAAAACTACTGCAGCACAACTGCAGTTTGCCCCTTCAGGGAAAATCCACTGTTTCGTGGTCCTCGGTGGAAACCTAATGGTGCCAACGATCCGAGCGGGGTGTTGACCCAAATACACCCGCCGAGCCCCTTCAGGGTGAGGCAGTCATTTAGACGGGAGCTAGGTAACCGGCCTTGGGGGATCTCGTAGTCGGCCTAGTCTCTGGTTTGCCTTTCAGCGACACACCTAGTGTCGGTCGGGTGTGTCTACACCCTTCGCACTAGACCCCATAGGGCCCCGTAGGGCCCCGTCGCACAATAAGATTGGCGACGGGCTACAAGCTTAGGGCCCACTAGGCACACACCTCCCTGCTTACACCCAGCAGGGAGAGTTACACAACCCCGGGCTCACCAACCCGGGGTTTTAGGACAATATTCTCCCCCCTCTCTCTACGACCCCCCCCCCCCCCCCCCCCACCATGTCGTTTAGCAACGACGAGATCGTTGCTCTATTAAGGGCCTCCCATCCGGAGGTCTACAAGTCTCTCTTTAAGAGACTGGCCCCCGCCCCTTCTAAACCCGCGGCTCACCTCGAGAGCCCCGCGTCCCCCGACCCCGCCCCCGAGCGAGATGACATAGTCTCACAGGAGCACATAGACATAGTCCATGCCTCCGACTCCTCCGACTCTTCCGAGTCAGAGTCCTCCGACGACGGGTTCACCGTCGTCGGCTCAAAGAGGAAGAGGTCTGCAAAGACCTCCTCCCCCACCTCCCCTACCCCCTGCACCCTCGAAGTCGGCTAAACCGAACTTCCAAGCCCAGCCTGGCGCAGCTTCCCGCTCTCGCCAGAGCACCCCTCCGCCTGCGGTTCCCCGCACCGAAAGGCCCCCCCCCCCCACCTGTCTTTATACAAGACAAGGCCCGTTGGGGACAAGTCCGCGCAGCGATGGAATCCCTCAGGATTTCATTCACAAGCGCCACAAACACCGGCGTGGCCATTAAGGTCAAGGTCCCCTCCTCCAAGGACTTCAGGTCCTTAACCACCTTCCTCCGAAAGGAGAATATCTCCTTCCACACCTACGCCACGGAGGACGAAAAACGCCTGTGTCGTGGTCCGCGGCCTCCCTCTCCAGTTGGGAGAGGACGAGATCCTCGAGGATCTCAAAGCCCAAAATCTCCCGGTGTTGGAAGTACACCGCTTGTACAAGGGGCGCGACAGGACCCCATACAACCTTATTTTGGTTGTACTTACCCTCACCCCCGAGGGTAAAAAAATATTCGACGCTCACTCTATATGCGGGCTCTCCGGTCTTTCCTTCGAGACCCCAAACAAGCGTGGCGGTATTGGCCAATGTCATAATTGCCAATATTATGGCCGCCAACTGCTATGCGAAACCACGGTGCGTAAAGTGCCTGGGTGACCACGGCACCAGCAGCTGCACATGACCCAAGGGCGCCGAGGACCCCCCTGGCTGCGTCCTCTGCGGACAGCTGGGGCATCCCGCGAACTATCGTGGTTGCCCTAAAGTGCCGCGGAGCCCATCCAGGTGGGTCCCCGCCGGACCCCCTCCCCCCGCTAAGCGCCCTCCTACGCAGGCGCCTCTGGCCCCCCTCATGTCGGTGCAAGCACCCAAACCCGCGCCTTCTGCGCAACCCACTTCAGCCGCGGTGCTCTCACCCGCCAATTTCCCTTCGCTGCCCAAACCCACGCAGCAAGCTTGGAGGATCACTCCAGCCGCCCCTGTGCCGGCCCCCAAACCTGTCCCTAAACCGCAGCCCCCTAAGGCCACCTCCTCCCAAGCCCAGGCCAGTCCTGGTCTAACGGAGGATCTGGCCCTGGTCAGTAACTTCCTGGGGACCATAAATCTCCAGGAGATTAGAAACCTGGCCCAAGCCCTCAGGTCCACTGACGGCAACCCAATGGCCGGTCTGGACCTCATAATTAGGTACGAGTCCGTACTCAGCGCCCTTGGCCTCTTCAAGGCGTGTCCCTAAAAACTTCTAATAATTCTCTAAAATGGATAACACATCCAAGAGAATCAAACCCTCCTCCCTCTCCGTCGCGTTCTTCAACGCTGACGGCATCCGCTCCCAACGCACCCAGATCCATGAATTCCTCAGAAATCACCAAATAGATGTAATGCTAGTGCAAGAGACCTTCTTGAAGCCTAGTCACCGCGATCCCAAAATCGCCCAGTACAGCATCGTACGGAATGACAGGTTGGCCAGCAAAGGCGGAGGTACCCTCATCTACAACAAGAGGTCTCTGCACTGCATTGCCATTCCTACTCCTCCACTGACTAACATGGAGGCCTCGGTCTGCCGTATAGCCATGACAGGTCATCAACCTGTCACCCTGGCATCTGTTTATCTGCCCCCCGACAGAGAACTGCTCAGGACTGACCTCGAGTCACTCCTCGACTTAGGTAACAGTCATCCTGGCAGGAGATCTCAATTGCAAGCACCCCAGTTTCAATAGTCATACTTCCAACCGTAACGGAAATCGCCTTTACAGACTTATCGACCTACTGGACTTAGACGTCATAGCCCCCACGACGCCAACTCATTACCCTTCTATAGTTACCCACAGACCCGACGTCCTCGACATCGCCCTTTTCAAAAACATTACCCTACGTCTAAACTCTCTAGAAACCCTTGCCGAGTTAGACTCTGATCACCGCCCCATAATCATGAAATTAGGACGGCAGACCGATTCACCTCCCCATGACAAGACCATTATCGACTGGGCCAAGCTAAAAGAAGCCCTTAAGGCTTCTAGCTCTCCCCACCTCGATTCTATCCCCGACGACCTGACCAGTGCGGATGACACAAACACGGCGGTCTCTGGACTCGGCAGCCACCTTAAGGATTTAATCCAAAGCTCCTCCAGGCGGGTCCCAGCGGCGAATGATCGCCGATGGGAGCTGCCTGAGGGCATAAGGGAGCTGCTAAGAGCCAAGAACGCAGCCATCCGTACTTACGACTCCTTCCCCTGTATCGAGAATAGGCGTAGAATGCGAGCTTTACAGAGGGACGTAAAGAATCGCATCGCTGAATTCAGAAACAACAATTGGGAAGCCCTGTTGTCAGAGATCTCGCCATCACACACAGCCTACTGGCGGATGGCGAAGTCTATGAAAACAGACAATACTGCCTCTATGCCCCCACTGACAAGACCGAACGGTCCTCCCGCATTTGACGATGCAGAGAAGGCCGAATGCCTGGCTGATAGCCTAGAGGCCCAGTGCTCCCCTAGCCGCCAGCCGGTTGACGAGTCCCACGTCGACCTGGTGGACGGAGAGGTGAGTCATCGAGCCTCCATCCCTCCCTCAGACTCCCTTCTACCGGTTACGGTATCAGAAATCCAGGAGATTATTCAAAATCTTAAAATTAAGAAATCTCCTGGTATCGACGGAATACCCAACAGGGTGTTCAAAAGTCTTCCGATCCAATTGATCGCTCTCCTCGCGGCCATCTACAATGCCGCCATGCGGAATCATCTCTTTCCAGCCGCCTGGAAAGAAGCCGTCGTCATCGGCATCCCCAAACCGGGCAAACACCGCTCGGATCCCGCTAGCTACAGACCCATTAGCCTATTGAATACAATGGCTAAAATCTATGAAAGAGTCCTCCATACCCGCCTGCTGAGACACATTGACTCAAAAGGCCTTTTAATCAACGAACAGTTCGGCTTTAGAGCCAAACATTCCGCAGTCCAACAAGTGCACCGAATAACGGAGCTCATACTTTCAGGTCTCAATCAAAAGAGACCTCTCAGAACTCTAGCTGTCTTCTTCGACGTAGCGAGGGCCTTTGATAAGGTGTGGCACAACGGTTTAATTTATAAACTGCACCAACTGGAGGTGCCCGAAAGTCTCATTCTCATCATTAGAGACTACCTTACCAATCGCACCTTTCGCTACAGAGTTGAAGGCACGCTATCCAGCCCCCGCCCAATAAGAGCTGGAGTCCCCCAGGGCTCCGTTCTAGCACCCACGCTCTATTCACTCTATACTGACGACACCCCCCAGGAATAGAGCTCGCCCTCTTCGCGGACGACACCACCCTCTACGCTTCAGATAGGAACGTACGCATGCTCTCTCTACGCCTCCAGCGCGCAGTCACCGCCCTAGGCGAGTGGTTTGTGAAGTGGAGGATAGAGATAAACCCGGGGAAAAGTGCAGCCATGTGCTTCCCTTTTCCCATGGTTAGCTGTCGTACTCCTAAGCTCTCCCCTCTCCCGATAACCCTTCTCGGTCAAACGATTCCTCTCGTCAAAAAGACCAAATATCTCGGAGTCACTCTAGACCACAGAATGACCTTCCGAGATCATATCAAAACTGTCCGCAACCGAGCCGCCTTTGTGCTCGGTCGCCTCAACCCCTCATAAGCGGGAAAAGTAAAATGTCGCTTAGAAATAAGTTGGACATTATACAAATCTCTCGTCCGTCCCATCATGACCTATGCCAGCGTTGTGTTCGCACACGCGGCTCCCTCTAACATCAAGACCCTCCAAAGGCTCCAAAACAGATTCGCGCGCAAGGGCCGTGGCTTCACCATGGTACTTGCGTAACGTCGACCTCCACAAAGACTGAGCTTCCCTCCATCGTCAAATACATAAAAGACGCTACTATGACGCCATCCCCCATCATCCCAATCCTCTGATTGTCTCCTCCCTCACCTACACACCGGACAGGAGTGCCCCTCCCCGCTATCGTCGGCCGCGGCACATCCTGGACGATCCCGACGACCCGATCACCGCTGCCAATGCGGTTCTCACTCTGCACTCGAACACTGCACACAGACACCGTCCCCGCCGGCGGAGACGTGGACGTCCCCCCCGATACACCGTTAACACACACCGGCCCTCAGCCAACATGTTCACTAGGTATAGACACGTGCCTGGGCGCTTCTCGAAGACTAGCGATCCCGCGGTATCCCCCCAATGCAACGCTCTAAGCCGAGGTCCGTTCCTTCCGCCGGTTTAAAGGCCAATAGGGCCACAAGAATTTAGTCCTTCCGAAAAAAAAAAAAATCTCTGCCAGTTCGTCCTCATCACTTCAAGCAGTGACTTGATCCATCAGACTCCTCATTGTGGAGATACCTAACAAGTTCATACAAACAAGCTCGCTGCCGACTGCCGATTCCTCTCTGCGCCCCTGTGGTTCAATGTGAATTAGAGCAGCGTTTTTATTTCCGTATTTCACCCCTACACCCCCCCCCGTTGGAAGGCAACGTGCGGCCTGCAACATTGGCCTTGCGGTATAACATCGACCGTACGAGCACCACCTCTCTAGCCAACAGATACTTTTTATCCAGATCGATAACAAAGTTCCCACTGGACGCATGTACAATATCAGTTGTTATATAAAAACCACTATATGGATCTATGGCACAATTATACACAGTATATATCCTGGGTTAAGTTACATGACACATTTATTTTATCGCGAGTCGTTATAAGTTTTATTTTGTAAATCGTTTAGTCAAAGAGTACCTATATAATTTTTTTATATTCATAAAAAATGCTTACAAAACATTTAATAAACAATAATATTTAATGGACATTGTTGTCGGTAAGAACTTGTTAACTTATATTAAAATTGTCTAAATAAAAAACTTCATTGTTTATGATTCTGTTTAAGGTAAAACCGTAAAAAATATGTATACTTTTTAAATTTCACTAGTCGCAATTTTGGAAATAAAATAGTGTCACATATGAATTCTAAAATAACATAGCTAAAACGACTTCTTCTAATCTAGATAGCCTTTTCAGTTAATCAGCTTTTAAAGAAAAATATTTCATAAACTAATTATACAACTTAAAAGAGTTAATTAAATAATAGAGTTATAAAGATTTTAATAATTTAATTAATTATAATTGAAGTGTTAATCGTTTTTAAATATCACTAGTTTTTTGGAACAGAATTATATTTTGAATTAAATTTAATAAATTAATTGATTTCATTTAATATTTTTGTAGTTCAATAATATCTCCGGAGACATTAGTTTAAATTGTCTAGCTCGCATATGTCGATTATAAGTTTCTCAATACGTCCGCTAGATGCGCTGCTTGATTCTGTTAAAAGCACTTTACGCAAACACGATAAAAACTTTTTTATGGCAAGGACCATAATAACGTGTTTAAATAAAAAAACTTAACACTAGGACTCCTGAACGAATTAATGTAGGCACGGCTACGCACTAGAGTTATCTGATTTCCTTTAAACTCATTATTCAGCATCATACTGACGTACGCTACTTTTGACCCAAATACAGTATTCCAATTAGTAACCTCCTCCTTTTACTGATTGATGCCTTACCGTCGAATGAAGTCCAAGCGCCAGGCAGAACATACTCGTGAGTACTTAGATTCCTGAATTACTTATCAAATGCAATGCGCGACACATAAACAATTAACATATTGATGATAAGTACAGATGGCCAGTGATGTAAGGTGTTTAGTATATAATGTTAAGCGTGTCGCGGTCGAGGAAACACAACCATGTATACTCAGAAGTTGATAGTCGTGTGTGCGGTGGTCGCGCTCGCTGCCGGCGCGCGCGCCGCACCCGAACAGGGATCATCACATCGTGTCGTCAATTTTAGTCGTAAGTTTTTACATTTTTACTAGCTTTCATAATTATTAATCTCGTAAAGTCCTGTTAGGGCCAATACAAACATTTTTTTGTCAATATAACTGACAAAATGTAAAAAAACAAATTTTTGCTATGAAGTTCTTATAGAAATATTTACCTGTAAATTGATCATTCATATGAAGAAAATAGATATTTCAACTTTAGCCTAACTAACTTGTTATAATTGAGAACCACAGATCATTTTAATTGTATGTATGTACTTTAAGTAAGTTCATACCTCATAAAGTGCATGCCACAGAATAAATAATAGAATAGTATGAGTAGGTACTTACATATATACTGATATACAAAGAATTCATTACGTACTCTGTCTACTTTAAAAAATATCTGGGCGCTTAGAAATTTGCTTTTAAAAAAACAGTCGATGCACCAATGTAATTTTGTTCAAATAATTTAACAACATTGAGATGAGAATTTTGTGGTTTCTAATTCTTAACACGCTTTCTGGTCAACGATCTAAAATTAATGGACCCAGAAAAACCTGTTATTAAATAAATAATGTATCTCACACTCGATCCTGCTGCCATTGTTTTTGTTGTTGTTATTGTCGACTGCTGGCCTTTTCAGTACGGTATCTATGTAGATACCGTTACTACAAGTAGATACTGTTAAATAAATATCCACTTACTTATCTAATCCATTTATATCATTAAATTCCTAAAGCCACAAATCAATAAAGAATTGAATCACTACAATTATCAATTATTGTAATGAATATCTAATAATAAATAATTAAAAGAATAAAATAGGGTAGAATTAATTGGAATTGGAATTAGTTGTTTAATATTACGAATGTATCTACTTGCTTCGGGTTTTTATAACATGCATTTATGTAATAAATGCATTATTGTTACCAACAATTTCCGTGTGGATATTATTATTCGCTTACAAGAACTCATATAATTTTCCAGTCTGTAATGTCTACCATTTGTTTTGTAAGTATACCTGTTACACGTGATAATATAATACATATATGATAATATAATATATTTATGTCTAGTCTACTATAATAGAATTGTGACATAACACTTCATATAATAGTAATATCAATAACAATAACATAAGGGTGTGGTCACAGCGCGAGAAGACGTGATTCCGCTAATAACATTTCATTTTAATCTTACGGTCCCAATAAAATAGTCTTGTTACTCTCTAAAATTCTAAATTTTTTAAAACATAAATGACCATAACATAACAAGGCATCTATGTATTCTGTTTCAATGCAATACCTACTTACACACTATTCACCTGTAATACAGTACTGCTCTGAGTTGTGAATGAACCCTAATGACAATAATGACTGGTCAATTGCTATACAATTACCATTTCGGAAATCAGCCGCAATCGATTTTTAGTGAGTGTAAAATGACGCAAACGAACTGTGACACGGAACTGCGAGTGCCAGCGGCCAAGCGGCCAAGGAGGAAATTAAATAAACTATTGTATTCTTTTACTACGTTAATCTACCACTTTATAAACACCAATAATATCTATATAATTTACCTAGAATATGTTACATGGTTAACAAACGAACACGATAAACTTGAAAATTAGGCTAATTTCAAATTCGTATAGACTAGCAAGTTTATTTCGTGTAGCCCATGCATTTTATTATTTGAACTTTTATTTGAAGCGCTTATAGTACACTCGCTCCTGCGTGAAACTGCACGTGTGGGAGTTCTATCAATACGCACTATTTATGGATGTTTGCTGAGGCGCACTAACTTAAATCAGCCAATCACGAGAGAGCATTCTCATTAGCGTCGCGACACTGAAAATATGCTCACTCATTACTTATTTTGTACTTAACGTAACTACTATTGATTAGACATGTTTAAATAAAAAACATGTTATTAATTTAAATAATTTTAAACTTAATTAAAACATCTTAAATTCGCTATTAATATTTTATACCGCGAACCTGTTATTCTGTTATATTTGGATTATTTTTTAAATTTAATGTTACTATTTTATAATATCTCAAGAATCTAATAAAAAACTGAATCTGTATCAAATCAATTAAATTAAATTTATGAACTTTTAGTCGTATTGCAAAAAAAAGTGGAGCAACTTTCACGATTGTAGTGGGATGTTGTCTGAGTCGTGGTCGACTCGATACTGACAGTGTTGCCAACTCGGTGTCAGGTATACTGGCAGTCACACTTAAAAAAGTGCTAAATTGGTACAAACATTTCAAAATAGGACTAAATTGCTAAATAATTTGTGAAGGCGATTGTTTTTTATTAAAATTGGTTACCTATCGTATAGACTAATATTAAAAAACAGAATTCTAGATTTTTTTTATTAAAAATTTGAAATGCAAAGAAATTTAATTATGCCGTCTTCATTAGATAAATCTTCTTCTATGAGGGTGCTTGGAGTTCCGCTTCCGCTTTGTGCTGACGTGAATAGTTGGTGTACATTATGCGCATAATACATTATGCGCGGGCTTGCTTATTTTAAATTTATAATTTTCTTTGGTACAAATTTTATTCAGAATGTCTTTCAGAACGTCATATGTCTTGTTGAATTCTGAATGGCCTGTTCGGATGTATAAGAGAAAATTCAGGGTATCGATGTTCATTATAATTCTTAATTTGTTTTTAATTTTCCTCGGGTGATCGTTTTAGACTAGATTTCGGGCCAGGGGCTAAATCATTATATTCGGGGCTGAACAAGTGGAAAAGGGCTAGATCTAGCCTCGAAGGGGCTTAGTTGGCAATACCGGATACGGATGTCCGAACTAATCTACCCGCACCTCGCGCCTATCCCTCTTAGAAGAAATGCATGAACTATAAGTACCGTACATAGATATCACAAAAATTTAATAAATGTACTAATTTATTTTATAGAAGATAAAAAAGATATAGAAGTATAAAACACAGATAATAACAATATTCCAAAAGAGGGAACAGAAATAGTAGAATAGTCCTGGGGCTGCTTGGGGTTGGAACTGTAGAGCTCTTAGCGCTCTTGGCGTGGGTAGAATTAAAATCTTAAGAATTAGTAAAAATCGCTAGGTACTGTCGCTATCCATTAAATCGTTTAAACTGTCTGCTGTATTTTTATTGAAGATGAAGATTTGCGTATCAATAAAGTCTAGTATCACTGCCATCATTGCTGGTCTATTGTGAACGCCTCCTTACTTTATATTTCGCTGCCAATGCCTGTGGCTTGCCAGGTATCGCAGGATAATTTTAACAGAATAGTTTAAGTGCTGTAAAAAAGAGAAAAGGATGCCTTACTGCGGGCTGCCATCAAAAGAATTCACATATAAAACTACTTTAAGGGTTTTTAACATTACCACTTTTGTTCTTATATCAATGGTCAGACAGCGAGAATAACATAGGTAGAATGCTTACCTATACTTTTATTTTTTATCTTATTTTCCTTAAAACCTAGGACAAAACAAATAATACATACATGCTTTCGGCGTGAAAGAATATGCTTTGTTTATATATTTCGTATTCGAATGCGTCGTTATCTATATCTATATATATATATATAAATGGATGTTGGTATATTCGAGATTAATAGACTTCGACACCGTTTGACCGATCCCCATGAAAGTTGGCACATATATGTATTTTTTCATGGAGAAGGTTTTTATGCTATCGACTTTGTTGTAACTCGCCACTAGATGGCGCTGCAGCATATCAACTTCTATGGCAGGACATCTGCGGGATTTTGCTTGTATGGTTATAATAATTTTTATGTATGTCATATCTAATACATATGTCGAGGTCATACATACATTGACAATGGTCCATCATCAGACCTCAGAATAATCAGAATCAAAATAATTGAAAATAATGGTTTTCAATTAATAGGTTTTTTGTTGTATAGGAAACAAAATATATATTACATTATCTGAGAAAAGGAATCTGCCGGTTCTAGCTTCTAGATATTGAGAGTTCAGTAAAATTTAAATAACTTATTCTTTTAATGCTGTATCTTCTTAATACACAGATGTTAAAGCATGTTTCTATTTAAACATTATCTTGAAACATAGAAATTTTTAGTTACGAAATCTTAACAAAATATAAACAAATATTCTATAAATTTCCTTAAAAAAGTAATTGTGTACCGACAATAGGCTACTTTGTTTAGATAACGTCAAATTATTTTTTAACTGGTCAATTAACGTCTCATTACATTTGTTCGTAAAATTTTTGTTTATAATTTTAAATAAACCAACCTTTTGTTCGAGATACCAATCAAGAAATTCTCCCAAACGGTATTTTCGTCCATTAAGGTCATCGCAATAACTAATTGTTTAGTGTTTTTGTACTTGCTTTAATGTTTGCCTTATTACTTGCTGCTCGACTGCTTAGTCATTGATTATAATTACATGCAATTATCGCAACTACACTAAACGACAACAACTTTTCCCAGAACGTCCATATTTTTCCCGATAATTTCCATTCTATTTTTTTTTACAAATGGAGTTTAGCAGCCGGCGTATAAATGTTGATACATTCACATGTGAATACTAATATTTAAAAATGGAGTGGAAAAAACCATTGTTACAAATATATTCCCCACCACATTATGCATAATATAGAAAATAACTATAATAAAAAATAGAGTCACTGGGAGTAATCTTGCATAATATTATAGATGTTCAGCTCACATTTATAAAGTAATCAGTTCGAATCCATCCCGTACCACTCTGTCTCTACTTAAGTACAGATTTTACAGTTTCCATTAGCTCGGTGGTGGAAACCACGTGAGGACACCCGCATTCCCGAAAATTCAGGGTGGTTTATGTCACCATAAACCATTACAAATCATCACTGGTGATGATTAAGTAACCTACTGTTATATTGTAAAAAAGAAACAAGAGTTATATAATATGAGTATAGTTAATTAAGTACACGATGTAGTGCCTGTCCTAACTTAGTACATACCTATATAAAAATGAAAACATGTCTGTTTATTTGATGGACAATCGAGTTGAAATTTTGCGTGGAACTTCATGGGGGTCGCGATTATCATGACACATATTAAACTATAGTTCCCGTGGAACCTTAGTTTAATGTGGCGAAATCGCGGGCAAAAATTAGTCTCATCATATTTCTTTGTATACTTGGGCTTCTTCTCACCGACTCGCGATCCCGCGGTACCCTCCACCCGAGGTCCGTTCCTTCCGCCGGTCTACCGGCCGGAGCCCTAGGCTCGTTGCTGCACACACTCTTTGCTCCTGGTTGAGTGCCTTTTGCGCTCGCCCTAAACTATACATGTCCGGTGACTCTTGAATGGCCAGTAGGACCACAAGAATTTAACCATTCCGAAAAAAAACTTGTTAGGTACAAGTGATGTCTATTTTTATTACCAATGCTATTTTTGGATTGCAGGTACCCCTAATAGTAATGAAAATACGGTAGAAACCAATGGAGATGTGAAAAAATCTGTGATCGAGAGGTTTCCACATGCTGTACTATATGGTCTAACCTGCGGCGGTACCATCATCAGCCCCACTTGGATCCTCACCGCTGGCCACTGGTATGTGACCTTTTTAGTCATCTCAAAGTAGTCGTGCTAAGTGTTCTTAATTAACGTCGTTATATTGGTGAATACCGACCAGTTTGGTTTGGTCGGAGATTACCTGAAACATCAGCATTAGCGATATCCATTGGAGGAGGCGTCCTTCCCTCTAATGGATAGTCGAGTTCTCAAATGGAGACTACGTACCGGGAAAAGTAACGTGCGATTTCCTCAGCCAGCAGTAACTTCGTAAAAAGAGCGGATTATGGTGTGGTAGCGGGCCTTGAAAGAGAGGCCTATGCCCCAGGTCCCATACTAGTGAGATATAGACTGATGATTTGGTTATGGTATGGTACCTATTTGATTTTGCGTCGCATGATGGGACCTACATATAATCGATACGGGATGCACAGACAAACAAAAAATGTTATATAATATTATGTCCTAAAGTGTCACGTTATTACGATATATAATACCGAAATATTACGATTGAAAGATTGCTATATAATCGTGACCTTAGCAAATATTTCCTCGGTGCATAAACAAAATGTAAAAATCAGGTGCTTCTACTAATTAAAATGTTATCAAATAACTATTTTTGCTTACTTATAAACATGTTGGTAAAATTAAAACAAATATTTATAATTTTACAATTTACTCTTCTCTAATTTTTTATGGTGGAAAATTATACATACTTACATGAACAAACATGCGACCAGATACTTATTATTACAATAAGTATAGTTTATACTCCGATAAAATATCGTTTTCACATAACCGTAAATAGATAGTCAGCTGTCAGAACTCTTCCTATAATAAACAGACCATAGAAGAAATCGGTCTGCTAGACGAAATACCGAGAATTCTGGGATCTATATAAATAAATAGCATAATAATATGGCTTATTTCGCGTATTTTCGCGGTTTAAAAGAAATAACCACGAAGTTTGTTATGGCCACGAGTTCTGACAGCTGACATAATTCTTAACATAAATCTTTAACACGTGGTAAAAATCATTTTACAACTCGATCGGTCTGTAAGAATTTTTTTTCTATTTTATTGTGTTATTATGACTTAAGAAAGAAACGGTATTTATATAAAATGAATTAAATACAAAACTGGCAGCGCTCTTCCTACGATAACCGGACCATAGAAACTGCCCACAAGTTCTGCCCATTTATTCGTTTTATTGCCTCACTAACTACAACTTGCAAATTAAATAAATAAATGAATAAATAATCGGATTTTTACCCATCCAAATATTAATAGAGCCACTCAATTCAAGATATGTTATTCCTCGTTTCCATTTTTTACTGCTCAATCTGGTATTAAACACACAATTTGTTTTTCATACGGATCCAATCTGTAATATATTACTGCCCCTTTAAATCATAGTCTAAAAAAATATTTTTTTTTTCAAAAATGTAAAAAAAATAATGTGTCAAATCTGAGTCAACAAAGTGAAACGATTACAGTGCGATGAGAGCGAGAGAGAGAAAAAGAAGTTTGCGCGCAATGAATGACAAAAGTGATGCGAAGACGAACTGTTGTAGTCCAAAACAGATAGGCGTGTAATTTTTGTGATATTTATAATACTGTACGGTACTCTGTGGGGGCTGTCGTTAATCACAATTTAATGCTCAGTAACATCTATTTAGATCATAGGACTTAGTGATGATAGTATAGCGACCTTTACCTATTATTTTGCTAACGTGACACTTAAGGTGGCAGATAAATTATGAGTTTGTATCTAAATATTTGTTTTATTTTCAGGTATAAAAGTAAGCAAAAATAATTACTTAATAACAATTTAATTACTAGAAGCACGTAATTTGTACATTTTGTTTATACACTGACGTAAGATTCGCTATGGTCATACGACTATATAGCGATCTTTCATTCGTAATATTTCGGTAACGTACCACTTTAGGCCATATTATAGAAGTAACCATTTTTTGTTTATGCATATCGATATATGTCGGCGGCTCAGGATTATGCCAACCTCCCTAGTAAAATGTTCGAATCCTTTTATAATACCTACTCGTAAATAATGGCTGTGATAGTTATAGTGATTATCGTTAAAACCATAGACATACCTACAAAAGGTCCTACATCTGGAGTTAAAACAATATTAACCTCAATAACAAATTTTATTTAAATCATTTGTGGTCAATGTACCCCTGCGACTACTAACTCACCTCGTTGTACTCTGCGATAGTTAGAAAAGTGAAACAGCTGGGATATGCGTAAGTAGGTACCTACTGGATTTTAGACTAGTTCAAATCTTCATAAAATAATGAACTTTCGTAAGCTAGCCAAAGAGTATACTGTGGAATTATTTTCTGTAGCAGGTATTACTTTCTGTTTCTTTTTGCAACTTCTTTCTTCAACTGAGATCAGTTGCAATACTGCAATATTGTGCAGCCGTAAAGTGAATTTGACTCAGCGTAAAAACAAAGCAATTTTAGTTTCTTTGTCAGTACCTAAACGACAGTGAATCACTTGTGGAACTTAAGGAATGAACGTCAACGCTTAATAAGCGGGTTTTCCCTGTTTACAACATGTTTTAAATTATTAATACTCACAGCATTAGTATTATAGTGTTTATTATATTAATAAACTAGTAAGAAATACCGGAGTCGCACGATTATATTTTTTCAATTTCATTCGAAGTCGTTTGTAGATACAAAGGAGAGATTCCTTGAATAGTTTAATTACAGCAAACAAGTTTTTAATGTTGAGTAGGTAGGTACTTCACAGGAAAAGTAAGCAATAAAATGCACAATAACTACAGTAAGAGGACATTCTTTATACCTAATTTAACTTGTCAAATAAATTAATATAGAACTCAATTTAGTGATCGCGGGAGTTTTGTAACGTAGGTAGTAAAGAATTTTATCATAGATTCAAAAAGGCCTTTTTTACTTTTTTTTCTATACTAGCGACCCGCCCTCACTTCGCTTCGGTTTATAAATTTAAAACAATCGGAATAAGATATTTTCCTGCGGTAAAATGGCGCCTGTATTTTAAGTTAGACCTCTAGCAATACATCGGTGAAAACTGCATTCAATTCCATGCAGTAGTTTTTGCGCGATGCGTGTACAAACATACAGACAGACAAAATTTCTAAAAACTGGTTGTTTTTTTCAATATCTATAATGTACAGACATCGGCCTGTTACAATTTTATTATATGTATAGATAATAGAATAAGTTATTTGATTTAATATATTTAGAATATGAGTCAATCAATATGAATAAGCACATAAACAAGGAAAAAATATTCTTGAATACATGAGTATATTGCGTATAAAACTAAATTGTGATCGTTGCTCTAATTAAGGATTATGAACATGTGCCTCATATAACGTAAATTATGAAGCCGCAGGTCATGAAGAACTCTCGGATAACTTGTTAAAACCTATTTCAGTATGAAATGTCCAGACATCCAGAATCGAAGTTATAGAAAGCTGTAACATCAGTTATAAAAGGTATCAGTGGATACACGTGGAATAATTTTCCAAACAAAATTATAATTTATATTATAATAAATTATAATACCTACGAGTATATACTGTACTTAATGATATTGTATAGGACTGGTATCAGTTCACCGTGACCTGTCCACGAAACACTGATAAACTTTTGATAAAAATACTGTTAATCCTTCAGACGACATGAGCAAGATTATTTTTAGAACATATTACGTAAGTAGACCATTAGTGTTGTCGCATTGTAACCCATTTACTTAAAATTGATTTGGGTAGGTACATATTGATTTCGTCGACCGTAACTAGAAAATTAACAATGGACATACAATACATTACATCAATTGGAACAGGCAGCAACAGGTCAGCCTGTAGTTATCCATAACCGCCTTAAAATACTAGTAATAAGGGCTAGAATCGAATGGTTTTGAGTACATTACATTAGCGAATTGTCAACTGTTAGTTATTCAATGAGTTCATGACGAATTGATATACTTTCTGATTGGAATCACATTATCTATTGCAACTTACTATACTAGGTATCCTTGTTGAATACTTACCTATTTTTAATAGTTTACGTTATTATTTCCAATTTCAGTGAAATAAAATTTAAAAAAAAACATTGGATCTTTGCGGAAGCTAAAGAAAAACCTTGAGTTAATGATACCCACTAAGCGTTTACTCTGTCCCCATAAATAATTCAAAATGCACCTATTACTGATACGTGTTCTCAAATATGTAATGAGAAATCTAAATTTTATAGCAATAAAATCACTGTACCTACAGGATCAAAGAAAAGGAGTTTTGATATCATAGTTATAATTATTCTTTAGTTAGTGACGATCATAATAATTGTTTCAGCACACTGTTCTCCGCGAGTAGAAGCGTGCTCGCAGGCACCGACAACTCCGAGGATGGAAGCGGAGTGTCGGTGGGCGTCAAGCGAATGATCATTCATCCCCTGTTCTCTGTCGGCCCGTACTGGCTTGACGCATACCGGTTTGACATCAAACAAGTAAGTAAACAACATAACACTTGACACGACAGTCAGTCGGACTCCTTGGTCCCTCTGAATATGATTCAATTCCTTCTATAACTGCGACCAATAGACTCGAATCTCGAAACCCAGGCAACAAGATTTTTGTAGGAGGTTGACATTGCTTTTAATATCAGAATATAATTAAAATATAGTCTATAATTAATAGAACGAGTTCTGTTGACCCGTAGCGGTTCATCGCAAGATGCGACCATTAGAATTTAACCATTTTTGTCTCAACAAACATAAGCGTCTCATCTATTACAGATTCTCGAACGGGGTGTTAGAGAACAAAATTAAAAGACCTGCACCGACGTTGTGGAAAAAGACGGTCTTTTAATTTTTTCCCCTACAACCCTATTCAAGAGCCTAGGTCAAAAAAGCTGCGAATAGGATTTTACATGGTCGGCGGCGTACCCGCATACCTCCCTGGTGTTGCAGGTGTACATGGCCAGCGGTAACACTTACCATCACGTGAGATCGCTACTTCCCTATATAAAAAGTCTCAATACTGGGTCAAAAACAGGCCCCTTATTTGAATTCATTTTTTATTTTTATTTATAAAATCTATTTCAACTATTCCAGGTGGCCGCCCGATGGGACTTCCTGTTGGTTGAACTAACGCAGCCCTTGAAACTGGACAACATTAAACTCGCTGCTGTACAGCTAGGTGATCAGCTGGACGTGGGGGAGGGGCTCGACGTGGCGTACGCTGGATATGGTACCGACCATCATGGGGTGAGTATTTTCTGTTTACTTAAGTACTTCATACCGACCAAGCACATCGACTGCTTTCTTCCATTTGCTGGTTAATTTTTCATGATCGGGTTTTGAGACCCCTGTGTAGTTCATTATCATTAAGTTCAGTGTACTTCCTTCAAATGCCACTATTCAATATTCTATTGAACTATTCTATACGACAAATACCTATTTAAAAATACATTTAATTCTTGATTTTATGCCGGCTGTACACACTCGGCGAGGCACCCCGAGACAGGACGAGAGCGAGTATGTACATGGTGCTCTCATCTCGTTTCCCCTCGCCACTTCTCGGTCGCGTGTCGGTTTTTTGCGCCCGAGTCAAAGGGAATACAGTTCAACTGATACGAGTGTGTTGATGGTGTGCTCTCGCCGAGAGTGCTCTCACCCGAGACTCGGTCGCGCTGTGTGTACAGCCGGCATTAGAAAAAAACGTAATATCTTTTACAGCCTTGTAATTCAATAACACGTTGTCTGCCACTCGTAGATTTGTGCCCGCATGGATGTGTAATATCGACCTTGTATGATGTGTAAATTGCCATTACCTACAGATAGCATTTAATTAAATATTGCAATGATACATGCACAGGGCACGATGCGCCACCAAATGCACGCGATGGAGCTGTCGACGGTGGCGGACGCGACATGCGCAAGCAAATTAGAGCAGTACAACGCGCAGGACATGGTCTGCACGAAGGGGCGCCCGCCCAGATTCGACTCCGCATGCAATGTAAGTTGATTCTCCTCTTTAACACTTGAGAAAAATATATAATAATAAATAATAAAGCATACCCATTAACTAGGTAAAGAACCTGTACCTAGTTAATGGGTTAACTAAGTACAGAACCTCCCTGTGTTTAAACACATACTTTCAATACTTGGGTCCAATCAATCAATATCAGCCTATAGTGCCATTACAAAACACGGACAATCCCTAATAAACACCTAAATTTTGGGGCCAAAATCCACCACGCAGGCCCCGTGCGGATTGATGAATACGTGTGCCACAGTTTTCTTTTTATTTCTCGAGCATGCAGATTACGAAGTTTTTTTTCACCTTCGAGCTACTGATATTTTTTTCAAAATATCAGTATGTGCTGTTGTATCAGTAAACGCATGCATTTTTCAGGGTGACAGTGGAAGCGGCCTGGTCGCTAACGGGAAGCTTATCGGAGTCGCTTCCTGGGTGGAGAATGATGCTCACGAGTGTCGCAACGGGAATCTGGTCATCTTCTCCAAAGTCGCTAGTGTCAGGGACTGGATCAGAAATGTCACCGGAGTCTAATAGAACTTTTCTTAGACTGGTTTAATTGTTAAATAAAGAAGTGCCTCAGACGATTATTTAGGTAGTCTAACTAGTCTAATTCCGAAGTTGTGTAAAGTTTCTAAAGTCACCAATATCCCTTTTACTTAATAAATGGTTTTGAAAAAACTCGTGCATGGAGGAAATTAATAAAAGGATATTGTAAAATTCCGAATAAACTTAAACCAATATAAATTTCTTTGAAAATCCTGTTACTTGTTTAATCCGAGTCATCTTTTTCAATTCATTACAATGGTTAGTTGCAGTCGCTGTAACATAAGTAGCTGTAACAATCTACATGCAATCTACGTAAAGTTTAATTTGACCTTTTTAACTGACTGCACTAATAGCGTGTTTGAGTGCCGAATTAGAAGTCCCGAAATTAGACTAGTAACGAATTTGACGACCATTTTTTAATCATTTTCTTACCACTAGTATACCATTAGCTGATGAATAGTGTAGAAACTTCCGAAGGCTGAAGTACATTGTCCAAAATGAAAATAGTAATTAATGTTAGACATTTCAGTAAGAGTAAATAAATGTTCACTTTATTACTTTCTATTACTATAGAAAGTAATAAAATGCAATCACTCCCTTTAGGCTTCGAATCCAGTTCATCAAGCTATGACTCCATTGGTAGGCAAATGGCTCTCCCTTTACGTTTAGGAATGGTTTATTACTCTCTTAGTGAAATGGTAACGCATATACTAGTACGAGTGATATGCTTACTTACGGGCGGGAACACAATTACACTTATTGTTAGTGTGTTGTCACATTCTATATCTATCATGTATTTATATATCTATTTATAATAAGGAAGTGTGATCAGGATCACATTACTCTCTTGTAACACTAGTCAAGTCAATGAAGGTTTTTACTTCTTAATCCTCAAGAACAGAGCCCATTTTGATGAAGTTTTTTTTTAAATGTTTGTTCTTACCAATTACAAAATCAGAAATATTGTAGCGGGCGATTAGTTATTAATAATGTTCTTAAAGATTAAGAAGTTTTATTGAGGATTTTTAATCTTCATTGATGCGACGATACCGCATCACACGAAAGCAATGTAATTATGTCCATACAAAATGTATAAACTGGATGTTGCCAAAATATCGAATACTCCACTCCACACGCCAATAATTCCGTCATTAGTTAAGATGTATGAATGTACAAGTCATACATTGCACCTTCACATGCGAAGTGCACATCGGCTGAACAGTAACATTGAAACGAAGTAGATAAATTTCATATTTCCCAGAAGTCACTTATAATAATATGTTGCTAAAAGTTTTGGAAACTGCTTCAATTTTCAATACCAAACCATTTTCAATTTAGTAGATTAGACTGTTGTTTTTCAGTTTTACTCGTATAAAACAGATATTTCAACGTTTCTGTCAAAAAAGTTCTGGAATTCTTGATTTTCATTTACCGGTTTAATCACCATTGCCTTGCGGGTCGGCGCGCATTAAACGCCGGCAACGTGATGCTAAAAACCGCAGTCTCTACTAAGAAAAACCGGTTAATTGAGATTTGAGAACCATTAATTATCCTAACGGTAATTAGCAAAATATTTACCTTTATTATTAATACGGTTCTAATTAAGTCTTACCGGGCAGTAGGGTGTGCGAAATTATATTACTTCGTTTGAGTTACTGTAGCTATGTACCTATACTGTGTATAAACGCGTTCAAGGTGCAGGTCATTGTTCTCATTGTTGATTAGTCAATTCCAAAGGTAGAAACTATGTAATAAATTATAAGCAATCATTATTGAACGAAAAGTTTGTATTTTAAATATTCCGCATGGACCAGAGGTTGGTCGATATTCCTCTTTACATCACATATGTCTCTTTAGATAGATCTAAATATGTATAAAATCTGTCTGCACAAGTGTTGCGGTTGTGATAATTTTGTGTGAAGTTATAGATTTTTTTGTACGTTAAAATTAGGACCTTTTACAAAAACAATAATAAAAGAAATACTAAAACAAAACACCTGTTTTTTTTATTATTTTGGGTAACTAGACTTAGAGAATAAGAAAACAATATATGTTCTTGAAAATTTAATGACTTTAATAGAAGAATAACTAAATTAAAACAGCAAGATAGAAGAAAAATCATTAATTTTTAACATCTCCACCCGATTGTGTTCAAGCTAAAGACAAAAATTAATCAATGACCTAACAATATATACAACAAAAGTCATTAAATAATTAAGTCCAACCAATCTGTTAGTGTGCCGTGGACAGGCAACAGTAATACAATCGCATTATTGTTACGACTTCACCACTAAAACGAACAAGTTACATAATAGAACATATAATTTTGAATATTGTGATTAAAAAAAGAAAAAAAGCTAAATAATTCTTTCCTACTTATATAAAGTGTAGTATAGTGTGGACTACTTACAATAATATGTATAATCTAACCGTAAGTTTACTTAAAATTTTCACACAAAGAGCGGAGCGGGGGGTGACCACCATCTCGCTAAAGCCTTTGTCACACAACGCGCTACTCAAAACAAAACAATCACTAAGTCAGGTTACCAATCAGTTACTAGTCACAGCACATGTTTGTATCCCACCGGGGACCCGCACGGTGCTATCGGACAATCATCGGTCGATAACGCATTAGTGACTAGATAACAACAATATCGGTCAAAATGGCGGAGCACATATTAAATTCAAAACTCATCACTTGAATCTGTAAAGCCAAAATTAATCGAATGACTAAAATTACAGAGGATTGGATTAGCAACGTGTGCAAAATTTTGTCAGAACTAGTTCGTGAATTATAGATAATGATATTAGTTTGGTTTCAGTAGGGTTGCGTGATAAAGGTGTAAGAGGTCGGAGCTACACAAGTGTCACCAATAGCTCCAAATGTAAGGGGCGCTTGAAAGCGTTCACACGGCGCGCGGTATCGTGGTGCGGTGGCGCGATTAAAGTTATTTTTTGAAATGGCCTCGTGCTTTTGAATAGGCCGCATGTGTCCGCCGCCCAACACTGTCCACGTAAACGCGGAGTGGAGCCCCACCCGTTGAGCTTCAGCTAACGATTGTTATTGTTCGATTACACCAAGCACGAGATGCTCTCCGTTTGAATCATAACAATGTAGCTTTTTTGGAATTTTATTTTTTACAATATATATTTTCTTTCTATAATTAATTATATCTAATATTTACAATGAAGATGTGGACAGTACTCCCAAACTATTTCACCGTTTCGAAATTAATCCTCAAAACTCCTACCCGAAAAACGTATCTACAACTTTTAATAAAAATTTAAAAGTAAAACTCGCTACAAATAAATCTAAATTTAGTACGGATCGAGTCTGCATCTCCGATTTCATGCGACAAGTGTCGTCGGTATACGCGCGTTGCGAGTCGCAAAATGTATTGGGCATATTACATTTCACGTTATTCAGGAATCCTAACTCATTTAGTGACTAAATTGCGGACGGTGTAATAGCAGCAGTTAGGACGGTTACATTCCCAATTAGGAAGTCAGGACGGTCCCGTCCTTTAAAACTGTTATTACACAATCGTGTATTTAGTCACCAAGTGAATTAGGATTCCTGAATAACGTGACGTGTAATAAGCCCTTAAGTTCCGAACAGAGCGGTAACGCGGCGGTGCCGGCCGCGGTGCGCGGTGGCTGTTGTGACACGCCACTGTCATCAGTCAAATATAAAACACAAATGAGACACAAGCTCGATCTATTGTTTATTTAGAACAAATAAAAGAACGCAATGTATGTATAGGTGTGCGAGGTTATATCTTGTGTATCTTCTGGGAGACGACGACGGGGTTGTTGCGGCGGATCTCCTGCGCGCCGAGCTCCCGGTAGTCGAACGAGCAGTCGTGCTTGTCGCTGTACCGGTGCACCGCGCAGAACAGACCGCCGCACCGACACTCGAATCCTGCCGCGCCAACAAACATTAATACACACCACACTCGCATTACATTAGAATTCTACAAAAATAGTGTGAAATATTTTAATATGTTAATCCTTTTGATTAAACTATTGTATCCAACTCAAAATTAACATGAATTTCGTGACTTTTTTTGTTACATTAAGAATCAATAATTGGTGATTTGATTAGTAATTACTTCGATTCGATGGTCAGTGAGCCAGTGAGTGATTACTTCTGGATTTGATAATTTCCTAATGTGTGTAATAAGAACAGTGACGGTTATAGAGTGAGAAAATCGCCTGGTCACGTTACACTCCTTATACCTACCTCAATTTCCCAATCTGTTTCTAAAACCCACTCCAGTCTCTAAAGGTAGGCTACGTATCCAAGGACATGCCAACGGTGGTCTGATTGATATTGGCATGTATCGCCTATGCCCATGGTACCGCCAGGTGAGCTGTCTGCCGCTTAACCAGTTATTTTTCAATTATTTTTATTTATTATATTTCTTTATATAAACTTTTCAATTTTATTATATGGAACCAGTTATTTCTATATAAAGCAAATATAAAGTTGATATTGACGATTTAGTGAAATCTTAAAAGAATAACAGTTCTTTTAACTTCTTTATCTTTAAAATCAGGTGATAGAAGCACGTTTCTTTATACACAGAATCTTAAAACAACAAAAAGTTCCTGGCATTCCTGGCAGGGACATGTAATGGATTTAATTAGTCGAAATTAGTCGCAAACTAGCAGAATTAGTAATTAGTTGAAGGGATAGATGGAATAACGCATTTGCGTTGTTAACCCACATAGATTAGATGGGCTATCAAAACAAATAGGATACATATCGCTGCTAATTAAAATAATTAAATACCATTTACAAGTATCCAAACAATTTGAAAGTCACTGATATTAATCCGTGTACCATTCTAAGATCATGCCCATACACCATAGAAAATAATCCCGAGATTATCTTGAGACAACCCCAAAGCAATCCCCAAAAGTATTCTCAAATAATGAGGTGGACTGTACAGTTCCTCTCCTTGTGAGAAATTGTCGTTATGCGAAAGATCCACTTAAAGACGTGCACAAGGTCCTCTGGATTCTGTGTCAGTCTGATGGTCTGACACAGGCCAGAGTAGGGGCGCTACCAACTGGATTTATCAGGCGTCAATCATTGAGTACATGAAATAAAAATAAAACTATATCTTCAAAAATAACTAATACAAAGGATTTCAAAATAGAATCGCAATATAGAACAATTCTTTTAAAGTGCCATTACAGCCACACATGAAGGATACTGATAGCATTAGCTTGCCACAAATCTCTACCGCAAATTTTGTCAAGCTTATTTATATTAAACCAATTCTTTTTCTTTACCAACGATGCAACTATTTGGTTAATTGGTTGATCGGATAGTAAATCATTTTATTTCAAAAATAATTCCCAGCGACAGAGTCTTTTTATTTTAATAGAGGTTTCTATTATTATCTAGTTGTTGAATAAGCCATAAAACATCAATTTCAGGAGCAGTCCAGAAACTTATTATCTTAATCTATTAGCTAGACTTCTATTGGCTCGTTAGTTGTCTGAAATATCAATTTCGGCAACATTCATGTACCCTATTGACTATTCCATCAAGTAACGTTATATTTGTTAGTATTGCCGCGGCCATTCATAAACACGCGGCCTTTGACAACCACAAAGACTGGGCTTACTGGTTGGATTTGCAGCACTTTTTAGCGTTTCCTTTCTTCACAAAATTATAAATACAGGGTTAAAAAAAAAGAAACCTATTAACACTGATTTTTTAACATTAATGCAATGCAATCAGCCTTTTCAGTAACCACTGCGGGACACCCCTCATGCACATGACAATGTGCATGAGGGGTGAATGGCCTTAAAACGCCACGCTAGACAAACTGGTTGTCGAGTCCACTGTTTTAGAGGTGGTGTAGTTTCTCGGCGCTTGTTGTAGCGGCTGTGCTATCCCTTAGTCGCCTTTTACGACAGCTACGCGACGAGGTGGGGTGGTGCTATTCTACAGCTGGGCGACACCACACACACTATCATTAATACTAACAATTTTTCTTCTAAGACTTTTCTGAACCTGATATGTTCTCCATTTAAAAAACATAACCTTACTATAATGGCAACGCCGCATACAAAGCTGTTAATGGCACCGCCACTCTTAGATACCAAGATAGTTCATAAATGCAGTTGCTAGGTAGTGATTGTATTATAGACAAGTACGCTAGTACCACTCCTACTTATACGCGTATACTCCATTCCAAATTTCTTTGTCAAATCTGTAAACGAGACTTCATTTTCGGTGCTGATTATATTGCTCATTTTCGTATAAAGTTTTCAATATGATATCATTATATTCATATTGATGACATTCAAAGGTGTGAATGGTCTGATGTAAATAATAAATATTGAAATTATTTATAATGGAAAAAATTACATAATCAATTAATGAGATCCTTTAGTCGTAAATTTGCCAAATTAATTTAGTGAGGAGTGTACAATTGTACATGTATGCAGTGAAGTGGCCGTAGGTGGCTTCCCCAGTTAACCTTGTTGGAATGTGTCATGTCGCGTGCAGCAATGTGTCGTGATATGGGGAGTAATAGTAACTACTAATTATCCAGTCAGAACAGAGAAAAGCCTATGTACTATATTCTAGCCTGACATAGAAGGCGCTAGTATAACTAATAGACAAAATCACCATGCAGTATGTAAAAGACCGCTTCCGAATCCTGAAGTAGCAGACTTAGTTAATGGTTTTTCCATGGGCAGACTTTTTCCTACTTTGTATACAGTTGACCAGTTGCGAATAAAACGCCAATAAGATTTGAAGAAAGGTATTTTACACGAGTTTTATAATGACAATGGTGTTTAGAATCATGTACAGAATCATTATTATAACAAAGCCGCTACCGCAATCCCTGATACGCCCTCTAAAAGATTGTGACTCGCCAGCCCGTTTGGGCAGGGTGCCGTTTAAGTTCATACTTAAAACGGCATGCTTATGCATGAGGAGGTCAATCTCAAGCAGTGGATGACAAAAAGTTTTACGTATTGTCATTATTTATTGATAGTCTAACCTCTGCCCTTTAGGTGTACTTCAACATCACAGATTCCATGAAAAAAAAAATTGAAACTCGTTTTACCTGTGAGTCCAACCTTCTTGCGGCAGACAGCACACCTATTCTTCTTCTTCTTGTCCTTGCATGGGTCCTTGTCGTCTGCGTCCGTGTCCGACGCGCCCGTACTAGCTCCTGACGTGCCAGCTCCATTCTCCTCTTCTAATTTCTGCAAACAACACATCAAAAACATATAAGCAGAGAATTATTTATTTATTTATTGCACATTTATTGAATATTTTCATTTATTGAATATTTTTTCTTTTTTGTCATGTTTTTAAGTTTTATTTGTACAACCTCTTTGTTAGGGTTTCTTTTGTACTGTTTTGTTTTCTGTGCCATTAAGTATCTCTTACTCTCTTTATTGTAATGTACCTATGTAATTTTTTAAATTCTGCTATGTAATTTTTAACTGGTTCCTCGCGATACAGGCGAACCCTAGTGCGGGGACCCCTGGCAATAGTTACAAATTGTGAAATTGTGAATAAATAAATAAGTAATTTGTACAAATGCCAAAGTGGACTTAATGCCATATGGCATTTTCTTCCAGTCAACCACCAGATCACACAGAAGTAAGAACGCGAGTGCAATTTAATTATTTTAATATATATGTGTATATAGTTCAAATATACACAAATAACATATACATATTTGCATGCATAATGTTATAATAATGCTAAATACAGAAGATTCTGGTCATGTGGTTTCGGCTGCCTTTAAAATAGCCCCACCTCATTTCTGCCCGTGGGTGTCGAAAAAGGCGACTAAGGAATACAAAGTCGCTACCACAAGCCCTGAGGAATTCATTACCTCTAATAGAGTGGACTCGCCAACCAGCATGTTAACATGGCGTTTTAAACCATGCATCCCTCGTGCACAAGACAATGTACATGGGGAGGTCCATGTCCAGCAGTGGGCGATAAAAGGGCTGGTTACGGTTTACAGAAAATTCACTCCCTCGTAAAAATTATAAACATCTACAAAAGTATGAATCGTCGTTCATAACATACCAAGTCGCAGTTCGGCCACAATAAAATGAATCACGACAGCAGAGTGGTCATGTTTCATGATGGTCATGATTAATATCGATTCCCTAAAATTAAGGATAAACTCAGAGGAATACGTTTTATGAACGCAGAAGAGGCAGTAAAGGCCTTCCAAACGGCTGTTGAAGAGGTGCCTATAGAAGGGTGGGCTGAATACACAATGGTTTCATGGCATGAAAAAGTGTATAGATTACGGAGAGTACTTCGAAAAGCAATAAATTCCATCTTGATTTCTGATTTCATTTTAGAGATTCTAAAATTTCAGTTTTGACGTCGAAACGGTTAAAAATTAGTTTTTAAAAACACATGCATTATAACATGTCGATAGGTAGATACTATGGTGAATACGCGTGGCCGAGATGTGCTGTGCGTCAGGTCAGTCACTCCGAGATATCGGCAACCGATTTCATTGATTAAAATCCAGCCAGATCAATTTTGTAGGCATACTTCCGTACATAAATTGTAGAGTGAACATTGCACAATGTACCTGTCCCGCTTGTAAGTAACAAAGACAACACCTGCTACGCGTTTAATGTAAGCCTATCAAACCGAACATTTTCGAAATAAATAGTTTGGAAAATATTTGAAAATTTGTAAGAATGTCTTATACTGTTCTGATACAGAACCAAATGATCCCATGCGATGCTTTTGATCTCCTACAATGAAATCAAAGTAAAATTGCTTTCTATTTTTTTCTAAGATAATTGTCACACAGATAATTAGTGATTCATTTATGAAAATATAAACAACTTTATATTGTCATTTTACAGTGTAGGGCATGCGAGGTGTCACTTTGTAAATAAGTTTAGTATTAAATAAGGTTATTGTACGTAGGAATCGGCCTGAATAGTTTTAGAGACTACATTTCAGCTAAAACATTGTTATTAGAAAAAAAAGAATCCAATGTCAGTTTTGGATTTTGGAAATACCAAGGACTCTATACCGGCAATAAGGTATGTCTTAACTGATAACATCATGTTTCAATATGCATCATATTAAACAAATAATTTCTCGAAATACATTAAAAATGTTACAAACCCTTTTGAGGGTCTTTTTGCTACTGCTTGCTTCATCAGAATGTTCATTTTCACCAATTTTCGGTGAGTTTCTAGCATTTGTGTCCTTGATCAATGCAGTAGTCGCTTCATCGTGCACTATATTTCTGTTTTCTTGAATGTCCACAATCTTCTTTGCTTTGCTGTCCCTAGGGTCATTTTCATTAATTGTTTCTAACGTGGAAGGTTGATCATTTCTTTCCGCCTTTTGGCCGGGCTCATATCCTGACTTCTCTTTCGTTCCATCTGGTACCAGCGGTGAGTTGTCGTTAATTTCGAGGGACACTGGTTTGTTTTCAAAGTTTTTCGACCGTGACACACCGATCTGCAGTGTCGAGTTCTGACTGTTGTTACTTGACTTACTGTTGCGTCGAAGTGCTTTCTTCAGTATTCTCTTCCCTTTCGATTCCTTTTTGTTGGGATCACTGTCCATTATGAAAACTGTGTGCAGATTTCAGGTTGGACATCTTGACTGCAAAGGAAACTCATCCTTATCAAACGAATCTATCTAGATTACTACTTGTGTTTATCTGAATTAAGTATACATTACGTCGGAATTTTTCAACAAATAAAAATTTTGTCACTTTACCATATCATGTTCTTTTTTCTCAAGTCACTGTGACTTGAGAAGTGAATACATGAAAATAAATGTTACATTTTAAATATTTGATTACTTCAAATAACGTAAATATTTGTTTATAAAAAAAAATATGTAAACAGTTATTTTTTTGTGCTTTAAAGACAGAAATGTCTAAATGACGTGAAATTCTTATTTTAAAAAAGTTAATGGCTGTCTGTGTGAAGTTTTTATATGATTTACAAGTGCTTCGCTTGCATAGACAATTATTTTCCACAATATATCATTTGCGTTTACCACAGAGATCTAATATCACAGAGGTAGAGCTACAATAAAAAGCAAAATATTTATTCAAAAAAAGCTCCCTAACTTAATGTGAGTGAATGATATAGCTAAGTAATATTTTCTACTTTTTACGATCATGTAACAGGTGTAATGTCAGTGGAGCTCTTGTTAATGTTACTAAATTAAATAGTGCTTCATACATAACAGTTAATAATGATGTATCGTTGTGTCAACTTTATTTTGTCGCATTGTAATGGCATATATGTTTCATATAAATATGATGTAAACATTGACATTTATACTTGTATTGCTACAAAAATCTGTCTTGAAGCCATGTAAAATGTTTACAAGATTTAGACAAGATTTAGATATAATTAGGTATAATAAATTCTTCATACTAGTTTGGGAACAGAAAGTATGAGATTTGTAAGAAGCATTCGATTTATTAAAATTGCCACTCTTATGGCAGCCAAGACGGTGACGACCAAAAGGTGATATTGTGCACAGTGAAACCGTGCTGTTCAGTCTGAAATTATTGAGCCTGGTTATGATTTATTAACAAGAAATTTGATTGTTTTGGAATTCTGTTTAAATAGAAACTTGCTTCAACATCTCATTTTTGTATCGTTTAAAATAAAATCTTGAAACAGTTGAATTTTGAGTTAAAAATCATTCGTGCTGACGCGTCAACACGAAATGGTTAATATTTGTTCGGATAACGTCACAAATTAGTTTCTTATCTCTGGGCCTAAACGAGTCGAATAAACAAACCGGTCATGCTTTTAAGTAGTTTTAAGTCTGCAAAGAAAATAGTTCTTAAATAATTGTCTTGAATTATAATTCGAACTATGTAGATTTTACGTGCATTATTTTTTTAACACAATTGTAATTCGGGACTATTATAATTGTAAGTAATAAATAATAAAATGTACTTATTAAAGGCATAAAAAACCGATATAGAATAAACTGCAATACTCAACTAAGGTTTAAAACAAAAAAAGTCAATTGTAAATCTTTAATTAACAAAATAATTGAGTTTTATCGATGGCAGGTAGAATTATTTGAGAAAATACAAAATTTTAAATATCTCAGAAGCTATCAACTTTTGACCAAGGGCAGCGCCGGCTCTAGCTCATGTAGCGCCCGGGTGCAGGGCGCCCTCTAGTAGGCGTTTTGAACTCTTTGGAGGTGTCGCGAGCGGCGCTCGGCGCCCCCTAAGACCCTGCGCCCGTGTGCACCGCACCCCCTGCACCATAGGTAAAGCCGGCACTGAATTCAGCGCTCGACAGGCGCCCCCGGGCGCGGGGCGCCAGGGGTGCACCGCACCCCTTGCACCCCCTGGTAAAGACGGCCCTGACCAGGGGTATGTGTAAAATAATCGTTACACTCCGTACTACCGCCCCCTGAAAGAAACTGTTCTATTTACTAGTAACCTGTATATATATACTACTAAAATAATAGGCGCGTTCAAGGATTAGCGTCTTAACACCAACTTATACACACAAGTTGATAAAAACACCAACACATACTCACAAGTTGATTTTATCAATACCACTTGTATGTCATGGACTGGTAAAACGATGATGTAACGGCGACGAAACGCATGACTTACGTGTGTAGCGCGCGTGTACCTATAAATTCCAATAACAAATGTGGCCAATAATGTCCAAATGTCAAAGATATTTAATTTTGAAGTTACAAAACGTTCAATATGAATGGAAGCTATACAAAAAGTGTTAGTCTTTATATAAAAATAGAATAGATACTATGGCAACACCATCAAAAACTTGACGGTTCAGTCCGCTCTGTCTCCTCAACGTGCTTGCCTTTAATTTATAGGTTATGTGCCCAGCGTCCTTAGTTTATTTTAATAAAGTAGTTTTTTTCTCAATGCTAGTGGTGAAACATAGTTAGCGACGTGTTATTCAGTGAATAGAACCAAAAGGTCGAAAGAATGGCAAACTATCTAGTAAATGTTCCCAAGCTAAAAGGCCGTGAAAACTACAACGAATGGATCTTCGCCGCGGAGAATTTTCTAATCCTAGAGGATATGCTGCATTGCATCAATCCAGTAACTGGGAAGTTAATAGAAGCCGCAGTTGACGCGAGAACTAAGGCAAATACTAATAATGACTATAGATAGTGCGTTGTACGTACATATAAAAAACGTAAAGACTACCTTGGAGCTATGGAACAAGTTAAAGGCATTATTTGACGATTCGGGATTTACGCGAAGAATATCTCTATTACGTAATTTGATCTCAATTCGCCTAGAAAATTGTGTTTCTATGCAGTCGTACGTAAGGCAAATAGTCGAAACGGGACAAAAGTTGAGTGGGACAGGATTTAACATTAGCGACGAGTGGATCGGTTGCTTATTGCTAGCTGGATTGACAGAAAAAATTATGCCGATGATTATGGCGATCGAACATTCTGGTATCCAAATCACGACGGACGCCATTAGAACGAAACTCATGGACATGAAAACGGAAGTGAGTGGAAGTGATCAATCCAATGAAGTTAGCAGCGCATTCGCAAGCGGCACGCAGAGATGGCAACATAAGAGAATTAATAAATTATCTATGGCCAGCGCGCAAAGAAGTCAAACGAAACAAAATGTCAATGTCAACGCCAAAAGTCATGTCAAATGCTACCGGTGTAAACAACCAGGACATTACAAGAATCAGTGTCCAAAAAATGATAACACCAATACTAATAGGAAAGAATTGCAACGTAAACAAACTAATGCAATAAGTGCGGTGTTTTTAAGTGGTCAATTTAACAAATACGACTGGTATATTGACTCTGGCGCGAGTAGGCACTTAACTGCTAATGAACAGTGGATAAAGAATGCAACGTATCACAAAACGGAAGATATCTGCGTGGCTAATAGTGAGAGACTGAAGGTATTATGTTCCGGAGATGTGACCATTGTAACAAAAACTGATCAATATGAATTTGAAGTTCCAGTTAAGGATGTATTATGTGCTCCAGGATTGACTACCAACCTATTGTCGGTGAGCCAGTTAATAAAATCCGGTAATAAAATTCATTTTACGACAGATGGCTGTAAAGTATTCAATATAAACAATGAATTGGTGGCTACAGCTATGCTAATCAATGGAGTGTACAAGTTGAGAGTACCTGACAGTGCAGTGGCTAATTTGACCGTATCAGGCAATACTTGGCATCGCAGATTGGGTCATGTCAATAGTAAATACCTGAATAAAATGACAAGTGCTGTTGAAGGAATGAACCTCCAAGAAAAAATTAATCTTGACAAGTCATCGTGCACAATTTGCTGTGAGGGTAAACAGTGTCGTCTACCATTCACAAATGAGGGTTCAAGAAGCAAAGAATTACTTCATTTAGTCCACACTGACATTTGTGGACCTATGGAGCATGAATCACTTGCAGGTTCCAGATACTTCATACTATTTATTGAATGACTACAGTCGTATGATATTTGTGTATTTCATCAAACATAAAAATGAAGCACTTCGATGTTTTGCAGAATTTAAAGCAAAGGTTGAGAAACAAACAAATAAGAAGATAAAGTAATTGAGAAGCGATAATGGGTGTGAGTACTGTAACAAAGAATTCAACTCATATCTCAAGAAAGAAGGAATCATTCATCAAAGAAGTAACCTGTATACTCCTGAGCAGAATGGCTTATCAGAACGGAATAATCGCACAATTGTAGAGAAATCTAGATGCTTGTTATTTGATGCGAATATGGGCAAACAGTTCTGGGCAGAAGCGACTAATACTGCGGTCTATTTACAAAATCGTACTGTGCTTCCTACGTCAAATGATAAGACCCCTTATGAAATCTGGACTGGATGTAAACCAGATATGAGTCACTTACGAATATTTGGCAACAGTGTCATGATCCATGTGGCTAAAGAGAAACGCAAGAAATGGGACAGAAAGTCTGAGAAGCAGATACTTATGGGCTATCCAGATGACATCAAAGGTTACAGAATATATAACCCTAGAACAGGATGTGTGACAACAAGCAGAGACGTCATTGTTATGGAAGATGAAAAGTATCCAGATATCAGTATACCAATTATTGAAAGAGGAGAAAACTCATGTTCTGTGGGGGATACAACTGACAAGAATACACCTAGTTCAGTAGAAGTAACCAAAGATGAGGATACACCAGTTAAAGAAACATCAGATGGCTCAGATGACTCTTACATTCCTAGTGAATATGAAGATGCTTATGACTTACCTGAGCAGTGTGTTAGATCCAATAGAATCAGAAAGAAGCCAGAACGGTATATGATGTCAAACATGTGTATTTCTGAGGAAGTGTTTGATGATGCTAGTGGACTGTCTCTAGAAGAAGTATTACAGGGAGCAGAAAAAGAACAATGGTTATTGGCAGTGAAGAAAGAACTTCAGTGTTTTGAGGACAACAATGCATGGGAGCTAGTGGATATGCCAAAGGACGGTAAAACTGTAGTGAAGTGTAAATGGGTACTGCGTAAAAAACTGGACTATGATAAAAATGTTCGTTACCGTGCTCGTTTGGTAGCCAAGGGCCATATGCAGAAGAAAAATGTGGACTATACAGATATTTTTTCACCTGTGGTTAAACATTCAACTTTGAGATTGTTGTTCGCATTATCTGTTAAACTTGGATTGGATGTTACACATCTTGATGCCACTACAGGATTCTTGAATGGGGACCTTGAAGAGATAATTTACATGCAAACACCGGATTGCTTATTAGATTCTCAAAATAACCATAATAATAAAGTACTTAAATTGAATACAGCAATTTATGGTCTTAAGCAGTCCTCAAGGGCCTGGTACAAGAAAGTTGACGAATGTCTTGTTGGTATTGGTTATAAACGCTCAAAATTGGAACCATGTCTGTACACCAAAAATAAGGATGATAAAAAGACAATAGTAACCTTGTATGTTGATGATTTTTTTGTGTTTACATATGATAATATTGAATGTAATAATTTGAAAAAGGTATTGGCTTCAAAATTCAAAATAAAAGATCTGGGACAGGTTAAATATTATTTGGGAATGAGTGTTAATATTGATAAAGTTAATGGCACAGTTACATTAAGCCAAGAGAATTATGTGAATCAGTTGTTGAATAGGTTCAATATGGCAGATTGTAAAGTAGCTGATACACCTTTAGAGAGTAAATTAAACATTAACTCGGCAAATGGAAGTTGTTAAGGTCGAATACCTTATCAGCAACTCATAGGTGGACTTATGTATTTAGCAGTCTTAACTAGACCCGATATAGCATTTTCAGTAAGTTTTCTGAGTCAATTTAACAATTGCTATAATTACGAAACTTGGGCATATGCTAAACGAATTTTGAAATATCTTAAAAAAACTAAACATTTTGGATTGAAATATACTAGATATGGTAATTCAAAATTAGAAGGGTTTGTCGATGCAGATTGGGGAAATAATGACATAGACAGAAGGTCTTATACAGGCCTATGTTTTACGTTAGCTGGAAGTATTGTTTCATGGGAGGCAAAAAAGCAGAAGACAGTTGCCCTCTCAAGCACAGAAGCTGAATACATGGGTATAACCGAAGCTTGTAGGGAAGCTATTTATTTGCTTAATTTGTCAAAGCAAATAATTGATGAGTCATACACCATAAATTTATTTAATGATAACCAGGGTGCACTTAAGCGGTCTTCAAATAATAATTTTAATAAAAGAACTAAGCATATAGATGTACGCCATCATTTTTGTAAAGAATGTGTTAATGATGGAATAGTAGAACTGAAATATTTGGAAACAGCTGAAATGCCAGCAGACCTGTTTACAAAAAGTTTGGGTAATGCCAAGCATTATTATTTTATGCAGTTGTTAGGCATACAGGATGTAAAATATTAGTAATATTTGTATTTAATTTAGATTCTGTGTAAATGGCTGTGTATCTATATTATTTTGATAAGTGGGGGTGTTAGTCTTTATATAAAAATAGAATAGATACTATGGCAACACCATCTATGATAAATAAAAACTTGACGGTTCAGTCCGCTCTGTCTCCTCAACGTGCTTGCCTTTAATTTATAAAAAGAATCTTACTTTTTCACCTTCAATTAATATAGAAGAATTTATCTATATGTACATATATGTAAAGAGAAATGTCCTGACTGTCTGAGTAACCTATCAACGGTGAGCACCGAAAGTGCTAAAGCTAAAAACAATCGTAAAAGGCATACTAAAAAGGGATTTGCCGAAATTCAACATGTTTTAATTTAAGGAGTAAAACGGAGTGTTATTTGTATGGAAAAAATATAATTGATTGATATAAATATTCTACAATACAAATATTTAAACACAATTTTCCCACTTTTCAAAATTGTGTCAAGGGAGCTAAAACCACAGCAAGTCAAATTTTGTATTGATTCACAATGAAACACAATCATTAAATCCACGTGAGCAAAACTGCGGACAACAGCTACTATACAAGTTCCATTGCTTTATTTTCTCGATGACAGCTGACACACAGTGGTCGATATAACTTTGTTCTAGCGTCAACGCCTAAAACTCCGAACAAAAATTAGGCACCAAGACGTCATATTTCATTAACAAGGTCACGTCAGCCAGAAAGCAATTTTAGGGATGTAGTTATCGATAAACGTAACACGATAACAGATCCGATATTTTTTTACAAAATGTAAGAAACTAAACTACTGCCGGATACTTTTGTACAAATTTATTAACTAATATTATATTTCATTACAAGATGTTACACGTGTTAATTCTTGATTGATAATGCCAACTTCTTTAAAATTTTCGAAGCTGTTGTAAAATAAGTAGGTATAGGTAGGTACTCGACAATGAAACGAAATAATTATAATGACAGGTAATCTTTATTTATTTATTTTAATCAAAATCTGATGAATCGTCACTGTCACTCGATGAGCTCTCCCCAACATTTATTATAAGTTCCTGTACTTCTATATTATCGAATGCCACATGAATTTCCCAATCCGACGCTATAATGTTTTGGGCTCTTCTCACAATTTTTTCCCAGTTTTCGGCAGTTACTTCCGCACATGCATTTTTTAATAAATCTAACATCTTGTTTGCCGTAAAAGGGGGATGGGTATTGTTTCGAGCGGCGTGTCCTTTGATCTATGCCCATATTAGTTCTATAGCATTGTACTGGCAATGATACGGCGGAAGTCGAAGAACCCAATGACCACATTCGGCAGCTATTTCGTCGATAACATATCTTTTAGGGTGGCTTTTATTCGATTTTAAAATATTCACTAATTGTACTTTTAATAAAGTATTATCCACATTTTCGCCATGACGTTGGAGCCAGTCCATTATCTCTTGTTTTTTATTGGCCTGCGTCGGCATTTTATCAATTTGTCTGGAGTGATATGTAGCGTTGTCCATAATAATTATCGACGGTTCTTCCAGAGATTGCACCATTTCTTTAAACCATCCTTCGTAAATCTCCGCGTTCATTTCTTCGTGGTAGTCCACTGTTTTCTTGGATTTAAAGGCCAGTAAAGCATCTGACATGAATCCTTTCGTAGACCCTGCATGGCATATGATGAGGCGTGTACCTTTTCCCATTGGCACTGAACTAGTGGAAGCGACGGTGTCGTCAGTCCAGTTCTTAGATACTGTGTGGTTTGCATTTAACCAAGTCTCGTCAGTGAAAATAACATTTGACCAATCTGATATCTTTTTGGCTTCGCTCAAAAATTCGCAGCGAGCCATAGCAACGCGACGTCGTGACGCTCCATCAATATTTTACGTTTGTCCGATTTTTTATAACAAAATCCAATTTCTTTCAAAACCAAGCTTAATGACGATTTTTGGCCATGGAACAAACCACATTCACGTAAAGAAACAACAAGTTTTTTAAGTGTTGGAATTTCTTTGCGCAAGTAATAGTCATATATATGGTATGACAGCGAATAGCGTCAGCGTCGAAGTTGTCAACCGATGTCACACGACGTGGTTGGCGTTTTTTCTTCGGCGTACGAAGCTTATTTTCCTGCATGCCGCTTGTACCGTAAGCTTCGGTAGTAATTTTTGAAACAGTAGGTCCACTAATTCCTAATGCGGCCGCAACACGCTCTCGCACTTGCGACAGTGGTAATAGCGGGCCACCATTTTGATACTCTGCTTCAAAGTAATTACGAACCTTGATCACCAGTTCTCTCGCCTGCCTTTTCAGAACAGATCCTTTCGGCATTTTGATATTTGACAGCTGGGCAGCAATCAACGCGGAGGAACACAAAATACACAACGTAACGTATGGATAATGTGAAAAAACTCAGCGAACAGAAATGTAGTGACTAGCACGACCGTCTTGTTGCTAGTGACAGATAACAAACAAACAAACACAAAATGGCGGTGGGCCATTGAGTGTTCCCACCTTGAAAAAATATATTTGAATGTTTTTGTTGTATTTGTCTTTGTTCAAAATATAATAAATATATGCGATCGATATCATTACTTATTTGGTCACACAACACTACAACTATCAAATTAGAACTGTCATCGAGAAAATAAAGAAATGGAAATACTATAAGATGTAAATACAAATGCATGCATATTCTCATCACAGTGTTTTGGGCCACACCGTGCAGGATCTGTGTGGAAATTTTTAACTTGGGCACGCGAGTTAAGTTTTCTCACGATATTGCCTGCAACGCTGAAGTAGTATATGAAACATCCCCATACTGTAATAGAAACTCAGTGCTTCGGACCCACGACTACACAAATATGAATCGAGACTAGATCTACTTGTACTTGTATCAAACTATAAAGTCCTACTGCACAACACAGGCATCCCCAGTAAATCAATGGGGGGGGGGGGGGGGTTTCGGGCCACAATCTACCACGCGGGCCCTATATGGGCGCGGAATAGATTATATGACACATCATACATTCTTATCAAAGAAATCTGGTTGGTAGCTTCTAGAGGGGTGAACCAGATAAGGAGGGGTTCATTAAAAAGTGAAAATTTGAAACTTTGTACTAGGTAATACAAATGTTCGGTTTTCGAAATACATATGAATTGCAGAATTCGAGAGCTACTCAACATACAGCACTATTAGATCATAACGTGGCTGCCCTAGAGTGCTTGTATAAGATATCTAGTATGTATTCTCAAATAGGTGGTTCAAATACTGAGCCCATACCAATACTTAAGTACGGATTTTAAAAAAATTGTCAATAACTGGGCAGTGACGGAAAACATCGCGAGGAAACCCGCATTTTGTAGATCTATTACCACACCCTTATAACAATAATTTTATAGTAAATCAATAAGAACATAATGTACAAAAATAGATTTGCTTAGCAACCATATGATATTGTGTAAAGTAAAAACCGGCGGTATTCTACATTAATAGCACTTAAATACAAAATTACTCTTGTGGTTTACAAAGTCCACTCCCAAAAATGATCACTTTTAACTTTTGTAGTGAAAATGTCCATGTAGTGAAAACTCAAAAGGACTAATATCCAATCGAAAAATTTGCACAATGGCAGGATTTATGATGGAGATAGGGCGCTCAACGCGGACATAGTCACCGATCAGCTGATCACATTAGTTTAATATTTTCTCTTTTCAATATTGGAGGTAATGAATTTATCTTCCAGCTCTCGTTAATAGTATGGGTTCAACTGTAATAATATACGTTAGGTGTTTGTATGAAAACGGCGTTGACACGGAATAAAAAGTAGAATTGCTCCACGCTGCCAGAAATTTCGCACATATGATCAATTTATTTGTTTTAACTTCCAACTTTTGCAGTACAAGTCTAAATAAATAACGCCGCACTCAGTGTCGCACTAGGATTCCCTCAGTCCCTGTGTCGTGGGTAGAGAGACAAAGGCAAACAAACTTATATCGTTATATAGATATATAATATAGCTATCGTTTTGGAAGTAGATACTGTTTGTCTGCAAAGCTGAGGTCATATTTGATGCAGCACCCACTTGAATAATAAAAATGTTGTGTGGGCCAAAATATTTTATGATTTCTATGAAACCGGACGCTTAAATATACAAATGTAATCAATCACCTGCTCCAGCTGTCATTATTCAGTTTGCTAACCTATTTTGCGTTTACCGGGGTCGTACAGAAGGGTTTTGTAAAATTTATAAAATACCATAATACCACCTTTATAAAATGTTGTGACGAGTTAGTGTTTCTTACAAGAGGTCTGTTTGTAGCTGTTAATACACTTACGTCTGTCTGTGTATGTGTCTGCGCAGGCAGACTAGGCACGGTGGGTGCGGCTGCCGCGAGCGGCGTGGGCGCGGGCGCGGGTGCCGTAGGTACGAACGGCGTCGCCACCACTGGCGAAGGTGTCGTCGTTGGCGGCTGCTGTTTCTTCTTCAGAGCCTCCTGGAAATTACATAATGCACAATGTTAAAACAGGTATTCAATTTCTTATAAAACGGTAATCTGTTTGAACTAATGAAGTATTTTGTTTAGATCTAGTTGCTTATTTCTAATGAAGTTTCCTACGTCTTTCTTCTAACTTTTGTGCACATGTAAAATAAGTGTATCGTAAATGCGGTTTATTGTATGTGGCAATCAATACAGTAAACAATACTACATATGCATTAGTCAAACTAGCTAGTTGGACAAAATTAACTTCAGAAGCAAGGCCGAAAGACCTATTCAGATCCGCACAGCAGCATTCTGGAAAATTAATCTTCTCTATTCAATGCTTATATTACAATACTTTTTTTATACGAAAATATTCAATCCAGTGCTCGTTCCTTGGGCGACATTCATTGTGGTGAGTTTGGTCAAATGGTTGCCTTGTAGTTTTGTAGGCCAACTGATGCAGGGACATTTTACTTTGTAATTGATGTGATCCTAAAAGGCTTAGGCGATAAAAGACTTTTTAAACAGCACTGGCTGGTGATTGGAGACTTGTGCCCTAATGAGGACATAAAACTCTGTCCTCCGCAGTCTGAAGAACCCCTCATATACAACAAAACGGTGGCCATTGTTAAGTATCAATTTAAAGCGGCACTACGAAACAACTCACCAGCAGTTCCATAAAAACTTTCTCCCTGGCAGGTCTTACAAAAAACAGCACAGCTGTACTAAGTCGGTGTATGAGCGAGCAAGAAAAATCTGCAGAAGCAACGTTGCATGCGTGCTGGACGCTTAATAACCACCAGACGCAATTTTCAGACTGAGATAGTAAAAGAATGCATGTTGGAAGTGGCCACGACACTTTTTGAAAAGAAGAGTATCGTTGACGCTATTCAAGATATTCCATTGTCGGCAAGAACCATTAGAAGAAAATCATACATTTTGGCTGCTGACAACAAAAGCAGCTTGCTCGAACTTTTACAGAAGGCACCTTGCTACGCCATTGCACTTGACGAATCGTGTGACTTTGTTGATGATGAACAAATGACCGTTTTTGTGCAATTTAGGGTAAAGTAAAGTATTGAAAGTAAAGTATTTAGGAATGAATTGCTAGCAATATTGCCGTTTAAAGGCAGGGCTCGCGGAGAAGATTTGTACAAGACCTTTGATAACTTCATGACAAAATCAAACATTAGTTATAATAAAATTGTTGACGACGAAAAGGCTAGGGTACTTAGGCAAACATGTATATAGTTTCGCAACTAGTTGTTAAGTTTTTATGTATATAATTTGATAATAATGGAGTGATCCCTAGTATGTCTCTACGTAAATCGTTGGTCATTAGTGTAATTGGGGACATACTAGGATCTTATAAAATGTAAATACGTAAATACGAAAAGATAAATAAATGATTCCCCGCGGGTAGCGGGAGGGGTACATACATGGACAAGTGGAGGGGAGGCCCGTCGTTGACCGGTGGTGGGGGAATCCCGCAACTAGCCAGAGGTTGAGGAACCCAATAAATAGAATAAAAGGCGGACCATTTCCGGTCAACTTCACTTCCGCAGCGGCATCCACTCCGAGAACAACAAGAACAAGAAGAAGAACAAGTACCTCTGCGCTACCCCGGCTCTATTGAAGAACAAGCCTTGTTGTTTTATTCAAGATAAGAAAAACCTATTATACAGTCCACACCCCCCAGGCGATCCAGTTGGTGCGGAGTACAGACACTAGCATTCTACTGCGTGTTAGTGCATACGTATCCCGCACAAAAATGGTGTCTCTTATAATTGACGGGGCCCCGGAGATGATAGGCAAAGAAAAGGGATTGGTAAAGAGAATCAGGGATAAGAGTGCTGGGTTACTGTCTTATCGGTGCATAATCTACCAGATAGACATCCCTTTGTGGTAAACTCGAGTGCTATACTGAAAGGCGTAATGGACAGCTTGGTCAACTTGACCAATTTTATGAGATCCCGTTCTGATCTTACAAAATCTCTGACAAATCAGGGAGTTTCTGTCTGAATGTGATTTCGGCGTGTTCTGATTTACTGCAACACAACAATGTTCGTTGATTAAGCAAAGGCCAAGTGATTGAACTTTCTCGCAAATAAAATAACAAGTTCCTGGAAAACGCGATATTCAGGAAGCAAAGAAATACTTGGAATTCGTAGAAAACGAGTGCAATATGCTAGCTGTAGCTTTCCTTGAAAGACATTCTGAAATATTTAAATGCGCTCAACAGCGAGTTACAAGGAAACGGGAAGTTATCTCATGATCTGATACAAAGTGTCTGCTTTCTGTCGCAAGCTGGACGTCTTTCAAAAAGATATTGGAAATCAATAATTTATTATTTTCCAATTCAGGATAATTTCAGGATAATAATTTATTATAATATATTCCAATTTTCCAATTCCAATTCTTCAATATAAAAAGAGGAATTCCGAAATAGACACTGCAGTGTTTTTAAATTTTATGTCAGATCTTGGCTTGCCAGAAGATGTTTTCTTGCAATGTACAAAACTACACCCACTGAAGAATTTTGGATTAAACACGTTTCGGAAAAGTATGCAAATTGGATAAAAATGGCTATTAACCTGATTATGTTTGGTTCCACATATATATGTGAAACATCTTTCGCAAAATTGTTATTTTTTTTTAAATAAATTTCATTCAAGTTTAACGGACGACCAGCTTAAAGACCCTCTTCGCATGTTGTTCCCCGCCAAAACCGAACTATAAAAAACTGGCTCAAGACTCAAGACACAAGTGTAATTTCCCGCATTAATTTGTAACAACAAATACCTATCTATCTTATATTATTTTAAGAGTAAAAATAAATATTAAATATTAATTAACTAATAGTATGAGTTTTTATAAGCCATGTTCCTTTTTGAGAAACAAAAATTACCTGCAGTCCATTTGAAGTTTTTCTTTTTTTCTCTGGACCTCGATAAAAAATTTCAAAAATATCCCGACCCCACTAGAAATTAATTGCCGGCCCCTACGTTAAGAAATCCTGGCTGGAGGATAAATATCCCTTTAAACAGGAGATGAAAAATGAAACAACCGATATATTGGGCATTAGACGTGGGCCGTATACCGTATTTTGAAGAAATATACAGAGACTGACGCGGTGGAGCCAGCGGCATTACCCAAAGAAACGGCCGACAATTGTTGCGGCATCACCAAATAAACGGTCGACAAAGTTAATATTCATCGTCAGTTTATACTAAAAATGCCTGTTTTTATTTCCCCATATATACTAATTACGAAACTACATATCAAATTCTGTTTAAAAATATTAATCACTTCATTAGTTAAGTACTTGATCATATTATTAGCAATAACAAATATAATAGGAACACATTCAAACATTCAATTGGGAAAATATAATTATTCTAATTATAGACTTTTAAGCATACTTTTTTACTTTTTATTATAATTAAGAATTGTTATAGAAACGCAAAATGCTTTAACAATATTTATAAACCATTTTTTAGATCTATAATAATCATTGATATGATATCAATGTATAATCAAAAAATAGATTATACAATCAGCAAAATTTTATAAAAATTCACTGCACAATAAACTGCAGTCGTCAATTAAGGTACGAAATTCTTGGTGCTCGTGGCGCGCGTTATAGTAATTTGGCAGAATACAAAAAGAACATGTATACGAGAACAGTCGAAAACAGGAAATGACATGGACTGAAGAGGGTTGGTTATAAGTTAGTTCTAGCAACAAAACAGTTTGGCATCAACTTACCAAGCAGAAAAAGCCCTAATTTTAAAACTGATGAGACAATTAAATCAGAATTTAGTCTTTGTAATATAAAGGCCTGAAGACTGATCATACAACAATGTGTACAATCACACACTACATACTATACTAGAACACATTACAGATGTAGAATACTGCAGCCATACGGATGTAGATTATAATGTCAGGAAACCAAAACGATTAACGTTTTGACTTGAGATAAGCTACAATATACCTATCTATATTAGATCTATTTTCCACAAATGGCAGTTCGATAAGTGCGAACGCGACCTTCGCTCATATGATAAAGAACTAGTGATGGATAAGAATTGGATAGTGATGTTGAATGAGATCGTTGGAGAGCATATTAGAGCGGTAGGAGTGATATCAGCGTAATGCGATGACCGGTGAGATTAGAATAAAGGCTGATTTACACAAGGAGTTTCTCGAATGTGTGCAGGAGAGGTAATGTGTGGTATGAGGATAAAGAAAATTAGACTTCAACATTTGCAGTTCTCATAGAATTAAGGTTGACAGAATATACTCGAAGTTCTCTAGGAAGTATGTATAAGTGAATGGTGACAGTAAACCATTTATCACCACCGGTTATTCCAAATTATCATATCAAGCCTCTTTGTGTTTTCATCATTTTAATCTTGACAGTTGGTTTACCTACTTTAGTCCTCCTCTCTTAGATTACAAAAACATTTTCAGTCTTTTGTCTTGTAATAATTATTTCAAAAACAATCATTGTGAAAGATTTCATAGTGAATCCTTTCTATGTCAGACATAAGAATAAAGACAAGTAAAATAAAAACAGATATGGAAAAGTAACAATTATACAAAAATTTTACCAAGATTTAAAAAACATGGAATATTTGAGCTTGGCAATGATCACTTCTTTATGCAAAATTAGGAGTGAGGTCATGAAACTGAGCATAGTCGACTGATGTAGGTACAGCTGTGTCCGTCAGAGCACAGCTGGCATTAATGCAGTGCAGCACGTTTTATGGTATGTTGCATATAAATATGGTATATGGTAAGCAAGTCATGCTACACACAGCACTGACGAGTGGAGCAGGTCACAGCACCAGTGTTTATGGCGTCGCCGTTACAATTGAGCCTACCTTTGCTGTTGAAGTTTACTTGAATCGTAAGTATGTATTATTAATAACATATTATCAAATTGATATTTACCTTAAAGCAAATTGAACAAAGTCCATCTGTGGACGGGTTGCCGTAGAATCCACACCCTGAACGGCACAATGCCTCCATAGGATTTGATTCACGCTCCATTGTTCCACAATAATTTCACTTTAGCATATAATTATAAATGTTATAATCACTTTTAGTCAACAGTACGATTGCACTACTAGTTTATATTGCACTTGTACAGTAACACACAGTTCCACAAAGATCACAGTGTAGTATGGCGCACTTTAACGATACAATTTAGATGTGATTTATCTCTGGCTTCCTTTATCCGCGGGAGTGGCTTTCCTTGCCAACGAACTGCTATAGCTTACTTTGTCAGGATCGCTGAGGGCCCTGAAACAAGAGATAGTTATACATAGTTAGAAACTTTATACAATCGGACAAACAGTCGAGGAATTACTATTTTATTCAAACGGATAAATGACCGAAGGTCATTTTTTATTCTTCGCCTCAAGGATGAATGTGCAAATAGTACAAACATATATTTGTACCATTTGTGAAATGTATATGCATTTCACAATTGTACGTTAAAAGATTGTTTACGTTGCTTAAGGCCGCGCATTAAGCTACTACTAAATTTCAGTTGAAACACCTACATGAGAAGCTGAGTATTCCTGCTAAAAATATTTTAAAATGTTTAAATTTTTTCTTGAATATAATCTCGTGTTTGGCTCTGATAACTGTAGAACGATATAGTTATATTGTAAACCAAAAGTATTCAATTAGACAAATTAGACATACATGGCAGGATACCATGGCCACCTCCTGCCTAATTTGCCTTGCCACAATATGTACGTAGGATCATCTCATGCGATATCATTCCACATTACGCATTTAAACAAAATAAAAATATTTTTAGCACAATAATATGTTGCTTCAATAAAAGTAAATCAATGAATAATGCAGTCACTTCAGAAAGACGCATTCGAATAAGTACATTCATTTAGAAGTTATAAATAAAAAGGATTGCATCTTTTAACGTGGTACAGCAGCGCCCCCAAGTTAGTTAGAACCACTACCCCCATCCTCAAATACGCTCCAAGGTACCATTAAACGTTTATAAAAACCGTTTCAAAATCGGTCCAGCCGTTTCATAGAAAAGTGGTAACAAAGGGGTGTACCATGCATATACCATCTCCGTTCCGTCGTTATAAAAACAAGCACGACGATGACAAATACAGTTTATTCCGATAGAAAGTGGTATCTAGTGGTAGAACGCGATTTCTTGGAGGCAGAGCATAATATGCATAACGACAAGTTTGCGTAACAAGAGAGAGCTACAGGTAAGTGGAACGCGTCCGCGAAACGGAGCACCCGCACCGGCAAGGTCGCGCGCTAAACTACTAAACAGTTTGCGTTGTACTTTGCACATACGCCTGTGGGATGCAAGCGGAATTACCTTAAGAGCTCAAGAAAAAAATAATCTAATCACCGAGAATAATAACAAGAAAACAAAATAAAAAGAACAAGAATAATAATAACAAATATAGTTTCGCCTAACATATTGATGGGGTAGATGTGAACCCTGAACACTACATATTAAGGAGGAAACATTTGCGTAATTGTAAGCGTACATCTTTTATCTTAAATTACGGAAACGTACATACACGTCAAGGATATCGATAAAGACTAGGAGTCGGTTTGATACATATAAATTGTTTTAACAGCTTACATGTAACAAAAAGTAAAAGATATTTAGCTCATCAACTTTACAATACATGCAATCAAACAAACATCAAGAATCTCAGAGAGAATTTTAAAAGGGGTAATTTAACTGGTCTTTTGAGAGTGAAAGATGTACATGCTTTGTGGTTTAATTATTGCAATTATGAATGTTTGGTGTTAAGAACGCGTACCAAGAGAGGTCATTAGCACTGGGCCCGGACCGGGGGAGTCATCGACCGGGCATCATGCAAGGGTGCATCAAGCCCGTCGCCCGCGCACTCAGTGCCCACACTCGCAACACATGCTCGCTACTACAATCATTTGCACACCAAAACCCATATATGACATCCTACACACGTGTATTGGCAACACTAAACAAGGTTTTATATCAATTGGATCCATATAATGTCATTAGGAGATATAAATTGTAACAAATACACTATTATCGCGTAATATTTAACTATCTACTGTATCAACTAGACTCGAATATTCCTTATCATGCTTCCACAGAAGCGATAAACATAAAATACAAAAATTCTGTATCTCTTTTGAAAAGCATTCAACCAACGTATATTGCCAATTCAGGACAAGTTTAAAATGACTGCACACGCATCAGCTACAGATATAAACCCAAAAGTAATGCAGAATTGGTACGAATTAACTATGTCAAGGCAATTTAAGTCGAATAGTAGGAAACTTGATGTTCAATTATAGCGTTTCAATACGGGCTGGCATTGCCTAGTCTATTGCCAAATAAACTGTATTGGCCGTAACGATTAAATAAGGACATTGAACGGACGCAATTACTATTTGATATGGATGTTACGCATATAATTGTCTCGCAATAACATTATAGAAACGGACAATAAAACGGCGGAACAACTAACAACGTTTTATTGTAAATTGCTAAAAGATAATATGATACGAATATTGCTAATTCCATATGATAACGTCTAGTCAGAACTGTATGCCCCGTGGTACACGTGTATGTGTGTATAGGTCGCAGCACAGGCGGGCGCCGCGATGTGCCCCGCTGACCCACTTACCGGAGTGTTTGCTACGCAATTCGAGCGCGACCCGCTTCGCTGTTGCACCGACACGGACACATGTGGCGACCATTCACTCCCCCGAGATGCACATGCGCATGCCACTACACCCTTTCAACTTTATACCGCAAACGAAAGGAAACACTTATTTTAAAATCTATATACCTAGTCCTAGTGCGTAACGTTCGGATAATTACGAGTATTTATTGAAAAGAATTGGTTCGTGCATATTAAACATTTCTTCCTGAATTTTTAACCTCTATCTATTCTCTTCCGGAAATTGGAATGGTCATCTACTAAATATATTATCGGTAAATTGAATTAAACTGCCATTGGCTATTTGGGCTACCTCCCACATGTTGAATGTAGGTCGACAACACTCCCAAGCGTTCGTGAAACTGATCATCCATCTGCTCGAATTTAAGAACGTCGGATTCAAACAAAATACAGGTCCGACTGCTCGATCAACGGTAACAGTAACGGTACAAGGCAAAAATCGTAAAGTTCACACTGCAAAGAAAAAGTCCTCGGAAAAGAGGCGACGAACCAAAGCTTAACGAATTTAAAGACAAAACGTAGGTAACAACGAAATAACCATGTAGATTATTTTTTGTTATCATTTTGATACAATAATTTAATTTTTGAATTTGTTTTTGCGAATGTTCATGGTTTTTTCTCGTGAAAGACATGATACGAAATGATATGATATGAAAGGCGTGATATGAAAAGAAAAACATTTCAAGAAATAATGTCTGTAATTTGCTGACTCAAAAAAAGGGCACAAAGGTGTGTTGTGTAAACATAAATTAAACGCGCAATACATACAGAAAACTTTACACAACGACTCCAATAGAAATAATAAAAATCATTTGTTGGCAAAAATCCTACAAAAAATGGCAGTTAAATTATTTATTGTCTGCGGGTAACAAACACACATCATGCGTGTTGCCTGTCTTAGCGGAAACGTCACTTACCAAAAATAGACTAGCCAGGGTCTTGCCGCTTCCGCGTGGTTTTGCGGTAAGGAAGCAAATCTGCTAAACATAGGTTCAGTATGCTTCCTCACTTATTAACAATGCGAATAGCCTGAACGGGAAGGACAATGACATTAGCATTTGAAGGAATCTGCGTCACATAACAACACAAGCGTGCACAATGACGCGGCGACAATCGAGCACGCACGGCAAGATGGCCGCCGCCGCGTCAGCTGATCGCGCGCACACGCATCACAGCTGTGTGCGCGCTCTACACAACACCATCTCTTTCACTCGTACTGCTCGGGCACAATGGATGGACGCTGTAATTGTTTCAAAGACAATTATTGCTACACATGTATGCTACAATTATGAGTTGAGAGCATTAATTACTCTAGTTTTAGCACTGCGACTTTGGTATCAAGCCAATCAAGTAGCTATTCATACTACTGTAACTACGATACTGCTGTATAATAGATGTTTTCCGAGCAAGATCTATAACTCACAACCAGTGATCGAAATTCGAAACTACTGCTAGTTCGTTTTGTCGGCTACTATATTGTTATATTGACAACTGCAAGGATGCTGGACAAGTTTAAGAACTATTAGAATGTTGAAGTTAGTAAATGTACAATGAATAAGAAGAATTAAGACTTTTACAATACAATAAAGTACAATAGAAAATATGAGACAAAATAAGGCACGTTCAGCCATGGAAGAGAAACATTTCATTCTAATGAACGTGTGCGATAAATAATACGAATAACATACAAAATAAAGATATAAGGTAAATATCATTAAATGCGCAGTTATATCAACTACAAAGAACGTAGTTGCCGGTGGTATCATTCAGAACTATTTGTTATTTACGAAGTCCGTGACACTATTCATACTACATTCATACAGGTGACAATATGCTGAAAGTAATTTCTAATAAGCGCGATATCGTATCAGAACTTTATTGTAGTATTTTTTGAGTCTATCGCTGAATTAAACTATGAATAATCACAAATTAATCTGTCCAATGCATCAGACAATAGACATTAATGAGTACCTAAATGTAATAGTATAGTTATTACTGCCCATTATGGACAGTCCCCGGAACGCGACTATCTGTATGCTCGTGATGAACAGGTAAACTAGTGTTATGTAAGGCGCTTATTGCCGAAAATTTTAGTGTACTTTGTATTAAGATCCTAAATTTACTTTTTAGTTATACAACACTTCTTAAGTCTCAATCTATAGCAACGAAACAAATTAAAAATTACTACATTATCATCAACAAAGGAATAATATAGCACTTCAGAATATAGAAAAAAGAATTTACCAGAAACCAGAAACAAAAACCCGATTTATCATCAATCTAATATTGAGTGGGTATTTAAAATTGTTATCTATTTGTAAATAATTAATTAATGTTGTTTTCACATATTCGTAACGGATATGGGGAGCTATTAAACTAGTGCAATCTTTCTTGTTATTATACACATATAATTCGATTACTCTTTTTGTGTTAATAAAGAACTGTGATTACTCTTCTTGGAAGCGTTTTTGAAAGAATTCCTAATCTCGATTAAAAATATTTCTATGGTGCAGGTCCTAATTGAGTCCATAAGGCAGTTACTGCAGTAAATGAAAATTTGTGCATAAAGTATAATAGTTCCGTATAAAGCCGAATTAAAAGGAATTGTATTTACATATATTATAAATGGATAAATGATCATTTTCTAAACACGTGAGGACATTGACCTTCTGGCACCAAGGTCGCAGCGGCGGCCTTCAAACAGTCTCGTCTAGTTGGCACACAGACTCCTCTCGGACACATCGCGACGCAGATGTACACACACAATCACCAATAAGCATTACCTTCAAGTGGGAACACGAGCCCATGGCCACGTAGAAATTACGTTCAAAAGCACTTCACAACACAATTAAACACTGTTAGTTAAAAGCGTTCTAGCGAACTAATTTGCAGTATTTTCTGACTTGATAAGGTGCACCAGATGAGCGAGCTCCTGACAAGGCACTTTGTGTTACGTGTCGGCCTCGCGTTAGCGAGCTCCGTCGCGCGCGGCGTCCAGGCGAGTACTAGGCACTACTAGGCAGCAGCGGTCGTGTCGTCCGTCGCCGGTGCATATATTCGCGTCATTCCACACGCGCACGCACCTACCAATACAAACAAGTCCGCTGCCCGCTAGCTGATAAACATGCCTAAATCACCATCACAGGCATCAAATAATATCGCTACATTAGCGCGTGTTCTCACAGATACATAATATGTTCCAGTACAGTTTCACGTACAACTCGACAAACAAGAAAAATTGATAGATGACTCATTATTGGTTGTGGACTTTTCATGAATCACCACTCTTAATTTGTCATGAAATGACATTGCATATTTAACCGATAATTATGTTTTCCTAAGATTTTATCACCAACAAATATGATGCTTATCAGAAAAAAATTAACAGTGTACATAGTAAACGGTAAGTTTGCGGAGATTTTGTGGCGAAATATGTTCACATCTCTTAAATTAATTTATTACAAATTACAACTAAGGTACTTCAAACAGAAGAAACTATTTTGTGGAGTGCAGAAAAATAATAATTGTTCCTCATCATTACAAACAATTAATGACGTCATTATCTTGAACAAATTATTAATAAATTAAAAACGACAAGTGATTCATATTCACAATAAGTCAATCGTAAAATAGGGTCCCATATAACTACAGCGTTTTCAAAAGTACAATGCACCCTGAGATGAAAGTGAAAACAGAGATCAATATTCTATGTTGAAGCACAACGAACTCAACGAGACGAACCCACCTTATCGGTAATATTTGATAAATTAGGTACCTAAACCGCTTATAAAGACGTTTTCTACCGCCATCAATAACAACTTTCAAAGTTCATCTATGCTCAAAGTACATGACCTAGGAGCTGTTGTTCACATCCTGAAAAGTATTGCGCACTTGTTATGAATGACAAGAAAATTGCGAATAACAAAGAGGTCGGACAAGGTGATGGCGGATCAGCGTAAAATATCAACAAAGCAACGCGTTTGTTTGGACGTGTGACGGGGCGGGAGTGGCGGGTGCAAGGGCGGAGGCGACTGACGGCACGCAGACAAAGCTCCGGCGGCGCAAGTCGTCGATCTCCCCCGAATTAGTCCTGGGCGCTTATAACAGGGCGCTGACCTCTCGTACCGCACGCGTCCGACACCGCCGCCGTACAAAATACCCGTGGCAGCACGACCGCACAAACATAGATCGATTTGCAATGTAAATAATGTATAATAAATCTAAACATTAAAAATTTCATACCATGGATTTCGATTTTCGAGAAATTGGTCATTTCGTCCGGTTATGATAATATCTTTATAATATAACCTATATAATTTTGTCCGCTATCGTTAGAGTCATGTGATATAATAACAATAGACAGACTAACCATGCAATCCACAGAACAACTACACTACTAGTTTATTAACAAAGGTCATTGTCCTGAATAAAATTTAAAACAAAGAAAGAAGAGGTAAAGAAAGAACATGTAAAGTCAATGTAATAAGAGCACATGGAGGCAAGACAAGAAGCGGCATGGTACTTGGCAGGCAGGCGAGACGTAATGCCTACGCAAAGAGCAATGTAAATCACGTGTCCGAACAAAACTGGCACTGTCATTTAGTAGCTTGGCACTGATGAGTGTAAATAAATCCATTCTAAAGATTAAACACCAATATGGACTCTAGCCAGTCCGTGCCGATACCGAAATTTAGTTGCATTGCAATTGGTACGACTGACTGAACAGTCGGGCGATAAAAGCGGACCGATTTCCATTTGACAAAACAATCTGACTGCGCCGCAGTCAGAATACAACGAAAATTATCCAAATCCCGCATTCGGAATTATACTTTATAACAATAACCAATATGTGGGTATTTGTTGACCCTGTAATAGCATCGGTTGACTATATTGGCAAGTGAATGAGCCTACTAACAATTAAATTTCTTACTACGGTGTCAGTCTGCAATGTACGGCATCTGTATGTAGGCAAAGTGGTAAGTAGAGTACGTAGCACAGTAAAGAATAATAAGATCGTTAATTTATTTTTATTTACGACTACACCGACATAGGCAATGGTGATTAATCCTCGAAGGGTTCTACAATTTAAAAAATACCTTAGGAGCTATGGAGAAAAAATCCTTAGAAAGATTGAATGAGAAATGAGGCGATTGATCAAACAACTAGTGACAGATATACCAAAGGCTGATCATGTCTGACGCAGAATTGACAAGTGTTGGAATAATTGAACTCTAGAAACCATGATAATTCACAGAATACTGATAATCCACCAGTAACTAATGTCACGGGCTTGTCATCAGAAATCATGTCGGATGTCATGTCATCGGTGACATCGGAAACCGATAAAACAATCATACATATAAATTTTACAAAAAAAATTAGAATAACTGAAATATAGCAGTAGACTTCGTTAAGTTTTAGCATCGATAACAAAATCTTCACCAAAAGAAAATTCATTGATTAGTTTTGGTTATTTATTTGATTTTATTGATGTTTATTAATTCGATTTTCGTTTATTTGTTCAGAGCACCCCTATCAACATCTCATTATTGACGCGCACGTCTAGTTTCAGTGCACTTACAACAATTTCGAAAATGGAGCATGTGAACACAAAAACACGGCTATACGTATGTGCATAGTGTACCGATGTGCCTTAAAAAACTGAATAATCTAATATCGTGCAAGAAGACAAATATCGTATGTAATCGTAGCACACGATGTTTTTACAAAGAAGCTAAAAACTAAATAACACTTTAAAACTAATTAGTCATTTAATGTGAATAGTCTAGATTTTGCATTCAAGAAACAAATCTACATTTAAATTACTACCACAAAAAGCTAAGAAAATAAATTTACATACTGCTTAGTAATGTTAGGATAAAGTTCAGTTTCTATGAAAATATTTTCATATGAGATGCAACTATAAGTTTGCCGATAGCCATAGCTGCTGCAATCTATAGACTGATTTGATACACCTCCAATGCCGACATTACAGGCACGGCACAGTATGCTAGTCTACAGCCATAAAATAGCTTGCCTACCTGATGTTGGAAGAGTGAGTTCCGTACCAGACAAATGTCTTTCCAAGTGCGCAGGCCCTTCAACTCACAACCAGGCGACACCACGTCTGTGCAGTTGAAGTCAGCATCCACCGGCATCACAATGAATGGTTACACCACCTAAAGAAACAAATTAACATATAAATATCATATTACATTTCATTACAAATTTTAAGCGTTATTAATAGTCAGGGTTTAGTCTTTATAGTATCAACTATAGACCACATTAATGTGACTAACCTCCAACCTCGAAAATTAGTATTGCTAAACATCATATTTCATTCTTGCAAGAGAAAATTCAACATAATATGAGGTTTAGAAGCAAGTTAATGAAATTGCTATTAGTAATAGTGGACACATTGTAAACTTTATGCCATAACACAGATTTGCTTAAAGGTCAAAAGGAAATAATTCACAGGATCTCATGAAAATTACAGCTCTGGAATGTGAGATTAAAGTGTCCTGAGTATTATAAAACTGTCCCCAATGATAAAAATGAATCGCTGCGGGTTTTTAATACTGGCAGCTAGAAAAAATGAGAAAATCAAGATGCAACCACCAATGTGCAAACTGTTTTGGGGTAGATGGACTAGCCAAATGGGAAACCTGAGGTACAACGAGGTCAACGAAAGAAGAACAACTGAAGCATGTACTTTCACCATTACTTTCAATTCCCAAAGAAATAGGATAAAAACAAAACCTAGACTAATCGGACAACAACCGTATATATAATTATCATTTATCTACATGTAAATGCGTCTATTTATCAGTTTCTTTAATAATAATAATAATATTTAGTCCTACGGATTTGACTACCTCATCGCCCATGATGGGACAAACAATGCCCCAAAACTTCGTCGCCTTCTGGTGAAGCCTGTGGTCACAAACTGTCATCCATTCTGAGGACTCGTGGATGCAGACAGTGGAGGAAGCATTTGTTGAGATCGCACCGATGAAACCTATAAATGTATCGGAAGAATACGTAGCTGCTGCGGTCCGTTAAGTTCCAAACTGAAAAGGTCCAGGGCCAGTCTACCCTCGTCCGGCAGTTTAAACTGGCCCTCGAGGGTGGGACACACGTGAAGTTCTTAACTACAGGTGTCACTCACTAAGGTCTGAAAAACCAATTTACCATGGATCCATCCAAGTACTGCCTCATTACATATCTTTATACAACATAATCCCTCACATAATCTTCCGTTTATATGATGGCGGGCAAACGCGTGTAACCTTGCGAATGTGTGCAGCAAGCCCATACAAAGTATTGTTTGTTTTTTCTTTTCTTTTCTGTTGAGTGGTTGATTACTGTTACACTAACCTGACAAGAAAATAAACTTCAAAAAGGGCTATCTATATATATAAAAGAGGATGTTGGTATATATGATGTTAATAGACTTCAACGCCGTTTGACCGATTGCCATGAAAGGTGGCACGGCACATATATGTATTTTTTCATGGAGAAGGTTTCTATGCTATCTACTTTGTTGTAACTCGCCACTAGATGGCGCTGCAGCACATCAACTTCCATACCGTTCTACCGATCGCCATGAAAATTGGAATATATAGATATTTGAGCATGGATAATATTTTCGAGCTATCGACTTTGTTATAACTCGCCACTAGATCAACTTCTATATGGCAGGACAACGTCTGCGGAGTTTTGCTAGTCTTATATAAAACAGCTCAAAATTGAAGGGTGGTAGTTGGTCAGACTATGATTTTTCTCCAGTTAAAAAATAGAATATTGGTAATAATCCTTAGTATAGAAGACACAGGTACCACTCAAGGTAGGATCCACCTACTTTCTACCACTGGTGGGATCTATAGTTCCCAACCACATCTGAGAGATTAATGATTGTGAGTAAAAGAATATAAGTAGTTGAAATGGATTAGAACATATTGACAATAGACAACACTTTATTCCAACATACACTAACACACATACAATATAAATATCACAATAAACAAAAGAAAAACAATTAAATTCAAGATAAATATATAATGTATAGTCCAATTAAAAGTAATAAAATAAATAAAGAAATTAAAGAAATACATATAGTACATATTAAGCTGTTGACAAATAGGAAGAGAGGATAACAGTGTGTTTATACTGTGTAATTATGGCTACTTCAGATAAGAAGGTAAAACAGGCATTCCAAGTGGTAATTTTGATAATTTAAAAGAAAATATTTGTATTTAATTTTAAACCTATTTAGACCTCTTTTATCTCCCGGATTGATGGTGGTATATTATTCCAAATTTTTGATGCAGCATATCTGAAACTACCATGAAATGTTGCAGTATTGTAAGGGGACATTTCTAATAAATAAGTACCCTAATATATAAGTACCCTAATAAATAAGTACCATCCTACTCTAGTCCTAATGTCACTTTCATGAATCTATTTTAGTTTTTGTATAGATGTATAGATAGGCTGTTGAAACTTTATTACTCTGAAGAAGTCAAGTGAAGCTCCCGACTAGTGACATTTTTTAAATATTCGCCTCATTAAGGTAAGGAGTAATGTGACAATATGGAGGAACTTTGAACTGATTTTAAATTATTATAATATACATATTAAATTATATATGTATTCAAATTCACTATTTTATAATTTTCTTATAAAAAACTATTTATATTTAGTCACTAATATACTTATTAGGCAAATGTTAAAATTCATAGTGCATATTATGAAGAATTAATATCATCCCTACTGCAGGACACAGGCCTCCACTTGTAATCACAAAGGAGCCTCAGGGCTCTGTCTATAATTCATTAAATGGAGCCAGTGTGTATAGGTTTAGGTGGATATCTCTGTCAATTTGCTCTAATTCAGGATGAAAATGTACTGGTTAATTAAAAAAATAAATAAAAAAAAATAGCTATGTAAGTAGGTACATTTTCTACAAATATTGTTTTTCCTAAATATAGAATATAAAAGATAAAAGCAAGACTAGATAAAAAGCAGTAGTTTATGTTATATATTTCTGAATTTAATAATAATTTGATTTTTATTCTTTTGTTTTTATATTCTGATACCCGTTTATATAGGGCAGTAGATCAATTTATTTTTTTAAATGGGAATTAAAAAATATAACAACAATTGATAAGAATTTGAAAATTTGCAAAAAAGTCCATCTCAAATACAGAAATGCCTAATTTGCATCAAATTCTATGATAAATATTTTTTATTGGAAAATTCTAAAATATTAACTTACCCCCTAAAAGGATGACTACTAGTTCTGATGACAATGATATATGTATTTATAGCCATTATAATCACTATATGGAATCATTAGCTCATGAGCAATTTGCTAATGATGACCTCACCTCACAAGCTAAATTTCTTTCTCACCTTTTTTTCTTTCAGAATAGCTAAATTCTTGTAGCCCTAATGAGTGGCCTTTCAAGAGTCACTGGCCGTGCTCTTTCAGTGTCAATGTTGTCTCTAGATCTTATTTACAATTAGCTACATCTATTCCAACTATGTGTCTGAGTACTGGACTGATATCATGTTATGATGCTTATCTTCTAGACTAACAATTTGTAACTCTACAACACATCATTACTCAAACTAGTAAGTGTTCATACTATTATATTAATGTGACGAGTATTTCATACTATATGAATATAATGAAACAATACTAGGTATAGAAAGGACAAGGTAATTATGTAGTTCCTTTTGTTTTTTTTCTATTAAATATGACGATATATTTAAAACGATATATTCAAAGTTAACACACACTTTGAATTGCTATAGAAGTTTTGTAAAAAATATTTCGGGGGAAACAAACTATATCTATATTCCCAGCTAAGCATAATTAATTGTTCACAAAAAAGAATTGTCCTGCTTAAAAATTTACTCTCATTGTTAAATATAGGTAGTTATTCCCACGATAGCCGTTATATGCGTTTTTTTATTGAAATAACGAGTGACATCACAATGATGTCACAAAATGATGCCCCATTAACAGGAAATTATTATGAAAAAAGTTCATGTTAAAAAATTACAAAAAGATTCAATACAAACAAAAACAACATATCTGAAAAATATATTACATTAGAACGTTGTAAGTATCTCCACTCTAACAGATATATGAAGAAAGAAACTACGCCTTCATCATAAAGGTGGTGTGCATGCAAAGTGCGTACCTATTGAATGAATTCAATGTGCACGCATTTTCAACCATATGTCTAAGTGTGTAATGCATTAAATAGCAAACATACGGCTAATAGATCTTCAAACCGATCTACAATCACACTTCAGAACTAGTTTATTGAAGAAACAAAGAAAATATTGAAGAATTTAGATAATTGGCATTCACGAAGAAAATGGCGTCATATCACTAGTCAAGGAACAAGGTACAATTTCGTCATATGAAAGCACGTATCACAAAGACCTGAAAATAGTAGAGAAAGTAACTACATGCTGTATAAAATACGTTTTGAGTATAATTACTCACTTTGAATATGAATCCCAAAGAAAATCATCCAAAAACTTAAAAGATTGATGACAAGGCACTACACTCACCGTTTGCAAAACCAGACTAATTTAGTCACGTGATCCACAATGTTACCAACATAAACATATTTGATAATTTGTTGAAAAACCATTTTTTTAATATTGTACACAGATCTTAATATATGCGATAAACAAATAAATAAGTAATTTTTTTATAAACATATTTTATTTTATTTTATAACATTTTTTATAAGCAATGGCAAATATTTTAACTCAAAATAGATTATTATGTACCTAAGCACTAATGTTACATATAAACTGGACTTTGCCTAGTGCGCGACGCTACCTATGTCAAAATTATTAAAGCACGCCCTACACCTTCCGATCAAAATCCATACCAGAAGCGGTCTCTTCAGACTTTAGGATTAGTATTCCGATTTATTAGACACAAAACAACAGAAAGGCAATGCAAATGCATTTGTGTGTTACTGTCATGTGCTCGATTTCATTCAGTTACTTTTTTATAGTAGGTATAGATGGCAGACGAGTGGGCGGGCCACACGATGGTAAGTGGTCACCGCCGCCCAGGGACACCTACCTGCAGCATTATGGGGCTTGCGGGTAGAACCTTGTAGAATTCTGATCAGAGCTTTCTTGAAGAGCCCCATATCATAAAAAAAGAAAATATGAGCTGCAGAAATCTACGGATAAAGAAGAAAAACACCTTTGAGCATGATGAAGGTTTTGAACTCTACGCAATTTCGAAAGTATTTAAGAATGACCAGGGGCGGACCGTGATTTGGGCCTACCTAATTATTCAAACTAATTGCCATTTTGTCAAAATCTGTTATGGTGGGTCTGTTAAAATTTATTGAAAAGCAAGATACTGTAATACTCGAGAAATAATACAAAGTACTCGCAACCTGTTGCCGAATCACTTTCTTCGTCCGATATTTTGTAAAAGCGTCCGAATAGAAAACACATGAAATGTTGACGTTTTGTATGATGTTCTCCTACCGTTCTATATAAACCATCCGATTTAGGACGTTTGTCTACCGCCGCCGTTACCGGGACGTCACCGAGAACAAGATGACGTAGGGATGTCGGAAGTGAAAAAAAATATCGATATATCGATGTATCGATATTTATAAAAATATCAATATCGACGTCGATATATTGAGGAAAAATATCGATATATCGATATATCGGTCAAATTAAAAAAAAAAATTGCGGTTTTTAAATAAGAATGTATTTAGTTCAGCCTAACTCAATAATATCAATAGTCATTTTTAAATAAAATGTACATTATTTTAATATACAAAAATCGCAATAAAAACGAAGGTATTTTTATCAGTATTCCTTTTTATTAGGCAAAATTACAAAAATATCAAAAACTAAAAAGCTATCTTCTAACTAATATTTTTAACACCTATTTATTATATCAGGCAAACCAGTATTTGTCCAGTAGCGAAAGTAGAAAAACTCTGCTCTTTACATGTTCCGCTGTCAGCCGGCTCCTATTGTTAGGAACCGCCAGATTTACGGCAGAAGCCACTCTCTCTGAAGGTACAGAGGAAGCCGTAGGTGTCAAGTATTTAAGTGCCAGATTCGAAAGAACTGGAGTAAAATGTCTCGTGTCTATCCAAAACTTTATCGGGTTTTCCTTACGGGATAGATTTGGAGCATCTAGGAATTGCTTCAACTCGTCCGGCATTCTGTTACTTCGAGAGGCTACATTAGCTGCATTGTTGCTGGCTGCAGCAACTAGTAGCTTTTCGTGTCGAGACCATAATGACTCTGATTCTGACGTCAAAGAATTTTGTGTTTCAGAAATTGTGGCAGTATTCAGATTAGGCGATAGCTGTCCTCGTCGCCTGTGTTCTGCGCGTATTTCATCTGATAGCTCAACTATTGCTTTTGAAACGGCCAGTGCGGAACTGAAGTGCATACGTTTGAAACGCGGATCTAAAATCGTAGCTTTTGCCAGGTATAAATTTTCCTCCAGGGGCCTTAGTCGTGTAGTAACCCCTTCCAACAAACTAGTTTTTACGCCAATACCTAATACTGTTGAGGGCTTTTCGTGTTCCAGTCCTTGCGCCAGCAAATTAGTAATTGGTATTGCTAGACTAGCACTCACATAATGATCACCGCTAATGTCTTCAGTGGCTTGCTTAAATGGTGTAAGCAGTATTATCAGCTCTCGGATGACATTCAGCTGCGACGATGCTAGAATATCTGGCGCATTTCTCCTACCAGATAAAATTTTAGCCACTATAGCTGACAGCTTATTGAATCTTTCTAGCATATCTAGACAAGAATTCCATCGAGTGCTGACCGACTGAATGAGTGTTAGCACTTCCCCTTCTTTTTTTTGAAGACTCTGTTGCTCTGCTCTTAATTCGTCCATTGCATTGACAGATTGTTTAAAATATGTCACAATAGATTTGACTCGATTAGCAAGTTCCAGAGCATTATCTTTCGTCAATGCGGTATCTACTATTAAATTGATCAAATGCGCCATACAAGGGATTCTCTTATTGTCTCCCAAGAATTTCTTCACTGCAGACACCATATTACTACCACCATCAGTGGTCATTGAATGGATACTTGTCTTTTCTATTAAAAATTCCTTGATAATATCTTCAAAACATTCTCGTATGTAATCAGCTGTGTGTGCCTGTAGAAAAAAAAAGAAATTATTAATTTCACCACAAAAAATTAAACACGCAATTTTTTGTAGATACGCGTTAATGCTATTATTATTTTCAAAAATTTTGTTTTATTTATACAGTTTACTTACTTGATACATTCTCTGTGCTGTCAACGTTACCGTCTCTAGCTCTGGAACAGAGACTTCTGTGGCGTTCAAAAAATGCGCTGTCATAACTAGGAAACTCCTTGTCGAGTTGGTGAGTGTTAATATATCACTTGTCAATGCTATATTTTCAGTCTCTCTTAGTTTCTTTTTTAAGATGGCTTTCGTAGTAGTATATCGCTGTTCGACTAAGCTGCTTACCTACAATGAATAATGAACAAAAATGATAATGTAAAAATAGACAAAATAAAATATTTTAGTTTGATTACCTTAGCTCGCGAGGGAAGCTTGTAGCGTGGACAAATAACGTACGTGAATTTTTGCAATCCAAGTTTTTCTACGCAGGAAAAAGGCATGTTGTCCTTACAAATCATGTAAATTAACGCTTCATTTATTTCATTTGTTTTTTGACCGCCTGCTGTGATAACAGATAGAACAAATTTAAAATAGAGGTAGAGAATACGAGTCATAAAAATATCAGACTAGAGCGGCATAAATTAAAAAATTACCTTCATAGCTTGAACTTCTTTCCAATATGTCCCTGAGTGTAGGTTGTTTTGTTATTTGTTTGTATTGATTATTTTTAACGGAAGTAGATGATTCAGCCTGAAAAAGAAATATACACGATATTTTGAATTTATCGATATCGATACTTTTTGGCAACTTCACATCACTCGTTACTGAGACTAACTTATCACTTATCTAGTCTAGTTATACTTACATCATAACTTTCGGGACTGGTTACAGACAAATCCGCTATATTTTCAATGGTTATGTAAGATAAACTATTTGACGCGATAGGAGAACTAGTTCTGAATGGCAATCTTCGTTGTTGTTCCAATGCGGATTTTTTAGTTTTAGGTTCCGATTCCAAGATCGACTTGCCACCAGCATTTTTAAACTTTGAGAATTTGGTAATGCTTGTTTCGCAAATGTGCTGCTAAATTTGTTGTATTGCCACTAGTTTTATAGCTTTTACCACACAGATTGCAAGTAACATTATCTTTATTGGTCTTTTTAAAAAAGTTCCACACAGCACTAGTGCTGGACGACGACATGATTCACGTCATGAAACACGAATTCCGAATTAGAAAAAAGTAAACAATTCACGAGATTGAGGTTATTTAGGTACCGTGATCATTCGCGACACAATACATAACATAAAGCAAAGAGAATATAATGACACAAAGTACCTTCAAAAGAACTCACGACGCGAATGAAAGTGCCGCACACACACACGCGCAACGCAAACAAAACATAGACAATACAGTCATTTTTTTTTTCGTTCGTTCCTATCTTTTACGGTTTTGGATTCTAGCGACATTAATTATATAAATAAAAAAAAATATCGTTTTTGATACAATTTTCGATATTGGATCTTTTGTATCGATATATCGGATCAAAATATATCGGCCAAAAATATCGATATATCGAATTAAAAATATCGATATATCGAATTAAAAATATCGATATATCGATATATCGATACTTTTTCAACAAGCCTAAGATGACGGCGCCCTTAGGATGTAAGACCGACCATCAGATGCTTCCGATTATCCGATAATTTTATGACAATAGCTTTCTTCATTGTACATTATTGTACAATTTTATCCAATAATCAAGATCCGATCGGAATGTGAAGAGCGTGCTTAAACGTCACCGTCAGATGTTTAATGTCGGTAATAGGTTAAGTTTAGGATTTTTGTAACCTGAAAATCTGAATTAAAAACACATAATTAATAATTAGCCATGCCGACCATATCTCTTAAACGACATTTACTTTTTGAAGCTCTCGGTCGAACTTACAGTAAGTATTTTTTTATATACTAAAACATCGTCGTAGATCGTAGTATGTATTGGGGTAACTACGAAAGATTTATTGAAGAATTGATAGACTTTTTAGTTTTTTCTTCCAGACTACCATATTCCCAAGGGAAATGAAATGGAATTTAAATAAACAGTCGTGGAATGCATTTTATTTACATTCTACTTAAAATCTTTTTTGAAAGGCAACTATTTCTTAACATAAGAAAATCTATATTAAAGATAGGGTAAGAATCGAAGGTGACTAGTTCAAACTGAAAAACTAAAATTACCTTTAATACCTCTATACATAAAGATACATAATCAAGGAGAATGTCTGAAAAAACATCTCTAAAGCATTTGTTAACGCAACATTGTAAGCTAGTTACATCACCCAGACCCTTACTGTTGATAGCTGTATCAGCAGAAATGGGAGCTGGCCGATTATTAGGCTAGGATATAGGATGGAGCGATAAGAAATTACTTTTATATTTAGATTTAATTAATCATTCAGATGAATACTGTCATCAAGCTCTGCCACTTGTCTCCAATATATTAGTTTTAGTTTATAAAAATATTTTTCTTGCTCCCGAAACTTGACTAGCTTGTTCATGTAAGAGCCGCATCACTGACTTAAATGAAATATAAGAAGAGATAGCCTCACTCATGGATTATTCTGCCAAAAATAAAAATAACTCTTCTAGTTTAGTCTAGTCTTAAATTAAAATAAATGGTCTTACTTCATATAGGAACCCAATGCATACTGTCCCTTATTTAAATGTAAGAAGTACTTCCAAAAATTTAAATAGATATAAGGTAAATAAAATTAGTTCGAGAACTAATTCTATGCATTTTTTCGATTTTAGCGGATGATGAATTCCAAGATTTATGCTTTGAATTTGGCTTAGAGTTAGATGAAGTTGTAAGTATAATTTTTTACGGTTAATGAAAACATTACTATGTAAAAGATATGTCAGGAAATAGCTGTATTTACATGAATTTACAGACAACAGAGAAACAAATGCTAATAAAGGAGCAGGGTGAGCAGGCAGGCACTGGAGTATCAGAGGAAGTTCTATACAGAATTGATATTCCCGCCAACAGATATGATTTGCTCTGCCTTGAAGGATTGGTCAATGGATTATTGGTGTTTCAGGGAAAGTATGACATTTTTATGTATTTCTTGTAATTGACCTTGTATGTATTCTTGTATGTATTGTAATGTATTCTTGTATCCTTGCCCATAAATAAAAATTAAGTATTTCATTTGTTACTGTTCAAAGAACAAGATCTGACAATAATGAGGATCTGTAAAGGAGTTGGGACATTTTTGTATTTGGCCTGGCATACCTACTTACCGTCATTTTGAAAAATTCTCCATTTGGCGACTGCCAACCAATCCTTTAAAAATTTATAGAAGACATCAAAACAATCAAATCGCTGCAAGTGGCTTCCAAATCAAGAATTTCTAAAAGTGGTGGAAACTAAATATGCCACTTAGGTCAGACTGACTGATTTTGTAACCTTTAACCTCTGTAAGCTCAAAGACTTCAGTATAGGTATCCAAAATCATTTTAGGGCATTCCTGTTGTAATTCCTAAACTGTTAAAAATTATATTTAGAAACTATCAAAAAACACTTAAATGAGATGTATAAATAAAAGTATTATGATTATGAAAAGTATATTTTGCAATTACTTACGGAAGATTAAGTTACTCACTCGACTCATATTTATGCAAACCTTACATATAAAGCTCTATCATATATCAATAGTGAAATGGCAAGTGATCAACCAATATGATTTCAACAGTCACCTACTACGAAATTTAACAGTAACATAATACCTGTTATTGCATCTATATTTGTCATAAATGCAATTTTCAGAAAATCTCCACCTGAATACAAACTCCATAAATATGAAGACTGCTACTCTCTTCATCTGACTCCAGTGACAGGACAGATCAGGCCATATGCTGTGGCTGCAGTGCTTAAGGGACTCTCTTTCACTAAGGAGTCTTATGATAGCTTCATCGACTTGCAGGTTTGGTTTTTTAAGAAGATTTGTAGTTGATCACTAGTAGATAATCCATAATCATCATTTCGGGCCATAATCCACCATGGGGCTCCTGTGCAAATACCCATTTTTTTTATTTCTCTACCACGAGGATTTCTTTGTGATGTTTTCCTGTGTTGCCGAGCTAATGATAATTAAAAGAATTTGTCATGAAACTTAACTGGAAATTCATATCACCCAAGTTCATTAATAATTTTATTATTAATGACATTTTCAGGACAAACTACATCAGAACATCTGCAGGAAGCGAACCCTAGTGGCCATAGGCACCCACGACTTGGACACGATACAAGGACCCTTTGTGTATGACGCATTACCGCCAAAGGACATCAAGTTCAAGGCTCTCAACCAGCAGAAGGAAATGACAGCCCCTGAGCTTCTGGACTTATACTCAGTATGTTATTTATTTAACCTGTCCAAAAATATGACCTGATTTTGGTGGCCCTATTGGATCAAGGATTACTTGCATAGAGAAAGAGAATTACTGACAGGTCGACCTGATAAGACATAATTATTGTTGCTCATTTGTAATTCGCTCATTTGGGGTGTAAGAAGCTCACCTACCACCTTTGGAGCCTAAGCCAACCTCACCGGCTAGTGGTGCACCCTACTATTAACTAACGAAGCAATGGCGTTCCCTTTTTTGCGGTGGGAGGGTTATTCCGTCGGCAAAGCTACCACCCTTCCGTCGGAGTCTGCGCCATAATGGTGCCATATTAGCCGCGAGGCCCGCATCGTGTTCCGGCGGTGCGCGGAAGAAGCCGTCCCGAGAGAGAGATTGTTGCATGTGGAAAGTAGGACAACCGGTTGCGAGGAATTACAGGCACATAGGCGTGATATGGTGGCGCGGGGATCAGGGAGACCCGGTGAAACGGTTGTCCGCTGGCCGCCCGCGGGTTGTTGGGGGCCCGAACCCGGGGATCTCTCTTTGATCTCCACCCCGGGAGGCTGCCCCGCCACAGCTCCTCGTCCAAGGTTCGAGGAGACCGGAGTGGAACCCGACTGCTGCCCCCAGGGAGGAGACCGGGGGCCGTTCCGTACCCCGCGCCAGCAAGTCACACAACCTTTGTGACCTAGTTTTTCTCTGCTCCGTTCTTTGTCCTTTGATCCACATGCAACCATCTCCCTCTCCATCCCTACCTTTTTTCCTCCTATTCACATCTTAATGCAATGGCCTATAAAAAGAAAAAGTTTAGTGATCATTCAACGGCCCATTCTTTAAGTTCCACATTTCAAGTGGACTTTTGCAACATCAGAGGGATGCATAGTAACATCGACGCTGTCCACTCGTCGGGAGATCCGGATGCCTGTGCAGACTCCGTTGCCGACGTGGTGTTGCAGGGCATGGAATGTTATATTCCTTGGTCCGTGATATCCATAGGTGGACGCAGTCAACCTTGGTTTAATCAGTCCTGCAGAGAGACCCGTCGTAATAAACGGGCTGCGTACAGGGCCTGGGCCTAAGCGCAGATGTCCGAAGATCTGGATACCACCGAGGTGCAGTAAGAAGATCATTGTCAGAGCAAGCAAGGAATGAGCACATCCGCAGAATTGACGATCGACTAGCTAGCTGTCCTTCTGGAAGCCGAGCTTTCTGGTCGTTTGCCAAGGCTGCTGAAGGTAACTTCTGTCAGTCGTCACTCCCACCACTGCGGAAACTCGATGGGTCACTGGCCCATGGGGCGAAGGAGAAAGCCGATCTCCTGGGCTGTCTCTTTGCCTCAAACTCGACTTTGGACGAGAGAGGTGCCTCACCACCGTCTATCTCGAGATGCACAAGCTCCATGCCGGAAATCTGTTTCACCCAGCTTGAAGTCCGGCGAGCTCTAGCATCTCTTGATATCCGAAAGTCGAGTGGGCCAGACGGTATTCCTGTAGTGGTGCTTAAATTTTGCGCTCCCGAGTTGTCCCCGGTGCTCACGCGACTCTTTAGGCTCTCATATACCACAAAAACCCTTTACCTAAAAAGGGTGACCGCACAGACCCGGACAACTACAGGCCAATATCGATCACCTCCTTCCTCCAAGGTGATGGAGCGTGTCATAAACACACAGCTCCTTGGGTACCTAGAGGATCATCAGCTGATTAGGGACCGTCAATATGGATTTCGCCATAATCGCTCGGCTGGTGATTATGGCTTGATCATAACAAACTAGAATTCTTCTTCCCAATCACTATTAAAATGGTAGGTTTTCCTTTTTTCGCCGCAATCATTTTATGTTGCACATCCTACATACAAGTACGCTAATCACTTAGTAGTGAATGAGATAATGCTTAATTTTTTTTTTCGGAATGTCTAAATTCTTGTGGCCCTAGTGGCCTTTCAAGAGTCACCGGACTTGTTTAATTTAGGGGGAGCGCAGAAGGCGCTCAGCCGGGACAAAATGTGTTGCAACGAGCCTAAGCCTATTATTGAAACTATTATTACACAATTAATCTAGACTAGAATTTTCGGCGTCTGCAATGTGTTTACCATTTTTTTATGAAAATTATAATGTAATTAATCGAAGTATTGTCCATTATTATCAATGCACTTTTGCCATTTTAATAGAAGTTGATTAATGCCTCTGCTATAGAATTGCTAGGGACGGGAATCGATGAATTCTCTGAAGGCGTTTTTCACTGCCTCATCGGAGTTGAATTTTTCCCCTGTAAAAAGTTATCCAAATATCAAAAAGGTCTGAAGGCAAGGTCTGGCGAGTACCGTGGGTGACAGAGTTTTCAGTCGAAGCTCCTGTAACTTTTAGACTGTCTGTCATGTAGTACATACATAGGGAGACTAGGTAAATTTTGAGATACTGAAATTTCAGAAAGAGAACTCATTACAACTGTACTCCTTTTAAAATACCTTTTATTTGAAATTAGAATTCTGAAAGCCATCTAGTCAAACCGAAAAATAAAAAATATGTTTTATTCACTATTTAATTGCATTTCGCGCGCTTTTCTTTCCAACCATGAAATTCGAACGAGAACATTTTCATGCAATGATGTTATACGATTTTAAAATTGGTTTAAATGAAAGTGAGTGTATAGATAGATTAAGATAGATTAGTATCACCTTTTGGGGACCTCGCGCCATCCCGTGCAAAAATTTTTAGATGGTTTTCTAAATTTAAACAAGAAAAATTTTCCTGGAGAGATGATGACAGAAATGGTCGTCCTGCGATTTCTGTAACGAATGAAAACATCGAAGCGGTAAAAAAAATGTTGCACGAAGACCCAAAAACTACCTACAAACAGATTTCATCGCTAGATTTCATTAGATTTCAGATTAAGATTAACAGATTAAGATTTCATCGCCAGTCATTCATGAAATTTTACACCAACACCTTCAAGCCAAGAAGCCTTGTTCGCATTGGGTTCCTCATTCACTGACTGCTGAACAAGCTCGCTAAACACGATGCAGGGAAATGATTGTAAAATTAGGAAATCTAGACGGACGGAATATATATTTATTTAATTTAATATATATTTAATATAAATTCCAAGCCAAACACTGGTAAATAACCAATAAATAAGCTCAAAGTGGTCACTGGGAACAACCGGCAATTTCATAGGTAAAGCCCTAATACATAGTAGAATGTTTATTCGTAATAAGTTTGGTATATATATTTTAGTTACTTATTTCTCTGTTGCTGTAAATTCATGTTCACAAATAAATAAATAAATACATATAAAACAAAAACAAATTTATAACTAAATATGTGTATTATGCCTAGTGCTGTACCCCAGAAATGCCTGAAGAGCCCTTCGATCAGAAGCCCTCCCTGGTGTACATTATTGTCACATTATCACAAATAAAAATTCTCTTCCAGAGCCACGCCCAACTAAAGCAATATGTTGGTATAATCCGGGACAGTCCAGTGTACCCAGTAATCAAGGACAAGAACGGCGTCGTGCTGTCTATGCCGCCCATCATCAATGGTGACCATTCCAAGATCACACTCAACACCAAGAATGTGTTCATTGAGTGCACTGCCACTGATCTAACAAAGGTAAACCACTCCACCTTACGGTAATTCGACACTGTTACATCACGATATATGCCAATATCAGCCAAAAATGGCAAACGTTGGCACGCCCTGAATGTGAGACCACTCATTTAGAAGTGGTGTAGTCCCTCAGCACTTGTGGTAGTGGCCCTGTTACCACTCAGTCGAGTTTTGCGACACCCATGGGAAGGGGTGGTGCTAATCGAAAGTAAGCCGACAACTCACGGCCACCTCAGTCAAAAACTATTAAATCTAAATCCATTTTATGAAAAGTTGTCAACTGGATAAAAAACACACTTCTGCTAAACGCGAATGTGTTTTTTTTTTTTATTTCATTCCATTCCATCAGCCTATACCTATAGTTATAAGTACCTATATTACAATATTTTATTTATGAATTTATTACGTGTGTTGAAAGGATATTAAAATTTTAGCAGCCTTTTCATCAAAGGCCTAATCACTTTATAAATATTGTAATGGGAAGGTTTGTATTGAAACAGTATTTTTTTGCCTACAAAATGCACCAATGTTTTCATATTTTATATAAATTTCCAGGCCATAACTGTACTGGACACAATAGTGTGTATGTTTTCCCAATACTGCGCCAATCCGTACGAAGTGCAGCAGTGCAAGGTGTTCGCTCCCGACGGCACCTACGAGATGTACCCTAAGTTACGGTACAGGGAGGAGGTCATCAATGTAGAAAAGGCCAACGGATATATTGGCATCAAGTAAGATGATATAGCTTTCAAGATTTTCAGGTTTTTTAAACAACACACGTTTATAGTGTTAAAGAAAAAATATGTGCACCCTCAAGAAACAACTTTTACAATTCAGCACCTTTTTTCACACAAACGATTTATTCACTCCTACCACCTACGTACCACCTACCCTGACTTATGTAGATATATGAGGGGTGGTCAAAAAGTTCGCGGAATGAGGGGGAGATAAAATCAAGTTTTGTTTTTCCTTTTTAGTATACTCGGAAATTTAAGAAAATGTTCCATTCCATTTTAGTATTCCTTTTCGGCAATAAATAATAGTCCGATGGGGCTAGATGTAAAGAGGGTGGTTTACAATTTGGAACCCATATCGGTTAAGGGCAGTCTGCGTACGGGCGCATTGTCATGCAAAAGCAGCACACCTTTGGACCATTTTCCTCTCCTTTTTTCCTTCACTGCCTCCTTCAATCGCTCCAGCAGGCTAGCGTCGGTTATGTTGACACCCTTTTGTGTGTAGTCTATCAATAGTATACCCTCGGTATCCCAAAAAAGTAGCCATGAGATTTCCGCCCGACGGCGACACCTTGCATTTTTTGGGAGGTGTGCCCTTTTTATGCCATTGCATTGAGTCTTGCTTAGACTCGGCCTCATAGTGATGAATCCAAGTTTCATTTCCAGTAACAATCCTTCCCACGACTTCGTCGTGTTATTACCACACAGGTTTAAAAACTCGCAAGCGCCACCAACATCAATGCTGGAGTAGCCCCGCCACTACCTACCCCCACCACCGATGCGCAAACAACAGCAGTGACGGCTCTTAGTGGACGCCGAGCCCCGAGGCTACACTGTGGCTCGGAGTCGCCGATGCACTACCCATGCAGTGCGTCGGATGTACCGTCATCGACATCCTAGTCCATCGTGGCTCCGATCACTTACCAGTCTTAGTCATCTTGTCGGCGCAGCTGGCGGTAGTGGCACCGCCTGTGCCACGTCGACTGACCAACTGGGAAAACTTCACGGACGATATGGAGAAGACTCCAAGTTCAAGTCGCCCTGTTGCCTCCCCAGATGATGTGGAGTTGCTAACTGCTGAACTCCGCATTGCCACCCGAGACGCCTCCGAAACAGCCTCGCTATCGAATCCAACCGTCCGGGCAGATTACTTCCTACCGCTACCCCACAGTGAAACCGTCTCAACGAGGAGGTGAAGGCCGATTTAAAGAACCATGCGGCCGAGACAAGCGAGCAATGCATTGAAGATGCCAGCGAAGATTGGTGCAGCATCCACAGGCTGTGCCGATAACTCGCGAACTCTCTAGCTCCGGTTCGCCCACTACTGGCCACTGATGGGACGCCGCGGTACCACGCGCTTGACCGCGTCGAGGTCTTTACCGAATGCCTCGAACACTAAGCCGAACTCGACCTCAGAGAAAGACCATGTCGCAACAGTTGAGCGGCACCTTCATGATTACTTTGCTATGTCGATAACTCAGGAAGAAGATCCCGTTGTCTTCTCGCCGGGCTAGGTGCAGCGAGGGACAGAATAATAACAAAAAACCGTTTCTGCTCGTATTATAATGTCAAAATTGTGATGATCGATTGGCGTAGTTGGTAGTGATCCTGTCTGCTGTGCAAAAGGTCCTGGGTTTGATCCCGGTTGGATATTCATTTTTTAAAGGCAAATGTTTGTTCGGTTTTGGGTGTACGTTTGATTTTGGGTGTACGTTTGATTTTGGGTGTACGTTCGTCTTTGTGTATGTCTCTGGACACACGACAAAGTGAGTCCTAGTGTGGGCTATTGAGTGTGGCATTGTTTATTATTACCATACCATACCATCAGCCTGTAGACACTGCGGACAAACCTCCACTGCTGGATATTGACCTCTCCCACGGACCGCCACCACTCACTGACTTCAGCTCTTCTCGTCCAGCCACTACCGGCGACTTTCATCAAGTCGTCAGTCCACCTGTCGGAGGGCGTCCCACGGTACGTTTCCCGATACACGATCTCCATTCGAGGACTCGTTTCCCATCGGTTATTGGTCCTGCGGCATATATGGCCTGCCCACTGCCACTTCAGCTTGCTGATTCTTATTTTCTTTTGTATCACTTATAACGTGCCACTGCAGGGAGCAGGCCTCTCCTAGTAAATCACTGGGGGGAGATTTCGGTCCGTTATCCACCACGCGGACCCAGTGCGGATTGGTGGATCACATATTCCACATTTTTTTTAATTTCTGGAACATGCTTGTTTCCTCACCATGTTATCCCTCGCCGCCAAGCTAGTAACAATTAAAAAAAAAACGATTTTTTAATAATTTATTATTACTTATTGATTATTGTTTGTTCATAGTGAAGACGGCGACAGTGTAGCCCGGCTGTTGTCGCGCATGTGCCTGCCCGCGCGACACAGCGCGCGCTCGCTCACGGTGCGCGTGCCGCCGACGCGACACGATGTTATACACGCCTGCGACCTGTATGAAGATGTCGCCATCGCTTACGGGTCAGTATACATCAACATACGATTATTTATTGTACACTAGCGGTTCGAATTCGTTCTCGTGAACTTCTCTGTGATTCCTAATGGATCTGGATAAAAAGTACCCTAAATGTTAACCCGGCGCATAACTTATAACTAGGGATGTAACGATACATAATTTTGCCGATACGATACCGATTATTGTAGTAAATAATCGGCGATACCGATATCGATGGCTTAGTGGATAATAAATCAAATAAATAATGAAGTATGTACCTCGGGCGTTTGTATGTCTTTATTAAGCATAAAACTTACCTGTATTTAACAGAAAATCAACCTTGAGAAGTGTAAAAAATAAAAATGTTAAATCAAAATTCAAAGAAAACATTTATTATGAATTATCAAAGTAATTAAGAAAGTACATAATTATCATTACACAAAGTAATAAACCGATGCATAAACTCAGTAATTAAAGTTCACTTTTGGCAGATTTTTGTTAAGAAAGCAAAGGTTTTTCAAATTATTATGAGGCCTGCGGTTGAAAAAAGACGTTCTGAGGCAACTGAGCTCAGTTGATAAGATAAGTGATCTGTTTGATATCGGTTGTATATAATCAGCGATGCCGATATATCGGTATCGGAATCGTTACATCCCTAGTTATAACTATGCCAAGTTTCATTAAAATACATCCAGAAGTTTTTACGTGATGCGTGTTCAGACAGACACACAAAAATCCCAAAAAATGTTGTTCGTATTTTATATTGCAATCATTTTTCAAAAAATATTTCATATACAGACACGGCTTTGTTACGATTTTATTATATGTATTACAAAATACGATGTATACATTTATTTTACCTTACCATCTCATTTTTCATCTTACACTTCCCAACTGAATCTTTATATTCAACCTAAATGTTGGCTGGTAGAGAATGTCTTAAGGTATTAGGCTGCGGTCCGACTAAAAACGAGAAACGTTGAGCGATGAACTATTCACGCCCAAGACACGTACAAATTCCACAAAGCAATTCAAATACAGAGATGAAAATAATAGTTCAACGGTCTCATTGCAAGCGACGATTTTCGCTCTAGTATTATCGCCCGACGATAAGAGAGCCAAAAGCGCTCGCTCAGTAACTGTGTATTCGCTCCCGTTACTCGTTTATAGTTGGACTAGTGGTGCCAGCGACTTCGTTCGCTTGAACTTTAGTGATTCACGTGGGAACTTTACAATTAATCTGGATAAAAAATATCCTAAATGTTAACCCAGCATATAAGCTATACCCATGCCAAATTTCATTAAAATCCGTCTAGTGGTTTTTGCGTGATGCGCGTTCAAACAGACATGTCTGCCGACTATACTCGCAGCGTCAATCAAATTTAAACTAAGTATAAAAGTTGTCTCGGTGTCATGGTCATGCTCCGTGTATATTACAGGTACAACCGCATCGAACGCCGTCCATCGAAAGTGGTGACGATCGGCAGTCAGGTGCCGCTGAACAAGTTGACGGAACAATTGCGCAACGAGTGCGCGCACGCCGGATACACCGAAGCACTCACCTTCACACTAGTGAGTTGTACAACAGAATATATGTGCGATTTGACTAATGGTAGTAATGACATACCAGTAGAATCTTTTAACTTCTTATATTTGCTTTAGGAATTGATAAAGAAAGAAAAAATATTTTTATTTTTATTCATTTACAAAGTTCACGGCTAAAATTTACGGAAAGAGTAGTGTAATAATGTTACTAAGTTTTACGCCTTTAAGAACAATTAATACAAAATAATTATGAATTATGACTATAAGTAAATACCCGTGCGGATGGTCGTGTTGTGTTGATTGAGCAATGTGCAGTTATTGTCAAAAAATATGTAAAGAAAATATATTTCTTTCATTTGAGTTTTGCCGCGCTCCGCGCTGTCGGTAAAACAGTGTAGGATATGGGAATATGGCGTCAGGTGAAGAGAATCGTGCTGACTGTCAAAATTGTGGGTAAAGTTAATACATAAGAATATACAACAATATATAAGAGAATATATAGAAAGTTAATATATTACAATATATAAGAGTATTGTAAGGAAAAATAATAGATTGTAGAAAGGATTGAAGAATAAACTTTATATGTCGTTTCTTTGTATACCGAAGCAACACAATATAGTTAGTTTCATTTGACAATCCTTAACAAGAGAAAATAATCGACATTATAAATATATTAACAAATTAATAACATAAAGAGAACACTATTAATTGGGCACCAACTCAGCATAATATGTCGCATCGTGAATTACGAAACTGATTTACAGGAGTTGCAGCAGCGCTGGTTACCACAAACAACAAATTTTCACGTTCCATCTCTTTTCATACTGTACCATATAAGTGAGAAACCGTGAAATTTCGTAACAACGAAAACATTTATAACCCGATTGAATTCGCTATGTCTTGTCAATTGACTCGCCTATTCCTATCCTATGCAGCTTTTGTAAAGAAAATTCGTTCCAGTGTTCACGCGAGGACGTGTCAAAGAAACTGGGCGTCAATATGGAAGATGTGCCGGCAGTTCACATCTCAAACCCGAAGACCCTGGAGTTCCAGGTAGTTCGCAACGCGCTACTACCCGGACTCCTCAAGACGCTCGCTGCCAACAAGAAGATGCCATTGCCCATGAAGCTGTTTGAGATCAGCGACATTGTACTGCAAGATGACACTGCTGGTATGTACTACCTCCCTGTTATTGGAAAATACATATATTTCGAATAGAACATTATTCGCGAACACAAATACGAATAGTACCTAACCTACTTGTTTTTTTTATTTCTTTCGGAATGGCAAAATTCTTGTGGCCCTAATGGCCTTTCAAGAGTCACCGGACATGTGTGGTTTAGGGTGCACGCAGAAGGCGCTCAGCCAGGAGCAAGGAGTGTGTGCAGCAACGAGGCTAAGGGCTTCCCCGCCGGTACGGAAGGAACGGACCTCGGCTTAGGGCGTTGCTTTAGGACGCGGGATCGCAAGTCGGTGAGAAGCACCCAGGCACGTGCCGATACCTGGTAAAAGTGTTGGCTGAAGGCCGGTGTGTGTTCATGCTGTAGCGTGAGTGACGTCCTCGTTTCCGCCAGCAGGGACGGTGTATATGTGAAGTCTGTGAGTGTAGTGTAAGAACCGCATTGGCAGTAGTAATTGGGTCGTCTAAGACGTGCCGAGGACGACGACAACGGGGAGAGTCATTCCTATCGGGGACTTAGGTTGTCAACTACTAGGGGGTTGGGATGGTCAGAAACTCAGTCATAGTAGTGTCGAGCGGATGTAACCTACTTGTAAAATTAGTATCTAACTAAGTAATTGGTAGACAAATGGCCAAAGATAATCCAATTAAATAGACAATATTTAATATTTCTCTTTGCCTCAAACTCGACTCTGGACGATAGAGGTGCCTCACCACCACCGTCTATCACGCGGGCACAAGCTCTATGCCGGTAATCTGTTTTAACCAACGTGAAGTACGGCGAGCTCGAGCCGCCAGCATAGAAGGTAGCTCATGTTTACCCTTTGCCTAAAAAGAGTGACCGCACCGACCCGGCCAACTACAGGCCAACAGCGATCATCTCCCTTCTTCTCTCCAAAGTGATGGAGCGTGTCATAAACACACAGCTCCTGGGTACCTAGAGGATCACCAGCTGATTAGCGACCGTCAATATGGATTTCGCCATAATCGCTCGGCTGGTGATCTTTTAGCGTATTTAACACACCGTTGGGCTGACGCCATTGAGAGTACAGGCGAGACTCTGGCTGTGGGATTGTGACATTGTGAAAGCCGGGTATGGCACAAATCGCTACTTTCCTAGTTACCATCTTTCGGGATATCCGAAGGATTATGTGAATGGGTTGCCAGTTTCCTGACTGGACGGAGCATCAGAGTCGTTATCGATGATAGCTGCTCCGACACCATGTCTGTTAACGCTGGCGTCCCGCAAGGCTCCGTGCTGTCCCCAACTCTGTTCCTTCTGCATATCAACGACCTGTTGCAAATTGGTGACACGTTGCTATGCAGATGACAGTACTGGAGACGCCTTGTACAGGGGCCGCGCCAACATCCTGGGGTCGAAGTGGAAGAGGCGTCAGGCTTGTGTCTGAAATCTAAGACGCTTTAAATCTGGTCTCGATTTGGGGTTCTCTGAACCTAGTGGATTTCAACCCCAGTAAGATGCAAGTCTGTGCATTCACCGCTAACAAAAACCCTTTTGTCGTAGCACCTCGCTTTCAGAGCATACCTCTTTACATCTCGAGAGAGTATCTGGATTCTAGGTGTCGACATTTCCAGTAAAGTCGAATTTAGGGGTCATCTGGAAAATAAGGCCAAAATGGCCTCCATAAAGCTCGGTGTGCTGAACAGAGCGAAGCGGTACTTCACCCCTGGGCAACTCCTAATGCTTTACAAAGCTCAGGTGAGGCCCCATATGGAGTACTGCTCACATTTCTAGGCCAGCGCACCGAAATACCAATTGGACCCATTTGACTCCATCCAACGACGTGCTGTTCGTATTATCGACGATCCCACTCTCACGGGAGGTTTAGAACCCCTCAGCATTCGGAGAGACGTTGCGTCTCTCTGAGTGTTCTACCGTCTATTCGCATTCGTACAATGGGGAATGCTCTGAAGAATTGTTCAATAGAATTTTCACCTCGGGTTTCTACAACCGCACCGCACCTCCCGTCACAGAAGTGCGGTCCATCCGCATATTTTCGTCGATACGGAGGTGTCGCGTACTGTTCGGTCCAAAAATCATTTTATACCGCGAACCCGTAGACTGTGGAACGAACTGCCTCAAGAAATCTTAAGCTACGAAATGGGATTCTTCAAGAAAGCTGTGAATAGGATTTTGCTAGGTCGGCGGCGCACCCGCATACCCCCTGGTGTTGCAGGTGTCCATGGGCGGCGGTAACACTTACCATTACGTGGGACCGCTTGCTCGTCCGCCCACTTGTCTATATAAAAAAAGTCCATACTCGTCCGTAGCTCTGGTAATAATGACACGTGATATCCAGATTATTGATTTGATCAATATATTTATCGATCTACCTACATACACTGGTTAGCTGGTAGAGAATGCTTATTTTTAATGTTGTCAGAGACGGGTGTCCGTAATCGTAGTCGTTTATACGCGGAAAGCCGGCCGCCGACACCACGCCTTACAGTGGTATCTTATAGGCTGATATCGCTTACATTTTTTTTTAAATTCTGACAGAGACAGGGGCCCGTAATTATCGTCATTTGTGCGCGGTGCAGTGCGGGCGCACGGCGGGCTTCCAGCATGTGCACGGACTGCTCGACCGAGTCATGGCGCAGCTCGGCCTGTCGTGGACCTCTCGGGAGTACAAGCTGAACCCGTCTCAAGGTAACGTTACAGTGTCTTCATATTGGACTTATCAGTATTAAGTGGAAACTGTCGTCCTGCGACATCCGCGATACATGGAGACATCTCCAGAATGACAGACGTGGGCACGCCCGCAAATGCGCTGCCTACCTTTGGACATATAGGATTCAATGAATTTGGAGAAAGGGTTATGAAAATGGGTTGGGATATGGATGAGCTCTGGCATATCTCACCCACTACCGAAACACGTACGAAAATATTGGCCCTCGGCTAATCCGGAAACACCCGAACGCGTCATCCACGTCTAGAATTACCGTACCTCTAATTGCATACTTTATTACCAGATAAATACAAAACTTTATGAACATATCACAAGTCAGTGAAGAAAAATATATTGAGCTGTTATTTTCCCTTATCAAACTAATGACATTATATCTTTACTAAACAACATTGCTAGATAATCGTATTAGGTCTTATTTATTTATTTGTGTATATTTGCATACTAGATAATTAATTATAATAAGTATATATATAATGTGTAATATATGTAGATATAACTTTACATTGCTTTTATTAGCCTTATTCACATTATATCTTAAAAAATCAACACCTATATCACAGCACTGTATATATCAATCATCAGTCAAACGTTACAGATTATTTAGATTTTGGTTGTCCCTAAATAGGTGGTATGTATTCAATATGTTCCATGTCATAATCAAAACATCAGAACTCTCAGAAGTATTAATTATCCTATCCATAAAATCATTCATGGCATGTTCATCATATTTTCTATATTCATCTTCACATTTGATTGCGTGATAACAAACTATTTTCCATTCATCTAGAGTCTAGACTAATCATATCACTTTTTTCCAATAACATTTTTTTTTACTGTGGTCATATTCATATCAACATTTCTTTGAGCTACATAACCCCTAATCTACGACCATATGTTTTTAATCAGATTGAAATCCGGATGATTTTAACTGAATATATTAAAATTCAGCTAAAATTTTGTACTTCCACAAATCTTTCCTTATGACGAAGAGTAACTTGATAAATTTGTGACTTTGTCCAATTTGGATCGACGTTAATGTCTTGTTTTACCAACCCATTTATCACATCTTGCTTCAAAGTATTTGAATTCGGAGGCTTTTCCACATATTTATTATGATGTGCAGCATTATCAACGACCAATACCGATTTTTTAGACAAGTTAGTAACCAATTGATTACATACCCATTTTTCATAATTGTCGCTGTTCATCTCATTATGATGTCTCCTATTGTATCCGTAGATTTATACATTAATAAAGCCCCGGGAATAACTCATTTTTACTGCGTGCGTGTACTATAATAAGACACAGGCTTGTTTTATACCGTTTCCTGTAGAATCAGTCCAACTTTGACCTATGATATGTAACGTATGTTCATATGTTTCATCCATATATGGTACGTACAAAAATAACATCTATTGAAAGAAATATTTTGGGGGTATTAGTAGCTCTATATATTTATGAATTCGACGTTTGCCGAAGACACCCGAATATTCACGGTGGCCAATGTTTTCGTGCAAGATCTGTGCGTACATTGGGGGAATAGGATAAAATGGGGTAAATGGGATATTTAAATAGGATAAATGGAAAAGACAAATGTTACGTGTAGTATGCTGGACGTTTGTTGCCTATCCCGAATTTCCCCCCGTCCTGCATCTAAAACGTGTAGTATAATAAGCCCATATATTGTTATCAATACACCTCTGTCATCGCTCTAACATGATCCTTTCAACTATAACTTTTGTGCTTTTGTATATTTTTATGTACTTTCTATTTTATAAGTAAATACCTGTACCTACCTGCGATTGTTTTTCTGTATAATCTGGTGGTTGACCAGATTGGTGTTGGAAGAAAATGCCTTATGGCATTAAGTCTGCCTTCTGTACATGTATATCATTGTGCAAATAAATAAATAAAATTATTCTTGTGTTATACTTCTATTACAGACCCAGCTTACTTCCCGGGGCGTTGCGCAGAAGTGGTACTCCGGGGTACAGTAATAGGGAAGATAGGGGTGGTACACCCCAACGTGCTCGCCGCCTTTGAAATCACCAACCCTTGTTCCGCTGTCGAAATCGACATAGCGCCATTTGTATAGCCGCTGTAGTGTTGACCAATATTATTTTTATTAAGATAAAACCTTTGTAAATTATAATAATAAAATAAAAAAAGAAGAGTTACTTGTAATTCAATAATTTCCATGATGTAGCGTGGGACGCCCAGGTGAACCAATAACATAAATAAAGACAGTCATCGGTGGTGGCTATCAAAGCAGAAGACTGAGTGAGGTGGCCAGCCTTGGGAGAGGTCGGTATCAGTGGAGTTCAGGGATGTGTAATTTAAATCAATAAAAATCAAATATTTTTTTATTTCAATCAATGATTTTAAATAAAAGTCTAGGATAAGCAAAATTCACTGGATTACAATAGAAAATGATACAAATATGAATTAAAAGAAATAATTATTTATTTCACGTTAATCAACATATCGAGCCAAATCACATATATCACATATCGAGCTTTTTTTCGTCCTGCAGACATTGTCACAACCAAAATTAGTTTTATATGTATTGTTTTGTAAACAACCAAAAAACAAAATACCACAGATATCTTCTCTGTGCAAAATACACAGATTTTACTATATAGGTGAAGGTGACATTGACGCGACACTACTCAGTTACCAGCCGCTCGACAATTTGCCACTTTCAAAGTAGAAATGTTGCATACGTAAAAAGATCATGATTTTTGGCTGGAATAAAAAAAAAATAAGCCTGGTGGGGATACAGGCAGATAATTATTAGCTTTTAAAAAAAAAACGAATCATGAACATTGCGGCCTGCTTATTATATATTACATGATTAAACCTATTTATTATTTTTTGATAATTTTCTGTCTCCTTAAACTGGGTTCCTATGAAACGCCGGTATCGGTCGCTTATTAAGGGATATGTATGATACCTACCACACGAACTATTGCCGATATAAAGATGAATGTGGCCTAAAAATGGGTGTTATCCTCAAGATGACCGCCCTTTGGATTATGCTACTGTTTTCCGGAATTCCATCCTCACTTTCTTTAAAAATGTTTAAGAACAATCGCAATTATTGAAATTATCAGGACGATCACTATTGTAAATGTAAATTGGCACGACTCTTTTAAGCACTATAACGACGTAAACTCTATGGTTATATGTCTTTACAAAGAATTGGGTCAAGTTATTCATGAACAACATGCAATACTTCTAATCATCCTCCGTGGTATGTTGGTTGGTAATCATATACCCCTTTATACTAAAAGTTAGTAAACATATTCAGCGCCGGCTCTAGCCCATGTAGCGCCCGGGTGCAATCAATACCCTGGCGCCCTCTAGTAGACTTTGGAGGCGTCGCGAGCGGCGCTCGGCGCCCCCTAACACCCTGCGCCCCTGTGCGCCGCACACCCTGCACCATAAGTAAATACCATAAGTGCCCGCGCGCCCATTTCAAATGAACTTACACTCTATTGACTTAGAGATCATTTTGCTACCGGGCGGCAACGTGTCAAACGTACATACATACACTGTCTTTGGATTAGAGATTTTGCCGCGCGCGTGTTGTATTAAATAAAATTGTTATTTGTGTAGTGTAGTAATGCGGTATGACAAGCGCCGAAAGCGTAATAAAAGTAAAAAAAATATTATTGTTAATGACTATTTTTTTTTTGCTTGCGCATACATATTTGTCGTAAGTAACAAGTATATAAAACTGTGCAATGGCGTTAAGTTCAATGAAATATCCAAAAATTCAGCGCTCGACAGGCGCCCCCGGGCGCTCCGCGCCCGGGTGCACCGCACCCCTTGCACCCCCTGGTAAAGACGGCCCTGAACATATTTATAGGTAAGATAGGGTAAAGAAAACAGTAAAGGACTACTATTCTTACCTCAGGATAGGGGAAAGTTGCTGTATAATAAAGAGGCAGACGGTGCATAATAATTAAATATAGTAGAAACACATTTAAAACATACTGACATAAAATAGTTGAAGAGTTGTAAACGTCATCCTATTCATATGTCACCATGGAGGGTAGGCTATGTACATAAACCACTTGCGTCCTTCACTAGGATCATCAAAATCGATTAGGGGTTCAACCCCTAAGGATTCATTCTCGTTGGAGCTGAATGACATTTGATTTTCGTCATCAGTGTCACCCGTCATTCCGCCGCTTATTATTATGAACTCCTCTAATTCATCTTCTTTTTCACATTGCGTGTCCAATACTCCTGTTCAACCTTTTTTATATGGTTAATTTGTTTTTTCCAATCTTGTTTGGTCAATCACTATTTTATTTTCACGTGGCTCAACATTTTATGCTCGTTTTATCCGCGACTCGTTTTATTACGTTCCATATATGCTCTATGAGATTAAGGTCGCAGTTATAAGAAGGTAATCTGACAACCTCATGCCTATGCTCAAGCAGCAATTCGTCTACCATGTACCATTTCGCAGGAAGATTTTTTCTCATATGCGTCAGCAGTTCTGATTTTGTCCACGACACTTCATATGAGATGTTATGCTCTTCCATCCACTTTTGTATGTCTCCTTTACAGGTTGCAGTAGTGGGAGCTTTATCTAATTGCATACTATGATAGGATGCGTTATCCATGTAGTACAATTGTTCGACAGATTCGTAATCAGTTTCTCTTTAATATATTTAAAAAAAATTACAGACGTCCATCTCGTCATCGTAATCTCCTTTCTTCGACTTTGCTTTAAAAAGCAAGCCTGTGCCTTCTACAAACCCATTTTCAGAGCTGGCGTGAACCATTACCCACTTTTGACCGGAACTATCATTCTTCGATACTCCTTTATCCTTAGATGACTGACAGCACTTACTCACAGTATAATTAATGTGCATTGATCCATGATTCGTCCATGTATACCACTGTTTTTTTTTCAACGCCTAAAGCATCATTGCGATTTGTCTAATCGCACAAATATCACAATTGTCTATTGGGACACGCGTGTTATGCTGACCTATTTTTCCGTATTTTTTTCGCAGACTCCTCCGCTAGTTTACAAATGAAAAATAAAACTAATCAGCAATAATCATAATTCACACATGGTATATGTTTTAAAATAATTTAATATTCTCGAGATATCAACTGAAATGATTTTATAGTTTAGTGCTTACGGAATAATAATTCAGTGAAAATAAAAAAGTTTTTTTTTTAATATTTCAATAATATCTAAGTATTTTACAAACGTTAGTAGCGGGCGGCTGTGACGTCACCAATGACAGGTATAACAGCTGCGCGACCGGATAGCGGAACACTATTTGTAGTACTTGTACTTACATTATATTTTTATAAGCATGTCAACCCAAACGTACTGACCTACCTTCTTTTAATATTGTCCATATTGTGCTGTGTAATAAACCGGTAGCCGGCTGCGTGCACGTTAAATAATTCTAAATAATTTCTCTCGTTTGACTGTTCAAAGGGCGCCCTCTTTTAAGAGAAGTCATAATAAATATCAGTAACCGCTTTATTTGCCACTAAGTAATTATCGTCGAGCCAAGTAGATTCAGGGTGCAATCTGAGAGTCGACTGATGATCGACACGACCGGCCGTGATTTACCGCGAAATCGATCGACCAATAATGGCGCAAGCTATCAGCGCGCGAAATATTCAACATTGCCATTGATGGAATAATGTTTACCGCGGTCCTAAAATGGTCTACTGCGCAGGTAGGTACATCGAGGAGATGTGGTAATCCTGTACCTCTGAAAGGAACTCCTCTATTTACCAGTAACCCTGTAGGTATATCAAAAAAAAAATAGGATCCAATGTACTACCCTGCAGAACTCCATAATACCTTCAACACAATACTAAATACCATAATACCTTTCCATAATAAGTTACCTTCAACACAAACTCTTTGATTTCGTCCAGATATGTTTCAAACCAGGAAAGTAGGTACAAGACCTCTAATACCAAGATTTTGCAATCAAACTGTCAAAAGCCTTTTGGAGGTCTAAAAACACACCAAGACATGTCTCTACCTCATCCAGATATGTCATAACCAGAGACGTGTCTAAAAACCGCATTGTCGGTTAACTTGCCTATACGGAATCCATATTGATTCGGTGCAATGTTTGGTGCAATCAAGATGTTTAATTAGCCTTTTATGTACGTTTTTCCAAAATTTTTGATATGTTAAGAGGGAATTATCGCCTTTTTAAATGCATTTGGAAAGGTGGCAGAATTAATGCTAAGATTGCACATATAAGCAATGGGTTCAGCTATTAAAACAGAAAATGTTTCGAGGAAGGTTGTAGAAATATTGTCTCAACTAGCAGAGTTGTCAGATTTAAGACTCATTATTACGTTTGTTACCTCATTTGTGTCCGATGGGAGTAAAGACATTGATTTCGAGGGTGCATCTGTACCTAAATAATACTAATAATAAATACTCTTTATTGCATACAAATGGTTATTACATGCGCACAAATAATAAATGACAAGAATACAATAGCCGACCTTATCGCTAAAGCAATCTCTTCAAGGCAACCTTGGGATCAGGGCCGTATTAAACCATGTGGAGGCCCCTAGGCAATGCAAGTCTCGGGGTCCGTCTCCCCCTAGGTAGGTAGGTCTCTATAGTCGGAATTTTAATTCGATTCCAGATTTGACAATTTCAGTGTTGCAACGTTATGACAAGTACTAAATAGTAACGTTGCGAAATTATTCGATACGGAAATGGAATATTTCCGGATCGATTCTTCTCGTTTATAATTTTATTCTCGTAAACTAAGTATATCAGGAAATTAAATATTTGTGAACGGATAATTTAGTTATGACGATTAATTTTATTACGGATCTGAGAGTTTTCTTTAATAATTGTGTGTGAAATAAATAAATAAATGTGATCATGAAGGAACATGAGAAATAAAACAAATAGATGTATTATGGTAATATTTTATTTTATAAATCGTCGCCGTCATCGCTATCGCTATCGCTGTCACTTTCTGTAACATTTATTATAAATGTGTCTGTGATATTGTCAATTAACATATCTAGCCTACTCATTTTTTCCTCTTCTTTGACAACATGGGATACGCATTTAGACCATTCGGTGGCCGTAATTTTTTGAATGCCTTCCTCAAATAAATTTCTCACATCTGTCAATTTGAAGGTTTTATTATTTTGAGCTACATGCCCCTTTACCTGAGCCCATATCAATTCGATAGGGTTCAGCTCGCAATGGTAAGGGGGCAGTCTTAAAACCGTGATCCCATGTTGTGCTGCCATTTCGTCTACAGCGTACTTATTAAAAGACTCGTTATGTGGAATCAGTTCTAAAAGCGTAGCTTTAACCATATCTGGTTCGTAATGAATATTTTTATTTAAAAGCCAGTCTTGAATGGCAGCTTTTTTCCAGCTCATTTTTGGTGCCGTTTCCAATTTTCGGGAGTGGTAAGGTGCATTATCCATCACCACAATTGAGTTTGGTCTTAATTTTGGTAAGACTCCAGCGAACCACTCCTCAAAACAAACTGCATTCATCTCATCATGGTAATCTTCACAATTTTTCTTTGCTTCAAAAATCATGAGCCCCTCTTCCAGGAAGCCTTCTTCACTACCTATATGGCTAATTATGAGACGTTTGCCTTTTCCAGATGGGTTTTTTAATCCAGTGGTCAGTCCCTCCAAAAACGCTTGCCGAGATGATGTGACTTGCTTGTCCACCCAAGTTTTTTTTTACAGTATGACCTTAAATCACATATAGTACATGAACATTCAATATTACTATTAAATTTAATGTAAATGTATATTAATTCAAAATGTTAGCCTTACCTGCGTTAACCCAAGTTTCATCTTGATAATATATATGTCTCCCTTCTCGTCGAAACTGACATATAGATCGCAAGTAACGCTGGCGCCATGTTATTATATCATTTCGATCAATAAGTGTGCTCTTGCGTGACCGTGCAACAAATTTAAAATTAAGATGCTTCAAAATTTTTCTGAGGGTGTCTTTGGAAACCTTGGGCATTTCTGGATCATCGTTCATCACTTGTAAAATCTGAAATAGTAAATTTTATAATAGTTTGGAATCATTACTTATATATAAAAGATGTAGGTATAAAATAATACTGTCTGACTGATTGACTAACCTTTGCAATGGTTGGAGGTTCATTTCGGTAAAAGAACTGATGAACTATTCGTCGTATTGCGGAGAATGTAAATTCATCAATTTTATCTTTGAAACTTCGCTTTGGTCCAGTTTTTTTAGGGGGAGTTGGCGGCGCACCTTTATTTACTTCCTTCAAAACGTTACAAACAGAGCGTGAGGTTATTCCCAATATGTGAGCAACTTTGTTCATACATTCATTTTCTTCCACAACTTCAAAGGCCTCCAATTGCGCAGAAGTTTCATTTTTCACGTACTTATATGCGTTGCGGATCATTACTTTTTCAGTAACAGTGAAAGCTTTTCGTGGACGTTTTTTTCTTGGAGACAAGAAAACATCCACGTCTTTTTGTGATGTACTTGGCGGAGGATCCATTTTGATGGAAAACCAAAACAAATAGATTCACTCAAAGTTCACAAAAAACTATAAACGTAACAACAAACACAACGTAACAAAACTTTAACAAAAACCCAACAAAATAACAAAATATCGATTCGCAATGAAACGAGATATTCGTGCAGTCAGACTAGGAGAATGAAGCCGAATGACAAGATAAACAAAATGGCGATAGCTGCACGAGCGCGCACGGGTTGCCAATACAGAAAACTATCTAGGCTCTTTTATTATAAGTTTTGTTTTTAATATAAAAAAAAACAAAAATATTAACTTTTTATAAAATAAAGCAGCGGTTACTAATTAATAAATAATTGTTATGAATAATTATGTATTTATTTAAATAAAAATCAATAATTTAGTCTTTAATTGGCACACCAATATTATGATTACATAAACATAAATCGCGATTGTTTATCGATTTTTGTGTTCATCACTACACTATTATATGTGGTATCATTATTTTACAAAATGACAGTAGCTAATGTCAAATGTGGAATCGAATTATAATTCCGACTTTAGGTAGAAGATAAGTAGCATTTAAACATTATACCAACTATGGTAATGAATGAATCCATTTTTAGTCATCTTTACGTGCATTTCCGTCCTGTTTCGCAGCATTTTACGGAAAAATATAAATATTAAAATATACGGAAAAATTAATTTATATATAAGAAATTACATCCAACGCATCCAGACCTGCTGCAAAATAGCGCATTGAAAAATTAAAATTACGATTGTGCCAAAGCTAATACTCGGACAGCGTCGGGGTTTTGCACACATAAAGTACCTATAAATTACAACTTTTTCGCGAAGCTTCACCCTTGTAAGTGTAAAGACGGCCGATTTGTGTTTTTTTTAAAAACGCTTAATGTTCCGATTTTTTCCGTTTCTAATTATCCGATCGAGTCGTTCGACCTCTCATTTTGTTCGTATTTAGATTATTAAGATTGCTTCATTAGTTTCCATTTTATAAGCAAAAAAACTAAATAGAAAAAGATTTTTCGTCTAAAAATGATTGTATATTAATAGACATTTCCGAGTGGAAAACAACGGAATTCATCTATGAACTGTCCTTCATGTGATGGCACAGTCGGTTTCCTACTAGGATTTATGTTACAATGAATTGCTCTATTGCTTGGCCTAGAAGAAAATATACGACCTACCTGCCGCACCGCTTTTGTTCCATCGCTATGTGAATCGGGCCTAATAAAGGTCGTCACTATTTATAAACAAAAAACAATAAACGGTGAATCTTATCGCCACGTAAGTAATCATGCCTTAGTGTATATGTTTCATGATACACCTAGAATACGATATAATATTATTCTATATATGATATACAATACGAGTTACAAGTTACGAGTTATTTACTTACAAATTAAAATAAAAATCATTTAGAAAAATGGGATTTATTTCTTATATGACGACCAAACGGCACAAACGTCATAATAATTCGTAAAAATCACTGTATAATTAGAATATAAACTAAAACTAAATTATTCGAAGCCAAATCTTAAGTATCAGATGTATTTGTTAACTTAAGTATCAGATGTATTTGTTAACTTAAGTATCAGATGTATTTGTTAACTTAAGTATCAGATGTATTTGTTAACATAGTAAACAAACTGTTAACATTAAGTGAACACCTGCTTTAGCTCATTTTCATGTAGAATTTTGTAATACAATTTGTAAGGCACTGCATTTTTAATTGACAATGTATGAAACATTGAAATTTTATGAAAAATAGTTGGTTCTAAAGACGTCTTTTAATACAGATCTGCTATGTAGATATTGTTCTACTTTTATAATCTTCATCTTAAAAACCTCTATACTCATAAATGCTTTAAATTTAACAACTGCTCCAAATTTCTTGTCCTTCTCTCACAATACTGTCAAGTCTTAAGCTAAGATTAAATCTAAACTATTTATGAGTAACGAGGTTAATTAAATAGTGCTATGATTATAATTATTTATTGTATACACGACTGATACAACACATTAGTAGATACATCCACCAAACACAACCTGCACACTAGTTATACCCCTTTTTCACAAATGAACAATTTACTCATTTGTATACTCTTCAAAAAATGGTGTACTTGTGTAGGTAGAGGTAAAGATAAAGATGAATGTATCCTTTTTGTGTACTCAACTATTGCAACTTTGAAATAGAAGTATACAGGCTGTAATTAATCCATTCCCAAAGTGTGAAACCATAAATTCCATCCATGATTCCAAGTTCATTGATGTAAAAATATTACAATACATTTTTTTTCTCAAAAAGGGAATTTTTGGATTTTTATCAAATTATTATTTGCTAACTACCTACAAAGCCAAAAAAATCAGTTACAAAAAAATATGTATAACATTGTTTTTGTCAACTAACTCAAATCATGACCAAAATTTATTGTTTTGGGCTTTGGGAATGGATTACTTACACCCTGGATAACTATTATACATGAATAAAGGGGTATTAAATGTGTCTCTGGCAAATTATTATTATATAAATAAATTTTTTACATGCTCTGAGTATACATTTTTTAAATTAACAACTGAATACTTTAAGTAAATCTTATTTTAATTTCCTACTTTTCCAATAAATACTGGAGTCATTTAAAAATCCCTCAAATAGGTACTTCTAGTAAATGAATACTAACATGTATATGTATGTATATTACTATAAGTATACAAAATATGGACGGAAATCTAAGCTGTGTTCAAATTCATTCTTTCATGAGAACTACATACAACCTTTGTTAATCTAGTAATAATTCAGTTGTTTTAAACATTCTCTCCAACTCGGACCTATTAAAATCCCTGGCATTGATGAAAGGACAAAGATAAAATGATAACTCTTTGAGATTTGGTGCACTGGTTTTAATGACCTTAGCAACCTGCATAGTTACATGGACACATCGCGAGAGACTTAAGTAGGTCAGATGTTGAAATATGTTATTAGAGAAATATGCTAATAAAGCACTTGATGAAAAATAGCCATGTCGTAGTTTGAGTGAATGCAAATTTTTAATTCTGTACAAGTGTCGTAAACTAGAATCAAACAATGTTTTACATGTCATTATGTGAAGAACTTGTAGAACTTTGCAGTTAGATATGTAGCACATTATATCATCGTCTAATGTATCCCCATAAATGTAAAGGGCTCTAAGTATAGACTGTTTGGACCTTAAAAGAGATTCCAAGAAATCTGCTGGGATGTTTTTCATCTTTTCCATATTAATACTGACTAAATTGGTGCACTGCAACATGCTGTATAAACTATTGTGGGTTAAGGCAAAATTTGACAATATCAGAGTCTCTAGGTACTTCAACTTGTCAAATGGTAGATCAAAACCAAAGTTGCCATTAGCATTCTGAGGGTTTTGTACTATGAGAGAATTGCGGAAACTTAGGAATTTTAAACAAGGCCAATAACCTAGATCATCAAATATACAACTGTCCACTTGGGATATACTTATTTCTAGATGAGTCAAATTAGGGCAATAACTTATGAGGGAAGCCCTGACATGGGGATACAATCTAAAATACTGAAGTTTAACTTGTTTCAAATACTTAGCAACAAAAGGAACAATGCTTTCGCTTATCCTTGTATAGTTTTTCATGCAAACAATGACACGAGTGTGGTCCCACACGCATGGTGTCAGACACAGTTGTTGCCATCTTGTACAGACTTTAGCCACTGCTACCAGTGACTCGAAGTCAATCATAGAAAAAATGTGAATAAGTATTTCATTTGGCAGGTTGTTTATGGTCAATTTAACACTTGAATTTGTGTAAAAACTTGTCATCTCGAGGTGGACCATAATTGTTCTCGGTAGCCCAAACTTTTGAAGTCCTGGTAACAGAATTTTATTGTAAACTTCATTAATGTCATATTTAGTGACTTGTATCTTAATGTGAAAAAAAATCTCATTTATGGACATATTCGTTTTGTATGCACAAGAATCAAGGCACAACAAATAGATAATAAACATTGAAAAAACGACTAATCAGAAATACGATAAAGTAGTGAAAACTGACAAAGAAGGACACAACATACCTAGGGATTACCTTGCTTCCTATTCGAGACAACTGTGTTGTTTGCTTTAATAAAATCATAATTTATGTAAACTATTTAATGAAGGCACTCACTACATTCGCAATTTTATAAAACAGTACATATTGTAATACTTTTAAAGTTGAATTGACTACTACATTCTACATAAAATGTAGGGAAATCATATTTTATTAGGAAATATTAAAAATAACTTTCATCTTTGATGCTATTTTTGTATGACGTTGACGTATCACGTTTTTTATATATAATTTATTTGGACACTGGCGTAGCCTTGGTCCACACGGCAAATAATAAAGCAATTGTTTTTATCACGTCATTGTCCAATCAAGGGCGTCGCCAAGGATGGCAATTGCCCCCGTCTAGAGATAGAAAAAAAAATATAATATGTACCTTCAATTCATATTTCTCCCATCCTCTCTCTCATCTCCCCCCCCCCCCCCTCCGGCCCAATGGGTGGTAAAGCTCTTGTATCCAATCCCTTTTTTTTTCGGAATGCTTAAACTTATGGCCCTTATGGCCTTTCAACTTTCACCGGACATGTAGGTATGGTTTAGGGCGAGCGCAGAAGGCGCTCACCCAGGAGCAGTGTGTGCAGCAACGAGCCTAAGGGCTCCCGGCTTAGGACACTGGTTTGAGAGGGTACCGCGGAATCAGGAGTTGGTGAGAAAAGCCCAGGCGCGTGCCGATACCTGGTAAAATGGTGTAGCGAGGGTGACGTGCTTGTCTCCGCCGGCGAGGACGGTGTATCTAAGAAGTTTGTGAGTGTAGTGTAAAAACCGCATTGGCAGCAGTAATTGGGTCGTCGAAAACGTGCCGAGGACGACGACGGCAATGGGAAGGGTCATTCCTATCGGAGACATAGGTTAGTCTGTCAACTACTAGGGGGTTGGGATGGTGAGGGAATCTGTCATAGTAGCGTCGAGCGGGTCTTTCATGTATTTGACGATGGATATTAATTTAAATGTTAATGTTGGAGGGGTCTGCGTGTGCAAAGACAACGCTAGCGGACGTCATGTTCTCGGAAGGTCAGTCGATGGTCTAGGGTGACTCAGAGATATTTGGTCTTCCTAGCCCAAGGAATAGTTTGACTGAAAAGGGATTTAGGGAGTGGGGAGAGACGGAGTCTAGGGCTATGAGTGCCGCCCATGGGAAAAGGGAAGCACATGGCTGCACTTTTCTCGGGGTTGACCTCAATTCTCCACCTCACAAACCACTCGCCTAGGGCGGTGACTGCGCGTTAGAGGTATATAGAGAGACACGCCGTAGGTTCCTATCTGACACGCCGTAGGGCGGTGTCATCCGCAAAGAGGGCAAGCTCTATTCCAGGGGAGCGGGGGGCCCTGCCCTAACTCAGAATTGGCCTATTTTTATACAATTTTAGCGGTTAGCGCCACAAATCGGCGGTGGCGGGGATTGATTAGCGAGACAGCATGCTGTTGTTTCGCTCTAACTGGTCAGTTTGGTACAGTGTCACCAACCCAAAATGTATCAAGGTGGGAGATACGATTTTGAAAATTGGTAGTTTCCAACTACTTATATTTTTCAAGTAAGTATTTTAGAGACCTTCGAGTAAGAATCTGGCACTCTGAATTCACTTTTCAATTGAATAAGACATATTTTAACTATTTTCATAAGGTACCCAATGATAAAGCAGAATTACAGATCGCCAATATTCAAAATAAGAATAGAAAAAAGTCAAAATTTAGAGAATTTTCCTCATTTTCATTCTCATATTCACTCATTTTAATATTGTTAAATTAGACCTTAACCCTTGCTATAACTAAAATCAAAGATATAGTTTATCGCTCACTGGAATCGAGGATTGGTAACATCTAACGGTGCCAATCGGTGCCATGATGTAAAAAGTAAATAAAATATCATTTTGACAGCTTGTACAGTCTACAGTAACCTGTAACGCCCTCTATTCTCTATTACATTCAATAAATCCATCAAAGTGTAAAAAGGCAAATAGAATGGTTGGTGAAAAAAAAAACAGAACATTATTATCATTTTCACTAGATAAATTCGAAGAACCAACAAAACACAATAAAATAAAAGTTTTTATTAAACAAATAAAAAAATATATCCTATATCTATCCTATGAAATATATTTGACAAAAAGCCGGACAGGCCGGACACGTAGATATTTGGCCGGACACGACTGTAAAAAGCCAAACATGTCCGGCTAAAGCTGGACACCTGGCAACCCTAGTCCTGCCCCTACAATCACACGTAGGGCGACGTTCTGCTGGACCTGCATACGTTTCCGCTGTGTTGGAGAACAAAACGCGTACCATGCCGGCCGGTGCAGCTTATGTGAGCCGCGAGCGGACGTAGACCTTGTATATCCTCAGTTTCATTCGGAGCGGCTAGGATCTTATTCTGTCTAGTTGTGGTGTTATTCCCACGCCACTAATATAATTCTTAATTTACATAAAACTTACATACAACAAATATAAACACAATTAAAAATTATCATTCGACTTATTAATTAGTTATATATCGCGAACACAAATTATGATCAGTTTCTGTTTTTGCGGTTAAAAACCGCTAAACAAATTCCTACCTACTGTAATACTTGCAGTTGCAACTTTGCAGTTGATATAACCGACACGCGGCGGTTATATCAACTGCAAATTGCAATCCCATTGCAGGATACATGCCTTACCTTTCCTTTATCTTTTGGACCCTATATATCTTATTAGGGGTCGTCCATTAATCGCGTGATGTTTTAAAAACTTTTAACTTTTTAAAAAGGGAGGGGCCCCTGGTGATACGTGGTGAGGTTTTAGACTCCCCCCCCCCCCCCCTACACAAAATCACGTGTATTTTTTTGTACAAATCCAGTTTAGAAATCGCGCGTTCAACGAAAAGATAAATACATGTGATATCTCACTACATTTGTGATATTTCGTGATTTTTTTCCGAACCAACCCAACCCCCCACCTTTAGAGCCTCACGTGATTAATGGACGATCCCTTAGCCTTATGGGTTACGAAAGAGTTCCGAGACGTAATTCATTACGCGAGTTCAGTGCCGATTGCTGGATATTACATGTTATTCCCCAGATTTTCTTTTTTTGTAATATAACCCTCAAGCACGTTAAGATTTACTGATAATGATACCACTGCGGCACCGGTTTAAAGTGATAATTCTAATAATTGATAATAAAATTTATTTGAAGTCAGCGAATGCTACAAATTGTTATGTAGTTTTGTAAAATGTCTGTTCTTCTCATACTCTTATAGATAAAATTATAGATAAGATCTTAGAAATAAAAAAATACTCTTATAGGTGTTTGCAGTTTTTAGCAACTCAATAAATACTTCAGTTAAATAATCATGTTTTTTTTTGTTTTAGGGTAGGTACTTAAAAGACAGGTGGCAAGTACGTAGGTGCGGGAGTTGAAGTCGAACCTGGTGCAGGTGGCGGTGGTGATGGTGATGGCGGTCGAGCCGTCGAAACAGGTGGCAGGTAACTTGATGTCGGTGTCGGCGAACTTGAAGAATTGGGGGAAGTAGATGAAGGAGAAGCTGGCGCAGGATTTGGTGGCAAATATACAGTATTAACCGCAGACACTGCGGGCGCACTAGTACCAGTCTGACTTATTGTTTCTATAATTGATGGGGGTTGAATCGATATAGACGGTACCGCAGGAGCTGAGCCCGCACTTACACCTACATTGACGCTTCCACTAGGCGGTAAATACTTTGGGGCATTCGTAAACACAGCTCCACTCGGAACAGAAGTCACAGTAGTCTGAATTGGTGTGTTGTAGTTATAACCCTGTGAACCAAAATTCGTGACTTGGGTACCAGATTTTGCCGCGGTTTGGGCGCCCAAAGTCTCGAAGGTTTGTGTTTCATCTTTAACCGCACTTTTAATTTGGGTGCCTCCAATTGCTGCCGAATTTTGTGTTCCACCTGTGACTACGCTCTGTTGACGACCGTAGTTGTATCCAGTGGTTCCCGAAGTGGTAGTTGTAGCTGTGGGGCTGATGCCTGTATATCCGATGTTAACTGTATCTCGTCCTCCAACAGGAACTGGGTATGTGTAAAACTTCTGCTGTGTCCTGTTAACAGTAGGTGCTTGAGAGGACACAGTGACTGGCATTGGCAAATCAAAAGATATATTTGGTCTGTCATACACGTACCCATCTTGGCGCTTGACCCTCACATTTGATACGTAGAACTCGTACGACGCAGGATAAATTTGAACAAAAGCAATACTTAAATTTAAGAACCATAGATTCAACAAGAGAATATAATTCATTTTGGAATTATTCTGCTACCTAAAATGATAAATATAACGACAGCAAAATGATGAGTTTTAAACCACGAATCGCTTCTTATAACAATTTTAAGGAAGTTCGCGCGGGGGAATATTGTGAAATCCTATACCTAGTCAACCCTAAAGCGACCAACAGAGGAAAAGCTAAAAGTATAGTTTTGATTCTAGTCTTGTTTATTTTGTTCTATAGATAGGAGCTTAATTTAAAATCACTTCTTTTTTCTTGGGCAAGTAAGTAGAATTATAGAATAGAATAGAATAGTATTATAACGTTTTTACATAATATTTTAATCTTATAAACTCTTTTGTGGTCTTTTACTGTAGGTACTATTTTTAACTGCTAAAATATTTTCCAATGAGAAGGTATATAGCACAGATCATAGAAATAAGGGAGATATGCCAAGACAGCGCGGCGTGTGACACCACAATAAGCTCAAAATGACTTTACTTTGATCATAACATAACGCCGCTGTTACAGTTAGACCTTGAGCGTTGTTCGTAAAATAGCTCCGTTAAAATTTAAAACGTTTAAAATGCCGGTCTATACAGTGAAAATTTGTAAATATAGAAGTACTGGTAAAACCCACAAATCATGTGGAATAATGTACCTTCGGTAACTACAACATTTCAATTCAATTTCTATTTTTAATTATTTTTTTAAGTTTAATAAAATACAACGTGTAAATTTCACCATACATAGCTTCCCCTGATTGTAAAATAAGCTATAAATCTCCGTGTTTCTATGATTTGTGGTATCTAGTGTTTGAAAATACCATAAAAGTTATTAAGTGAATATGAAGTTCCTTCGAACATACCTACTTAGATTTTATTTTATTTTTCTTGGATAATAGATTGTATTTGTCTTTGCAGGGTTATTTCAATAATAACCAGTGTGCGGTTTTACAAAATTACAAACAAGAAAATCAAATTAAGTATCTACCTTTGTCGCTTATTTACTTCAAAAAAAATACAACAGCACCACAAAAATAATGTTCAATTATGTCAAGGTTCAAAGACCATTTCATGTAACTATGTACTTTGTAAGATCATGGGACGATGAGACTGGCATATCCTTGTAGGACAAGAGCTCCTAAATAAATTTTGTGCGGGATACGTATGCACTAACACGCAGTAGAATGCTAGTGTCTGTACTCCGCACCAACTGGATCGCCGGGGGGTGTGGACTGTATAATAGGTTTTTTCCGTGTCTTGAATAAAACAACAAGGCTTGTTCTTCAATAGAGCCGGGGTAGCGCAGAGGTACTTGTTCTTCTTCTTTTTCTTGTTGTTCTCGGAGTGGATGCCGCTGCGGAAGTGATTTTGACCGGAAATGGTCCGCCTATTATTCGCGTATTGGGTTCTCCAACTTGCGGCTAGTTGCGGGATTCCTCCACCACCGGTCAACGTCGGGCCTCCCCTCCACTTGTCCATTTATGTACCCCTCCCGCTACCCGCGGGGAATCATTTATTTTCCTTATCGCTAACACGTATTTACATTTTTGATAAGATCCTAGTATGTCCTCAATTACACTATGCACCAACGATACCTATACTATGCACCAACGATTTATGTAGGGACATACTAGGGATCACTCTATTTTTATCAAATTATATACATAAAAACTTAACAACTAGTTGCGAAACTATATACATGTTTGTCTAAGTACCCTAGCCTTTTCGTCGTCAACATATCTCCCGCCGTCGCCGTCTCGCGATCTAATTGGTAGAACGACGATTTTCTTGGTCGGTCGCCGCAGGATGTGGCCGTTGCTCGTCTGGACGTCGATGATGCGAACCTCGCCGTCTTGCCCGGGGTACGTAGCGATGACTCTTCCTCTGGGCCACGTGTTCCTCGGTAGGTTCGGGTCGCATATGACGACCAAGTCTCCGACGCGTGGTGCCTCGCCGACTGTGCGGGGCTCCCGCTGGTACTGTAGCAGGGGGAGATATTCTCGGAGCCAGCGGCGCCAGAAGTTATCGGCTAGCCGCTGGGCGCGCCGCCAGTGTTTGCGCGCAGTGTTCACGTCGTCTGCAGTGAAGGCGCCCGGCGCTGGGACATGTGAGTTAGGCCCCAGCAGCAGATGATTGGGTGTGAGCGCCTCCGGCTCCTCCGGTGTTACCGCCACGTGTGTGAGTGGGCGGGAGTTGACTGTGTTCTCCGCCTCGATGAGTAATGTGTGGAGTGTCTCGTCGCTAGGGTACTTCTCGCGTAGCGTCGCTCGTAGGGCTTCTTTCACCGTGCGCACCATGCGTTCCCAGGCCCCGGCCATGAAGGGGGCGGAAGGGGGAACGTGACGCCACGCGATGTGTTTCGCAGTTGCTTCCTCTTGGACCGCGGCGAGTGCGGCCTCGGTGAGTTGTTTTTCCGCGGCTTTAAAGTTAGTGGCGTTGTCACACCATAACTCCGTTGGGCAGCCGCGTCGCCCCATGAATCGTCGTAGCGCAGAGATGGCGGAATCTGCGCTGAGTGATGCTGCCACTTCCAAGTGTACAGCCCTCGTGGTCATACATGTAAATAAGGCGACATATCTCTTCTCTCGATGTCGGCCCACGGTTACTTCGATGGGACCGAAGTAGTCGAGCCCGGTGAAGGTGAACGGGCGCGCGTGATGTGTTACGCGCGCGTGCGGTAGATCGCCGGTGGCTGGACTCGTCGGTTTCGCCTTCCTTAGTCTACATGTCATGCATGCCTTTATGACGCCCCTTACTGTAGGGCGAATCTTTCCTATGCACAGTCGCTGTCGCAGTTCGTTGACGATTAGCTCGACGCCTCCGTGGTGCATTTTCCTATGTACATGGTCTATGTACAACCTCGTATAGCTGTGTGAACCATCCAACACAGCCGGATTCGTCGTTTCCTCGCTAATCTCTCCTGCGGCAGCGATTCTTCCCTTTTGTCGTAGCAGTCCGTCGGTTCCCACAATCACACTTAGTGCGGCGAGTTTGTCGTCTCCCGCCGGTGTGGCGCTACGCTCGATGCGCTTACGTTCGCATGCGTAGCTGTCCTCTTGTGCTGCCTTCATCCATTGATGCTCCGCTCGTATGAGATAGTGCGCTTCCATCTGTACGAACTTGCACTTGCCGCGCGCTGGTGCTATCTTTTGTGCAGTCTTAGCGTCGCCTTTTCTTGTTCCTGACCATGCCGGGTCCGACATCGGGTTGGCAATGGTCCTTTTGCGACGCGCAGCTGCTACTATGTGCCTCCTTTTGCGGCACAAGTCGATGAATTGTAGAGCGCGTGCGGTGGCCCGGATCAGGCGCTCCCATTTTGAAAAGCGCGTGATATCGGGCAAGTGTGCATGCCCCTTTGTCGTGTTCGTAATTGCGCAGCATTTCTCTTTTTCTTCCCCGGTGCGTTCGGCTATTGTGCTTGCTTCGACTGGCCATTGCTCCTCGGGCGATAGTAAGAAGGGCGGGCCGATGAACCATCGGTGGTCTCTATTGAAGTCCGCGGGCGTTGCACGTGTCGCGTCATCGGCTACGTTGAGTTGCGACGGTAGCCATCTCCATTCCTTTTTCTTTGTAGTATCTTCTATTTCTGCGATACGATGTGCGACGAACGTTTTGAACGCCCGTGGTTCGGCTCTGATCCACGCGAGTGCGGTGCGTGAATCGCACTAGTAGACTCGCCTTGTTGCCTCGAAGTCTTGCTCCTTTGCGACGTTTTTGGCCAGTCGCGCGCCGAGTACTGCCGCCTGGAGCTCAAGCCGCGGGATTGAGACGGGCTTGAGCGGTGTGACGCGGCTTTTTGCAGCGGCCAGTGCGATCTTCACGCTGCCGTCTGCTCGTTCTAATCTCCAGTACACGGCGGCGGCGTAGGCTTCTTCGCTTGCGTCCACAAACGTGTGTAGCTCCCTTCTCGAGGCCGGTTCCATGTCGTAGCAGCGGGGAATGCGAAGCTCCTCTAGAGCGCGCAGCGTTTCCATCCACGCGTTCCACTTTGGTTGCAGCTCTTCCGGAAGCGGTTCGTCCCAGCTCGTTCCATACCTCCAGGTATCTTGCATGAGTCGTTTCGCCGGAGTGGTTATCGGCGATACGAGTCCGAGTGGGTCGAATAGCGACATAATTACGCTGAGTGCTTCCCTCTTGGTGGGTGGGCGTCTGCCTTCTATGACGTCAGATGGTGTCCTTGTAGTATTTACGCGGAAGCCGATGCAGTCTTCCTTTGTCTCCCACAGCAGGCCGAGTGTTTTCTCTGTCTCGCTTCCGCCGATGTCGACTGTCGTGGCTCCGGGATCCGTTGTAAATTGTTTCACAACGGACTTCTTGTTGGACACCCATCCGCGCAATTGAAAGCCGGCTCGACGGTGTATCTCGTCGACCGACTTTACGACTCTCGCAGCTTCCTTCTCGTTTGTGAAGCTGGTTATGAAGTCGTCCATATAGTGGTTCATTTGTATCTCTCGGACGGCGCGTTCGTCTTCGTGTGCGAATTCGGCGGCGTTGCGATTTTTAATATACAACGCGGTGCACGGCGATGACGTCGCTCCGAATATAACCGACGTCATCTTGTACTCTTGTGGTAACGTATTGCCTCGCTCGTCGTCCCTCCATAGGAAGCGTAGTGCGTCTCGATCTTCCGGTCGAATCTTTATTTGCATGAACATCTCCTTGATGTCCGCTGACACGGCGATGGGATGTTGGCGGAATCTCATGACGACTCCGGGCAGTGATTGCAGCAAGTCAGGACCCGATAGCAGCATGTCGTTGAGGCTGAGTCCGAAGGATCTCGCAGCGGCGTCGTGGACGACTCGGATCTTCTCTTTCGCCGGGTTGATGACGGCGAAATGTGGCAAGTACCACGTTTTATTTGCAGGTGGCGCTGTAGTCGCAGGCTCGGCGTATCCCGACGTTAACAAGTTAGCGATACGCTCCTTGTACTTTTCCTTGAGCGCCGGGTCGCGGTCGAGTCTCTTTTCCAAATTGTGCAGCCGTTTGAGAGCGTCCCCGTAATTGTTAGGGATCTTCATGTCATCTTCTTTCCACAGGAGTCCGGTCTCGAACCGCCCGTCAGGTAGCCGTCGACTGCGCTTATCCAGTAGGTCGATGGCGCGCTGCTCCGGGTCATTCTTGGTTGTCCTCGGTTCGATGCCCAGTGACTCCAACTTGAAGAAGTTCTTCATTAACTTCTCCATTTCGTCGCACTTCTCGCTGATGTGGCCGCAGAAGGCGACTGGTTCGCACACTGAAGTGCGACATCCATGTAGCACCCAACCTAATAGCGTGAGTGACGCTACCGGCTTGTTTCTTCGTCCCGCTCGGACCTGGCGTGAGACGATCAGCTCCCAGTTGTCCTGCCCGATGAGAATCTTCGGACAGACATCCTTGTAGGTGAGCTCGTCCCTGATGTCGTCCAGGTGTGTGCAGTCTTCCAGGTCCGTTTCCCCGATGGTCTGCGATGTGAAGTTGAGACGCTCGATGGTGCGTGCGCCCTTTAATTTGTGCACGCCGTCCGAGTGTAGCCCTTGTATCTGTACGTCAACAGTGCGGCTCTTTTCATGCTTCATTTCGCCGCCGTTGATACCTTGTATCCACATTGTGTCAACCGGCCCGTCGATGCCGAGCGAGTTGATTGTAGCCTCTTCTATGATGGTGACGGTGCTGCCTTCGTCGAACAGCGCGTAGGTGTGTATCTTCGCGTGTGGTCCGGCAAGCACTACTGGCGCAATCTTCAGGTAGGCTCGACGTCGACGCGGTGATGAGTTCGCGGCGGTGGCCTTGTTGGTCAGCTCTGTTGTTGACGTGACGATTTCTTCCTTGGGCTCTTCTGTCTTCACTGTTGGCGGCAAAGTTTGACGTGTACGATGTAGCAGCCGATGATGTGACATCTCACACCCGTTGTGTCCGCATGGCTTAGCTCGGCAACTGCCCCGGTGATGGTCACTACACAGGCAGCGGAAGCAGATGCGGTTCCTCTTCGTTACCTCCCATCGGGCGTCGAGATCGCTCTCGGCAAACCGTTTGCACGAAGGCAGGTAATGATCTCCTTTACACAGCGGGCAAAGTTTTCTTTTTCCGTCGTTAATGGCGCTGTATGTTCGTTCCGTCCTTTTCTTTGTCGCCCTCTCTCTCACACTCGCAGGTTCAATGATGGGAACGGTGACTTCTGGCGGTGCGTAGGCACTGCATTTGTCGGCCTCTATGTTGAGGAACGTTGACAGCAGGCTCAGCGTGGGTACTTCGTGCTCCCAGATACTTGCAAAGTCGTACCACTTGCTCTTCAGTATGGGTGTGAACTTCTCCATTATAGCCCGGACTAGCTCGGGGCTATATAGGTAGTTGTCCCTCTTCATCGCTTGTATGGTAGCCACAGCGTTGGCCACCTTACTGGCGAACACGCAGAGGTCGCGGGGCTCGTCGTTTAGCTTGCGCAGGCACTTCAGTTTTTCTGTTTCGCATGCGACGAGTGCGTCCGGCCTCCCGAATCTCCTTGCGAGAGCTTCCATTATGTCGTCCGGCTCTCGGTGGGCGGTAAACAAACTTGCCACCGCCTCTATAGCGACACCCTTCAGGCTCTTCCTTAGCCGTGCCAGGTTGTCGCTCTTCGTGAAGGTGTGCTTTGAATCTTCGTAGGCACCCTTCAACCCCAGCCATGCGCTGCCTTGCCCATCGAACGTCGGCAGCTCCATAGTATAACGCGGTGTCTCCCTCGCCGAAATCTTCACTGCCTTGGAGATCGCGGTAGCCATTTGCTCCACGATGTCTGCAGTAGGGCGCGCGGGCCGAGACGTGCTTCGTTCTCGGTGCCTATCCTCCCCATTGTTGGAGGTATAAGCTCCCCGTCCTCGTCCTTCCTTCCTTTCCGGCGAGATCTTGCGAGACTTTGGCCCCGCCCCCTGCGGGGGTATGGGGGGGGGAAACCTCGTTCCGATTTAACCATTTTTCCAACCGGAACGATTCTTCTTTTCGTTTGTCGTCTTCTTCTTCTTCAGAGCTTGATCCCAGCTCCGCGAGCATTATCTCTTGCTCCTTAGCAGTCAGGCGCAGCTGTAGCAGGGTTCGTTCTATTTGTAGACGCTCCTTCTTCTTCGCGGACGCAGTAGATCGGTGCGACCTTGCCGCGATGCTTGCGGCCCGTGGAACGATTGTGACGTCCGCCGTCCCATTATCATCGACGTGCGCTTTGCCTTCCTCGTCTCCACGTATCGATTCTTCTCTACGCGTAGAAGTCGTCTTCGTAGTGGCCTCGGTGCTGGTGGCCGTGGTTCCTGTAGCTGTCGTGCCCGTGCTCGTGGTTGCTGTGACCGTAGACTCTGTAGTGGCAGACGTTGACTCCGTAGCGGTCTGTGCTCCGCTCTGCGACCCCGTTCGGCTCTGTGACCTTGTTGTTGCTGGCATTGTAATAGGTACGTCGTGAGAACAACGTAACTAAACAATCAAGTCTTTGAACGTCTTTGGAAATCAAGATCGGAAATCAAGATTGGAAACCAAGATTGGAAATCAAGATTGGAAATCAAGATTAGAAACCAGGATTAGGAAACCAAGACGTGAAATCAGGACGTGAAACTGAAAGATTGGCCCTAGTACGGACGAGTACGATGCGTCGTGCCGCTCTCCGTAGAGCCGTAGATCGTACGGGGATTCTTAATAATCCTACGACGCGACCGTATCGTCTCTTCCCGCTATTTCTTAATAAATAACGCCGTTCTTCTTATTCCACGAGGTCTTCAAACACGACTTGCTTGATTCAATATCCGGCTGCTCGAAGGACCATAGATGTGCGGGATACGTATGTACTAACACGCAGTAGAATGCTAGTGTCTGTACTCCGCACCAACTGGATCGCCGGGGGGTGTGGACTGTATAATAGGTTTTTCCGTGTCTTGAATAAAAACAACAAGGCTTGTTCTTCAATAGAGCCGGGGTAGCGCAGAGGTACTTGTTCTTCTTCTTTTTCTTGTTGTTCTCGGAGTGGATGCCGCTGCGGAAGTGATTTTGACCGGAAATGGTCCGCCTATTATTCGCGTATTGGGTTCTCCAACTTGCGGCTAGTTGCGGGATTCCTCCACCACCGGTCAACGTCGGGCCTCCCCTCCACTTGTCCATTTATGTACCCCTCCCGCTACCCGCGGGGAATCATTTATTTTCCTTATCGCTAACACGTATTTACATTTTTGATAAGATCCTAGTATGTCCTCAATTACACTATGCACCAACGATACCTATACTATGCACCAACGATTTATGTAGGGACATACTAGGGATCACTCTATTTTTATCAAATTATATACATAAAAACTTAACAACTAGTTGCGAAACTATATAGGTACATGTTTGTCTAAGTACCCTAGCCTTTTCGTCGTCAACAAATTTATTGGTACATTTATTGGTGGAGTGTGTCCGGAATCAACAGGAACGGGAGGTCTTAGTGAGGGCTCTCGATCTGAACAGGAAAAACTCGTGTTTCCGAAACACTTTAGAAACATCGTTCCGTAGTCTAATCTTTATTTCCTTGGGTAACTTAATCATACACTTAAGTATAATATACTAAAAATCATTTCAGATATATGTAATTACTAATTGGGAATTACAGGACGCTCGTAATCACAAATATATTTACAAAAAAAATCACTTCTTACTTTTGCATTAGCAAAATCTTTAACGATGTCACTGACTTCAATTTTGATTTCATGTTCAATACTTATTAACGATAAATTTGTCAATCTACTTTGCGACAATGTTGATCTGAGATACTTTTTAATTATCTTTAGTTTAGAAAATGATCTTTCGCTGTGCTACAGTGACTGGCAATGTGAGGTAAATTCTGTAGACAGATTTGGGAACACTAATATTAATTTATTCTTAAACAAATAATTTAAAATATCCAACGGCGTAGTGGAATCATCAATATTCGATTTCATTAAAGAGCTCGAACTTCTCTAAATCTGAAGAGCCAGCATGGCACAGTTTATGTTCTAAATTAGAACAATGCGCTTTTTTCTATCTAAGTCCAAATCCTTCCAGTGTTTTAGTTTCTGAAGAAATGAAAAATTTATATTTTTTTGATTCAAAAGTTCGAACCGTTCGTCGAACTTAGTAATTGCGGTATCTAATAGGTAGTAGTAAAAATTGACTTTAAAATGTGTTTCCGCGTCTGTTATCACCATGTCAGTGCCTGATGAAGAGCCTTTGATGGTTTTTGTATAAAGATTTCTAGACAATCGATGATGCAGCAGACATTATGATAGTTATGTCTAAATGCAATAGGAAGAATCTTTTTTATTAATTTTTTGTCAAGTTTACAATGAATGGTCTTAAAAACTACTTAATAAGTATGGTTCCTAAAAATAATTTACTGGCATAAGATAGTGATATTCCAAAATTATCCTCTAGTTCAAAAAATGTGCTGTTCAATCTAATTTTTTTCAAGCATAGAAAAATGTGTTCTATATTTATATTTGTGTGTTTATGCAACAACTGAACACACATAACACACACAATACCAACACACATCAAAGGTTTCTTGTCAATTAAAAAGTAGTGGTAGAAAAATTGTGGTAGCAGTGCGTAATTTTTGTCAAAGAGAAAAAGCAAATAAAGGCCCAATAATTCCATTTGCAAATGTTCGTCAACGGGATGCCGTCATGACAGGTAAGTAAAATAATGTTGCCTGCCATGTATATTTTTCTCATTATTTTAAATAGAATGTCGAAAACCGCGACTTTTTCGCGTAATATTTATCGTTATAAAAATTACCCTGTGCTCTTCTTGATTCTATTTCCAGTAAATATACGCAAAATCAGAAATTTAAAACTTCCTAATAAATTTAATGAGTTCTTTTTATATTTTAGGCATATCTGAAAAAACTATCAGCACCATAACTATAGAAGGTGAAGTTGCTGCTTCTACAACACAGAAAATAAGTACTCCTAGGAAAAAACATAATTAAGAAAAAAGAATAAAGTTAGATGATTTTGATCTATGTGTAGTCATAAATAAAATACACGAAATGTATACTGTAAGAAAAGGGGTTCCGACTTTGCGAAAACTATTAGCAGAACTGAAAACTGTACATTAACTGTAATGGCGGTCGTACTACTTACATTATGGAAAATTGTGCGACAAATCGAATTTCGGTTTAAATCATGTGGCTCTAAAAGAAAAGTAGGTACTCATGGAAAGGCGTGACATAGTCTATCACTGCAGAGGACTGGCAGAAGCAATGTGAACATGTATGTCACATTGAAGACAAGTTTCACGAAACTGTTGGCCGTATGGACGACGAAATGGATAAATATATTTATTATAGAGATTTCCAATAAGGCGTTGAAATGGAATAAAATAAGCTGTGTGAGGTATTAACGAAATTCTTTTTTTATTCGAAAGGCCCATGTATGCCATTATGTATGGAATATGACATCGTTCAAATGTACGTCGCGGCTTCTCACGGTGGCACGGATCCGAGAGGTCCAATTTTCAATAGATCCGGCTGAATTTGAACGGTGACCTGGGTTATATTGACTTTGAGGGCATCGGTCGATTGCGGCTTATTGGCATAGACCTGCGACTTCAGAAAAGCCCACAAGCACGATCTAGCGGCATCAAATCGCACGATCTTGGTGGCCAATTCACGTCACCTCTGCGAGAGTTAACCATACCCTGAAATCGTTCATGCAGAATGTCCATTGTGGCGTTCGCTATGTGACACGTAGCGCCGTCCTGCTGGAATCACATGTCGTCCACATCCATATCGTTCAATTCGGGCCAAAAGAAATTGGTTATCATTGATCTGTACCGCTCGCCGTTGACGGTGATGGCCTCACCAACGTCGTTTTCGAAAAAGTACGGACCAATGACGCCGTCAGCCCAAAATCCGCACCAAACAGTGCGTGCATTGTGGATGCATTGTGGATCTTCTTGTGGATGCATTGCCACCTGGTGAACCTCGTGTGGGTTGGCGTCGTCTCATATACGGCAATTTTGTGTGTTTACATAGCATCCAAAAATGCGCCTGGTCGCTAAAGATGATTTTTCGGCCAAAATTGGGGTCTTCTTCCAAACGCTCCGAAGCCCAGTCAGCGAACAAACGGCGTTGTCTATGGTCATTAACTTTGAGCTCCTGGGTCAATTGGATCTTATACGGGTGCAGGCCTAAGTCCCGACGCAAAATTCGCCAAGTTGAAGTCTGCGAAAGGCTGGGTTCTTGTGCACGGCGAGGAATTGACTGCCTCGGGTTCACCTGTACACTTTCACGGCCAGCGGCGATGTTCTCGGCCGATCTGGCGTTCCTTTGACGTACGGGTGGTGGCTGATTGTTTACCGAACCGGTCGTCTCGAATTTGGCCACCAAACGTTGGAGAGTCGACTTTGAAGGACCACCGCGTCTGCCGTAAAATGGGCACAACACGCGCAACATTTGCACTAACGAACACTCATTTTGATAATAAAGTTTTATCATTTGGACGTGCTGCTGAATCGTGTAACTTGCCATGGTGATTTGGCATCAGTGACTGAATAATAAACAACAGATTTGACAGACGCCGCCAAAACAAAATGGCTGCCACAGCCTGTTAACATCGACCCGTCCCTATTGGGAAACCTTTTAGAATTAAATGATAATGAGTCTGATACAGAATCTGACAGCAGTTTTTATTATTTATGTTCGACTGACAGTGATTTTTCATCATTTGTATGTCTGGATCACTCGTATTCTAAAATATAAATAAACTGATTTTATTTTTTTAGCTCCTTTTTTTTCGTCAACATCCTTATAGTAATCAATTTTCTCAATCTGTATTGTAATTCATGTGCGACGGATTCTAAACCAATATACTGAATGATTCCGTTTCAAGGATCATATCTGTCATATCAGTACACAACTAATCTGATCTTCCTTTTCTCATCCGACCTTACCATCATCATAATAATCCTTTTCATACTCTACAAAATTATTACTCTGTTAGCAACCACAATGATTTAAGTGCCTTACCATTTGCTGATACATTATCTGGCAGACATTTCACAATAATTCACAATTCAACAAATGTTGATAAAGACTAACCGTTGTAACTATTGTTAGTAATAAAATATATTAAAACCCGCAGTATAATTATTTTGTGGAGATTGCTACAAACCGAATATGGCAACCCAGTGCTCAAGCTTGCAACTCTATACTAGAAAATAACTGTGAACGTACAGTACAAACGTCAGGTATTGTTTATTCGCCATGTTCTCTGTTCTCCTATATTAAGAGAATATGGCGGGCGCGCACTAGTGATGGGTCAACTCGACTTACTGACTAGAGTTGCGCTCAGCTCGACCTAACTAGAGTTGGATTCTCACTAAGTCAAGTTCGGGCTGGCAGTAGATGAACGAAACAAGCGAGAGTGCGATTCGTTTTTTTTTTTTTTTTTTTTTCGGGAGGACTAAATTCTTGTGGCCCTATTGGCCTTTCAAGTCACCGGACTTGTTTAGATTAGGGCGAGCGCAGAAGGCGCTCAGCCAGGACAAAAGTGTGTGTTGCAACGAGCCTAAGGGCTCCCCCGCCGGTAAACCGGCGGAAGGAACGGACCTCGGCTTAGAGCGTTGCATTGGGGGGATACCGCGGGATCGCTAGTCTTCGAGAAGCGCCCAGGCACGTGTCTATACCTAGTGAACATGTTGGCTGAGGGCCGGTGTGTGTTAACGGTGTATCGGGGGGGACGTCCACGTCTCCGCCGGCGGGGACGGTGTCTGTGTGCGGTGAGAGAACCGCATTGGCAGCGGTGATCGGGTCGTCGGGATCGTCCAGGATGTGCCGCGGCCTACGATAGCGGGGAGGGGCACTCCTGTCCGGTGTGTAGGTGAGGGAGGAGACAATCAGAGGATTGCGATGATGGGGGGTGGCGTCATAGTAGCGTCGGGCAGAGTCTTTTATGTATTTGACGATGGAGGGAAGCTCAAAGTCTTTGTGGAGGTCGACGTTACGCAAGTACCATGGTGAAGCCACGGCCTTGCGCGCGAATCTGTTTTGGAGCCTTTGGAGGGTCTTGATGTTAGAGGGAGCCGCGTGTGCGAACACAACGCTGGCATGGGTCATGATGGGACGGACGAGAGATTTGTATAATGTCAACTTATTTCTAAGCGACATTTTACTTTTCCCGCTTATGAGGGGGTTGAGGCGACCGAGCACAAAGGCGGCTCGGTTGCGGACAGTTTTGATGTGATCTCGGAAGGTCATTCTGTGGTCTAGAGTGACTCCGAGATATTTGGTCTTTTTGACGAGAGGAATCGTTTGACCGAGAAGGGTTATTGGGAGAGGGGAGAGCTTAGGAGTACGACAGCTAACCATGGGAAAAGGGAAGCACATGGCTGCACTTTTACCCGGGTTTATCTCTATCCTCCACCGCCCAAACCACTCGCCTAGGGCGGTGACTGCGCGCTGGAGGCGTAGAGAGAGCATGCGTACATTCCTATCTGAAGCGTAGAGGGTGGTGTCGTCCGCGAAGAGGGCGAGCTCTATTCCTGGGGGGTGGGGGGTGTCGTTAGTATAGAGTGAATAGAGCGTGGGTGCTAGAACGGAGCCCTGGGGGACTCCAGCTCTTATTGGGCGGGGGCTGGATAGCGTGCCTTCAACTCTGTAGCGAAAGGTGCGATTGGTAAGGTAGTCTCTAATGATGAGAATGAGACTTTCGGGCACCTCCAGTTGGTACATTTTATAAATTAAACCGTTGTGCCACACCTTATCAAAGGCCCTCGCTACGTCGAAGAAGACAGCTAGTGTTCTGAGAGGTCTCTTTTGATTTAGACCTGAAAGTATGTGCTCCGTTATTCGGTGCACTTGTTGGACTGCGGAATGTTTGGCTCTAAAGCCGAACTGTTCGTTGATTAAAAGGCCTTTTGAGTCAATGTGTCTCAGCAGGCGGGTATGGAGGACTCTTTCATAGATTTTAGCCATTGTATTCAATAGGCTAATGGGTCTGTAGCTAGCGGGATCCAAGCGGTGTTTGCCCGGTTTGGGGATGCCGATGACGACGGCTTCTTTCCAGGCGGCTGGAAAGAGATGATTCCGCATGGCGGCATTGTAGATGGCCGCGAGGAGAGCGATCAATTGGATCGGAAGACTTTTGAACACCCTGTTGGGTATTCCGTCGATACCAGGAGATTTCTTAATTTTAAGATTTTGAATAATCTCCTGGATTTCTGATACCGTAACCGGTGGAAGGGAGTCTGAGGAAGGGATGGAGGCTCGATGACTCACCTCTCCGTCAACCAGGTCGACGTGGGACTCGTCAACCGGCTGGCGGCTAGGGGAGCACTGGGCCTCTAGGCTATCAGCCAGGCATTCGGCCTTTTCTGCATCGTCAAATGCGGGAGGACCGTTCGGTCTAGTCAGTGGAGTGCGATTCGTTCGTTGTGCGCGCGCCTTTTATCCCCCCCCCCGCCCTAGTGCATCGACCGATCAAAATATTTTCGCACTTATTTTCAAAAGCCGGGATTTTGTGTAAAATGATAGAAGAATCCGTCTAGCTCATAAAAAAGTAGACCAAATTCTATTTCTTAATAGCATCCAATAATTATTTATCTTCTTTATTCTTCAACAAGTACTGACTACACTTTTATTTATCTTTAGTTTTTACACTAAGTATAATTTTTATTCTAATGTAACTTACAAGAACATACTTTTAGTATTTTGAGTATATTATTTTTTTGTTTAAAATACTTATTAGGTACGTTAACTTACAAGAAGTTATTTTTAGTTATTTGAGAATATTTTTTGTTGAAAATGTTTATACCTTAACACAAGAAATTATGTTTAATTTTTTGAGCATATTTTTTGTTGAAAATACTTTTTAACTAAGTGGTTCGACCTATATATATCTTGTTAATTAGGTAAATAATATTCTAATTTGAGTAGTATGGTAATTAAAGTTTCTATAGCAACAAACGAACAAAGTCAACGAGTAACAACTACTACCAAAATAATTTGTTATTTAGAATAGCAATACTTATATATGAATAAGTATTTTGATTGTGGTACCTAATTAAACTATTAATAGCATAAGTACCTACATCATAAAGTTAGACTGATATTATTTTGTGAAGACTGTCTATACATATAACTAGTTTTGTTATTAAATATAGATGCTTACTATAACTGACTAAAACCAAAAATACATAAGTATATGATACATATTATAAAACCTTTTTCAATCCTACCTACTAAGTTTAGTAATACTTGTCCCAACACAGTTGCATGGAAGGACAAATATATTATTTTCAAAATTTCAAAATAAAGTATAGTCTATATTAGACACGAATAATGTAGCTTCCTATTTGTGAAATAATTTTTGAAATCGGTTCAGTAGTTCCAGAGATTACCCCACATACCCTCGAACAAACATATAATTTAACCTCTTTATTATATTAGTGTAGATAAATAATTTGTTACAAAACATTTACTCGGCTTCGTCCTGCCAATTTGAGTTGCGTAACTCGAGTTTCGTTAATTTCAACTCGAGTCGAATTTTTTCCGAGTTGGCACATCGCTAGCGCTGTGCTAGCGTTGGTGGTATCACCATTAGAATGCTCGCCGACCCAGAGTCGCCGCCGCAAGAATGCACCAGGCACTAGACGCCCTCACGCCGTGGCTCCAAAAATGGGGCCTGTCGGTGAACGTCGGGAAGACCCAGGCCATTGTCACTGGCATGAGTCGTCTTCCGCCGCCGCTCCGCTTCTACAGACAGGACAGCCGTCGCACCGCCCACAGTCAAATAACCTTGCCTAAATGAATGAATGAAATTGTCCAAAATACGTTCAACATGCTTTAATTTTTTTTTTATTTGAGTATGAAAAGCACTACTTTTGTGCAAGCTTTATGAAATGACAACATTAACTCTTCTTAGATGTATGAACAATTTTCAACTCTAAGTATACAGTGAAAAAGTTACAATTTTGGCTGCCTCTAAATTATTATTTTCAAAGACGGCGAACACATCCAGTTCATAATATGTATTTTATTATTTATTTATTCATAAAGAATATTTTATTATTTTACGAAGGTATTTTTAAATACTTATTTTCAAGTCATTACATCGATCACGTGTCGAAGTTTTATTATTTATTAAGTTCACTGTCATATTGAAGGTCATTTCATCAAATGTGATCGTTTTGTAGTAGGTGTACCTACTTACACCGTCAAACGTCCTAACTTTTTACGGATTTCTAGGATTTTTGTGTACCTATAGGTACCTACAAAAAATGAAATAAAGAAACTAGCAATGTAGGTACCTACCTACTAGGTAGGTAGAATTCAATATTATGATTCCCCATTTTCTCAAAGGTGTACTGACAGAGTAGGTATATCATGAAATTGACATTAAGATTTGACATTATGCTTTTTGTAAGTATAATACTTTAGTGCAATAAAGTGTTTATATGAGCATTATATATATTAGACAGTTCATATAGATCAGTTTTATAGCTGTGTTATATGGCATTATCCAAGCAAAGTTAATTGTTAAACTAATAAGAATGAATTTTCATAAAGTCTATGCACTTTAGTAAAGATTTTTCAGCCTAAAATTTAATTAGGTACTTATTCCAAAATGCATTCACCGTCCGCATACGAATAGCTTGCCAGCAAGGCGGCGATCTGTTGACGCTACGGAGTTGATACGTGAGCGCATATGTATGGAAAGCCTATATAAGAAATCACAATCGCTCGAGGCGAGGCGGTCCAGGTCAAGCTGATCAGGTGCCGGCTTGATAAATGAGCGAAGACTTTAAATCCCATCCTTCAAGCAGTCGTCATCAATCTAAGGACATTTGGTGAAATGACCTTCGATATCAGTGAACGCGTTCACTATACGGACATCGCTTGTTGCGTGTAAACTGTTGTGCTTGACATTTTTTTTTATAGTTATGACATAAAGAAAAATACAGAAAATTTGGTAATAAAAATTATATCATATCATGTGCAATAAGAATAAATATGCATTGGAAATGATATATTTTAAGTTTTCTTTACAATTTATGAGATAGAAAATAAAACGTATATTGTGCATTTCATCGTGCAAATTCCCACCCTTGCTTGTGACGACACAGCTTTCTACGTCGCTTCTGCGTCATCATATTGTGGACAACGCTCAAACAGGGAGGTCGTGGAATGAGAACATACTGTGCAGTGCTTCATTAGAAACATTTTTATTATATTTTTCTAAATGTTTCTAATATCGGAATTATAAAGTACAAAGTTTAGGATAGGTAAATATCGTCATAATTTCAAACTATTTTTTTTCCTCCTATTTTCTTTACTACAGCTTTTCTTCTGTTCCAGGTTCCTCGAAGAGACTTCGCCATCATGGCGAACGACGAGCAATTTTCACTATGTTGGAACAACTTCCATGCGAACATGTCAGCGGGCTTTCACGGCCTGCTGTCGCGTGGAGATCTAGTAGATGTAACACTAGCTGCCGAGGGCAGATTATTGCAAGCACACAAATTAGTTTTATCAGTATGTTCACCTTATTTTCAAGAAATGTTCAAAATGAATCCCACTCAGCATCCCATAGGTAAGCTCACTACAAAAGTATCATATATTTTCTTTCCTTTTTAGCAAAACTTCTCCCTAACGAAACTTTCTTTTTCAGTATTTTTAAAAGATGTTAGTCATTCAGCGCTAAGAGACTTACTACAGTTTATGTACCAAGGAGAAGTTAATGTTAAGCAAGAAGAATTAGCGTCGTTTATAAGTACAGCGGAACAACTTCAAGTGAAAGGTCTAACCGGAAATCAAAATGAAGACAGTTCCACGCCATCCAAACCAAAGCCGACCTCCAGGCCAGGCCCGAGGTCGTCACAACAACGGCAATCTGTAATGACTAAGTTAGAGACTGATTTAGATTCTAAGCCTTCCTCAACTCCAGTAGCAGTTAAGAGACCAAATAGGCCATCAATAGCATCAAATAATTCGTCATCCTCACAAACTGGACCTGCCAAACGGAAATGTGTTGACCCATTAGAAGCCGGACCTTCAGGAACTACAAAAGAAGAATATGTAACGATACCGGACGAAGATGAAAACAACGCAGTAGCTCCCAAAATGGAACCAGAATTCGTAAACGAGAGTATGTGGGATGATGACGACGAAGCCGCGAATAATGATGAAACTAACTTCGGCGAAGATGACTCTAATATGGAATTGACAGGTCATTATTTACCCATTGGAATTGACCACTTGTATTTTTCTTTTACTTTAAACTGACTGAATGCTTTTATTTAACAGGTTTTGATGGCTCTGCTACTGGTGACGGTAATATTACTGGCGGTGGCGAAGGAGGCGCAGTTGGCGATGCACAAGGTAGGTTTTCCGATATACTGCGCATCAGTTAATTGCAGATTTTTTCATATTGAAATCTGTAATTACTGTTCATGGTAAAGCCAGTCTTAGAATTTTTCTACATACTAACTTCATTCTGGCTCTACCATTTTCTTAGATCTAATAATGAAATTTGTAAGTTTAGATTAGTATTAGTAGTACCTATTTAGTTTATTTATTTTGTGTACTATTTCCAGATTTTACTTGCTCTAATGTGGTATTAGTTCATTGTTCAGGTATACTAAGAGGTACGCGTTGGTAAGGTAATAGGTACTCTTGAAAGGTAAACTACTTCGGTTATAGCTTCAAGGTAAATAACTCAAGATTTGTAAACTAAGGTAATCGGTATTTATAAAACATTGCTTCGTGTAATACTGGTTTGGGTATTTCTAAATTCGAAACAGGTACTTCAAAAATTTAAAATATACATTGCAAAATAAAACCCGTTTTCTCATTTACCCCCTCATTCTCATGCCAACCAACATTTTCTCTAGATACTACCCAATTCACAAGACTGGTAATAATTGTAAATGAGGAATCTATACTAACCGTCTTGGACCTGAATAGTTTCCGCACCAATCGGCTGGTAAGAGTACGAATCTGTCTAACTTCTGAAAAATTCTCCAACCACCCACAACTACACTTTATTTGCCTTAGTTACTGCTGTTTCATAATATTTCTCAGCATGGCAGCTCGTTTCCATTTTGGTCTCCAAAGGATACTGCAACTCTACCATTTGTAATCGGCTCTTGGTATTGTAAAGGTAACATTGACAATTCTACCCTTTTTAACTACTAAATTTCGTGTATAACTACCTATGTACTTTGATAATTGCTCTCAACAAATTAATCTAATTAATTTGCACTAAATATCTACTATATCTTAGTCACTCACTATCCTATAGTATCATTTGCTAAGAGGTGTATTTAGGTATGCATTTCATTTGAGCATTGGGGAATCCCCTGTATATACAGGACTAGGTGTAACAGTATAAACCGTTGATACTACTAGAAATGTATCTTCGTTGTTCAATTGCACCACGAAAAAGTGTAGTTTCAACTAACAACTTCATAACTCGCCAGTCTGCCGACTACAACTGGGGCCATAATAACTCTCCCCAGTCTGCCGACTACAACTGGGCCCGCTCTACCACCATCTTATAAAACAATATTGTTTGCAGGAACATTACTCCTATTCGTACCATGACCTCTACCAAAGTATTAATACTAAACCCCCCCCCCGCGCATTAGGCGGCCAGTTCTTCCACCATATATATGTGCTCTCATTATGTGGCCAGCAAGAAACATCGCGACTTACACGCGGCCACTCGCTGACGTATCTGACCCCCCAGAAGAGTCGCCCGCATGCAACTGTTCGTTGCGGCCTGGCCGCCGTAATGCGTTGGGGGCCTTAGTGTGCTGCGAAAGAACGAATGATTGTCTATTCCCTGCTAAAAAACTATTTGCACTACAGTAAGTTATCGAATTGTGTTGATGTCACTAAAACTTTCGATTAAAACAATTTCCCTTATTCCTCTCCGTTATTCTCAATAACACGTATCTTCAGAGTTCCATGATGCTGCTATGCTAGCTGCTATATTTAAAATTATAATACCTACATCCAACCAGCTCGTAGGTTTCCGCTTGGTGCAACCCAAAAGGGTGAATTAAGGTAAAAACACGTGAGGAACTTTTAAATTTATGAAAACAGACTCATAAATTTTTGTATTTTTTTTTATCGAGTTTTCCTGCATTCTTTATTATTACACTAGTTATAAATCTTTTCGATATCTTATAAATTATCTACAGATTTATCTAACGTGGCCACTGTCGTTCCCACTGTTCAACCAGTTGAGCAGTGGGCAATAAGCGTGCAGTTCACCAGGAACTGCTTTTTACTGGTTCCCGCAAAACTGACTACATACTTGTTCATTAAAATTTTAAACATCCCACATAAAATCAAAAAAGTATAATATACAAATGTATTAACTTTAGAAAACAGTTTATTAAATATACATTAAATGACTACAAACTAGTATATAATTCTGTAGAATAGACTACTATACTGGTAAATTCACAGTTCGAACAAATACAAACACCTTTGCGGGTTCATTATCAACTTCTTACATAGTCTGCAAACTGGCGTCAAACGCAAATACAATATTGTAGAACAAACTTGTTTATTCAGTTACATGGAACGCAAAAAAGTTTGTAATCGTGCGAATGCTGGGTTGGATAATGCCATAATCCCTGTTAAACTTCAGAATTACACTTATTATAATCATAATTATTTGTCCCGTCCTATCGAGTTGTATTTATGAAAAGCTTATATCGTTATCGGTTGGTCAACATTTCACAAATGAATTATATTAAATGATTATAATATAATGGACACTGGACACCTTCTTAACACTGACTCGTGAAAAGAAACCACATTTTATTCTACCACAATTCAACAGTTTGTACACAGAAATAAAAACATTGTTTAATTCTACTCTGTGAATTGAAAAAATACGTGGTCAAAATGTTCAGAAAAAGAAATTGTGAGCGGCCGGTGTATTGGACAAGGACAAAGAAGTTCTAGAACAAAATTGTTAGTTTTATTGATAGAAATATGTATGTTGATAGAATGCAACAAGCCCTTTCAGTATCCACTGCTGGACATCAACACTGTCTCGTGCATGAGAGATGTAAGGTCTTAAAACGCCACGCTGACCAAGCGGGTTGGCGAGTCCACTTGGAGGTGGTGTAGTTCCTCGGCTGATGAGCAAACATTTCCCACCTGGCGGTATTTAGTCTGCCGCTCGTTGACATTACCAATACACGCTAACATCAGTCTAGAATGACAAACGTTGGCACGATCCCGGATCTGCTCACTACAATCGGATGAGGATATTTCCTCGTTCCATTACAGAACATTCTCCCTGGCCGGTGTTAATTAATTATACTCTCCATTCGAAGGGAGAAGAGGAGAGGTAAAATGAGGAATAGGCTCTGACATATCTTATTCACTATTGAAGCATGTACGTACATGGAGGGGGGGGGGGGGGGAATTCCACATCTATATATTTATCGATGTGATGATTATTTAAAATGACACCGCTACTTCTTGTGCGACGCATCGCCACCTTACTTTTTGCCCGGTTGTGCTGTTCACACGGAATGTATAACCTCTCAAAAACAATTTGGTTCTGCCTCATGGATGTGTAGAACACTGGTTTCTGCATAATCGACAACCGACGGGATGGAGTCCGTGTACAGAGAACCACAGTGAGCATGCTTGTCAACCGCCAACCAGTTTTCGACCGGACAGTCCGGTTTTGAAGCGATTTGTCTGTGTCCGTGGACTGAAATTGTCCGGTTTATTCACAAATTGTAAATTTTGCGGGAATAGTTTTTTCCTTTAAAAAAAAATCCTTTAAATTGAGTAAAAAAAATAAACGTAGGTAATTGTTTTCGTTTAAAATAATTACAAAAAAGGTAGATATTTTTTTTTCAGAGGTACCTACATAATTTATCGTTTCCAAAGATAGTGAGTACACTATATTTTATTTTTAAATTAGCACTTCTATGTCGTAAACAGATAGATGCCTGTTACGTTTTACTAACCTACCCCCCCCCCCCATCCCCTCTACAGCGGCAGCACCTGTCCGGTCCTAGTGAAACTGGTCAGTGTGGGACTCGCTCAGGACAGGTGAACCGAGTGAGTTCTTTGAGAAGTTCGCCGGCCAGTGGCTGGGTAGGAGGGCGGAAGATCGTGTCTGACGGTGAGCCTTGGAAGAGGCCCCACTTACAACGCGGAAATAAGTGATTTTGTCTTACTTATTTTATAAGGATAAGTACTTTTCATATTTTCAAGTACGCTTTTTAATTTAATCCTTTAATTTTAATTTAATCATGGGAGTGGGTTTCCACCACAGACCTTATTTGTCACATATCAAATAAATATAAACTAAAAAAAAAATTGCAGCGTTCTAAACGTGACATAGATACTTCCTGACAGGACCACAGTCTCAAATGCTAATAAAGGTTTAAAACAATGTTATTTTTCCCATGAAGAATTACCCCGCGTAGGAATATTTGTTTCATCGGAAAATAATTGCTTTTTCTAACCCACAATTTCAAATAGATACTCTACCAAAAGAAATAACAATTCCTCATTATCGGATCAATCGGACAGTCCGATCTGACCACGAGGAATGAACTGTTATCTCAGCTTTCAAAGCTACATTACACACGAGTTTCAAGCTTATTTATTTTGGATCCCTGGAGTTGATATACCTTTCCAGAAATTGTCTAAATACTCGAAAAAAATGTCAATCGTCATATATCGTCAATCGTTTTTCCTTCAGTGTAAAGAATCCATTTTTTTTGCTTTCTCAACTGATCACATAGGCTTTTTTCTCTTGAGAAAGATCCACCAATTACGTCGGATTACTCTTTCGGTGCTTACAAATTGTTATTACAGACTTTTTTACATTTAATAGAAAACATCTTAATATAAACCAATATTTGCAGGTCGCATTCATTTACCAGTTCATTTACCGAAGAGAAATGGTAAAACTTTTCGTAAACGGTGCAGGCTATGTTACAATAAATTAAAAACAAGACTTGATACTTTGTATGGCTGTCCAGATTGCCCTGGTTTTCCAGGTTTGTGCTTGGAATGTTTTAGAGAATATCATAATTTTTGACTCATGATTTTTTGGAATAATTTTGTGACGATTCTCTTTTTTAAGAATGCACTCGACCTTTACGTTTTCAATGATTAGTTAGTTCAATTATTTTCTTATTGTATTTTAATTAAGTAAATGTTCTTTATTTTCTACACATGAAAATATCATAGATCATATTTTCAAAATATTAAACAATATTTTACCAATGTTTTTTATTTCAAAAACTTGCCGTATATTTTCTAGGATCCAAGGCAACCATACCACCATCAGCCCATGTCTCTTCACTGCTTGATATAAAGAGCTGCTGGAGAGCCCATGGCTCGCTATCACACACGATCTTTGGTCCTTCTCTTCCAACCACCATCGGCGAATTTCTTTAAGTCGTCGATCCACCCGACCAGAGGGCCACACGTCCCCACACGGCGCTTCCCCAACCATTCAGCGCTAACGGGAACTAATGGGACATAAATTTTCCGTTAGTAACACTGATGTGACAACTTGTTGTGGCCACGGGTCTGTCGCTGAAGCTGCACAGGTGGGCTGTCATTATCGACATTATACGCTAATATTGCCTGTCTGAAAAGGAATTATCGCATACCTACCCATGCGATATTGCTACTGCAAGTGGCATCGAATATCGCTTATGTATATCTCAACAGGCATATTACTAGGTGGACAGTCTGATTGTCACGTTTTTTATAAAAAAAATTGTTGGTTAGCTGAAATAATTGGCAGAAAAATAATTGGGGTCTATATTTCTCAATAAAACATTAGATAAACATTTAACCAAACCTGTTCAGTAGTTCCAAAATTATGACGCTGTAAATTCAAAAAAAATGATACAAAATTTCCATGTCTATACATACAACTTATGTCGTTGGATAGGGTTCATCAAGCTCCACAACTCATACAATTATTTTTTCTAAAATGTATGGAAAATACAATGGAACTCGCCTCGGACTGGCGCTGACTATGACCGTCTTAACAAGTCATTATAATTGTTGTGAGTAACATAAGTTGTTTGTTGGTGCGATTCTGACAGGAAAACTAGTGTCGTAACACTCCGGTGGAAAACATTCTGCTTGGCGTCACGGCAGCTTAAAAGATGCTTGAAATTAAGAGAGGTACTTCAATCAAGCAATCCGCTCAGGTCAGGGGACTTCCCATCAGCAAATAATAAAAATAAAGTACACGGTTTAAAACAAAAGATTACTTTAAAAACACGTCAAAAGGTTTAAAATGTTTTAAAATTTTGTGTGTTAAATAAAACGACTTCTTGAAGTCAATGCCAAAATAATATGACAAATAATAAGTTATCGATTACTTCATGGTATCGTAATACGCTATCATAAAGTATTAAAAGCTCATGTTTTTTTAAATTTTTTAGCCCAACTGAAGGCTTTTTAATGATATATAAAACAATATACCAATTTATTTTATTAAATGTATCGAATCAATTGGTTTTGAAACATTGACTTTAAAATTGACTGAAATATAGTATTATTATTGTTATATAGGAAGAACGCGCAGCCTGGACCACCAGATGGACTACAGTCCATCTGGTGGTTAGTGGATACTGTCGCTCATAGACACCTGCGATACATGCCAACATCAGTACAGAATGTCAAACGTTGGCATGCCCCCTGATGTGGTGCCTACCTTTGGAAATGTAGGAATGGATTTGGAGAAAGGTTTAGGAAAATGGGGAGGAATGGAATGGGCTCTAGCATATCTCACTCACTAATAGGATAGAGTAATAGGATAAAATGAGAAGTGCAGTATATTTCAAGGTAGTCTTGTGTGAGAGAGGAGTAAGGAGGTCAGTCGAGAGCGCCCAGCGATTTGGATTGTAGCATGCACCTTTACTATTTAATTAAAAAAGTTGTTTGCTCAATAAAATATTCTTTTAATTAATCGAATATTTTATTGAATCAGTCATAGTTGAATCTTAATACTAATGTCGCAAATGTATTATATGAATAAAATAAATGTCCGTATGAAGCATTATCAAAATTGGCCTCAGTGAGAGTAGGAAAGAGTTACGGACCTCTGTTCAATACAACGGAACTTATGTTGAAGGCTTTGAAGACTAAAAATCTTTGTTAGAGTCCAAAAAGCCTGATTACCTAACAAATCTTAAACCTACTGTATTAGTAGAAAAACTAAATTAATATTGTTGCGAACTACGCATAGTGTACTATAACTAGTATACCGTACCCAATACTATTTTAATATTGTTACGAACTACCCATAGTGTAGGTACTATAACTAGTATACCGTACCCAATACTATTTTAATATTGTTACGAACTACCCATAGTGTACTATAACTAGTATACCGTACCCAATACTATTTTTGAGATATATTAGGTAAACTGAACTTTTAGGCTTGAATGAAGAAAGAAGAAACTACAGCTAGTACGTCCTGCTCGTTATGACATATGTATATATGAAGGGATTCAACCAAGAACTAGTCACAAATCTTGCTCAAAGAAATGGTAAGTTGAAGTGGCAGTGGACAGGACCACCACTTGACGCACCTGACCTTGACACTTGACCGATAACCAATAGGGTCGGTCCTGCGTCAGGTCGGAGGTCGGACCGACAACCGATAACCAATAAAACAGTCCTCGAATGGAGATCACAGTCAGATGGGCTGACGACTTTATAAAAGTCGTCGGTAGTGGGTGAATGAGAAGAGCGGGGGACCGTGTGTGGTGGTGTGCCTTGGGAGAAGCTCATATCTAGCAATGGAGATGCAGGTTGGATGGTAAATAATGATCTATATCATGCCTATGGCTGTGACGGGAAAAGTCGTTTCATTACTTTTGAATCTTAAATACTTTTTCCGAATTTATGTCATGACCACACACTATATTTTAAAATGAATTGCGATACAAACTACATTAGTATCATAGAAGCAAAATACATTAAGTACAAGGATGAACACAACCTACCCAAATTCTAATAAACATTCCTTTAAATATTTGTCCGAATGAAATCCAACGCGTGAAGGAATTTTTGCACAGCAGACTAGAATTAATTAATTACTCATAAACAGTACCTACAATAGTAATATACTACTAACTAATGACATTAATTATAATAAAATGGATAAATGCATTTTTTACAAACGTGCATAAACAATGGCTCATTGATAGTGCCCCTTTATAATATAAAATGTAAGTACATCATTATAATATTATTATAATTGTTATAAGGATATTTTTTTATAGATTAGGTATAGATTTTCATAATTTTAATTTCATCATTTTCTATGAATGTATGAATAAGGTTATTCTTCTTAGACTACTTAATAACTACTGCTCGATAGATGGCGGTATATGTAGTAAAATGTTAAACAACTTTTAACAAAGATTTATTGATTACGAATGGGTTTGTACCAAAATTAATAAGCAATGTATATAATTATTAGTTAATATATTTCTGTGAAGTCGTATAAATCTCAATTAATGAACTTTTAACCAACTTAGTAAAATTATAAAAATACAGATAGGACAGAAGTTTGGAAAGCTATTGCTCCATAGATGGCGGTAAGTGTATTTTAGTAATTTCAATAGTTGCTGCGGATTGGCTTGTACAAAAACTAATAGGCAGTGTGTATGCCATCATTAATCAAAACATAATAAGAGTACGTACACTTCGTATGCACGAGCTATAATTGGCAAAAGACAGAATTCCCCAGCCCCGGTACTTTTTTTAACTAAATGTGCTAACCTTATAGAATTATTAAGTAGTAACATTTAACACTAAAATTTACCTGTACTGTCCTCCGGCATTATTTTAATGTGTTCGCCTTGGTACAAATGAGTAAATTTATTCAAGGTTAGTAGGTACTAAAGTGGATAACCTAAAAAGAAAAAATATGTAAGGGAATATGTATTTATTATTTACTTTACACAACCACATTTATATCCTTAAAATAAAACTAACTTAAAATTGAACTATTCCTGGAAAAGCTGATTTCTTTTTTGACGAAGTAAATCTCTCCTGTTTAGTTGCTGCTTAGATAATAGCTTTATTATTTAGCACATAGTTGTATTAATGGGCCTAGATATACACTTCCCCATAGTACAACAGCAAAGTTGTACCACGGGGAAAATCTCTATGGTACAACTAGTTGGACATAGCAGTTGTACCACGGGGAACGGGTCGAATTCGTCGGGCGAAATTACTCAGGCGGGCAGTCTACTCATAGGACACCTGTTGTAAAACCAATATCCTCGGTGAAAATATTTAACAGACATATACATACCTATACTACAGAAACTACAAAAAAATCTTGGGAATTTATAGAATTGGAAATAGCCAAATACAAGAAGTTCAACGGATTTGTAGTAGCTTTTAGTCTAATTAGTGAGTAGGTAAGTTTAATTAAATTGCCTTACTATGACTTTTTGAATATCTCAAAGGTTCCTTGCTTTTAGGCAGTCTGCGCTGAATAATATAATATCAAAATCAAAAACACGTTTTCTTTGTGGTGTCACCCAAATGGACCGAACTCTCTTGGTCAGCACGGGCTCCAGACGCTAAACTACTTTTATTATGAACGGCTCTGTACGTTTTGTTAACATTTAGGACTTTAATCTGCTATAGACATCCGCGATACATGTTTACATCAGTCCAGAATGACAAACGTTGGTACGCACCCGGATGCGCTTCCTACCTTTGCAGATTAAGGAATGGATTGGAAGAAAGAGGGGAAAATGGGGTGGGATGGGATGGGAATGGGCTCTGGCATATCTCACTCACTACCGAAACACGTACGTACATTGGGGAAATACGATAAAGTGAGAAATGCAGTACATTTCAAGGTAGTCTTCTGTGAGAGAGGGGTGACGAGGCCAGTAGAGTGCACTCTCCCCCTACTCAAACTGACTGTGATGGACAAGAACTGAATCGTTTATTGAAAGTATTTAATAAATTAAAGTTAAAGGGACCGCTTGCTCGTCCGCCCACTTCACTATAAAAAAAAAACATCCTCAACATCCAACTAATCATTTTGATTATTTTCGTGTAAGCAGAGACATATGTCAAACGGTCTAAGAAGGATTCTTCTTCGACTAACATCGTTTGTGTAGCTATCTTTCTGCATTCTTCGTTCACTTGATTAGTGTCAACAGTAAAATCTGTCGTTGGCTAGCTTTATATAGCTAATAACAATAACCAAGAAAGACCTTCCCACCAGCGATTTTCTAGTACCTAAACATATGAAATTGAAACCTCTTGAAGGTAAATCAGCGGGCTTCAAATGTTCAGGAACATGTCTCCAAGCGTCTTTTAAAGTCAGTCTTCTTATTTCTTGTAATCGGTTGCTACCAAAAATGCTCCAATCACCTTCTCCCTTAATCCAACTCGAAACTACGCTGAAGTCGGTCCAATGTACTGGACAATTCGACATGTCCAAAGTATCCACAATTGTAGTGCTTAATTTTATAGCTATGGTCGCCGCGAGTCGTAGTATTGTTATATTTTTGACTGGAGTGGCTCTAGATTTAGCTACAACGAGCCTTACATCAACATTGTCTTTGCACTCGGAACGCAAGAAGATACAAGCAGAATACGCGTATTGACTAACATCACAAAATACGTGGATTGAATTATTGCATCGAGTTAGTCGCCTGGATATTTTAACTTCACCAACTAGGTGTAAATGTTTTGCCCACTTTATAAACTGTGAGTAAATCTTGCGGTAATTCTTCGTCTCATGTGAGTTTCCTAACCCACGACTTTTGAATTATCATTTTTGGGATGATAGAGGCGGGGCAACATACACCAATCGGATCGAAATTCTTTCGAGTTACTGAAAGAAGGCGTCTTTTTTTAATTTTATCCTGAAGATCTTTTATCGTACTGAGATTACAGCTTATGTCATTATCTTTAGTAGGTATTCCAAACGATTCCTAAGACTGAAATCGTCTCTACTAATTCATCCACTCATTCGGTACTGTAACGCAGCACCTGAGATCAAAAAATCCCCTAAGCATGATTCCCTTTGTTTCAATAATAAATTTGTTCATAGACTATAATGTACTGACACTCGCGACACAATTAAAAACTTAAAAAGATTTCTTCAGTTTCATAGCCGTACCTTAAGATGATCTGGCGTGTGGTCCAAGTGATAAGCTATTGTTGCAGTGAGATGAAACGTGCTTGACCTGACTCCAAACTACTCACTTATGCGGATAATTAGCAATAGTTTTATTATTTTCCTTTATATCTCACCACCATAAGAACTTCAGGTATTCCCGGTCTTTTGGAGCAACTGAAATTTGGAGAAATGCTTTGGCTACAGTAATTCCAAAAGTTTCCTTTCTGAAATTGCTAAGAAGTTCTGGAATGAGCTCAATCAAATTTATACCTCTTTCAAGACATGTATTCACAGATATACCATCATCTTTCGCAGATGCGTCAAGTACAGGTCTTACTTTGGTAGTTTGACTCGATTCCTTCGAGACTGCGTGATGCGGTATGTATAGACCAGTACCGAAACTTGGATTAAACTCCTCTTAATTAATGTCAAGATTGAACCATTCCTTAAAAATAGTATCGTAATCGGCTGTACTAGCAAAGTTTTCGAGTCGAATTGTAGTAGAAATCAGTCGTTTCGTCAGTATTTCACAGTTAGAATAAGGTCGAGACATTATCTCTCTGCGGTAAACGAACTTCATACCTTTTATCATCATTTACCTTTAGTGTTGTTAATAGATTGTAAAATTTCGTTTTCGTCAGCCACTTTATAAAGTTCACTCGGATGCCTAAGCCTAATCCCGAGTGTTTCAAGGCTCCACAAATCTTCTGAATCAATTTTAGATTAACAATGGAGAGTCGTCATTCCTAATAAAGACTGACTTCTGTGACGAGACCCTGGAGTGTCCAGCTCCATTTTAGATTTTATTGCTGTCAGATTGTTTCAATTCCAATTTCTTAATATGGCCCCATCGAGATTTTGATGATTCTGCCAATGTTAAGGTTGAATGAAACAGTAAAAAACATTGAAAGAAAAATTAAAACACACGATTATGCTGGTTCCAGTTGAGCGCACTAAAACAAAGAATTCTTATATATAAGTACATAGGAATATAAGATTAAATTAGATATTAGTTTTATAAATATGAAGACAGAGAATGACCGAGCCAAAAGTATTTTCGGTTAATAATTATATAGGTACCTACTTAGAATACTGATGATGAATATGATGTAATAGTTAAAAAATAATAAAAAACAATGTTAACTGAATTGGTGAAGAATATTAATACCAGGCGAAAAGACAAGGGTTAATGTGTAATTCACATTTACAGGGCGAGGAAAATAAGGGGGACGTATACCGTAAAGAGGCGTTGCAATGCGGGGACAACTAAAAAAAATGTGCTCCAGAGTTCCTTCTTCAAGTCCACACAAAGAATGATCCCGAATCGTTAGTTTAGCCAGGAAAACTGGAGAACATACGTGTCCTAATTTTAAACGAATTATAACTGACAGCCAATTTATTGAGGTTCTGAGACTTAAAAAAATAAGGTCTTAGAGGGATAGCCGGCTGGATGCAACCATAGTGTTGGGCTTAAGTTTGTTTAGACGACTGCCACAGATCATTCCAGGATTTATCCAAAAATAAGGGTTAATCAGAGCCCGTAGATCACGAGAGGTATTTTAAATACGAATCAAATCCCACACGCCACGCGTAGCGTTCTTTGCCAAAACGTCCATTACCAGAATGGCTAGGGTTCCACGCAAGTATGACTTCTATAACTGATGTGACATTTCTATAGCACCTCTTCGTGTCGGATTGCTATTAAGTTGAATTACGTCACCTGTCAAAAGAAAACTAGAGAAATCCTGGATTGGAGTGACGTGTAAAAACAATTATTATTCTGTCTAATATTATTTGCGGTGTATGTGCACCAATAACTATGCCAATGTCTAAATAAATTATATTAAAAAAAAACAAAAGGGAGCTTTTTAAACAGTACGAAACCCCAGTACATTTTCATATATCAAATAATATAGTTAGTACTTATTCAGTTCAATTTTCATTAGAAAACTACTTATTTGTATTTTCCAAATAAATATTTCTCTTAACTACCAAACGCTGAGCACTGCGTGCAATGAAACCGTTTCCGTTATTTGTGGTCGACCTGAACTCAACGCCATAAATCTATGGTTGCATTTGTGTCATTTAGGGATTGTTTACTATTTTGAGAAATAAATAGGTATTGTGGTGATTTTAATGAACTACATTGCATTTATACTAATTACATGTGATCAGTGGGTGTTTTATTTGTAAAACTTATAATATTTTTTCGTAAGTTCAAGTCGTGTTATCGTTTCAGCCTTGAACATGTTTACGTCAAATGTTTCAAATATTTCGGGGTTTTTCAGTGCTTAATTTGCTGTGACTGTCGTAAAAGTAAATGATAATAACAATATATGTTTATGTGATATGTGCGTTCCTGAATGGAGCTTGATGTGAATAGAGAAAGTGGACAAGTAAGTTTACTACTTGCTTGATTACAGATTGTCAATCATGGTTCCAGCCTCCCAGGTAAGATGATGAACCCATCATTGAAATTTTAAACAAAATTAATTTGCATTTTACATTATAACAGCGATAAACATAAGTGCTCATACTTCAGCCTTAGCTTTCCGCGTAATATTTAGTAGTTTGTAAACATAACCTACAAATTCATGGTTCTGTTTGTTTTTGAACCGAAATTGCATTATATCGCCAAACTAGAAGCAAACAAATTCTCAACATTAATAATTATATGTTTAGATTATAATTAAGGTATTGCAAAATGTAAGAGTATGATTTAGCTTATGATTTTGGTAGACCCATCGTTTTTTTTTTAATTTCAATCAATAAACATAATGGTCATTTTTTACAACTACTACTTTAGATATAAACGTTGTAATTATTTAATATACTTGTGGGAAGTGCATTGAGAAAAAGTACACCCCTTTATGTATGTGTAGATATAGAAATACAATAATTAAGTGAATGTAGAATAATATGTTAGAAGGTAACATAGTTTCATATGAGTTCAATGACCAAATAAAGGTCGTTAGCTCTAGCTCTTTGCTTAGGTTTAATCTGAGGTTAATTTTCTAATATTTAAAGAATCCACAAAAAATACTAAATAATAAGTAAAATATGGTCAACAATCAAACTATTTTTGAATAATTGGAATAAATAATTCTAAATTACTAAGAATGTAGTTACAAAATCAGGACACCATTGATAGAAATTATTAAGGCTTCCCCAGACTTGTCTGTCTTTATTGTCACCAGAAAACCTAAACCTACCCCACATTTGAATTATTTCTGCCATTGATTTGCTGTTTATTCAGCATTTTTTGCTCCTCATTTAATTATTTCTCATTTTCAAGTATGTAGTTAAAAATGACCTCTATGAAGACTGCACAAATACAACTTTAACTAATTGTAAGACAGAGGAATCATGTATTTATCTGGCTCTTAGTTTTGAGTCTTATACAACACTAACGTTACACTCCAACACTTGAATTGTAGGGCAAATGGCCTGGATGACTTTTTTTCAGGTCACTGTAATGAAACTAAGTAAGTGTAAATTTGTTATTGAACCTTTAAAATAACAACTTTTTTTATTTAAAAGGTGGTGAATATATTTTTGTTCCCTTTAGAACAATGTTTATACTCTATTCAAAATCCACTGGGAATGTTTAATAACAAACCATTGCTTAGCAAGGAAAGATACATGTAGTGTACTTGTAGTAAACATTTTCATATAACTTGCTTCTGATGAGTAAACATAGTATTCAACTGATTAGATGATGTCTAATCATCAAAATAATCATTGTGTACATCTTAATAACATATCCTTTTGTAATTAAACATTCTCCATCAATTTGGAATTAGGAATAGATGTGTTACATGGGTACATTTTGGACAATGGGCTCAAAATGATGGGTGACATAAATTGTTTATTACTACTTTGAATATACAAGCGAGTCAAAAATTATCTACACTTTCATCATAACACACCTTTAAGGTTGTCATACTGCCTTCTACATATGCATGCTTAGAGTTGGTATGACTGTAGTCATCTGGCCCTGATCATGTCAGTTGCTTTCCGGTGAATATAGTGTAAATGTGTCCATTCCACTAACAGTTTGCACAGGGGAATAACAATCAGTGATCCAATTTCTCTGGTTGGAAGGTGTGAAAGGGGCTGAAATTAATTATAGACATCACAATACTGGGACATGCCTTGTCACAAAAAGTGTCACAAAAATTAAAAGTGGCTGGACGAATGTGACGTGACGCAGGAAGAGGGAACAAGACGCCCAATCAACCTCCACCACGGATGACAAGATTCAGCAAGCACAAGAGATGGTTCTGGCGGATCAGCGAGTTACCATCAATGAGGTAGCGTCTTCTTTGAATATCAGTAATGGCTCTGCCCATCAAATCATCCATAGCGAGCTCGGCTTCAATAAAGTGTCTGTGCGATGGATGCCAAAACACCTTACTACAGAACACAAGCTCAAATGTGTTGACATTCATTCAAACTATCAACAAGATCAACAAGATCAAAAAAAAAAAACTCCATTCTATACACAATAAGAAAAGCTTTCTCCTACATAGATGAAAATCTCTTCCTAAAGATCTACAAAACTTACATACGTCCACTACTAGAACATGCATTCCAGATTTGGAATCCTTACTTCAAGAAGGATATTGATCTTCTCGAAAGAGCACAGCACAGAGCTACCAAAATGTTCCCGTCTTTGAAAAACTGTACATTCGAATTTCGACTAAAAACTAGGTCTAACCACCTTAGAACAACGAAGACAAAGAGGAGACTTAATAGAGACATACAAAATACTAAATGGATATTACAAAGATTGGTTGAACAGCCTCCCTACAGCCCGGATTTTGCTTTCTCCGATTTTTATCTGTTTTATGTTTTATCTGGGCTGCTCAGATGCTTTGTCGATTTTCCATGCAAGGAATACGCACGCTTGTGGACCGCTGGTGCCTAGTGTATTAACAAAGGAGATTATGTTGAAAAATGGAGTACATATTTAACCCCTATTTTTGTGTAAATAAATTGTAGAATAAAAAATGTAGATAATTTATGACTCACTCTCTTATGAATCTCAATTTGACATCCTTTTGTCATCAATCCTTTAAATAGATAGATAATTGACTGGTTTTAATCAGAATGGATCCTACCCACATTCATGTAGTTTTAATATGCTGCAGCATTTAGCAGAATATAAAAATATATAAATTCCAAGGCCTTAATTTAAGTTTTAAAAGCCTTTTGATCAGGGTTGTTACAAATCTTTTTAATTTGATTGGGTATTTGTTCTTTTTTTATTTTAAAATACAATACAAATAAAAACTAGTTTTTGATGTGTTAATGTCTACAGAGCGAAAGCAAGATGACATTTGGATTATATTTGGATATATGTACACTACAATTATCTAAAGAAGTCTCATTGGCATATCTCAGTTTTAGTCGACAAAGCTCGTTTTTACACACACAGTTATTAAAATTACTAGACTTCACTTATATGAAGATGCAATTTGACATATTGTGTGACGTAAGTGGTCATTTCGTGTGATTACGTGTCATTTCGTTCAATTTCGTGTGTTGAATGTGGCAGAAAAATAATATTAAATCTCTGCATTAAATCAAAGTATGACCAGTAATAAAAAGATAATTACTTGAAAATAGAACAATGTTTGTTGACATGTCTTGTCTTGTTGATTGTAGTTATTGGTTATCAACTTTGTATTAATAAAAAGTATTTAATAATAGATATTTAAGAGATTTCCTTATGGACCTCATCCTACCTACCTCAGAAATGCCTCAGAGAAATTGAGACATTAAGAGCTTCTGGTAAAAACATTGTTTATACATGCTAGTCATATATTCACACCACACATACTAAAGGAAAGAGTTGGGCAGATTCGCCCAATAAATGTTTGAAACAACTCATTGCCAAAGGTCATAGATTTATAATTGTTCATGGCGGTAACGAAAGGGGCTTTGTACCCGATGCTCTTTTATTAGACCAATCGGCAGACCCTGAGGGTGATTACCACAAGGAGATGAATTGAAAGCAATAATTGATACCTAACTTATTACAAGATAGTGTCATTGATGATTACCATAATGTGGCTTACCATAATAAACTTGTAGAGAAACCACCTAATTCTAATACCATAAAAGGTGATATGGTGGAGTAGCTACTAAGGCATCATATTCCTTTTACTACCAATGCCAAGAAGCCTGAACTTTATTTATAAAACGTCACAAAGGAAACTGTTCCGAATTTAATGTTGATAAAATTCTTCAAGAATATGGACACCGCAATTCGTTTGCTACCATATCATCTGGATTTTAATCCAATCACAAACATCTGGGGCCAATTAAAGGGATATGTTGCCTCTAATAACATAGAAATCAATAAAACCACTGTGAAGAAACTCTTAATAGAATAAATAGATATGATGGGATCTGGAAAGTCTGTAATCATCTCATTAAATATGAAGAAGAATTTCTGACACAAGAAGAAAAACTCGACACATTTAGTGACAACTTTATAATTCATGTTTCCAATTGAGACAGTGAAAGTGACTATAGTTGATTGTAAAGATTAATACATAATTTTCTTTCCAAATTTTAAAATTTAAGCATTGCTAAATTTAAGTAACAACTGTATATTCTACAATAAGTCTACTGTTAACAAACTGCTATCAGGGTATAGAGGTGTTATCACATTAGATGACTTACATTACTTCTTCAAAACTACCAGGTGATGCTTGATATTCTATTGAAAATCAGCAATGTACTTCACATAATTTGTTATAGTGTTATAGTTCCGAACTGCTCTAATAAAATTTTAGATATGCTGATGGGACTTCTTTAGATAATTGTATTGTACATATGTTTATTAACATAAAATAAATAGTTATTTTATTTTTAATTCATATTTATATTATTTTCTATTGTCATCCCTTACATTTTGCTTCCTCCTGGATTTAAATCATCAATTAAAATAAAAAATAAAAACAATTTATTATGATATAAATCAATGACTATAATTTAAATATATTTTAGTTTTTGTCACAAAATTCTATATTATGGAAAAAGTATAATTGTGGGTTGCATTCATTCTGATTAAACGACTTTAATCAGAATGAATGAATGAATTGACCAACGTCAATTATACTTTAATGTCCCCCAGTACAAGCTATGCTTTCAGGCATGAGGCAACGTAAGCAGCCAACCTGGGTGGTAAAGAGAAGTAGATGGTGCAATAAAGAAATAATGTCTATATAAATACATAGATGTATGTATACATAATACATCTATGTATTTGTGCCCTGCAGAGGAATGTTATAGGCTGATACAAAATACATACTATGTACATACGAGTACATACATATTGACGGCTCAAACAAATAAAGCTGTAATATGAAAACCCTTACTTTACAGTACAGTAAAAAAAACACAGAAATGAATGTCATGCATAATAAGTACATATTTGTTCAATATATTAAATGATGCAGAAGAAAACTAGCTTCTTGAAACTTTAGTTATAGATACATTACGAAAACGAAAACATCGGCTATCGCTTAATCAAAATCACCCGAATGCGTCATCCACCTCTAATGAATTATCGTACCTACCTCTAATTTCATACTTTATTACGAGATACTTATTACTTAATTGCATAGACGTGGATGACGCGTTCGAGTGTTTCTGGATTAGCCGATCGCCAATGTTTTCGTAATTGTGCGGGATACGTATGCACTAACACGCAGTAGAATGCTAGTGTCTGTACTCCGCACCAACTGGATCGCCTGGGGGGTGTGGACTGTATAATAGGTTTTTCTTATCTTGAATAAAACAACAAGGCTTGTTCTTCAATAGAGCCGGGGTAGCGCAGAGGTACTTGTTCTTCTTCTTGTTCTTGTTGTTCTCGGAGTGGATGCCGCTGCGGAAGTGAAGTTGACCGGAAATGGTCCGCCTTTTATTCTTTTTATTGGGTTCCTCAATCTCTGGCTAGTTGCGGGATTCCCCCACCACCGGTCAACGACGGGCCTCCCCTCCACTTGTCCATGTATGTACCCCTCCCGCTACCCGCGGGGAATCATTTATTTATCTTTTTGTATTTACGTATTTACATTTTATAAGATCCTAGTATGTCCCCAATTACACTAATGACCAACGATTTACGTAGAGACATACTAGGGATCACTCCATTATTATCAAATTATATACATAAAAACTTAACAACTAGTTGCAAACAATTATATACATGTTTGCCTAAGTACCCTAGCCTTTTCGTCGTCAACAGTAATGTATCTGTACCCTACATTGTAAATACACGAACTTTACGTTTTTTTATAAAAACTATATAACGTTTATTTTCGCAAATAAATTTATTATAAGTTTTTTGTTTTTCTATGGTTTTGTGCCTTTTTTTTGTCTAAAACCAAGCACAACCTGTATAATGTATATTTACCGATGTTTTTGGACAACCTTTGCATGACACCTATGCTGCATATTATAAACATTTATGCCTTTTTATTCACCAATATTGCAGATGGTATTCAATCAGTATGTACATTTAATATTTTACCACATTGCTAAATAAAATAGATATGAAAAAACATATGTAACTATTAGTTTTTGAAAATAAAATAAATAAACCCAATGATATTGATATGAAATCAAAATTTTATTAATGATGATCAGTAAAAACAATAAACATAAATAGTGATAATAATAAACAAAAAATAAAGTGTAGAAATACGCAATTTTGTTATATTTATACTATAAATAAAATTCATACTTTTTCGTAGAAAGACCTCTGAATCACGTACGCATATAAACCTACTAAAATATGTCAACTTTAACGTTTTATCATTAAAAAAATACTTTATTGTACTTGATGGAAAAGTCGTATTAGCTACATGTTTGCTAAATTAGTGTGTACCCAACGAAAAAATTAAATTGTTGAATATATATTTATAAAATATTAACTTTAATGAAAATTAAAAATCAATCATCTATGACAATCAACTATGTGGCAAATTAATGTGCCGTCAGTAGTTAATTAAACTAATGTAAGTTAGTGTAGAGTAGTTAACAGGGGTAGTTGCGATTTTTTACTTTTAACAGAAACCTTCTATGGTATTTTGTTTAGTAAGTAATAAGAATTAAGTCAGCATTGGTGTATCAACTTTAATCAACTACAAGATCTTTGCTGTCATTAAATGTTTGGACCAACGATGGTTTTTGAGGCATAGTTTTTCATTTTTAAAAAGTTGATATTGAAAAGAAATAGCTTCTGATTCGCACAACCTAATCAAATGGTTACAAAAAGGTTTGGTTTAAGAATATACTGTACTACAGCCAGAGATGTACGAAATGGTTTATTAAAAGTATTTAAATACAAAATGCAAGTACTTTTTTGATTTTCTATTTCAAATGCAAAATACAAAATAGTTTTTCCTTTTGTATTTTAAATACTAAATTCAAAATACGTATTTGCAAAATACGTATTTTCAAAATACTTTTTTTAAATAAATACTTTTTTATAGTTTTTAATTTTCTTTATTTATTTAAGCAAAAAGATTTTAATATTATAATTTGTTCGAAGACACTGTCGCTCATTTTTCTTCAATATGGTCTCATTATCATACCACCATATGAGAACAACCTTTCTACTGGTGCAGAGCTAGGTAGGCAGGTATTGTATTTTAAGAAGACTCGTTTAACAGTTGGGTATTTGTTTAATGACTCCAAACTGGTATTATCATCCTTTAAATATTGGAGTGTTTCTAGGTCAATAGTGGTGTTTGCACTAGCACTAGCTGCTGAGGAGTCTGAATCCTCTAAAAACATATATAGTAAGATTAATTTTCTTTTTTTCTTTTTTCTGATTTAAGTGATTGAGGTATGTTTTTCATATCTCCATGTTTTAGTTTTCAATTACTCTTATTTTGAACAAAAATATTTTAGACTTATCTTTTTTTTTATGGACGAAGGCGGCATACGAGCATACGGTTCACCTGATGGTAAGTGGATACTGTCGCCCATAGACATCCCCGATACATGCCAACATTAGTCCAAAATGACAAACGTTGGCACGCCCCCGGATGCGCTGCCTGCCTTTGGAAATATAGGAACGGATTTGGAGAAAGGGTTAGGAAAATGGGGAGGGATAGGATGGGAATGGGCTCTGGCACATCTCACTCACTACCGAAACACGTACGTACGTACATTAAGGAAATAAGATAAAGTGGGAAATGCATTACATTTCAAGGTAGTCTTCTGTGAGAGAGGGGTAACGTGGCCATTCGAGCGCGACCAGCAGCTGTTGGATTACAGCGTGCACTGTCTCCCTCAAAGTAGCCATCTTGTAACCAGTTCTTTGTTTTGACCAATATTTTCATATAATTTATTAGGGTTGTTAGGGATATGATATTTCAGATCCGGATACGGATTATATGTAGGTATATTATACTCTTTTACCGGTTTCGGTGATGGATACGAGTATGAAATTATTTCGGATATACCCACTGGAATATAAACTGTCCCTAAAGGAAAAAAAATAAACAACGAAAAAAATATTTGTATTATTAATAACAACCGAAACTTAATTCGGATTCGGTCTCGAATATTTTTTTATTTCGGATATCCGATAATTTTGGTTACGGAGCTCCATAACATCCCTATAATTTATAATATTAGGGAGTCTGATAAGTTCGCGGCCTTTTTGTTTTACAAGATAAAAGTTAATAATGAGAAATTTAGATGTTTTACAATATATTTTTTCAACAAGGGGGCATGAATGCTTGTAGTGCTCGAAAAGAGACTTGTGATGTTTACGAAGAATCTTCTCTGCATCTGCATAAAGCATACGCTTTATCTAAAACTACGGCAAAAAATGGTTCAGTCAATTCAGGTCTAGTAATTTTGAAGTGAATGATGTTCCTCGCTGTGGTCGACGTATTAAGGTAAATGTTGATGTTATCATTGAAAAAATTGAAGCCGATCCACACAAGCAGTCATCAAATTGCGGAAGAGCTTAGGTGGTGATCACCTGCATAAACTAAATAAAAACGCTAGATTCCTTTCTCCAAATTCATTCCTATATCTCCAAAGGTAGGCAGCGCATCCGGGGGCATGCCAACGTTTCTCATTTTGGACTAATTTTGGCATGTATCGCGGAGGTCTATGGGCGACAGTATCCACTTACCATCAGGTGGACTGTACGCTCGTCTGCCGCCTTCTTACTGAAAAAAAATGACTAGAATATATCAGAAGTTCCCCGTAGGTAGGTTCCCTGTATCATAACACATTTTAATTCTGATTACTGTTAGATTTTAAAGAAAAACATATAGTGTGACAACAAGGAAGAGAAGTAATTATCTGTCATAGTTTGCAGGAAGAGACGGATTGCGTAGTTCAAAAATGTTGCAAAAAATAAATTTATGTAATTAAGGAGTCCTTGTTTTTCTTTACCATTAGTGACCTTTTGTTAATATATAATGTTAGTGTTCAAAATAGATTTACTAGTAATGACACATCTTGTTTGATTAGTTGTAGGAGCGATAACCGGCAACATGAAGGGTGAACTACATTTTATTCAAACTAAAAGTGGCCATCTACAGCTGATCTACGAACCTTACATATTTGTGACGGACAGTGTACGTAGTGGACGGACATTTTGGAGGTGTATGGAATATGGTAAACGGTGTCGCGCAAGAATTACATCTAAGAACAATATTTTGAGAATAACCAATCCAATACATAATCATATAGAAAATCATATGGAGAAAATTACTCGCAAATATGAGCAAGGTGATGTAGTAACATGTCCAACAGTCTAATTCTAATTCTTTTGAATAGAATCTGTATTTTTATGTTGAAAGGTGTACCAAATTAAACATGTTCTAATATTTAGTAACTATTCGGCTAAACTGAGTACTAACCAAATATCTTGATAGACGTTTTTTTTACTTTTTGGCAAATTTTCTAATTTATTTTTCATTTGACACAACTTTTTAAGTTTATTTTGTTCATAACTGTAAGAAATCCTAATGAAGGGATTTCGTAGGCGCAATTGTTTGGCGTACTCAATGTTCTAAGGTGTAACGCAGTCACTTCACCTCCTTCAGTAACTTTAGTTACGTTTTCAAACAATTCTTTTCTTACGCCCGCCCGCTGATGTGTTAATACCTAGTTACGCGAATTTGCTTGGAATATGACATTTTGCTGAGCAATCGCGCGTAGAATTAGTTACAAGACAGTGTTTTGTAACAAAATAAATAATTAAACATACTAGGTAACAAAATATTTTGCAGAAATAATAAAAACCTACCAGTTAAGCTCACGCATTAAAATGTGCGTACCCGTAGTTCATTATCTATGAATGATAAATCTACTGAAGTAAAATATGTTCCTACTATGTAACGGTAACGCCGTACAATGTGCAATATTAGAAAACAGCAAATAGCGTTTTCATACCATATAGATACTCACACAACGAGCGCTCCTTCATATGGCATTAGTGTTTTTTTCAGTGCTATCATTATCTAATAAATTATCGGTATAATTACCCGGTAGTAACGTAGCATAGGACGCCCTTCGGCCAGGTAGTGTTTGGATGAAAAGAGCATAAGACCGTGTTTGGTGGCGTAAGACCGTGTTTGGTGGGGCGGTCCTTACTCCCTAGAAAGACGCTGATTATATGATATGGTATTACAGAAGATGATAGACTGAATGGAATATATTACCTACATAAAATACCCACATAGAAATCAGTCGATACTGAACATTTGTTTGGACTGGACACTGTACATAAAATAACAAAAATACCAGCATCTGCCACGTTCCGTTATGTTGCGTACGGTTAAGATGAACATTCACACAAACGTTCACTGGCGAAGACGGACGGCGCCGGAACGTACCATCAATATCATTATTATACAGATACATTTAAAGGATATTTATAAACACTACGTGCTGTTTTATACAGTTATAATTTGAATGGATTTTAAAGATGTTAATTAACACTAGATAAAACTAGAGGGCACCAAAATAAATGTAATAAGGAATTTCATTTCGGAACTCCTCTAATGGTATCTATATTTCAAAATAATTTACTTTATTTGAAAGTATTAAATTTTCTTCTTCCGTTTACAAAATAGAATTCTGCGAAAGAGAGGCAGACCGGAGAATCGAGCGCAATCGGATATGGAACAATTAATACATTGAAGGGCGGGCGCGCGCATCCTTACTGAAACGTCTCTCATGTGCATACAGCGGGGTCTTAGGAACAAACTCCTCACGCCCACTCTTGTAGCTTTGGGGTACGAAACTTTAATAAAAAAATAATGAAATGCGTACATGTAGAAATGTAATAGTTTCAGGAAGAGACGGTTACAATATCTACAAATAGTAGAGCTCGATGCAATTGTATTCGTAGTTAAATTAACTCAGCAGTTAAATTTACGACAAGACGTTTCACACCGACAACATCTACGCACGTGGATTAGAATATGTATACTGATCTGTAATGACAAACTTACTCGCAATACGGAACTTGTCGGTATGTTTAGATAATTTAAATTTAATCTGGTCGTATTTGGTAATGTCAGATGAGTACGAGAAATTATCGTTCCTTGCCAAAGATATTTTAAATCTGTTACGAAATTGTAGTTACACGGTGACTGCATGTAACTGTTATCTCGTGTGATTTGTCCTTTGTTGCAGTCACTGTAATTGTTACCCATAATTTTAGGTTAGGACCAAATTAAAATTTGGGCTGAGCAAAAATAATCGACGTCTCTGACTAAATTCAGTTTGAACGAAGAAAACAATTGCGGTTATTTACCCCCAAAAAGCCAAATACAGGAAAATTTTTAGTCGAGATGTATTTTTTGTATATTTTGGAGGTGTATGTATGTCTCGCGAGTAATTTATACGAATGTAATTCGGCCCGTGTATGTACTTTATTTGGATATATTTGTCCTGCTTGTCTTACGTGTCGATTATAGATCGTCTTTAATTAGCAAAAAGTTTTCAAACGCAGTTTTGCCGAATACATTGGTACATCTCTCTATGTATTATAGTTTTGCATTTGTGTGTTCAATTTTTTTTAATAATTTAAGTGTATGTATGGATTTAATAATATTGTAGGGATTGAAGTTATTTTACAAACTTGAAAAAGTTTAGGGATTGAAGTAAGGGATTCGCACTCATTTCTCTAACTGCGAGACCATATTATAATTTGTTCTATAACGTTGTATTTGCGATTGTCACCACGTAGCTGCATATTGGATGAGCGGATGAGCTGCAAACGAGTTTTATATTGTTCGAATGCTCTATTAGTCAGCATCATAGATTCCAAAGCGGGTGCGGGTGCAGGCGGGTCTTTTCTAAACGCATTGAGAGACGCCACATTCGTTCAAACAGCAGAATTGGTGGTAATGACCAATGACATAAATCACATTAGACCCCTGTGCCTGGGCCTGTTCTTTCAGTGTTCACCTTAGAATAATACAAAATTATTTACTTCACCCCCTGACGTTACTGACGCTACCACTTCTATAAATAGATCGACCATTCGAGCGTTCGAAAATATACGAACTCCTTTGCAGCTCATTATTAACTTATGTCTTTTTGGAGGTAGCGCTAACAGCAAATATAACGTCGTAGAACAAATCTATTCATTCGGTTGGAGCAACGAATATGAACTTTAAAATCTCAGTAATAACTCGCTTACGAATGCAAAAGTAGTTTATAATTGTATGGACGCTCGGTTGGCCAATGCTTTATAGGAATAATTCAGGTGTCCTGTAGGTATGTATTGAATATCCTTGTATGTATGATCTAGATCAGTGGTCGTCAAACTGCGGCCCGCGGACTTTATTTGTGCGGCCCGCGACAAAGCAAACAGTTTTAGTAGATAATATCAAAATATGATTTTGCACATGAAGTTAACTAAATAGAAGTACGCGAGTAGGTATAAACTTCCTCCTGTTCTTTGTGTCCGTTAATTGAATGCTAGTTAGTTCATTCAGTTGGCAAATAAAGAATCTATCGGGCAATCACGTTTTGACAGCTCATAAAAATATGTCAATTGATTGGTGGTGTCAACTAAACAATCCAAGAATGTGCGGCCCGCAGTGATACCTCACATTGTCTTATGTGGCCCTTGACCAGAAAAGTGTGACGACCACTGATCTAGACTGCTACGTATAATTCATTGGTTTATTTTAAACTCGCAGGAATTACTTGTTCTGTGTATGATCATTTCAGTGTGATGCGTACGTACCATATTCGAAGGTGCATCAGCCCATTAAAACTAGTAGTGTGTTCTTTCTTGTCTGCTGTGGAAATAATCCGGGGTTATATTCTCGGTGAATCAAACATTTATTTAAGACAAAAACTAATATTATCTGTGACACGGGATCCTAATGTGTGGGTCCATTGACTAGCGTTGTTAATAATCACTTGCCGTTTGTCACATTAAATCTCGTTTGTTAGATATTCATGTAATTAATTGTGTCATTGTTGGCATATTTAGTGATTGTCAGATATAAACCTAGTTTTACAAAACATTGTGATCGAATAGCGTTACGTGGTAAGGCTTATAAGGCAATAAAATTGAAATTTCAATTATTTTTTAATCATTTCTATCCCTTTATATTCCTATTTTGCATTTTTTGCATTTATTGTGTTCGATTTGTATATGTATACGACAGGTACAGCCGGCATGAGGTATACAGTGACGCGACGCGGCGCGCCCTCCTTGTTAATGGACGGGTATGGATATGTTGTTCGCAAAAGGCGAGGACTCAGGGTATACTGGTCGTGCAGGAGCCGTGGACAGGGCTGCCAAGCACGAGCTCTCACTAATGACGGGCGGCTTCTCGCGCACACTTCGTGCCACAATCACGCTCCACATGCACCAGTCACAGATGAACACGCACGCATACAGAGTCTCATCGAAGTTATTTCTAGTACCGAATGAATATCAATAAATTGAATTCAACGTAACTATCTTGTCATTTTATTTTTACCCGACAATTTGCATGCACTTTGGACCCTTACTTTATCTTACATACTAACAAACTAATGCTTTGATCTGTACTCATATTATATATATATATATGTTGGCTACGTTGCATGTTGCCGCAATGGGTGATTGTAATTTCGGATAGTGACGGGGTGGTGGTATGTTACAGTGGAATTCGTGATATCGAACCGGGGTCGGCGTCATATGAAGCTAAATGGGTTCTCATTTTACGCGGAGAAGGCATTTCCTGAGAAGAGTAAGGTGCGTTGGCGGTGTACTAGGCGTACATGCCGCGCGTACGCACACACTCTTCACGACCGCATCTTCGCTTTGAGTAATGTGCACTCTCACGAACCGCCTACAGCACCATCTGCCGGTGGTGCCATCGCCACTGTAACTCAAAGAGCCCTCATGCAAGTCGCTCTCGCCGCTAAGGCTATGTTAGACGAATAATTTGACTTTCATAATTATAATAAAGTGATATACAGGACGAGATGTGGCTGATGATGGGACAAGACACTACACATCAATACGACTTATCCTAATAGGATAAGGCGTATTAGTAGATAAGGGGTCGTTCAAAAATGAAATACGTACACAATAGGCAAGGCAAAATAAACATTGTGACATTGTTTGAGAAGGAGAAGTACCAGAGATAATTTAATATTTCGTTCTCACAAGTTCTCAGGCTTAGGAGATACCGTGGCTCAATAAGTATTTGCTAGGGGGTTAATAAAAAAGTGACAAATTTTGCGTGGTTTATGAACAGCTTTTAACTAGGCACTAACTCTCATTAAACTAACGGGCACAAATTGCATTCCCATTATAAAGCATGCTTCTTGTCTTGATTGTATGTTTGAATCTAGTCGTATGAAACTCCATGAATGCACGCGGGCGCGGGCGGGATGTGGACCATCTCAATGTGCGTAACTAAGTCTAGTCAAATATTAGTGACTAATATTATTATTTATAAGTGTAGTATTATTAATTTATAATAATGCGGTCTTATTAACGGACATCTAGCAATATTTACTGATAATAAATAGGTAATCAATCGTATTGTAATTGAGCTTTTGTTGTCTATTATTTTTTAATTTGCAGTTGATAGAGCTTATAGGCGTAGAACATGCTATGTCGCTGGTCGTGGCGACTATAGGTCATACCATACGTCAAGATTTAAAAAATGCTTCCGTGAGACGAGACCATTTGAGACCGCGGGCGGTTGGCCGCTCGATTGCGCGAGAGCGCGACGCTACAAGCTACTGGCAGGCGGCAGGTCGGGAGTCGCCGCGATCAGTGACACAGTGTTTCCGACGTCATAGTATAGTATAAGTACAACAAAATTGACACTAATCGTTTATATTGAGCCATACCTATTTCAATTGATATATTGTGGTGTTTATACTCCTTTTAGAGTAAGATGTTAATATATTTTTTCGTAGAAAAAAATATCCATTATTCACTCATAGCTAAAAATATCGTTCTTTAATGTTAACTGTTATTTATGCCATTTAAACAGTGTTTGTAAACAGAGTACATAGATGGTAGATGTCCGCTTTAGGTAAAGCTTTATTTCACGAGAATTTTAGAATTAAATGTAATGTAAAAAAATCTGTTTAAAATCACACGACGCCATATTTGCTTTTCTAATATTGATGGAATTCAATTCTTATAATTATGGTTTGAAGATTAATCACGATGTTTGTGACTAACTTGGTAGCTTTGCATGTCGGTTAGACTAAATAGTCCTGTTGTATTTACTAAATTGTAATGATTGTAAACTTTGCTTTGTATTAGATAATTTTGTCCGGCTGTGCGTGGGACCGGGCGGCCGGCCACGACTTTGGGTGCGCGGACGGAGTTTTTACGCGGCCCACACTATGCGTTCCGGAGTCGTGCGCTGGCGGTGCACTATGGGTGGCTGCGGCTGTAAGGCTTACACCCAAAAAGGAACTCTACATAAGCTGGTCGGGGAACATAATCATGCGGGGCGTGCTAGCCGACGCTCAGTACAGTCTAAAACTCCGATTAAATCTTCAAGCTCTCCGTCGGCACCCTCTCCTCCGACTCCGATGCTGCTTCCTCGACCGCCGCGTCTGGATTTCGATAATTTCGATCCTAATGCTTGGGTCGTACGTTATTAAGTAAATCGGGCTCTGTGTCACCAGCTAGTCCTAAAACTATTACGATTTACTATTATACATCTTCTTGTGAAAAATATGTCAATAAGTTTTCATTTAGATACCAAATACAAGAGATTTTTAAAATTTAGTGATGTATGCGCGGAACTCCTCGTGGTTAATGAGTCAGAATGTTATTGAAAATTGTACCAGTAATGCGCGTTAAAGCATTTATGCATTGATGAGAGCATGGTATAACACTCATGGTTACTAGTCACTAAATTAGAGAAGAATATATCGTCAGATTTATCTTTATACACATCTTTGTATAATAAACCTTTGTACATTTATCTTTGTACTTGGCTGGTAGGTTGAACTATTTGTTTTAGGTGTCATTAGCATTAGCAACAAGTTAGTCCTAAAATGACCGGTTTTTGAGTAATTGTGCGTTTTTATATTTATATTATTAAAATATGACACTGTTAACATTTTAAATTTTACTTGTTGATGACACTCCAGCAGATAAAAATAAACCTAATCAGCCTATCAGTCACCAGTATTCTAAAGTCTTAGATAACGAATTGTTTTTTCATTATGTCTTATATTATATGTGCCAAATAGTGGGAAATAAAATAGAGCTAACAGGAGAATTAGGTGAAACAGTATTAGGTAAAATATATGTGATATTAAGCTGCCACAAATAAATAAAAGATCTGTTTTTGTTTGTGTCAGGTGCCAAATATTGGGAAATGGATATAGAGCAATGTGTCGTTACTGTGCATAGTATTATTGTTTAGGATATTGACTTGGTACAAAGATTTAAACTTAAGTGAATAATGTAAATATAGAACATTAATTTTTCCTCAAGTTCTTCCCGTTTTTGTAACAGTATTGTGATTTTATTGTTATAGTTTTTATTAAATCACATTCATTGAATTCGTAATCTCTTGTCGTATTTTAGACAAAATTAAGCTTTTGAATATGCCAATTGCCAAATATGAAATTACTTGCTCAGTCATGATGAATAATATCATTTTGTCGTTGTGTGCCAAATATCAAAAGCTCATTTAGCATTGTAACTCATAGAGAAAATATATACATAACTAGTTTAGAAAATTTATTATATCACAGTAATTTCTTTCTAGTAAGTATAACTTATGTGTGAATGTTGAGATTAAAGTTGTGTACGTGTAAATGGAAATAAATAAGTTAAATCTTATTGTGTTTTTATTTGTTTCTATTTTGATTATTAAATTATCTTTCACTCCAACTGTGTTATTATTTTTATATACCTGTTACCTATATGTTATCGATATGTAATATTATTGCGTGTTTAATTTAAGTTAGAGTTGTTCTCTAGGATTGTATTAATGTTTCCGTTTTATTCTCTAGCGCGATTCATTCGGGCGGGAAAAGGTCGTCTGCTTCTTCATCGTGGTTATACGTTCCGTTTGAAGAATAATCTGGCGCACGGTCGCAAGCAATGGTACTGTTCGTCGCGCCTCACTTCGCGCTGCCTTGCCGACGTCAACACAGAGGGACCCGAGGGTCACGAGCGCATCGTGCGTTCTCGCTATGCGCACAACCATGCGCCACCCAATGTGCGCCGCTTCGCCGACGGGCGGTACGTCGTGCGCACTCCGCACCAGAGCGGGCATCGAGCTCCGGCTCCCCTCGACCCCCATCACCAGCTCCTCCAACTGCAGCATGCTCTGGCACTCTACGCCGCTACGGCTCACGCGACCGCCACCGCCAATGCGACCGCCAACGCCGGCACCAACGCTAGCATCGGCACCGGAACAGCTTCTCAGACCTCCCCTAACTCCTTGCCGCCGCCGGCGCAGCATGCCCCACCTGCCAAACCCCTCCTGGTAGACACCCCGTGCAACGAGGAGGATTAAAAGCTTCCTCGATTGCATTCTCAATATTTTACCTAGATTCTAGAAGCGCGCGTTTACGACTACAAATACGATTTGAGGACTAGCAATTTTGAATTTTACAAGTTTGAATTTTTCTGATCGCCTCTTGGCAAGCGACGTAGTATAATTTATTTAGTGTTAACATTATGTAAGTAAGTTATATGGGGGATAAGGTATCGTTTACTTAGAATGCAGCGAAGGCTATTGTTGGGTTATTTGATATTGGTAATGTGACTGTATGTTTAAGAAAGGATTTGATGTAAACGTTTGGTGATTGATGTTCTGAATGTTACGACCAGTGGTGGAATCACGCGAGACGAGAACCAGTAATTTATGTTGTGAAGTAGTAGGATAAACGGTCTTGAGATCATTAAAGTTGTCGCTATAGGTGTGGGTTATTTATGGAGTCGAATTATAATGCATAATAAGGATGTTAAATGTGTAAGAATAATTGGAAGTAACTGTATCAGCTCGTATGGACGTCAGGTTTAGATAGATGGTTATTATCTGGATAACGGTCGAATTTAGCGTTTGATTTAGTATTGGCTCAATCGATCCGGGCAGCTTCATCTTAGAAACAGCTAGTACTAGGTGGACAGGTCAGCAGCTGATGCAGGCCAACAGGTCAGATCAGGATAAGAACTCGAGGACGTAGGGAAGTCAGAACACGGGAGCAAACGGTAAGGCCGGCGGCGACGCGTGCTCGCCGTCAGCAACGCGTCGGTGACTGATTACGGTAACTCGGTTCCGGAACAAAGCAATATTGTCCCCTGGACTGCGTAGAATCTTAGATCAAACCAATTTGGTTTGATCTAAGCGTAGAATACTTAATTTATTTTGAGAGTTTTTTAACTTTACACATTTCATAGTTTTATAATGAAATGATATCTCTATTTAGACGATTAGACGTCCGCCTCTTAATCTATAAGAATATACAGTAGTTATTGAATATTAGCATTAATATTCAAGATACCTTCCCGAGTGTTGTGCTTTCGCTGAACACTCAGTCATAAATAATTTCTTACGTATTTTGATTTCCTACTGCTATACAGCGTATAAGTTCCACAGTCTACTAGAACGCACGCATTTAAATGGCAACGTTTATAAAACAGACAAGATTTCTTGTGCTTCTTATTATTTATTTTCTTGTGCGCTTATTAATAAAGGCAATTAATAATATTGTACGTCGATGAACGGGTAACGGTTATCTTTAGTTTTTAGGTATATATTTTGCTACCAACTAACTACCCCATTGCAAATGTAAACCCTGCACGTTGACACTTTTAAATTGCAGTTCTTTTACATCTATTATTGAATATAGTTTGTATTTCAATATTAAAACTCAGTTGTATAAAGTAGGAACTGAAAATACTAGTCATCACATCACTGATGTCGTGCTCTTAATGGATCGATTTTAAGTACTTAAGCTCAATCATCTACCTCTTCACTTTTTATACGGGTTTTACAGTATATTAGTTTAATTATACATTTTTATATACACAAATAAATACTCAGAAGCTTTACTTGAGTAAGGTGTTGTAGGATAAGCGTATTTTAGTGTAGGTTAGTGTCGGCGTGCCGGGGCGGTCCTCCGCGCAGGGTCCGGCGCGCCATCTTCAAAAATAATTACCTATTACGGAAACTCACCTACCTCTATACTTAGTTTTAATTTGCACTAGTTTGGTCTTGTTGACCACTATGTAATATAGAAGGCTCTTTTGTGACTGTTGTCTGAATTATAGTTTATCGATTGTTTGTTAAGTAACATTTTGTTCGTTATTCATGGATAATTACGAATACGGGCCCTTTTCTATACCGACTCTTGATTCAAGTACAAATTTTTTTTACTAATTTTCATTGTTATTTAGACGTCTTAGTTTACTTAAGGTCATTGTATGTGGAAGAAATAAAAATAATGGTATTTATAAATATCTGTTAGGATGTAAATGGTATCAAGATATACATTGCAATTTAAAAGCATAATAGGATATGTATGTTATTTAGATGGTTTCGGGTTATACTCGATTTGAGAACTATGCTGGGATCGCCACTCCAGCACGTGTTGAGTGCAGCCCGTGTAACTTCTATTACGATTGTTTTCATTAATAAAACGAATGCATTCTCATACATTTTACTTGATTTTACACATGCTACAAAAATACGTGTTAGTCTTTGTTAGTTTTATTTATTAGTATTTCTTTAATATTTTCTAATATGCCAGTTTTTAACATTCATAAGTGTTATGTATTTAACCATAGACTACTTATTGTACCTGACCAACACATGGAGCCAAATAATGACGGTGTTGCCACTGAACACAACGTAGCCGTAGCGATCGCCATCTAGTGTAAAATATGTACCCGTATTAGGAAATAATATACTTATGTATCTATATGTTATTTTAGGAAGTTAACAATATTCGTCAATTATATTGAAGATACGATTTATTGTAAATTACTAGCTTAATGATGTCAAATCTTGTGTAGTTTGCAGGCACTATAGTTTGAGTGGTAATCCAACTTCGTTTAAATATGTATTTGTTATAAGGATACTGACTTGCTCAACTGTCATTTAATTATTGGACTCGTATTTAGCGAGATTTCGTTCTTATTGTTGTAAAAGCGTTCGCTGCGGCTTGTATCAAACACTTTCGATGCGCACGCGATACTTTGAAAGTTGTTAAACTAATTCTTATTGACAACAACACTACTTTTTCGCATTTCCTTTGCTTGGCTTATGCTTGGCGAGAGTATAATTATAGATAGGAATTTTATGAAGAATTTGTGATTATTACGAATCGTTATGAATTTTAATAACGAATGTATCATAATAATGTATTGCGCTCGCTTTGAAAGATCCCAAAACTACCTCTATTTTATTTTATCTACCTCTGGTTCATTTGGATCGTGTAATTTTATACCTACCATTATAATATTTTTTTCGGTTTGTACGGAGAATATTTTGTGAAATATTACAATGTACTTATAAATAAACCGATAGTTTTATTTGAATTCCTTAATTAACGTCCCATAAACATCATTCACGTTGCTCGTGTTTTATTTGTCTATATAATTATCATTTAAATATCAAGATGTAGAACACAGCAGATGTACTTTTAATCAAACACGAGAGCGTTTTATCTGACTTCTGTTTCTCCTTCAGGTATAAAATTTCTCAAATCGCGCCGCGGGAAGATAATAATGATGGTGAACACATTTCCATTTTGTGAAGAGTCGAAGTTGAGGGATAAGGTTATTTGGCGATGCACTTCTAAAAAGACAAACTGTAAGGCGCGGATTCACATGTTGGGAGCGAATGTGGTTGCGGTGAAAGGAATGCACAACCATCCGCCACGCGCACTTTGTTTGCCATCGCGACGTCCACCTGGACGGAAACAGGTCGACTCCATCCCGACAACACTGCCAGCTGTAACCGGAATGAACACACCTATTCCTCATCTCGAAACAAAGCCTGAACTCGAGTGACCTTCTAGCGCTTTACAACGATTTGAAGCACAATTTAAACGCAGCATTACTTTAGGATAATTTTATGTGTGCTCGGTCGCACGATCAACCCGATACAGCAATGTAGACAATAATTAACTTATATGTAAGTGACATTATTTTTAAAAATAAGTAGGTATCCACCGACATGTGAAGCGGTAAACTGGAAATGCAACTTGCGATTGTCGGACATGGATAGTAGAATACAAAAAGGTGATCATACACTGTTCTTAGGAGTAAAAAACATTGCAAGAAACTTACGCTTAATTCATTATTAGGGTTGTATCAAAACAGTAACTATCTTGTGTCTTAATTGTTTGCCTAGCTAATAAAAATATTTATCTATATTAATATAATAAAGAGGTAAAATTGTGTGATTGTTTGTGGGTATGTTGGGGGTAATCTCTGGAACAACTGAACCGATTTCAAAAATTCTTTCACAAATAGAAAGCTACATTATCCGTGTCTAATATAGGCTATATTTTATTTTGAAATAAAAAACTTATAAACCGAAGCGAAGCGAGGGCGGGTCGCTAGTAACTTATAAAATGACTTAGTTATGTATGTAATCACTATGCATTCTAAAATCTTATAAATCTTTTATAGGTCGCAAGACGCAAGTCTGTCAGAATGTTCCGATTTTGTTATTATACGCCTATTTTGTTCCGTTACACACTACATGAACGACGAATATGTTGCTTTTCCGCTTAGTTCTTACGTTTCTATTTCCGCTCGACAACCTCTTTTGTACAAGTACATACCTTGTTTTACACACATGAAACATAAGTTATTCTAATTTATAAAAAAAATAGCTTTTAAAATGAGACGTTTTTCTTCATATGATGACGAAAGGAAGCGATTAGAAAATATCTTCGGTTCCCTCCCGGCCACACTATTAATTTGTATTGGGAAACATACTTACTCAAAATACTCAAAAATCAACATGAATAAATTATTTTACAATATATGATTAACAAACAAATGCTAAAATTAAATCTGAATTGAAACATAAATAAAATTACTAGTTAAACCACAAAATTCTGATTCATCCAACAGAAATGTCATTGTTTCGTCAAAATACTATTTTCACACCGAACTAACTAGACTGCTTTTATAGAATTTTCTTTTATAGAATGTTCCGCGTGCTCCATACTACCCTCCTTAGAACAAGCATTAGTAACAATATTAATACAACCATAAGTAATATGATATTCGGAAATTAAAAACAAAACAAAGAATATCAACAATGTTATTGCTTGGTTTCATACAAAACTCCAAGTTTTTAGCTAGTTTAAATTAATGAAAATTTCACAATTTTTTTTCATTTTTCTCAACGTCACCAAAATTCACTTGTATTTTTTGAGGAGGCCAGCATAATTGCATTGTCTTTTGCAAAGTTTTGTACATTATGAGACCATATCAAATGATTCTTCTTCTTTTCAAAAATCAATAACCGAACAAATCTTAAGAGCTTCCCGATTCTAATTAAATTAATTAAAGGTAAATTAAAATAATGGTTTTCAAATAGTTTTAAAAAAATCTGATTTGGATAATTTTTAATAAAATAATAAGTACATGTTCAAATTCGTTCTTGTCGGTGCGCGCAGTTTGATGAGCAGGTAGTTCCCACTAACTGCACATCAAACTACATAGGAAGAAGGCAGCAAATGAGCTCACAGTCCACCTGGTGGTAAGTGGATACTGTCGCTCATAGATATCCGCGGTACGTGCCAAATTCAGTCCGGAATGGCAAAATAACTTTTTTTAAATCCGCGTTGTGTACTCATTCTATAATGTTCAGAGCCGATTTACATTATAAAACGGAATGACAAAAGTTGACACACTCCTGGATGCGCTGCCTACCTTGGGTATGTAGGAATAGATTTGGAGAAAGGTTTGGGAATATGGGGAGGGATAGGATGGGATGGGAATGACCTCTGGTATATCTCACACACTACCGAAACACGTAGGTATGTACGTACACTGGAGAATAAAGTGGGGATGAAATAATATTTGAAGATAGTCTTGTGTGAGAGAGAGGTAACGAGGCCAGTCGAGTGGGCCCAGCGACTGTTGAAATACAGCGTGCACCCTCCCCCTCCCTACCAATATGTTAGTCCACATATTTGTGGGGACACTCATTTTAATGTTGTTAAAAAGAGTGATGATTTGGTGTTCGTTTAATTTCTACCCTTTTGTATTTAACCATAGTCATTCTATCGCAAGTTGCTAATGATTTGCTCATTCCTTAGATTATTTATTACCGACTTGTTGAATTTCTGCTTCTTTTGGTGCTTAGGCAAATAACTTTTGTATTGCCAAGTTTTCTAAGGATTACATATGTTACGCACGTAATTCTTTACGTCACTGTTAGACTATTAGTTATAAATATTATTTTTCTAGAATTTGCAGACTATTATGTATGAGTGCTGATTCGAAATGAATTCTCTGCTTTGTAATTCAAGAGAAGGCACTGCAATAAACGCCAACATGCTTTGTGATAAGTCTCTGTCATAGTTATGATGAAAGTAGCAAGTATTTTTATATTAATATTAATCTATTACAAATTTTATTCATAATTTTATAACGTACTTATGATAACGTTTTACAAACTCAACATTTTTATGTTTATTCGATGTTTATATTTGGCTTAGAAATTAAGTAAAAAGTGCCTTTTGTTAACAATGGGACCATTTTTGTCAATTAACATAATTGACGTACTGAAACATTCCTTAAAAAATATAGTTGGGCTTTACATACTATGTAATTTTGATATAATATACATTTATATCGATTTAAAAGACGTTACATTAACAAGTTATGAGTATTACTCTTTAAGTTATAATTAAAGGTTATTTATATTGAAGGCATGTTTTATTAAAATTAACCACGGAAATAAAGAAAAAAAAAATAATTGTTTCCATCTTTTGTAAGTAAAGCTTATTTGTATTTGTTGATGAATATTTTAAATAAGTTCAATTACAAAAAACAGTATATCTCTTATATAATCTTGCTACATAATACATACATATATTATATAATACATATACCCATGTGACAGTAGGATTATATTAAACTTAAAAATTAGATTGAAGCTTTATTCAGTGTTATCAAGAATTTCCTTAACGTTTTGGAAATATATTTATTTATTTCTGAATGTACATCAATCACATTCAGAAATAAATTTAAATTTTTAGGACGCGTTTTGAATTTCAATAGTTGTAGTATATTATTTGTTATTACACCAGACTAAAATGTACATTAAATTAAAGTAGAGTTTTATACTGTTCGGTTGACGTTTTGCGATGTCTATAATGTATATTTATCCGTTGCAGCATTTACCTTTATACCTTTGTGGATATAAAACTTAAAATCAGCCTTATAATTGCAACTTGTATCTTTTTTCTAGTCATGAGGTTTGAGCGTAGGGTCTCCGTTCACGAATAAGTTAAAAGTATACCATACAAAAATCGTTTTATATTGTAGACAAAACGGAGATTAAATGAACGTAATAAAATTTGAAATTGTATTAAGTATACTTAAAACCATACTTATTTCAGAAACGGTGTCAGCTGCGTATATTCCCACTGGCAGGGGTAAAAGGAACTTGGTGCTAGACGGATTCTCATTCTGCGAAACAACACCAACTTATTGGGTTTGTTCACGAAAAAAGAACATTGGATGTCGTGCTACCGCACGCACCAACAAACGTGGAGATGTGATCGATTATAACAATGTTCACAACCATGAGAAACCGCGCTTCTATCAGAAGACGACGAAAAAGATGATACATCTTTGAATCTACACGTTAAAGTGCAATTTTGTAATAAGAAGTTCACTTTAACTATTTTTGAGCAATTTTATAATGAGAAGCTCATTCTGTTTTCCCCCCCTAATATTCGTGAAAAATTGTTCCAACATCGATAAAAATAACTCCGATATGACAAATGATTATAAGAACGTGCTTTTCATAAAAATGAAACATTTCTAAAATTCTATGTTCTCTATACCTATTTGTTTGTTTGTTTGTTGTTAAAGAAAAGTGATCGTTATTAATTAAACTTCTGTTTTTGTATATTATTACATTTATAAATGATTGTTGAAGAAGTATATTTTTTCTTAGTAGCCTCAATTCCTGTATTTCTATCAAAGATATTCAGCTTATTGCACAGACGATAGTGTCGAAAACATTAAAGAACCGAGGAGATAGTACAAACGATGGGGTACTTATGCTTGACAGTGGCTAGAATTGAACTGAAAATGATAAAAAATATATTTACAGATGACAGCAGTTATAACTGATCGTGATTTTCAATTTATCCTTAGATATAGCTGAGGTGCCTATTGCGTGTTTTGTTACCTAATATTAATGTGGTATGTATTTTTCCAGACGCCTTCTTTCTTCCGTCTAGAGCTGGAAAGTCTGTATTAATATTTCAAAGCAACAAGTTTTGGGTGAACAATCAATATCGGGATAAGTTGAACTGGGCATGTCGTGATAAGGACATCAGAGGGTGTCTTTGCAGAGTTCAGACGACCCTCGAAGGTCGCTTTATACGCATCAAAGGTTTCCACAATCATGAACCTAACTTTACTCCTCAAAATTTTGATGCTCCAGCCCCAGCCGAAAAGGAATTTAGTGAATGGCATGCACCAGTGAAGAGTATTTAGCTAGGATTGTTATAATTGTGATATGTTACTTGGCTTTGATTAGTAAAACGGACTGGAACGTCTAATATACAAAAAAAAAATTAACATGAAGAAAGTTCCTAAAATGGGTAAAAGTTTATGTAATTAACAGCAAGAGACGCCTTATGAGCACGACATGAATACTATTTTCACATTTCTGCTTGAAATGTTGGTACAAGTTGAGGAGTATAATGTGTTCACTCGAAGAAATTACAATTGGATTAATTTTAAGTTGCAGGCTTTTTCAAAATCTCTTGTCCTTTTCTACGAATTAGAATTTTAAGCTCGGTAGAAATTGACAAAGGATTTAAAATGATGATAAAATTTAAACAGCGTTTATGAGTAAGAGTGTATATAGACTGTTCTCCTGATGACAATCATCAACCAAGTCGTGCATGTTTATACTCAATTTAATGAGCTAGTAATAAGCGCTAGGATGGTTTGAATGGCTTTACGTACAGGCAACGTATTGTTGCTGACTATGCACTTTAACGGATATTTATTGAAAGAAACAAAAGATACGTTGACTTACGGGTCGCTCTTGTTGAAATTGCGATTTCGGTACACACGTTGGGTATCATATGAAATGTGCCCCTATTTAAAGTATGGCTTGCTAGAGAAATGTTAATTTTGGAGGGAAAAGCAATTAGGTGAAAGATTTTTGTGATCTAATGAATTAAGAGCAGTGGCGTCCGGTGGCTGTGACCAATGATCTAATTTAATTCACTATTGTTCTACTTACTCATGCATTTCCAAACGTAAAGCATTCCCTTTTAAATGTTTTCATTTATGTTATAAGTTTTAATTATAAGTACTTTCTCTATTCTCATCATTTTGTTATTTTATTAAGTAGATTACTAAGACATGGTTGTAAGCTAAGAGATGATTCCAAGGCCCGGATGAAAAGAGACTTTTAGCATGATTCTGATCGTAGACTAAGTTTGACAGGTTCGAAACTAAACTCTCTGCAGACTGCGTGTCTCTAAAAACACGTTTTAAACTAAGTTTTAGTTTGAAAATAGTCTATTTATCCGGTCCAAAGACATGATTGCGCGGTAATAATGTGTTATAATCCGTTATTAACCCGCAGTTTTTGAGCTGTAGCTGGCGTTTGACCTAACCAAATGTAATCTGAGTTTTCATAAATATAGTGTTTAATGGCCTAAAGTAAAGCAAAGAAAATGTATTGAATATAAGTATATGTATTGTAAGTTGAACATGGACCAAGAATATGCAAAAGTTGGTAGTTTTGTAGAAGGTATAAGGACTTAATTAGTTGGTATATATTTAGTTTGACCGCGTAACTTAGCATAACTATTGCTACATTTCAAAACTAAGTTTATATTATTTTATATCTAATATCCTTCCAATATTTTGTGTCGTAGCATTCGCAATAGCCAAGTTGGCTTATACATGTCTTGCAGATCACGAGCGCGCGTCTATCTTGCTTGTATTAGTAATGGTTCGTACGCGTAAACAAAGACCTTACATCAGATTATAGACATTTATTCACTCCTAAGAATACTATTCACTTAAAATGAGTAAAGTAATATAATAATTAATTATTGTATAACAAAGCTTGTGAAAAATTAGCTGAAAATCTATACAATGCAAACCTACAAGCATTGACGGGTGAACATCTCGCATAGTTTCAGTATCTGAGATCTCAATCGTCTTTTAAAAATATTCAGTGATTCTATCTCTAATAATTTTTGGGTAGTTCGAGGGCACCTTAAACATATATTATTTGCGGTTTCTAGTACGATATCCATAACGTTCTTTTTGAAAGTTTAAACTGGTGTGTATTTCTTTTTCTAACACGCATAAGTTTGCTCCACATTCATTAATTTGGTTTTTTCGTATATAATTTTGTTGATCTTAGGTGATTGAAGTGAAATAAAGATTTGATTACTTTATTTTATGCAATTTGCACGTCATGCAGGACAGACTTCTAAGCGGAACGATCGCAATAAGGTAATCTAAATGTGGTTTGGCTAGGGAATATATAACCTTAAACGTTTCACAATACCTTTAAACATATTGATGCAAAAGTAACTTTTACTGTTTACGGCCATTTATCCATCCACAAGGAAGCTTGACGTGAATTCGTGAGTTGCAAAACAGTTGGACGCCTTAGCACACAGAAGGAGCTCTTTTCTGGATCTTCTGTTCTTGACCCCTAGAGTTGATCAAAGCTCTCACCCGACAATTGAACGGTTTATGGAACTCGTGGGTTTTGTAGGTAAGCTGAAATGTAGAGGGTTCGCAATAGTACTTTTAGGCCGCAATGGCGCTACTATAACTACGGGGTCAAGCAATAATAGTGGATACTTTTATGAATGTTATCTACATTCTATCCCATTAGTTTTTGAGATAAATTGTCAAACCAATTTCTAATGATATTTTTTAGGAATTAGTTTAAAGCGCAAGATGTCGTTCTACGCAAGATTTATTTCGCGCAAGTGTGCAAGATGTCGCAAGCGTACAGCGCAGATAACAGCAATGTTATCTGAAATCGCCTCTATTCTGAACTTAATCCTTGAATATTTAATAAAAATGACCGAAAAAGGTAACGATAAGTGCTAGAACGGGATAAGGTGGCTTTGTGGGCAACAATAAATAAAACATTTCGTCCTGTTTAGTTGCAAACTAAGTTAAACATCATATCCAATATTCGTACTTACCACAATACACTACTTACACTGAATCGATGAAAAGATAGTAGAATCGTGTAACGGACAGCTCTTTAAGATACAAACATCCAGCGTCGCCACGCATAATGTTCAAGATACTGCTATCTACGAAATTATTCAGTTAGATACTCAAAATGTTTAATACTCATAATATTCAATAGGCATAGGTAATATTCAATAGGCAAAAGAGATAGTTGGCGGTTACTCGCACGTTTCTCAAACAGGGCAAGATATCAAATGAATTAAAATAACGTAAGATTACCATGGAGAGGTACTACTGCATTCACCACTTTATCCTATTCCCCCAACGTACGTACGCATTTCGGTAGTGAGTGAGATATACTAGAGCCCTTCGGTGATAGTATTGGCGTGTCTACTCTCGACTCTCGTGAGCTCGTCAGTACGGAGTGCGGCGGAATGTCATTGAATTACTACGTACTTTAATAACCGTACCTAATCAGCCCTTTTATAGTTCACTGCTGGATATGGGCCTCGTAATGTACATAAGGAATGTAGGCAGTTAAAATGCAACGTAGCGCGTTGTCCACGCGGGTACACCCCAGGAACTCCTCAGCGCTTATGCTTCGTTGTCGGTGGTCTCCTTTTTCAACCCATTTTCTCACCCTCCTTATCCATTCCTCTAAATCTCCAACGATAGGCAGCGTGGTTATAGTTAAAGAACTGTTCAACAGATGGAAATTCTATTATATTAATAACAGTCTTGTAACAAAATAATTTAATTAAAAAAATAAAATTAACTACTGTATTATCTAATATATGGGAGGCGAGAGTGCACGCTGCAATACAACAACGGCTGGGCGCACTCAACTGGTCTCTCACAGAAGACTACCTTGAAATGTACAGCATTTCCCACTTTATCTTATTCCCCAATGTACGTACATGTTTCTGTACGTGAAATATGCCAGAATCCATTCCCGTCCCATCCTATCCCTCTCCATTTACCCAAACTCTTTTCCAAATCCACTCCTACATCTCCAACGGTAGGCAGCGCATCCGGGGATGTGCCAACGTTTGTCATTCTAAACTGATGTTAGCATGTTCATGGCGAATGTCCATAAGCGACAGTATCCACTTACCATCTGGTGACTGGAAGCCAGTCTGCCGCCTTTTTCCTATAATTTTCTTTTTCCGAGATATTACAATTTTTAATCGAACGTTTTGAACATCGCGCCAATGTTTTGAGGACCACTTTGATGTAAGTATGTAGATGTCAATGTCAGGTTTTATATACGTTCCCTAAAGAACATTTTGCATATTTAACATTTTACCTATTGAACAATATGCGTATTGAACATTATACCTACGTTACGACGTCATTCAGCATTGGAGAGGCAGGCTGATTGAGTAGGGTATGGTACCCTACCCAAAAAAAAGCAATAATCTTAAATGTCACAAAATCGTAATATTTCAGGTTGTTAACTTATTAAAATTGCGGCAATTTTAATACAAAAAAAATTGCTTTGATATGGTCAAGGTGACATCTTTGTCCAAGAACTGTAATTGATACGTTTGATATACGATTTTGGAAACTTGACTCGTTATTACTTACTATTACGTTGCGATACACACATATTTATGACAAAATCTACTAGCAAATAGGAAATATTGTAAAATCAAGTTAGTTTTATTAAATGTTTTGTTCTAATTACAATATATATTGCAATATATAATTTTCTTTTGAGTTTTATTTCAATTTAACAGATAAAAAAGTAGCAAAGAATCTTAATAATTATGCGATAGTCTAATAATACATTTATTGTGTTGAGGTGTATCGAAATTTGGCAATACCGTGTTAATTCTGAACAGAAACAGGTATAGAAGACTGAACAGACGACGGGTATCGCAACATCGGAGCGGATCAATCTGCCCGTGTATAAGGTACGGCAGTAAGAGCTTCCTAATGACCAAATCGCCTTTACTGGAAACCCACACGTTTACACCGTTAAGAGACGCACAGACGGTAAACTGCATAATGAAGAAACGGTCACGACTCAAGAAGGAGATTTTGATACTAAAAATGTGTGAAGCATGACAGCTTTGCGTCTTATGCGAATGATTTGCACGCATCATCCCATCATGTTGGAATTCGTGTGCTGTGGATCCTCACTTCCTCGACACATGTCGTTTTGTACTGCAAACGCATAAGTTCTGGAATGAATTGCCCCTTAAGTTTTTTTACCGTGTTAAGACATTCTTCAAGAATTCTTCAGGTTTCTTCAAGAAAGCTCTGAATAGGGCTTTAAGAAGTCGGGGCGGCCTGATGCTTTATGAAGTCCGCATTGCTGTCGATGTCTGTGGTCTGTGTAACTTGTAACTACATACCGCCATGCCGGTCGTATGTTCGTTATTCCCTCTGCTATAAAAAAATAATATAACTAATTCACAATGTACGCATGAACGTGTACATACATAATTTATAACATCTTTTCTTTTAGAACTTGCAAAAACAGTTTCGTGCGATCCTTCGCCTTTAATAGTTGAGGTCGATTTACACAGCGTTGATACTGTATTGTAATTGTATCTAAAAGACTCGACGTGTGATTTTGTCGTAAGACTTTGTCATTCGACTCGTGTCGATCTATTCATTGCATAAGCATTAAACCTGGGTCACGGACGACATTGAGCGGACACGACCTTGACATTGCGCGAATACACGTGCAAACCAGTTGTCGACCTTGTACTTGTATCCGCCTATAACGTCCCATAACAGGGCACAGGCCTCCGCTAGTACATCACTGAGGGTTTTCGGGCCGTCCGGATTGGTGGATTACATACGTCCAGTTTTTTTTTAATTTCTAGAGCATGTGGGTTTCCTTACGTTATTTTCCCTCACCAATAAGGCAGTGAAATTTTTTAATAATTCCTACTTAATTAGAAACTGTGGTACGGGCCCGGGATTTGAACTCACAATCACACATTCGTGTGTCGACTATTGATACCCATAGGCTATCACAGGCTTAAATACTTAGTATTTGTATCTAGTAGAAACACGAGGAGGAAAACTAGTATTAAAATAAAGGCTATTTGTTTTTGTGAAGAGGCTGGACGTAGAATTAGACTGTTTAAACACATTAAAAATTAGTTCAAAATTATTTATTATAATTATAATAGTAGTTTTTATTTTTTTAAATAACGTAATATTCTTAAGAATTTATGGTAATAAGTTTGTAGATATACAACCCCTATTTGTTAAGTTACGCAAGTTTTTAAAGGCTATATTGGTTGATTATTGATTATTAATTAATAATTATTGTGGTGAATAATAATTCTGTTATTCAATTATTCATTTATTATTTAATTTATCATTCTACAGCGGTTTCAATCTTTCACTGTTTTCAAATAATGTATTGTATGAAGATGTTGTCAAGGTAATTCATTGTACAGAAGTAAATATTTTTCAAAAAAAAGTCATATTTTTGAATTTTTATCGTATAAATTTAAATGCTATAAAAGAGTTTTATTTAAAAAGTAGTCATATATTATAATTACATGTGAATAATTTTTATTTCTCTTCAACTGGTTTGCAACCGTCTTCCGGATGACATTTTAATCTTTGATATTAACGATTCTGTGTTCAGTTACAGGCAGTGACGTTGCCGCTAATACAACTCCGACCTTGGGTCTACCGTTTCCGTTCCCATGCTTTCCTGGGCAGTTTCGATACTGTCTCAGCAAGCGTGGAAAACCAGCTATAGAAGTTGGCGCGCATCGTTTTTGCTTTAACGGTCGCGCTGCCAGCGGCAAGGTCTGGTGGCGATGTTCCCGCAATCCCCGCTGTCGGGCTGCCGTCCACACATTCGGGCTGCGCGTGGTCCAGATGAACAGCGCGCACACGTGTGGTGTACGCGCGACACCGATAAGACCCATGTTCTAAACATGTTCACTCAATGTGGTGTCTGACGACACTGCTCTCTATTTTTAGATGGCAATATAGTCGCTAGTGAGGTGGACGAGTCAATTTCATAGTCATCGAAGTGACCACCGGCGTGCATAGTGTAGACGGTTTTGGCACAGATCTTGATCTCATGCTGCTTACGAAACTAAATCGGAAACGAAGCATATTCTGTTGGAATATTTTTTTTGTAAGGAACGATAAATTTTGCTTTTGTGCCTTTCTGCCGGTGGTCCTAATATTATCAACTACACGCCTTTAATCACATTCGAGTATGAACACAGAGATTTTTTGAAGCAAACTTTTGCTCTTGTATTATTAAATTATAATGATATTCTCCAAAGAGATTATTACAATATTATTGTTCTATATATAGCCTGTATTTTTCATTCGAGTAGATATTTGCGCTGTGTAAAAGTATACGAATATTTATAGGTTAGTGACCACTTGCTTATATAATCACCCTGAGACTTTCGAATCTTTGGCAAGAATTTAGTTTTTCATTGATTATATCCAAATTCACTTAAATAGAAGTTAACTACAATGTGACATAAAATTGATCTAATTTCTTAGAGAAAACGTTTTTAATTATATCGCCAATGGTACTAAGAGGCGTACAATAAATGAAATGTGACATTGTGACAAAACGATCTAAATTAAACACAACCGTACGTACAACCGTCATCCCATGGAAAATCAAAACTCTTGCCTCTGATGAACATTATCTTCGTCTCTGTTCTGATCTTCCGCACGCAGTGGTTTTAGCTGTAGTTCATTGTACAAAGTGATAGACTCTTATGATATTCAAGTATTTTTATACATTATTTTTACATTATTTTTTGACTATTTTGATCGTGTATTGAAAGGTTGTTAGAATGAAGCAGTTGTTCCTGTTGGCATGGTTTCGGTTGCAATTACAAGAATGGTGTGGTTAAGTGGTCGTTTTTTAGAAAATGATTGAACAATGTCTTGAGTACGATCATAGGGATGTTAATGTAAGAAAACTAAAGTAGAAAAGTGCATTTAATGAACAATGGACTTTATAATAATACTCAATGTATACGTTGTAGTTGTAAGATGTGTTTTAGTGAGAAATAGGAATATTTTTATTTTAGATATTTTATCGATTGTATATGTATACAATTTTTTTCGATTTGAGTACTTAATTTTTACATTAGATCTTATTTTATACGAAGTATTATCACAAAGTCAGTGTATACCAATACAGTTATGTTTACCATAAACAATATATTTTTACCATGTGAGATAATGTATACGATTGCAAACTATGTTAACCTATCGAGTATTATTTTTAAAGTATTATTTTGTGTATTTAGATAATAATTATTTTTATGTTGAAAGCGTAAAGGAAAAGGTAGCTATAAGCGGCAGTTATCGGTCTGAGAATGTTTATGCTGTGTAGTAATGGTAGTTGGAGACATGCTCTCTCATGTATAGTGGTACAAAGAAATGATTATATGACGCTGATATAATAGCTGACTTTTATTCTGCATCCTCTTTTTACGAATTGCGTTAATTTGACATCAGCACCGGATAACTTTGGATCAAAAGCGATTTCTACTGTGTTGCTACCAAGAAGCTGTTACAGAAAACCTAACCAAAAGAGAAAATTTGTATGAAGAAGATTCTAAATTTTTACCTTCGAAGGCCCACGAACACAACTTTAAAAGTCTTTTTGTCTACGAAGCAAAAGACTAAGATAGATAATAATGTAATGTAAATACAAAACCAAATATATCAGTATCAAGAGGGAGAAGACCACGCAAGTTGTGCAAAAATTCGGATAACATACGAAGTGTATATTTTGCAGTATCTTTGCCAAAAGTGCAGAGTTATAAATAACATGCACAACATAATTGCCAGACACTAATAGCAGTTTTCTGTTACTATATTGTACTCTTTAGTATTATACATTAACATCAAATAATATAATTTTAATCAAAAATGGTGGTGCAATTCAGGTTTAGGATTTGCATTATTGTCCTACTAACTATTTTGAAATAGTATGTTAAATAAAGGTTATAATGTAAAAGAGTAAAGAAATATTTCAAAAATACTAAATACTAAATGAAATAAGAGCGGATGTAATACCCAATCGTAATGTGTAGCCATCTAGAAATGTTAACAAAAGTCTTGACCATCTAGACCTAAATAAAAGAACCACAAAATTGACAGAAAAATTTCGTTTGAACTGAATTTGTCAGTGATCTCAGTGTTTTTAACTTTAATACCATAATAAATTATGTGAACGTTTGTAGATGTGCTTAGTTGTGTTATTGTTTCACATTTGTAAATTCAATGTTAAGTGTTTCATTGTGGGGATAAGAAATACATACTTTACAATGAAAAGAAAATACTTAAATCTAAAAACTAACTTGTAAATTGATATAAATAGGAGTAAAATAATGAACCAAAATTTGCCACTGCAGGGTTTAACATATTTGTGTATGTTGTATTGGCGCAGGTTGGTTCTACATTCGGTCGGCACGCGGAGGTCTTCACCTGGTTGCCGATGGACACATCTTCTATGAGGACGGAGGGTCACATCCTCGACGGGTCACCTGGAGATGTGCCCGCTCCTATCAGAAGGCTGAGAGGTGCCAAGTTGCACTTTGTTTGCGAGATGGGAGGCTAGTATACTTTAGAGGTTCACATAATCATCCACCGACGTATAATCCAGCCAAGCATGAATCGAGGCGGTTTGAAGTGGATCCGATGGGAAAGTACAAGATAGTGGCACCGAGTACGCCAAGGTCACTGGGTGCGCTGGTCGCTCCTTCTCCCCTGGTGCCCACTGCCCCTCACGCCGCCATGATCCTCTAGGCCTGGCGCGACCTCCTCGTACGCGGTCTACTTGATGGGAGGCACTGACCGCGCACGTGGAGCGTCGCTGTGTTCAAAACGCGTTCACTATTAAGGTGCCCACGTATGACATTATTACGTATGTTTTTATCGATTTTTATATTCAATATTTTATAGGTTTATAATTATGCCAAAGGTTTAATTTGATACTATATCCAAGTTATTAGTAATTAATTTTTCACTACTTAGTAGTTTTTCAATATAAACGGAATCCCTGTGGGATGTAGGTAATAATATTGCCAAACTAAGCGCTTCGACATAGTGACGCTATGTTCAAAATTGTATATGTTCGGATGAGGCTCTAGAATTGGGCGGAGGCTCTAGATGACGCTTTACAGTCGCCTTGTACCAATGCCTTAGTGGCTAAAATTGTTAAAACTCGAAACAACTAATATTAAAATCATTGTATAACATGGATGTGCAATATTCTCATACCAAATGTTTAGAAATTATGTATACAAACCGTATAGCTTTAAGAATAGCGTAGCCGTCTTGTTGATGCTTTTTATAAAAATTCTATTTATCTAATAATAACCGCGTTATAGTTGGCGGATCGACTGATAGGTGATGTTACGGAATACTCCAATATTTATTATGTACTAGAGGTAGATGTAGCTCCTATTGTAGACAGTATGTACCAGCTTATGAATAAATAATAATATGAGCGATAGTTTTTATATTAGAGACTTATATTAGAAATGTAAGTAATACGTAGACATACCTATATTGTATACTATAGAGCAAGTAAAAGGAACATGTATGTAGGTCGTGCTGTCGTCACCAATGTTTCTGTAGTTTTAGTTTGGTCACCATTTTTCTGTTCTTTTTCGCTACATGTGAAGTTCACACTTGTTCGTTCTACTCTTACGTCTGGTTTCACATATGTCACTAGCGGACTGTTGACAGTTTGACTGGCAACTTGTGAATCTTTTCTTCTTTGATAGGAATTCACCTTTTTTTTTGCTAGATTTAATATGTTTACTTGACGGGTTATTTAACTTGTGACATCATATTATATACTCGTACTTACTTAGTGGACCACATTAATTTGCTAGCAGATTACTGTGTGTAAACCGACTGTAGTTTACCGAAAAGAAATGATGATCAAATTATATGTATATTTAATGAAACTGTAATATTTGAATGTCGGAAATTTTATTATCTTTGAATGTGTTATCTATTTTTTTCAAAAATGGTGGATCTATTTCGGGAACATCTTTACCAAAGTATTTTATGTCATGTTTTTCTAGAATGTTTTCCTTATTTTTATTATACATATTTGTTGTTTACTTTTTAAGCGGACTATAATTAATATTTTTATGTTCAATAACATAACATATTATGATCATAAGATTTTTTATTCTCCCAATAACACCAGTAAGTCTGTTTTTTTTTTTGTATATCCGAGAATAAGTGGTTTTTAAATGTGTTTTTAACAGTATTATTTTCTGAGGCGCTGTCTCCTTCGGATGAGAGGTCGCTGCTGAAGATAGGAGGCCACTGGTACAAGCTGGATGCTTGTTACAGGAATAAAAGACGATGGGTGTGCGCGCGCGGCTGTGGCGCCAGGATACACACTGAGGGCAAAAAAATTGTATTTTCGGAGGTACAACACCGTTGTAAGAACAATGTTTCTATTTGATAATTTAATTTTACTTTATTCTTTTTAATTCGCTTTTGAGATAACAGATTATAGTGTTTTTATCCTATTAACAAAAATGTGAATGTAAGATGTAACCAATTTTTGTTTACAAGATAAAAACTATTGTAATGGTACACTATTGTATACGCAATAATGGTACAAATTTCATTAATTGTTTTTAAGGGTATTGTTATTGAAAAGTCGGAATTTTAATACTGGTTAAGTTGACTAAAATTAAATTTTAATCGTGTTCTAGAAAAGTACTAGAAGAACTAGTTTAAGAAGTACTAGAAAAGTAATTGTTATTGTGCTTCGTTACTCCGATTAATTTGATATTTCCGTAGGAGCGAATAATAATACTCGTATATAGCTTTCAGGCAGTCGGTGCCAAATATTCTAAAAAAATTACATTATTATTTTTTATGTTTTTAATCAAATGGTTGTAGCGCATTTGTAGGCTTCAAGGCGTTTACCTGCTTTTATAAAGGCTCTTTTACACAAAGAGAGTGTCTCGAACGGTTCGGACAAGAATATTGTAAACTATCTCTTATGCGACCAACTTTCATACGATTCTCGCCTGCAACTGTTCACACGATGATAGAAACTAGATGATAACAATAATAAAACATGATAATAACAGTTGTTTATACTAGCATTTGACCGATTTTCTCTCCTGTGTGCGTTCGAAAACTTCTTGTGTAAATTACCCTTTACAAATGGCTGTGTATATTTCAGTGAGGTTATAATTTACATCACTAATTGGTGTCTACTACATAAAATAGGTAACCTACATTTTATACCTAACTACTTCTTATCAGGTTTATTGAGACACGATGAAAATAAGAAAGTAATAAAAACAATTAGAAATTGTGACCGAGTGGGGAAAATCCTTTTACTTATTGCATCGAGTTACTACCACACATAGGTGCTAAAAGATGTCATTCGTTCAGTGCAAGGACATCTAGATCCCCTAAATAAATAAAGCTGAACCAAATGCGACAGCCGTTTCTTACCAGTTCTTAATTTTATATCTTTATAAGGTCTCTGTTCAAGTTTAATCATATTATTCACGTCATCACTTCATCAAAAAGTAATGTCATCACTATTATTCACGCGATTTCACCCATTGACCAATTACGAGAGGGACCGTTCCCCTATTGACCAATTACAAGAGTAAGCGTTCCTCGATTGACCAATTAACGCTCTTTTTGCTACATTGGACAGATGACGTCACTTTTTTATTAATGTGAATAGAGTATAGTTAGTATTTTTTATCTTTCTTATTTTCTGTGTGTTTTAAAAGGTAAGGTAGTAGCAAGTTTCAGTTAAGTATTTACAGTACATATTATTTTCCCTACAGCAATTGTTAACTGATCACCAATGAATGATATTTTGGTGTGTATACAAACATTGTACCTATAAGTGACGTCAACAAAGGGACTTTATTATTGGTATTGACTTATTGGTTTTGTATAAGATTTTCTGACTTAAAGTTTCGTATGTTCAAAATTATGTTTAACCAGAAATATGCTCTAACATCTGATTTATAAGATTAAGCAATAAAAATATGTCTTTAAATAAAAAAAAAATATTTTCTTTAAAAAATATATATATTTAAATTTAACAAAAATATATTTTTAAATGAAAGATACATATATTTTTTTATATAGGCCCCTTTTCTCAGATATTATCGCATAATTGTTTGTTTTACGAAAACAGAACGAGAGCGAATTCACGACAAAAAATTTAATTGATTTTTTATAACATTTTTGGTTCTTTTTGAAAAATAAAATTTGTCAACAAAATCATTCTTACCGTGTGGATATTGCCTTTTTCTATTCTATTTCTATAACAGTCCGTTTATTTTTTCGGTCTAGGCCGTTTTTTTTGCATGAAATGGCTGAACATGTTATTGAAGCCGACTGTAAAGATATTTTTTAAAAATTGCAACGGTAAGTTAGGGGATTAAATCTGCTTAGATATTTTGCGCTTAGAGCGTTTTATCAAAAAATAATCAAGTAAAACTTTATACATACAAGTGATATGAAATCAATTTATACAAAAGTATTTTGGTAATACTTGTACTTCATTTAAATTTTCACTCGTAGTCTACTAAACTGCTATGAATACAGGTTATAATTATTACATAGTATTATGGTTAATTCTAATTATTAGTGAATACTCTGTTTTTAATTAAGCTTTTGTATCTACTGTTTTAAATATTAATTGTGGGCTATTATTTTATTATTCCCTTTTATTATTAACATTTTATTGACCCCACCTATTTTACATTATTTCGTTCTTCTTCTAGGATAGAACAATAAAATTCATACATTTTACATACAATTTTCATTTCTATTCCGTGGGCAGGATCTTCCAAAACAATAATTATAATTCTAGAGGTAACGTTTTTATTTTTTTGTTTTATATTAATAGCATGTGAAATGATGAACTAAAATGTTTAATGCGTTGCAGTGCAAGTGATATATGGCGAGAAAGGTTACCCTAAATTGATGCTGGACGGGTATTACTACCGTCCCCACAATGCGTACCGCAACCAGCCGAAGGTATTGTGGTACTGCGCGGCACGGAATAAGTTCAACTGTCCGGCGACTTTGCGTACTTTTCACCAGGAGGTAATCGCGGTGGTCGGAACGCACAATCACAGTCGCTGACATCTAAGAACGCGTGCGCAGGTGCACCCTCAGCGCACGCGTGAATGTCTCCCACACTTGCACGAACTGTTCAGGCTGTACGGAGAACGGTTGGCATTGCCTAGTCCGAATATGGTTGAAAACTCGCCGTCAAGACTAACGCCTTCCGTCTCGGATGCGGTTACACGAATGGAAGTATGAAAAGTGAACCAGCCTTGCATTGTATTATCATTTTTGCGTCGTACAGCTTGGCCTAACCAGTGTAAGTTTCAGTGTATAGTCTCACTGTGTAACTTGTGCAGTTGCATTTATGCAGAAGTCCAATTCACGAGCAATCGCGTAACGACCGCATTATCAGTGGACTCTTCGTTTTTCCTCAGAATTTTTATATCAGCATTTTTTAATCTAAGATCCGCGGACCCTCGAAGACGACTTTTCATTACGATGGAGTTGGTTAAGAAACAATGTTCTAGCTAGATCCGTAAAAAAAACGCACAGGAAAACTGCGTAGTCGCAATTGTGTCATATCTATACTAATACATATTTAAGAGGCACAGTATATTTTTCTGTTTTTTGTAATTCATAAACTCAAACATTACTATACTAATTTTGGAAATTATTTCACTTTACTAAACTAAACTAATGCAAATGGACATAAGCCAAGTTTGGAAATGCTTGTTCCATCTGAGAGAAGCCAGGGCGAATCGTATCGTATTATATAGTCTTAGTTTCAACTTGGAAAAATGTTAAAATTATTTTCGCGAAATTTAAGATATTAGAATTATTTAATGTTTAAAGGTGCCCAAGAAAGGGGGGGATAGCTGTAGTGCCCTCTATTAATACATTATGTATATTTTTGACATACTCGTAACTACTCAAAATGTAAATATTTAAATCGTAATATTTTTAATATAAACTGTTTAGGTACGTTTAAAAATCAGTTCCTAATTTAAGTAGATAAGGGTTCTCGTCATGTGATGTGTCCATAAATTAATTTTATTATTAGGTAAATTTAAAATGTTGCATTCTTCTCACTGTGGTATTGATGTTTGTTGTTACTTTTTCCTTATGTTTTGTTATACTTACAAATTATTGTTAGAAGACATTTTTATCTCAAAAGTTTATAAATGCAATACTTTTATTATTGTAGTTAACAAAAATCAAATTAATTAAAAAGTCAAACGAAAACTATAGATACTTTCATTTGTTGTAGATTTATTTATCCAAAGTAGAATTGTAGTTGCGTACCTACGACATGCTGTCGACAGCGTCACTTGACGCTCTCGACTGCATGTCGCGCATTATATACGTGTGAAATATTGACGCAGCGCCGGCGATATACGTGCCATCGAGGACCGGCAAAAATCTGCTGCTGCACGACGGGTACACATTCTATTTGAAGAACCTGCAGGCGCACGGACGCAAGCAGTGGTACTGCTCGTCTAGGGACATGGCCGGGTGCCGAGCTGACGTCATCACCGCTCCAGCCCGCTCCGGCGACGGGGATGTGCTCTTCCTCGTGAGAGGGCGACATATTCACGGACCTCCTAGTTACTACTTCACCCCAGATGGTAAATACGTCAGGCGGAAGGATGTATACCACAGGTATAGGTAGGTAGTTGTTCACAAGGAGCCTTAACTTTTTTACGAAATAATTTTTTTATTTTACATTTTTTTTCACTTTTTTTATTACTTTTTTATTTTTTTAATCAAACCTTTAATCAATATTTTTGTATATTTTTATTATAATATCCCATATTCAAAGTTCCTGTAGTTATGCAGAATTAAAACACATTTTTTGTAAATGTTGGCTAGATGGGTATTTGTATATACCTTTTTTTTACTTTTGAATAAGAACGATTGTTTTGAGATTTCAAAAACTTAATAAAAAAAATAATATTTAATAAACAGAATACATTTTGTTTATAAAAGAAGTTGTTTTAAGTTACACTACGAAAGTTATTAAGCTTATTACGTTTGTTATCTGAAGTTTCAATTTATAAGATTCTTGAAAAGTTACACTGTTGAAAAATATTCGGTGAAAGAATATTAAACGGCTTGTATAAATTTTTATTGTTTTATTTTTAAAAATATAGCCCAGTCTCGCGCGGGGGTGGGAGGCGTGGGAGAGCGTCCTACATCAAAATATTCTGCGCCATTATGTTTGGATACAGTTTTCCCGATACTACGTTGCAATATCGGGTATATTCGGGAGCGACATGATTTGCGCAGCTATGACGGATCAATACTACCTAAGTTATGAAAGAAACTTCCGGGTAGGCATGGAACGCATGGGGTGGTGCCTTCCCGGGAGTCGAGCGAGCCTAACTACGCCCTGCATGCCCTAATTTTGATGTGCGTCGCAGTTTGTTTACACGAGTCGTGCGCTTGTGTGGGTAACCGGGAGCTGGTAAGCCCTGTTTGCCGACGAGAACGTACAAATTAATATATAGGAAGCTTACATTACATCGTTTTTGTACCTATTAATGTTTAAACACGAATTAATTAAAAGGTTGTTATGAATAGTTAAAAACGATTAAAAGTTAAAAACATTAAGCATGGAGGAGATTAAACAGTTAAACATGTATTTAAGTATTTTTTTATAGAATAGGTGGCTAACAGGCGGCCCGTCCACGCGATGGTAAGTGGTTACTGCCTTTCATGGACATCTGCAGCAGCGGGCGGGCTGCGTTGCTGATCTTACAGAATCCTATTGACAACTTATAATATCGTTTTATATGTTGTACTAAATTGTAAACTTGTAAGAATTGTAAGACTAAACAATTTATTAACTACTCGTAATTGCTGAAACCGCTACTTTTCGGGTGAGCTAACATTCAATTTCGGTCGGATGTAAAGCGGAGACCATATTATCAATGAAAACGTGTTTGTTTGATCGGTGACTGGAATCGTGACTGGAGAATGGACGTCAATACGTATAGTTTCAAAGTGCCGCATTAAATGCACTCGTACGTAGTACCACTACTATATTGATGGATGACTCATTATTGCATGAAGTATTAATGAGTATTTAATGTAGATAAGGAATCACAATCTAATGTAGGACAACATCACAGGAATTGAACTTGAATTCTATTGTGACCACTATCCTACCTAGTGAGCAAGCAGGATTTCTCTCTAATATTTCGCAATCTTATCATCACTGTGTTCGTCAACGTGCTTGCACTCACTACTGAGTATAAACCTCTTTTTTTGGCAACACTTCGGTTCAGGGGAAAATGTATTAGTTTTAGTGTACAGAAAACTCTTTAGTTTCCTATAGTAGAGTTACAGAAGACACCTAATAGCAGTAACCAAAAATTATTTGTGTACGGTAAATACGTCGCCTTAATCTTTTGTTTGATATGTACGGGTGTTTGCGGTGGGATGCAGCTGTATCTAGGGTAAAGGTGTTTGTTGTGTTCCGCGTGGGTGGGGTGGGTGGTACGCGAGCACGCCGCTACAACCCACGGCCGAATGCGGGACATGCGCGTGGCGCCGCCATCCATTCTGGTGATGGTGCCCCAATCGATAATGCCCCAGAATCTCTAAACATCCCCTCACTCCTCGCTCCATTCCATACCTGTCAAAATATAACATCCCATTGCAATAATAAGGTCGTTTTTACATTACCGCTTCCGCTTTTCCCGTTATGCTTGATGCTTGTTATAAAGACGTTTTGAGATAGAAATACGTTGCGTACTACGTATTTCATTCAACGTATGACGTAAAACATTAACATGGATTTCATTGTGAATCTATTTCTAATTTCCGCCCTTCATTTAGAATTCATGTGCTTCAATTTCTTGTTGTATACTTTTTAAAGTTATTTATTTTTAGTTTTCCTTTCAGTTAACTTATTAGCTTTTATTAAATCATTCATTTTATAATGTGTCATCATAATCATGGTACGTTAATAAACCGATTGGAGAACGATGATTGGTAATTGTAGTGCCATGTGGGCTGGAGAAGACATCATGGCGGATGCGGGTTCAATGGCTGGCGTTCCGAGGAGTCACAGTGTCGGTGGTCCACGCGCCCACTTGCCAGCTCTCTGCACTCACTCGGTTTCGCTGCGACTGCCTCCAACAGGGGCGTTTACCTCACAATTAAACTATAGTAGACAACCTATCAAAATCCTTCAAATTCTTTCTTTAATTTGTACTTTACTTGCAATTGTTTCTGGGCATAAGTACCTTGTAAATATGCAGAGTATTGAGTGTTTACTGACTAGGTACTGCTCTCAAATTAAATTATTAGTAGATATTGTTAATAGTGATTTTTAATAGATGTTTGTCCAAATATAACTTGTCTTAATTTACTACAGGAACGTTACTGTTATTTAGTACTGAAATGCTCGTCTGGGGCATTCCCTTAAATGCCTGTTTTAAATAGTTTTTTGAAAGTTATTTTATTGATAGTTTTCGTTCGATCAAATAAAACATGATATTTTTAACACGTTACGCTGTGATATGTTAGTGCAGGCGTACTCTGACTGCACCGCACCGTCCGTTAATTTTGCACTAATAAAGTCACTGAAAAAAAACTTTGTATACTGTTATTTTTTTATCTGCTATTTTTATATAATAATTAATATATTATATGTTTATAATATGGTTAATCTGCTTAACGCTAACGGAACTTTCGAAACCATTTGTCAAGGTTGTCTTATAAGTCCTGTTCTAATTCTTCTGTTTTCTTCTGCACGTGGCGCTCTATCTTTATCGTTGGTAAAGGTGCAATGACGCCGAGTCATCAAGGTGAAGGTGTTTCCTGTCCATAATACTCGTATATAAAATTGATTAAAATTGATATTATTTAATGAGTAGTGATTTAATAATATGACTTCAAAAGATAACAATGGCTGCGTAATTTAAAGACCTAGTAAGAGATATTTAAAAAAAAAACGGATTTTTACGGATTTTTGGCCGCATCACATATAAATACGCAAGATATCCGTATCATGAAATATGGGTATGGTTAGAATACGATATCATGCTTTGCAGTCACTTGGTTTAAATTTGATTAGTTTTGGAAGGGCAAATACGAACATCTTTTTCGGTGCTCCTATAAAATTTGGTTCAGTGCATTTACTTCGTTTTTAATTTGTACAGCTGACGAAATGTTTTAGAACTACTATGAAAGAGCAATAATAAATTGATATAGTCGAGTCATAGATATAAACTACATTAGTTCTCGGTGCGATTCAACATCAAATGGAACGCATTTTCAACTAACGGGAAAGCCCTGGAGTTCCGATCCCGACAAACCGAAGTAGCTTATTGTATTATACTTACGATTAGTAGGTGCTGCTTTCACGTTATGAGAAATCGCACACATCGCAGAAATAGATTTTTTTGTCAAATTCGATAAGGTGCTACAAATTCTTGTAGTGTTTGGTTTAAAAGGCGCTACGGTTTGATATTAATTGCTTGTCTACATTTTTACAAGTACTTTGTTGTGTGTTCTCCAGGGAAAAATCTTCGTGATAAAGAAGATTTTTAGAGAAGGCAGTGATTTAATATATAATAAGGACAATACAGACTTTTTTATTTTTCTTCACTTTGGTTTCCTCACGTTGTATTCCTTTACCGCCGTGCTAGTTATAATTGAAAAGCTCAGTAATACAGAGCGGGTTTCGACTTATGAATAGATATCTCAAGACTATCAGATAAAGCTCTGATAAATAAGTAGATAAATATATACACTTTATTGTACACCAAAACACACACAAGAGAAACACACAAATACAAGTAATTATAAGTACAATCGGCGGCCATATCGCTAAAGCGATTTCCAGATTTGGCTGGTAAGAAATCTGTAGACAAATAGCAATAAAGATTGCAATAAAAAGCGTTTCTATATAACTATTTATTTCTACATTATGTTCTATTCTACATATTCACATAGATACATACATATACACACAAGTAGTGATGAGATTTATGTTTTGTATCAATCTTGTAAGTACGAGATGCAAGTGCATGACCGATATTATGAAAGGATTTAGCTGTACTTAGTGTTGCTAAAACGACCGCTGGCGCGCTATGTTAGTACTATTTGAACCATTAACCTGTAACATTTTAGACTAGCTTTTAACTACAAGGATTTAAGACCATTATTTGGACTATAACGCTCACTAACCTTTATGGTTAGTCTAAAAAGTTCATTAGCGCTCGAGCCTCCAGTACTCAATGCTTATTTTGACAACACCTAGCACTTAGAATCTCGATTAAATAATTTGCTATACTCGCAGAGTTAGTTCGAATGTGTGGAACGATTATTGCGGGGAACACGTAAAAGAAACGCAGGCCACAGCGTGTGGATTGTTTGTTGTCCGTGGAGTTCTATATCTACAGACTCAACAACTTAATTTCTAATTTTAAGGTTTTACCCGTGCCCGTTACCTCGCGACATCTCGCGGTGGAAGAGTACTATTCCATGAAGGCAATACTTTTTTCATGAACACCCGAAAGAGGAATAGAACTCGCCTACTTTGGTACTGTTCTTCGAGAAGATCTCGCAACTGTCCAGCCTCCATACTCACCATGAACGACATCATACTGGGCCAATCTCCCGTACATACTCATCCACCGAAGGTATCCAGTCATATATGAGGGTAAGAACTACCGCATACCACTACTAAACAGTTGGATCAAAAATGATTAAATAACGATTGAAGTGATTCTTCGGAGCGGAAATGCCAATGATTTATTTGCCATTTGTGTATATTGTTTTAATATTTGAGCGAGAAAATAATAATAATAAATAATCAGTTTCCGCTACGCAATCTACATTATACATATTATACATCGTCTTACATAACAATAATTTAGTTGTTTTGCTTTTCGATGAAATTAACTTAGCACTGAATTCAAGTATTATTATTATTTTCCCCTATCTTATTATCGCAGATAGGAATGAATCGCAATATCCTAATGGGCTTTGGCATATTTTCCACACTACCGAAATACATTGGGTAGTGTAACGAACGAAATACGAACGGGTAGATGTAACGAAATACATAATATTACATTGGTAGTTTGGGATAAAGTAGGAATACAGATTCTTCCTCATTAACCTTACATAATTTCAAATAGCCTAAGTCAGGGTGTAGTTAGGGATTAAAATATCACTACGAAGAATCACTTTTAAGTGATGATCACACAGTTTAGTAGTTACATTAATTCAGATCCAAGTCTGTCGTCGCTCGATTGTTATTTGATCTTTATGGGCTTCTAGCTTTCTGCTCATTGGCGATAGCATTTAACAAGTGTAGGTATGCGGTAGGTACCTACTGTTTTAAAATTTTTGACTTGTAGGTAAAGGGTCAATCCGGGGAGTCAGTCAATAGAATTGTGAATCGGGGAATTGTGGACATGTCTTAAAAATCTTATATTTTTCTATAAATGTGAACATGTTTTTATTTGGTTTTATCTTACCAACTATAACATACAGGAACGTTATTAGGAACGACATTATTTTTGAATGCACGTGGTTACCTCATAGGCATGTACATTTTCTTCATAATAAATGCATGATGTGTATAGTATTGTGTATACTAAGTGTGTTCAGGGCTAGAAAAATTTCATTGAGTAAGAAGAAATTTATAATTTACAGGCATGTTTACAATTCTGTTACAATTATTTTTGTTGACCTTATTTGAAATTCTTTCTGGTCTTTTGTAGTTAATTAATTTAAGATAATAACATGTTAGTATTACTTTTAAACAGTTCTAAAACCAACTTAAGTTAAAATCCGCTGTTTACTTAATTTTAATATAAATCAAAAGTTATCAATTTTCTCTTAAAACACATATGTTTTTAACTTTAATTTTGTACCTTAGATTAAGATTCAGTCATATATTGTAAGGTCTCGTATTTTGAAAGCAATTTTTAATAACTGCAAAGAATTTTGTTTAAAAGCGAGGATTTGAAATCTCCAAGTATAATACCATTAGAATGTGCCAAAACTTGCCATATTTTTTATATTTCTAAGATAAAAATATTTTTAGGCATAATAATAGAGTTTTTAAATTGTCGCCGCCTTTGTTTGCGCGGTATTGTTCGTATCTCTACCTGCACGTTCTGAGAACCAAGAAGGTAACGTCTAGACGTCCTGTCCTTTCTATTTAGAAACGTTTTTATTGAATTCATTGATTGCTTTCAATGTTCTAGGGCCAGCTGCAGGTAGGAGAACCGGCTTTCGGTCATTTTACTGTACAGTCCGCAGCGCTGAAGTGACAGCATTTAAATTCATTTAGATACACTATTTTGATCCCTACTTGAAAGGAGCTTAAAGCTTATTTTCCGTGTACGGGTTTAACTGTAGTGTGTCTTGGATGTTGTGGACTGTACAAATACTTTTAAATCGTAGTTTTAAAGATTCCATTGGCGTAGTTCCATTGGCGTTAGAAGGCTGGTAACAGTTTTTTGTGTGCTTAGCCCTTATTATGTTACCATGTTATTATATGTGTACCCATTCGTACTGTGCGTTCGGCACCTGTCGTCTAGTATAAATGGTAGTTATGGCGAATGTTTTTATCGTCAATAACTACATTTTATTAAGTTCTCGGTGGCGACAAAGATATATGTATGAAATGAAAAAGGCAGTATTATTATCAGAGTTAATGTATAATGGTACCTCATGGATTTTTGTCTTCTGGATAATATTTGCTTCATATTTGTATGTTTGTTTGTTACTGACTTGAAATATTACTTTGAACATGTGGTAGTATAGAATAATACAAGGATTATTTCACGTTAATTCCTGTTTCATAATGGAACAATTGAACTGACCGAACTACACTATTTAGAGATATTGTAAAAACTTTTTGTGAATTGTTATAATGTATTTTTATGTCTATTAAAAATTCGTCAACAAGTTTTTGGTAAATTCTTAATGCATGTTTACTACATTTATTACAGAAATTCGTTTAGTACAGGAAAAAGCGAATATATAAGTATGTAGTTTAATATGAGCTCTTAGTAAACATTTTGCTCAAAAAGTGTGCGATAATAACTACGATTATATTTATATTATTTTTATGTCATTCATCCAGATATTCAATAAAAAGATTAGAAAAATGTAAATTATAATTTCACTATTTAAATTTTAAATCAACTACAACAATTTTAATCATAATTAAAAATGAACCTAGTCAATTTTACTAGAACATTTTAGATTACCAAGTGATTAATGATTAATCAAAAAAATCTTTCGTAATTATAAGAGAAGGTCGTCGTTGGCAGTCCGATGTTATTGTTTGACAAGTACAGTCAAAGATTTGCTAATTATTATCGAAGTAAGTATATTAAAAGACCGTCACAGTACGCGACATCGCTGGAGTGCGCTTGAGCTATGAGTTTTAATTTTTTTCATTATATTTATTTTATATACTAGTATATCAATTTACAATAATAAACGTAAGTTATTGTGTAGTGCAATTACAATAGTAATACTTATCAACTTACAATTATTATTATTTACAATAATACTTATTAACGTAATTATTGATAAATTGATAAGTACCTACCTATCAACCTAACCCAACCTTTTTTTTATCACATCCCTATAAACTTCCATAAAACCGCACTCCCACGGTTTCACGTACTTTAGGTACATCCAACATCTAGGTGCATTGAATGAAGAACATCGAAACAATTTTTATGACGATGAATTACAATTCTTCCAGCATGGTCTTGATGCGTGTCCGCCTCTGTACTTGTAAACATTTGGTACTTAGGTATTCTTCGTACCGTTACGGTGAACAAACTATAATTAGTGCGTGCAACTGACAGACTGGCCAAGTTCAACAACACTTCAAGTAGTGCCGATTGTAGTTTTTCGAAGAATTACGTTTCTTGATGTCTTTATACTGTTATGATGAGTATTTGAGTCGTTTAGTGTTTGCTTTTACATTTGTCGGAGACTCGGACAAACGTACGCAGTCAAAAAGGCATCAAATGTACTCTCCCTGTATCATTTTCGCCGTTATGTCTACGTAACAACACATGTTAGTGTTACTTTCTTTACGCTTGACTTCACCATGCGGACGTACTCATCAATAATTTGGAATGAATCGTGGAATAAATGTATTCACGCCGCCACGTGGTGTCGAATTGCATGATTTTCATAAAGGTACTGTATATATATATATCTCTACTTAAACTAAGAGATATAAGATTCTCTACTTACCAGTGTTACGGCAAAAGTTGCAACGTATTGAATAACTAATTAATAAGCAAATGAACTGTCGTAATGACATTTGTGATAGACCCATTGATTTATATTAGTGAAATAGTGTCTGTAAATAGTTTATAGGATGATATTCCTTATAAATCATTGACCAACCGAGCGTTCGCACGACTTTTTTTTTGTAATCATAAACGAGTGATTGTGGGGGCTTTAGATTTCATGCTCGTGGTACTAACTGAATAAAATAGATTTGTTCTACAATGTTTTATTTGCGGTTGGCACCACCTAACCGCCTATTGCTTTCAAAGGAAGAGCTTACAACGAGCTACAAGAGAGTTTGCATTTGTTCCAATGGTCGATTGAACGATATACAACATCTCACGGAAATAACGCAAAAACTGAAAGATGTCAATTAATTTGAAATATACAAAAACACTAGTGATAAATAAAATTATTTTAGGGAATAAATCAAACATGTTTTGTTGTTCAATCTAAAACCTTTTAATAGCCCTCAGTACAGGGTAGGGGCTGGGCGGAGCGGCGCGTCCAACTCCTGCGCATACACGAACAACTTACATATTTTCAGCTTTTGAGTTATTTCAATTACAGTATATGTCATTCAAAACTCAAAGTACGCATGCAATAAATTCTTTCATCAATTGCCCCATATCAAAACCAAGTAAGTAATTTTTAACAAATTTTACAAAAATCAGTCAAAAAATATTCAAACAATCAAGGAAGTAAGCATAAAAAATTGATCATTATTGTTATTACAGAAAATACAAGATGATAAGTATATCATGCTTAAAATGTAATACATGTTTTATAGGATTTCTAGTTTTATAGGATGCACTTGCTAAATTTCACTCACTCCATAAATATGAAAGAACATTGGATGTCTTTACATCCGGCCTACCTTTCTAAATAAAACTGATAAAAACATTTTTTTCTAAATTACATCCTAACTGGGATTTGATATGGGGTAGCCGAACTATAGAACCTCTTGAAAAATAACACGTGTTAGAACAACTGTTAAGTATATTTATGTAGAAAAAATTATATTCTGTAATTTATGATTATGACAACTTTGCCAATGTGCCAATAACAAATGTACTGGTATTATGTTCCATATTGTATAGGTACACCTACTTACTTATATGTATATAAGATCTACATAAGTATGTATGTATTCAGCCTATTTCTATAAAGCAACGCATCTTGTATTTGTTTAATCTTACAATGTGCTGATGAGTCTCAAATACGAGTAAATTATGACTCCTCTTATACTCATATTAAGAGTGATTTAATGTTACTAGTATAAATCTGTTGTAATACTTATGTACATAACAAATTTGTTAAATGAATGTGATGTAGATATGTACTTTATAATCGCTTAATTACTATAACACATGTATCTTTTTTAAATAAAGTTAGATCTTGGCTCTTAGTGTGTTTCATTCATTATTTTCTCATGTAAATGCGCTAGGTACGTACATACACTGACTTTAAAATAATAAACATTCTTACGAAATAGTTTAAGTTTAACAAAAACAAGTAGAAATACTAATAATTTGATAAAAATACATATATCAATAATTTCACCGACAGGTACTAAAATCAACTCGATGAAAAATATGTATAATCAATCATCTTCTCAAAAATATCCAGTTAGCTGAATTTTGTCATATATGTATCTTTATAATTGTGTTCTAAACAAGGTATATAAAAAAATCGACATTGATATCGGGTGTGATCGCATAACCGAATTTGAATTTGAAATTGACCGGCCTGAGTGAGTACATAAGTAGTATGTACGTACGTGTTTAAAAAACCTTCTCTCAGCTTGTACTGGATCGATTTTAATAAAACAAATACTTTTAACGTTAACTCTTCTCATACAGACAGACTATATCTATAAAAAAGTCTGAGAGTCGTTTAGTTTGTAATTTTAGACAATATATGGAAAAAAAGCTATTAGACAGACACTCCATTTTTTGTACTTTTATTTTAGTTTTAGAGAAATGGAAATTTTAGATAAACACCTCTGTGAACGATGCTACTGGATCATAGTAAGATTAATTAATGTCTGCTGTTATCATGAATCTAAACGGATCCCAACAAAAATAGAAATTATTGACTAATTATCGCAGAATGCGTTTAATTTTCATTTTTCAAATACCTATTTATTCATTGTGTTAGATTTCATCTTATTTATTCATTTATTTATTGCTTTCACCCAGTCTGATTTGATTATTTTAACTTGATTAACTTGGACGGTAATGACGACAGTCAATTCGATTCTACACTTCCTTCAACTTAGTAAATTAGTAAATTGTATATTGTAAAACAGATTGTTTTAGTAAATTGTACAATAATTTTGTAGGTAATTACTATTATTCTATTTGTCTGTCCAAACCCCGTTTCTGCTGTTTTCCATAAATTAATTTAAAATATTTTTTTCAGGAAGTTTTAGTGTTCTACTACGAAATTTAATCTGCATCGATGGTGTATCTGACAGACATATAATAAACACTAATTCGGGTTTCAGTGAGAGTATTTCAAATTCTCAGTCGCCACCTCATGTGCTTTCAAATGAAAACACTGCACTCCTGAACGTATGTGCAAATATTACTGAAAACATTGTGTTAGATATTTTGAAAAGCACTTCGAGTGTCAATGTCGAATCCGCATTAATACCATTGCGATTGAATAACGATGATGCCTACGATGACTTATTTCTTACTAAAAGCAGTTCATTCCAAATTACACCAAAACGTCAAAGCACAGATTTAAAAATAAATTGTATAGCTTCACCTACTACTTTGTACGTTAATAAAGACTATAGTTTACAAAGCATTTCTGAATTAAAAATGACCTTGCTAAGTGACAGTAATATTAAGTCACCAGAAAGAAACACAATAAAAGAAACTATCTCTCAAACAAGAAAAAGGACCAAAAATGTGGAATTATGGAAAGATAATCGAAACAAAGCCCTCAAGAACTCCGGAGTAGTTTATGAAAGCGTGAGATCTAAAATACCACGTGTTGAAAAAACAATCAAACCGACTTGTAAGTGTTATCTCAAATGTTTTGAGAAATTGGATGATGTTACTAGAAATAATATTTTCGATAAGTTCTGGGCTATTGGTGACCATGAAAGGCAGTAGGAATTTATCGTCCGATATGTGTCCAAGAAAGACATTAAAACAATTAAACTACAACGAAAACGTAACCGAACACAAACCGTTACTTATAATCTACCCACTAATGAACCGGTGAACAATTGCTTGAAAGTATGTAAGACAATGTTTTTAAATACTTTATCGATTACGCAACAAGTTGTATACACTGCTTTAGTAAAATTATCAACATAACAGTCTTTAACGGACTTAAGAGGAAAACGCAGAAATAGACCCAAATAATGAGTGACGCGACGGAGAAATGCATGCATATATGACACATTAATAAATCTGAAGAATTTGAAGCTCATAATGTACGTAAAGACTTTGATGAAATTTTGAACATATCTAAAATGCTTCGAATGTATGTGGAGTGGGTAGACTGAATCTGAATATAGTGAAGTAACAAACGCATGTAAGCGGCAATATGAACACATCTTTAATACAAAATTCAATCTTTCATTCCACAATTAAAAAAGACGGCGTTGGAGTTTTCATAGCGATATCTAATAGTTTCACTGCTCACTGTTTCACGCTATTGGCGGACAGTTGAAGACCATTGGTTATCTATGATAAGGACTCTCATAGAATATTTATTATTTGCATAGTCTATATTTGTTTCTAATAGTACCGAAAACCTTTGTAATTCTGTCACAAAAAGAATAAGAATAAAATTTTTAGACCATGTTAGACCATTTTAGACCATGGAGTAATCTGGACTGAAACACTAACAGTAACTAGGATACGTCAGTTGCTATTATATTTTATGACTTTAAACAACCTTTATCAATTTAGTTATATTGAAAATATTGCAGGGAACATTTTGGCCCTAATTTTATGTAATTACACTGGGCCAAAGGTATCTAATGCTTTTTATCCTCTGAGTAAAGTCGATTCGTACCACCCACCTTAGAGATTGAGAGATTGATTTGGAACTATTGAGCTCTGCTAAAATACTCCCGACGAAACAATTCTGTACCCATAATTTTACGAAAGCTAAATACGAACTCGTAAATATAGATTTATCCGCTATTGACTGGGAATTTGTAATGGAAGCATGTAACAACATAGATGAAATGGTTGCACCATTTTATGGTAACAAGAGGTCAGTAATCGACAAACATGTACCAAAATCAAAGATGAGAGCACAATCCTATCTACCTTGGTTTAGTCGCGACCTTATTAGTTTATACGTAACAAAAATAAGATGCTTAAAAGATTTATTTATTAGGGGAACCCTCGCGATCAACTCGAGTTTGACATCCTTCTAGCAGGAGTGCACAAACAAATGCAAGAGGATCACGACCAATACATGAATGTAACTGAAAGTGACATACAGAATAATCCGAAAAAGTTGTCGTATGTTAAAAATTTAAGAAAACCCTGTTTAAACGGGTATTTATCTATCTATTTATCTGTTTAAACGGGTATTAACGCGAATGTTTACCTTATTTATTTTACTCGATGTTTCGGTTGGATTGCACCAACCATGGTCATGAGCCGACTGGTTTAAATAGATAAATATGTATGAAAGCGCGAAAATCTCAAATGTTATAATAACCCAAATCTACTAATATTAGTCTCAACGAAAAATTTGCAGATAACCATTCTGAAGTCTGCGAGTTACGAGTCTTTGCCACGCACATTGCATCCGTTTTCCCTTCGGCGGATGCAGTGGTCTCTAACACCGGTCGTCATTTCGAACAACAAATCTGTATTTGGTGCCCTCGCTCTTGCAATGCTCAAAAACTCAGTTCAATAACCTAGTAATAAGCAAAGAGCAATTGAGTCGTTAGATGAGTCTAAGGCCGCAAACCCAGACGGAATACTTCCTCTGTTCAGAGATGTGCAAAATCTTTAACGACTCCTCGGACCAACTTATACAACTTTTTGCTTAACACAGCCTCTTTTCCAACAAAAACAACAATCCCATTTACAAGAAGGGAACAACTCCTTAGTTACTAACTACAGACCAATATCTTTACTGTGCATCAGATTAAAGATATTAGGATATATCTTATATGGCACATAAAACAAACTCTTTCTGACTCTCAGTTTAGGATTATAATCCATAGATCGACCACTACGAACTTGTTGTGTTACGTTGATGATATTTCTCAGTCAAAAGATGTTCGTGTTCGTTTTAGTAGTGCGTTTGACCGAATGAACCACGAAATTTTGCTACAAAAGATGCAATATCAAATTGCCATTCCAGGCAAGCTTTGGGCCTGGTTTCAATCATATTTGTCACATAGGAGCCAACGAGTCGTTAAGGATGGCTACTCCTCAGATGCATACTTGGCGTACTCAAGTGTACCGCAAGGGTCGCACCTGGGTCCTATTTTATTCAATATGTTTATCAATGATATAATACTCTCAGTCTATTATTTACGGACGACCTTAATTAAGATTTACAAGGAAATTAAGAGCTTCAATGACTCCATGTTGTTACAGGAAGACCTAAATAATATGAAACCTACGTAGGTGTCTGATCAACAGAATGAGCCTAAAAGCTTCCAAATGTTTTCACATTAAATTTTCTACAAACAGAAATTTAATAGACACAATACAATCTTGGTGGAATTGCATCACGAGGTTGAGCTTATACAGTATCTGGGAGTGCTTTTTGACGGAAAATGAAATTATTACGGCCTTACCTATGAAATTTCTGTTTGTTCATAGTGTCCACTTTGAACTTAGTTATCTTGCGTTTGGCTTAGAATTCCAAATTCAATTTAAAGCTATGATATTCTCTTTCAAAATCAGTTATTCATTTGTTTTTCTGTCAAACGACTTTTTACTTAGATATCGTTGTGTTGCGACCATGGAAAAGTTAAAAATTCGCGTTATTTTCGAATATGAGTTCGGTCGAGGCTGCAAAGCACCACAGACGGCACGCAATATCAAGATGTATACGGACCAAACACCGCAAACGAACGCACGTGCGTTTTTAGTTTGATCATTTCCGTTCTGGAAATTTCGACCTCAAAAACAAGCCCCGTGGACGACCGGAGGTTAAAGTACGATAATGACGAATTGAAAGCAACAGTGGAAGCGGATTAATCTCAAACCACACCTGAGTTAGCAGCAGCCTTTGGCGTAAGTGAGAAAACGATATTGATTCATTTGTATCAAATCGGGAAAGTGAAGAATCTTGGAAAGTGGGTACCGTATGAACTTAATGGAAGTCAGCTGCAAACACACGTCGAAGCTTGCGTTATATTGCTGAACCGGCACAAAAATGAAAGGTTTCTGAATCCTATTGTTACTTGTGATGAGAAGTGGATCCTATATGATAATCGTAAATGTTCGTCACAATAGTTGAACAGCTAGTTGGTTATAAAAGAAAGAAGGCAGAGGGATATACTGCCAACATGACGTTAAGTGTTTGGGATAGTTTTGAGTTGTTTCATTAAAATTTGTGCAAATTGAATTAAATTTGTACGAATCGGTTAGTAATAAACTAAAAATATCAATAGGTACTGACTATGTGTCGTATTGTGTTTTTTCTAGGTTGAATGAATTACGCCGCTTTTGCATACTGGATGTAACTGACGTTCCTGTTTTTTGTCAGTAATTGTGTTCTGCACATTATCAAACATTACATACGAACAAGATGGAGGATATAACATTAAAAGTTAGAATATTCTGGCAAGCATGTCAGGTGGAACTCATAGGCTATAGGGGAGAAACTAATCGGTAGGCAAATAGGTGTGTGATACAACATTATAATACAAGCATCGTTTATTTAATTGAACTGGGTGATGTGATTCGGTAAGTATGAAGATTAAAAAAAAATATAGTAATTGCAATAAAGCAATTCTACTGGTTTTATTTTAACAAAACAGTAAAATTGTAATCATAACCCACTTTTAATCAGGCATTCAATCTTGAAAACTTTTTATGTCACGATCTCAACATTTTATTCTGTGATTATTGATTGTATTAATAGATATATATACATAATATTATTATTAAAATTCTGTATTAAAAACTATCAAATTAAAAGTTACTATTATGAAATGGATTGTTCATTATGATTAGTAATCAGTAATTGTGCGGGCTTATATTACCCGCACTGTGTTGTTGCTGGGATTGTGAAGAAAGAAAACGCTGTGGGCTACTGTTGAGACGTATATCCAGTACAGACTTAACTGTTTGTTAGACATGCGTCTAGTGTGGTGACTACAAGTTGACTGTAGTGGGCTGGGATTCGCCCTTATTTATATTGATACAATGAGGGATGCTGGAGTTGGGCGTTTCTATTGTTACGATGTTTTGGCCACGTGTTCGTTACGGTCCGCATGTGCAAGCCGTTCGTCTGGGAAGCGATTTCTCTTCCTTTGTTTTTAGTGTCAATAGTGAAGGTGTATAAACCGTTAGGTCGGAACGCGCCTTCTTGTCCCTTGTCTGTTAAATGTTTATAGCAGGGTTGCGTAAACCGTTGGTTTTTTACACGCTTTCTCGTCTATTGTTCAACTCCAACATCCCTTTACAATGAGTGACATAACTGTCTTTATGAAACGAACTATTTTAACAAAACGTATCCTACCTTAACCTACTGTTTTGAATCAACTATGTGTATTTGTACTTAACCTATAGTTATACATTATATACTTATAAGCTATGTACAGATTATGAGCCGGTCGTCGCGAACATTCTCCCGCCGTGCGTAGACTCTTCCTGTCTACGCATCTATTTGGGTTGCTGGCGCGCGACCGGGTCTGTTGGTAGGATAACGAGCTTCTTTGTCGGTCGACGTAATGTTCCTCCTTTCGTCCTTACGTCAGCTGTGCGAACTACTCCATCGGCTCCCGGATAGGTGTCTGTGACTATTCCACGCGGCCATGTGTTGCGAGGCATCGTATTGTCTGCTATTAATACTATATCTCCTTCCTTCAGCGAAGGCCCTCGTCCGTGGGGCTCCCGCCGGTGTTGAAGTTCTGGCAAGTACTCGCGGAGCCATCTTGACCAGAATATGTCAGCCAGGCGTTGGGATGTTCTCCAGTGAGCACGTTTTATTAGATCGGTGTCGTCGAATGAGCCCAGAGTCGGGACGCGGGCTGGGCCTCCGAGGAGAAAGTGGTTTGGCGTAATTGCTTCGGGATCTTCGGGATTTACTGACACATGAGTCAGTGGGCGACTATTGACTGTGTATTCTACTTCAGCCAGGAGAGTGGTGAGAACTTCTTCCGGAGGGCGCTGTTCACGAAGCGTCGTGCCGAGAGCTGTCTTTACCGCCCTTACCATCCTCTCCCAGGCTCCGCCCATGAATGGAGCACCGGGAGGTATGAACCGCCAATCGATGATTTTCTTGCTGGCCTCTTCTTCCGGTTGTTCGATCGCGTAATCGAACCAGCGATACTTCATAGCGGGCGTGAGCTTTTCTGTTGTTGCTTTCGTTACTTCTGGATTATACAAATAGTATGTTTTCTGTAGCGCCCGTAGGGTCGATACGATATTGGATACTCGGGTAGCGAAGATACATACTTCTTTTGGGGCGTCTGAAGGGCGGGGGAGTGCCCTCAGACGCTCCAGTTCGGCCAATGCTATAGAGTCTGGGCGGCCGAAACGTGACTCCAGTGTTTTTATGATGTCGTGCGGCTTCGCATTGTAAATAAGTAGGCTCTCTACCGCTTCTCTGGCTCGACCGCGGAGGCCTTTGCGAAGTCGTGCGATGTTTTCTGTATCTGTAAAGGAGGCCGACGACTCGTCGTAGGCTGCCTTGAATAATAACCACTCTTGATGCGACCCATTGTACGGGGGTAGCTCTGTGTGGTGGCGTGGAGAAGTCTGTTGTCCTGTTCTAGCGGCCATTGTGATCGCACTAGCGAGTTCTGTTAGATCTATGTGGTTCTGCTGGTGTGTCGTGTTGACCGTGGCTCCCGCCGGTTGCGTAGTCGTTACGCCTGTTCGGTGAGTGGCTATCGCTGTGTAGTTCGCGCCCTGGTTCCTTACGTCGGGTGTCTGTTCTGTGGGGGCGGAGGTAGGCACGAGAGGTGGAGGCAACGCGAGGCGAACGGCATCTTGAGCTATGTGAGTCGGGGCTTGATTGTTCTGTACTGTAGCGCCGACCTCTTCTGTACTGTACTGTTGATGCGGTTCCCTCGATACGGCTAACTTGCGCGTAGTATGTAGCCAGGTGTCGACTCTTGTCTGTGCTTCTATGTCGGTAATTACTGTGTCGTCGTCTTGTTCGCTGTCTGAACTTTCTGCTTCTATTTCGGCGACTTGGGCTGTGGCGAGTTCAACTTGAAGTCGTAGTAAGTCTGTTTTAGCTTTGGCTAAACGGAGCGCGCGCTGAGACTTCGATTTCTTACTGTTTTTCGATGATTTTCTAGTTTCAACGCTGAGAGGTGGGGGTGTCGTGGAAATTTGCTGTATATCAACCCCCGTCCTTTTCTGTTTGTCCGTTGTTGTAGCGGATATCGCAATACCTGAAGAGCCGGTAACGGTGGTTTCTGTTGCTGTCATTTTAGCGGATATCGCAGTCTCTGGAGAGCCGGTAACGGCGGTTTCTGTTGCTGTCGTCCCCGTTGAGGTTTTTGTCGCCGAGGAACTTGTACCGTCGTCCGATTCGTGAAAGTTCTGTAGATACGAATTTCCGCTTTGCGATCTTGTTACTGGCATCTTGTTATTTTTCTGTTTACTTTTCCTCGACGATTCACGTTTTTCTTTCTTCAATGATCCGGCTCGAAGGACCAGAATGTGCGGGCTTATATTACCCGCACTGTGTTGTTGCTGGGATTGTGAAGAAAGAAAACGCTGTGGGCTACTGTTGAGACGTATATCCAGTACAGACTTAACTGTTTGTTAGACATGCGTCTAGTGTGGTGACTACAAGTTGACTGTAGTGGGCTGGGATTCGCCCTTATTTATATTGATACAATGAGGGATGCTGGAGTTGGGCGTTTCTATTGTTACGATGTTTTGGCCACGTGTTCGTTACGGTCCGCATGTGCAAGCCGTTCGTCTGGGAAGCGATTTCTCTTCCTTTGTTTTTAGTGTCAATAGTGAAGGTGTATAAACCGTTAGGTCGGAACGCGCCTTCTTGTCCCTTGTCTGTTAAATGTTTATAGCAGGGTTGCGTAAACCGTTGGTTTTTTACACGCTTTCTCGTCTATTGTTCAACTCCAACATCCCTTTACAATGAGTGACATAACTGTCTTTATGAAACGAACTATTTTAACAAAACGTATCCTACCTTAACCTACTGTTTTGAATCAACTATGTGTATTTGTACTTAACCTATAGTTATACATTATATACTTATAAGCTATGTACAGATTATGAGCCGGTCGTCGCGAACAGTAATCACAGACTAGGATTGCATAATAAGGTTGCAATTTTTTTTGGACAAGTTCGATTTTGGAAGGCATAGTTCGTTAATGATTGTTCGTTACTTAGTGATCAGTGTGTACTTTCATCAGCAGCTGATCAAAATACACAAAATAATATGGAGCAAGTAAAACAATTTTCGTTGCCGCCATGGGGCAATTTCTTATTTACACAGGTAGATTTATTTAAAATACACAATGGCGAGTGATTTTGGTGAAAGTGAAAGGGGTTGACCAAGGTCAGTTGACTTGTGACTTCCAGATTGCAAGTGGCAATTGGATTACGCCCATAAGGCTACGGCTACACTTAAAGCATGCTACATATTCGTAACTATTAAATATCTTCGATTGCGTCGCGCCTAAAATCTAGATGTAATCCTGACGATGTAATTTGTTAGGAAATATGGGTTTCCATTAGTATATTAATATTATATCATTAGTATAATTTATCACAGAATAAAGGGCAATAAAATACTATAATGTTATATATTTATATATATTGATGTATATTTACTATTTTTTACTCTCCGAAATCAAATAAAAGCACATTCAAAAATGTGTCGTTCGCGTAGACAGAGGGTTCGACACTAATTTTACCGGACACTGCCCGTTCGGAAATCTAATTTTTATTATGTTATGTAATGAATGTGTGATTTTATTTTTTACTTCGGTTCTTTCTTTTCCATTAGGTAATAGGTGCTACAACCAACACGCATATTAGTACCTAGTTGCGGTTTATGTCGACGAGTTCTTGCCCCGCTGGTTTACTCACGGAATTATCCTCAAAAGTTGCTAAACGTAATGAATAGTCACTGGTATACAGTCCTAATCCACAGTTTGTGAGCCACCGACGTTACTGACTGTGGGATTGATATTCCCACAATTTGCTATCACAATTTTGTGATCGCTGGCTAGTCGACAGCAACATACATAGTACTAGGATAACTAATAATAAAGAAATGTTTTCATAATTTGCTTAATTTCTTCGGAATGAGCGTGAGAAATAAAATAGGATGTATGGTACTCATCGTTTAAATCATTCTATATTCCATTTTCCACAATTTATTTTACTTGAAATTGTTCTGAGTTCGTATAATAAACTTTATATATGTTACACACTTTAAGTATTATAATATAACAGAAACTCCGCTACGTAAATGGTGTCACAAACAGACGACTAAAGATTAATAAATAAGGAGATGGATATGTATCTGCATCGAGTATTCAATGTAGAATAATATATTGTAGCAGGTAATTTGGCATTTATTTCGAGCTCTAAACGAGTTGCGCAAAAAGAGAAGCAAAGGGCAGGCAGGTGTGCCGGCTGCGACGGCAATATGTTGCCATTTCTAAAAATAAAAGGTTGTATCAACGTGGGCTGCAGCAAATATGGAGTCTTTCGTACCAGAAGATGACTTACGAGTACTCATTTTACATTTTGTTTAGTTGTTAGATTTTATTAATAAATTTAGATTTTTTTATGATTTTATGAAGCCTAATTTCTTTTGGATCTCCAAGGAGGAGAATAAATTCATTTGAGATCAACTCAAACTAAATCCTTACTTTTCAGCAAATATTATAAATTCGAAAGACTGTTTATTCCTTGTCACTTAATTCCTAATTCAACATTTTTTTTAAGAATACACGTACGCGCCGCAATGCGACCTGCCACGTGTCGTCCGTCGTGCGTAATGAAGAATACCTAGGTATAATGAATGGTCGAATATAAACGAATGAACATTTATATTCACACGACGAGCCGTGGCAGGTTATGCATTTTCAAAAAAAAAAAAATATTTTTTATTTTAACCTTTTTAGTTATGTAATTATCTAGAAGTTTTTTAACTGTCGAGTGTTTTGGGAAAGGAAAAGACACGAGCTTTAACAACTTTTACTCGCCTCCGAAACACGGTCTTTTATGAGAGTGAGAAATCTCGCCCAGTCAGCTACACCTAGCCAAGCTGTAGGGGACACAGCATCGTCTGTTGTATTAGAACTAAACATCGCCAAACAATCAGTCCAAACACGATAGTTTTACCGTTAAAATTCAAAGAGTTCCCTTAGCCATCTTCGGTTCCAGTATCAGACACTGATGTCTATAGATATATGTAAAGTATACCTCTTTAACTATTAACTACAGAGAGACACATTCGAATAAATGCATTCATTTAGAAATTATAATCACGTTTGTATTATACATATTAATCTTCTTTTTTTTATATAAAAGTGGGCGGACGAGCAAGCGGTGTCACGTGATGATAAGTGTTACCGCCGCCCATGGACACCTGCAACACCAGGGGGCATGCGGGTGCGCCGCCGACCTTGCAACTTGCAAATCTTGGCTGGAATGCGATAACACAACCAGTCGCATGCACCCAATTGACTGTGGGATACAGCATCATTCTCCTCTATGGATCACAACTGTTAAACTAAACAGCTCCAAAAAACGAGTACAAACACCACCATTGTACCTCCAAATTTCAAAGAGTTTCCTTCCCCACCCCCGGCTTCAGCATCAGATGCTGACGGTTATGTGTATAATATACACCCCTTTAACTATCCACTTCAGAAAAACGCACAGTTAAAAATACAGTTAAAAGTTATAAAACATTAGAATTTTTAACTTTGTACAGCAGCACTCCCTGTGAGGATACAACCACAACACCCATCCTCAAACACGCCCGAAGGTACAGTTAAACCTTTACAAAAAAACACTTCAAAATCGGTGTAGCCGTTTCAGAGAAAAGTGGTAACAAAGGGGTACACAAACATACATACGAGTACATTCTCTTACCCCAAATGCACATACCATCTCCGTTCCGTCGTGGTTAAAAAATGAAAGAATCACTAGCAAATTTGACCTAAGTACATGTAGGTCTACCAGGAATAGATTAAAACACGAGATATGACAGTAATCCCCACGCGGGTGAATCCACGGGTAACAGTTTAAGGCATAAATTTAATTGTTAATTTTGTTTTTTGTTTAATTTGGATATTGCATGCTTTGCTGTATTTTGGGGCATTTAGGTGACGTAATTAATCCTTTTACTCTTTATGTTATAATCTTCTATGATGACAAATAACATAGAAATAGCAATATCTAAAGTAGAACCGGTTTGAATAGTGAAAGAACTTACCAATTTCTTATTTCTTTTAGTTACTTTTATTTATAAAAATACATATATATATTACCTACATACTTTGAAGACAATGGCTACTATCTATCGTTTTACTATCATTACTTATTTTGATTTTAGTCGTTTTGTACCGGTTTTTTTCCATTTAATATTTTGATATTATAATAAAATAAGTAATAACATATACTATGTATTTTAAGTATTATTTTTGTACAGATTTATCATGGACCGAAATTAGTTATAACAATCAAAGGATTCCACATAGGTACGAATCACCATTAAATAATTGCATGTAAATGGCATTTTGAAATTGGGACAAGTGACAAAACGGGCTGAATCTCTAACTCTAATAAACACATAAAACCGTTGCGAAGTATCTGTAAGTTGCAGTACTTCAGTTGTTTGCTATGGAAACTACAAGAAAATGCATGTATAATTTAAAGAACGTGTTTATTGTTCCATGAGAATTCCACTGTTACTATCTAGAATGGATTCCCACGTAGAAAGTGGCTGCATATTGGCGTTTTTTTATGATATAAAAGATATACTACTCCGACAATAGGTGGCTTATGATTATTATCGCCATTGATCATTCTAGTTTAATAAGTGAAGTTCCATAGGAAGATGAGGAAGCACGTCTGACTTGATGACTTCTTCGTTTGTCTTCAAAACTATTCGAAGTGTTTTATCTAGTCTTAGCTGAGTCGACGTCCATTTTTATTAGTTTCTCTGTGTTACTCGTGACACATATATGTTGTCTAAACACTCATATTATTATCCTGTTCGAAGAAAACGGAAGACGTCTAAACTTGGGTTAAGAATGATCTACAAAAACGACCGCCAAATGAGTGTCCAAAAGTTCATTGATCATTGGACATTTGGTGCTTAAAGACAATGACTTCTGTGTATTCTATGTAAAATACATAGAAGTCATTGCATAAAGACGATAGTTTACTTCGTAAGTAAATAAGTATGAAAAGTTTAATCCACGCGCATCACTTTCGTTTACCAAAATGATTTTGTCAAGTATGTATACTCTACACGTGTTATATTTATAACACATGTAGGTCATTATTCCTTACACATGTTATTAAATTTGATTAGATCATATTAATTATGTTCTTTACAGATAATTAGGCAATTTATATTATAATGATGAATAAGATATTATGAACTCTGCGACATTTAAATTAGAAGACTAGATAATTGATTAGGAGTATTAAACAGATCTGCTTTTAGATAGGTAAATGGAAATAAAATATTTTTTACGTCGTATAGTACAGAAACGGGACGCTATCATAAAATAATAATATGGTTTCAAGCGCCACCGTGCGTCTTAGTTAAGTAGGCTTTGGTCCTTCAACATGGAAGAACTTTTTTCTCATCTCGATTGTTGTGTTTCGCGTTGTTGCTGCTAGATGGAGCTGCGAGTATCAAACGATGAGAAAATGTTTATATTGTTAATATATCTATGGAAATGGGAAATTATACAGGAAGCATCGAATCACTACTCAATTATTTTTATTTTCTTAGAATTTAAAATTACCTGTTTAAAATTACGTAATAAGTTTAGATTTTTTTATACACGCTATATATATTATATTTTATATAAAGGCGCATGCATCATTTGGAATCAAGAATCAATTTTTTTTTCTTACCCGAATTTTGAAAATGCGATGTACTCGCCTACAAAAAGGTGTCCTATGAATTACCGTCCTTCATCGATATGAGAATATAGTAGATGACACATCATTTGTTGTTATCAAAGAAAAATATATATACATATATTATAAAAAAAAACAAGCAAAATTTGTATACCAATTAACTCAGAATCTTGAACAGAATCCATGGTTTCATATGTCTGTGGTTTCTTCGGGAATATATCGGTTACATTCTATAACATAGACCCTTCTCTATCAACATAACTTTCCTCGAGATATATACAGATACATATATCTAATACAAGCAGGCCTCAATTTTACGACAGGTTCCGCTCTTAAATGAGTGACTTAAAACGAGACACATTTTTCCATACATTTCTATGTTAAAGCAAGTAGTTTCTTAGAGAGGAATAATTATTATATTTAACAAACATTTGTGCCGTTTATGAATCTAATGCGGTATCGGTAAGGGTAACACAAAGTTGGTTCAAGCGTTTTCAGTTTGGAAATTTTAACGCGAAAGATGCAGCTCGTTCTGGTCGCCCACAGATAAAGTCAATACCATCTGTGAAAAAGTGGAGCAAGATCGACACATCAGTATGAAATGGGAATAATAATATGAAATCCAACGAAATTGATATTGATATAAAGAATAATTTGCGTCTTTAAAAGACTGGTCTAAATATCGCAGAAAAGATTCCTCCGTTTAGAAAAGTCAAACACGATCTAGTGCAATAACAAACCAAAATAAACAATAACGTTAACAGACATTGTAGACACAATATACACAAAAGGCGGTCTTATCACTAAAAGCAATATTTTCCACACAACCTTTGGGTAGGTAAAAATATATTTATTTATCGATCGCATGTAGAGATGGTGTACAGTATACATAATTACGTAATGTATAATATACCTATAATATAGGATATACGAGGGGAGGTCCAAATGTTGCCGGCCTGACAAAGAAAACGGACACTCAAGTTCATAAAACTATTTTTATTTTTAAATATAGTCTCCGTCTATCTATTTGAACACACTTTTCGGATAGTTAATTAGCATTTCTATCCCAGTATAAAAATAGAACTTTTGTCTTCAAAATGGGCGAAAACCGCAGCGCAGCGGTCACTTCATCATCAGTGAAAAATCTTCTACCCTTTAAATGCGCCTTGAGTTTTGAGAACAAATAGTATATCACTGATCACTGGGAGCCAAGCCACCTTTTGAAATAGTAGCTTTCGCAACTGCGGCGGCGTGGACGAGTGCATTGTCATCGAGGAGACGCACTTTTGCTTAGTTTTCTATGACGTTTCTGCTTGATTGCTTCTCGTGATTGCTCTATAAGGTTAACATAATAGCTTCCAGTTACCGTAGTATTGCGTTCTTTTATGTCTATAAGCAATATTCCTTGACAGTCCCGGAATATGGAAGCTATAATCTTTTTGGTGGACTGAGTCACCTTTGCCTAGAAAGGCGGTGTTTCACCAGAACAGCGTCACTCCATCGACTCCCTTTTGGTAAAGGGATCATAGTAAAGATACATAGTTTTATCCCCAGTAATAATTGACTCCAAAAAATGGTTTTAGTTTCTCTGAAAGGCCTCTAAAAGTTTCTCAGAGCACGCCGCTACTCGTTCACTTCGCTGCACACATGTAAATGACAATTGCAATGACGTATATTTGTTTTTTTAGACATCTAGAAATATGTAGACGATGTCTAAGGGCGACAGTATCCACTTACCATCAGGTGGACTGTATGCTCGTCTGCCGACTTCGTCTATATAAAAAAAAGTGAGTCCAGATATTTTTGGACCTTACTGGTGTATACATACCATAAGTCTATACAATACAGATAATATACAAACACAGAGTATAAGTATACTCTTAATAGGTAGTCGGAATAGTTCGCGGCCTTTTTGAACGTATGACTTTAGCGTATTATATTTCTGGCAACACTCATCACTGGCGGAAAAGCGATATACCGTTTAACAGCTGTCTTTTTTGTAATGGCTGCAAATTGAAATTACAAGTTAAAAGTTTTATCTTTCACATTTTTGACAATTTTAAAACTGAAATTAATAAGGAGAAAATATGGTGGTTTATAATTTTTTTTCAACAAAAAAATTATAAACCAGTTTATAAAAAAATTATAAACTAGTGCACTAGAGCTAAACTAGTGCTCTAGTGCACTAGTGCACTAGTGCTCGTAAAGATATTTGTAGTGTTTACGGAGAAGATGCTTTATCTAAAACAACTCCAAAAAAATCGTTCAATCGATTCAGGTGTCGTAATTTTGATGTGAATGATGTTCATCGCTGTGGACGGCCTATTAAGTTAAATGTTGATGTTATCATTGAAAAAAATGAAGCAGGTCGACATATAAGCAGTTATCAAATTGCGGAAGAGCTTAGCATTCACCACTGAACAGTTTTGGATCACCTGCATAAAACGAAATAAAATCAATCCATTTCTGAAGAGATTGGTTACAGGCGACGAGAATTGATCACCTCCGATAACGATGTTCGAAAACGATCTTGGTCTAAATTAGGTGAGCCATCACAAATAGTCCCAAAGTCACTCCGAACAAAGTCATGTTATATGTATGGTGGGACTGGAAAGGCTTTATGTATCGTAATGTATGACTTTATGTTTATGTATCGTGCTCGACCGCATACATTTTTGATGACTAAACAAAAATTGATGGACCTTGTCTCGGAAGTTTTAATCATCCTCCATACAGTCCAGACATAGCACCTTCGGATTATCCTTTAATCCGTACTTTACAAAATTTTCAAAATGCAGTAAAATTACATTCAAGAGAATCCTGTATAAATCATTTAAATCAGTTTTTCGCTCAGAAACCCCAAAAAAATATATAGTGATGGGATAATGGCTCTGCCAGAAAAATGGCGAAAGACATTCCAATTAAATGGACAATATTCCGTTCAATAAATATTTATGTAATAAAAAAAACGTCTTTATTATTTTGACTATAAAAAGGCCTCGAACTTATCCGACTACGTAATATTTAGTAGAAGCAATAAGCAATAAGTTTAAGAAGAAAAATGGCAATGCATGTGCTGAATAAAGAAGATGATAGAAATAAAGAAAGATATGAATCCTAAATGATTAAAATTAAAAATATTTGACAACTTATTTGAAATTTCCGTTATATTATACTATATTTTATTACATTTTTATTTTAAATACTTTATGGTACAAAAGGCGAGCTTAATGCCTTAAGGCATTCTGTACCAGCTAACTTTTGGGTTGATCGCAGATATACTCGTACTTTGGCATTAAGTCCGTGAACAAAATAGTGTAGTTTTGTCGATGGGTCATTTATTCTCAAGTTAACGGAAAATGTAATCAGTGTAAAAGCATCGGTATAAATGTATTTATGGTTATTACTGTGTGTTACCATTTAATAAGATGTTATTGTAATGTTGTAATACTCTTATTATAACAATATAAGGTGTTATTTTTTACAGTTTATTTTTATAAGTTTTAATTAAACTACATATGTTTGTTAGTTTGTTATGGTCAAATATTGCAAGTCGATTTTAACCCACTTCCACTTGTGCCTTGCAATTTTACACATGTATATAAAACCGATGGCAATACATTAATCTGATTATGTTGACCTGATGCTGCAGCCAGAAAGGCCAACACACTGTGGATATCCTCAATAGCGAACGGTAGATATCTCGTGTTTGGACTCGTTTGACTATAATCTCGACACTTTAGTGCCATGAGCTTAACCTGACCAGGAAGGCCAGCGCCCAGCACACTGTGGAATTCCTCAACGGCGAACAGTAGGCACGTCGTGTTTGGGCATAAAAATAAAAAAGGACTATAGCAAAAAAGAAAACAAAGAATATATTATAATAGAAAATACTAAAATAACAATAAATATAATAAAAAGTAACTTAGTTATTTTTCAATAATCATTTCCTACTAGTTTGCATCCAGCCCTTTCAGTACCCACTGCTGGACATGGGCCTCCTCAAGCACGTTGACTCGTGCATGAGGGACGTAAGGCTTGAAAACGCCACGCTGGCCAAGCAGGTTGGCGAGTCCACTCTTTTAGAGGTGGTGTAGTTCCTCAGGGCTTGTGGTAGCGGCTTTGTTATCCCTTAGCCACTTTTTACGACACCCGCGGGGGGAGATGCGGTGGCGCTATTCAACACCACACACACACCCCTAGTTTATTCATATAATATTCGTTTAATTTATTTTTTATATTTTTTTTCATTTAGAGATTCTCTTAATTGAATAATAAAATGTATCATATAAGGTATTCTACGTTTGCCATATAAATTGCGTTTCTGGTAGTGTTTTGTTTGGCCGTTTGTCTTGTATTATAATCGTATATGGCCGTTATTTCCGCACCATTCGCCTTATAATGTTCTGTAAGCAATTTTATGTTGATTTTGTTATAAATTCGGAGTTGTTATGGCGAATCGTACCACACTCGCACTCACCGCTACATAAATTCGCATTTACATGCACACACGCTTATACACAACCGCATTACACGAAAAATCTAACCCTACCCTTACCTCGACCGAAAACTGATGTCACGCGCCCGCGCCGCTCCACAATAAAATTAAATAAAAATATAAATATGTATCGCGATTTTGGCTAAACTTTTCGCGTGGACGAATTCACGAGTAGAACACTCGTGATTAAAATGTTAAGAAGCTGGCGGTGATTGCTGGATATACATATCTACTACTGCAATGTTCAAAACTCCGATACAAAACTATGGCTCGCTTAATTGCAGTAACGGCATAAAACGCCACTTATTGCACTTAAACAAACGATATTTTTCAGTGTTTTTATAAAAATATTATAATTCGACAAAAATATGCTATATCTACATGATTTGTTTTATTTGTTACAGGTTACAATAAAATGTCCAAAAATGTAGCAATTGCCGGCTATAGTGATAATAAACCCAATTTCATTTATATAAAAAGAGGTGGCGGAAATGTATTGCTGCATGCTGGTTACCAATATCATAAAAAGAAGCATTACAAGAATGGGTCTGTAATCTATGAGTGCATCCATAGGAAAAATAAATGTTCTGGTTCGGTAACTATTCAAGTGAGTGCCTTTTTTACTTTTCATTTATTCAGAAATATTTTAGATTGTGTTGTCCATACATATACTAGTAATACATTACATATGTAATACATATGTCCACACAGAGAGAAACATATTATATATGTTCTAACTAAGCAATAAAAAGCATTTGAAAGAAGGGAAAGCAAGAACGAAGAAGTGTCAAATTCATTCAATATATTTAAGAAATTTAACATTTTTACAATAAAGTTTCGACATAATTTTAATTAGTACTTAATTATTAATATTATTTCACAATAAAATTATGTAACAAGAATAACATAGTAACAGTATTGATTACCTGATGATAAAGACCGTTCAAAGCACTGTAGTGCTACTACTGTAGTGCCATGTCCGCAGTCGAACAACTTTTGATCTGTCGATTTTATGCGGAATATCTAAATTCTTGTGGCCCTAGTGGCCTTTCAAGAGTTAACTTTCATGTGTAGATTAGGGCGAGCGCAGAAGGCGCTCAGCCAGGAACAATATTATGTTCAGCAACGAGCCTAAGGGCTCCCTCCCCCCTAACGGCCTTGGACCCTAACGGACTAAGGGGCCTCGGCTTAGCGCGGGGTCGCGAGTTGGTGAGATATCTGATTTGTCGTAGCCGTCTCATTACAACGAGGGATGGAGTTCCGCTCCTGGGCTGTGCGCCCACCTACGTAGCTACGTAGATATCGGCAGCACCCTGGGGCCCAGTAGGGCGACTTAGGTGTTAAGTCCGGTGTTGATGGTTCCAAGTGAAGTCGCTCAAGGAAGTTCCAAGGAAAGGCCTCGCCATCTGGTGGGCGAGCATGCAGCGGCGTCAGTCTCTTGATGTGCAGGAGGCGCGAATTTCAAATTATTTATTATAGAAAGAACGAAGAGATTTTAAGCAATCGTTACATCTAAAATTTTACTATAACAACTACTAAATTAGTATCGTAGATTATTTCACTCCTATGTACATTTGATGATATTTTTCTTGTAGGAAGAGCAAATTATCAAAGAAAATGTCCATCAGCACGCCCCAGATTTTACAAAAAATGAGTTCGCAGTAATTCTGCAAAGAAGTATTGCACTGTAAAGCACTTTTAAACTTGTAGTGTGTAATTTTGTGTAAGTGTAAGTGTAATATTGTGTAACAAATGTGTCATTTTTGGAAAAAGATGCGAATTACGAATTTGTTGTTTCACCTTTTCTGTTACTCCTTTTTTATAGAAAGTAAGTGGCAGACGACCGGACAACCCACCTGGTGGTAAATGCATACTGGTCGTTCATAAACATCCACGGTACACGCCAGAATTTCGTCCAGAATGACAAACGCTGGCATGCCCCCGGATGCCCTTTGGAAATTTAGAAATGAATTTGTTAGAAGGGGGAATAGGAAGTGGACGAGGAATTTTGCTCATCCCATTATATCCTCCTTGGCAAGGAAGGAATGGGGGGTAAGAGTATAATGGAATAAGGAGTTTCCAATTTTAATATACCTGGTTATTCTCATGTGTTTTTTATCATCAATATCTGAAATAAATCAATACATATCTGTTACTTATTTAAACTTTTTATTTCAAGATATAGTGTATTTGGTCGAAGTTGTTACATTGTTTTTCTACTGAATACGAGTATATGACTGTTACTACGTCCTATTCCGTAACTAGTCAATTAATACGTTTTAATTTAGATACTTAACAATATCCTCCAAATACTTTATTTTACATGAATACAATAATAACGGTTACACAGATCAGTGAACACTGAAGGGTGGGGGGGGGGGGGGGGGGTACCGTGCCCCTTAGCGGCTACTGCTGAGCTAACAAAACATTGTGTCTATCATTCGACACCGTTCGATACTGCGTCCCCTACAGTCATCCATCCCCTCCTTCACAATTATGGTACAATTTTTTGTAGTAGGTACGATATAAAGCTAAAACGCATTAACAACTTGTCTTAGTTGGTTAAATAAGGTGAGTATATCGAACAATAAATGCTGAGCGTTACAAAACATATCTAGGTTACGGAGTGTTATGCTTATGACATATATGACTAACGTTGCCTAAACGTAGTCTAATTTCACGACAACTGTGCCACGGTAATGAACAACGTTTAACCAACTCTTTACAACTTGAAGAAAATTCTGATAAGATAAATTATTGTTACACTTGAAAAAAAAATTGCTAGGACTTGAGTACATGATTACGATGATTTACATTGAAACATTTTCATAAAAAGCATAAGCGGTGCATGTCCCTGTGCATCCGTCACGAATAGCGTTACCATATGTAAAACTGAAAAATCCTGACAAAAAGCCTGATTTCCATGAAAATGTCTTGACATTTTTGTCGCAAACGCACGTGACTTAATGTAATAACGCTGTATTGTTTCAAATATTTTGTTCTGTGTCTTTGTTCTTTGTTCAAGGGGTCTCGACTCCCCGGCGTTCTCGAACCTACCGATTTTTCGGTATTCCTACCGATATGGGAAGTGTTTTACCGACATTCCGAAATCTAACGATTTTTTCACGAATTATGGAAGATGGAAAATCCATTTTTTACCGATTTTAACATTTCCAAACGTAGGCAACCATTTTCGTTTGTTGCGGGTTTATTTCCAATTTCTTTCGAAGAATATCTTTGTGTACTTCTCGACTTAACGCGATGTTATTAGAGGATTCCCCGAGGCAATTCGCTTGTCTATATAAACGGGAGTTAGAAATTTATTATGAATGTTGTTGCAAGTTGCAAGTTGTTGCAATTAAAATGTTGCAAGTCGATTTTAACGCACTTCCACTTGTACTACTTATTGCCTTGAAATTTTATACATGTACATAAAACCAATGGCAAAACAAAAATCTGATTACCTTGACCTGATGCTGGAGCCAGGAAGGCCAACATACTGTGGATCTCCTCAACGGCGAAGGTTAGACATGTCGTGTTTGTACTCGTAGTTTTAATGACAACACTTTAGTGTCATCACCTGATCCTGCAGCCAGTAAGGCCAGCGCCCCGCACATTGTGGAACTCCTCAACGGCGAACAGTAGACATGTCGTGTTTGGTCTTGTTTTGATGGGATCGTAGTTTTAATAACAACACCTTAGTGTCATGACCTTGACCTGATACAGCAGCCAAGAAGGCCAGCACACTGGGGAACTCCTCAACGGCGAACAGTACACACGTCGAATTTGGGGTTATTTTAATGGGTTCGCAATTTTGGTAACAAAAAGTTAGTGACGTGAGATTGACCGTCTGGTTCGGCGAGATATGCGTCGTTAGCATTGGTACTAAAAAGGAATAAATAAATTAAACTTAAAAATACCGTTTAAAAAGAAGCTTGTATTAAAATGCACTGAAATGAAAAAAAATAAACATTAAAATCAAAGTAATTTAAATACACAAATCTAATGGTTACATTAATGGTTATATGAATGTGATATAAAAGCTTCTCGCGAGATTTTCGTACCAATTTAATTAATTAATTAGAAATTCAATCATTTGATATTTTATGTTTAGCTTATCTAGAAATACAATAATATCTTATGTTTATTTTCTTCATTTTAGTGCATTCTAATAAAAGCCTGTTTTACATTTAACTATTATTAATAATAGACAAATCTATTAGATAAATCACTGGTCCTAGTTACGGATGTAAAGCGGATGCATTAACTTTGTTTTTACAGATATATTATTTATTGCAGACTTGGATGACATAAACTCGGGCAAAGACTCTGAGGATGTACTACATTTTGTCTGTAGTCAAAGAGGAGGTAAAATCTTAATGCACCGTGGATATCATTACAACTATAAAAAGGATAATAAAAATGGTAGATCTTATTGGATTTGTGTTAATAAAAACACTACGATTAAATGTCGGGGGACGATCACTGTACTTAACAACCGTGTTATAAGAGAAGCTGCTCATGATTTAGAAAAATGTAAGCCCGATTTTTGTAAAATTGAAATACGCATGAAACTGAACGCTTGTCGAAGGGAAGCGTATGAAAATCCTACGAAATCAATATTGAAAATTTATGAGGAACAATTTGCGTCTTTAAAAGACAGTAATATAAGAGATAAGATTCCCCCTTTTCGAAATGTCAGAAGTAGTATGTATGATGCAAGAAAAAAGAGATATACTTCGGGTTTATAAATTACTAGGTTTTATTAATATTTAGTAATGAGGAGGCCGACGATCTGACAAAAAGAGGAATTTTAGAGGGAAAAGAAGTTCATATACCTCCTTCCTATTCTGAAGTCTTTATGAAGCGTGGAAAGAGTATTTTAATGAACGATCTCGAGAGATGGGTATATGATATTGAAGTATCCAGGCCGAACCGCCTCATATACCGTGGTTTTTAGTCTAAATTGAATAGGAATCTGGTTGTCATAGTTCTCAGGTTGCGGTCTGGGCATATGCCACTATTGCCACTATTGTAACCTGAAAAACCTGTTTGGTTTCCTTATGAGACAAAATAATTCCCCTAATTGCCAAAATTGTGGTATAATTGAGGGTGTCCAACACTTGTTGGTGGAGTGTACCCGGAATGAACCTGAGAGAGTCTCTGATAGGTACTCTAAATTTGAACAAGTGTGATGTAGTGATGTTCCATAAAATTCTGTTGGAGCCAAACATCGTAAGCTGCATACATTCTGTGCGAATTTGCGAGTCGTTATCAGTCATAGATAAGTTAGAGTTAAGTAGGAATTTAAGAAAAATATTGTAACCTGTAAAGGTTACAATGATTTGCAACTCTACGGTACGATGAGATATAGAAAAGTGTAAAAGCCCCTGAATATTATAAGGAAAAAAAAAGAGACTAGTTTTAGCCCGCGACTTCGTTCGCGTGATCTTCATAATTTACGTAGTCTGTGTGTTAATACGGATACAATCTACTTATTTGCCAAGTTTTAATGAAATCGGTTCAGTCATTATCACGTGACTGAGTAACAAACATCCAAACTTTCGCATTCGTGATATTTTTTTTTTTTTTTTTTTTTATAGATTAGAGGGCGGACGAGCAAGCGGTCCCACGTGATGGTAAGTGTTACCGCCGCCCATGGACACCTGCAACACCAGGGGGCATGCGGGCGCGCCGCCGACCTTGCAAAATCCTATTCGCAGCTCTCTTGAAGAACCCCATATCGTAGCTTAATGGAAAGACCTCTTGAGGCAGTTCGTTCCACAGCCTACGGGTTCGTGGTATAAAATAATTTTTGGAGCGAACAGTGCGCGACACCTCCGTATCGAGGAAATGCGGATGGACCGCACTTCTGTGACGGGAGGTGCGGTTGTAGAAACCCGAGGTGGGAATTATATTAAACAGTTCCTCAGAGCATTCCCCATTGTACAGGCGGTAGAACACACAGAGAGACGCAACGTCTCTCCGAATGCTGAGGGGTTCTAGACCGCCCGTGAGAGTGGGATCGTCGACAATACGAACAGCACGTCGTTGGATGGAGTCAAATGGGTCCAGTTGGTATTTCGGTGCGCCGGCCCAGAGATGAGAGCAATACTCCATATGGGGTCTCACTTGAGCTTTGTAAAGCATAAGGAGTTGCCCAGGGGTGAAGTACCGCTTCGCTCTGTTCAGCACACCGAGCTTTTTGGAGGCCATTTTGGCCTTATTTTCCAGATGACCCCTAAATTCGACTTTGCTGGAGATGTCGACACCAAGGATCCCGATACTCTCCGAGATCTTAAGGGGCATGCTCTGAAAGCGAGGTGCTACGACAAAGGGGTTTTTTTAGCGGTGAATGCACAGACTTACGTCTTACTGGGGTTGAAATCCACTAGGTTCAGAGAACCCCAAATCGAGACTAGATCTAAAGTCTTCGATTTCAGACACAAGCCTGGCGCGACTCTCTTCCACTTCGACCCGAGGGATGTTGGCGCGGCCCCTGTACAAGGCGTCTCCAGTACTGTCATCTGCATAGCAACGTATGTCACCAATTTGCAACAGGTCGTTGATATGCAGAAGGAACAGATGATCGATTAGTGGATTAGATGACCCGTAGGTCATAAATCTTTAAGAGTGATGTCGTCATACCCTACAATTTACTTTTGTACCGCATTGTCTAATTGTTGACATATCCGAAAGTATAAATATGGCCTCTATTGGGTAAGGATTTCTTCACTTATAGACATCGAGGTGAGCCCATCGAATACATGTAGTTAGCGTTGTAAGGGAGACGTTCCAGTCGCGCTTTGTTCTCATTGTTTGTTTCTAAAAAATAATTGTTTGTGAAGACAATATTACAATATAACTCCAAGAACAGGGGAGTACAAAATATAACTTTAGTTTTCATAATATTATCGTCTGTAGACACGTGCTCTGTGGAAACGGGTTCTACGTGATATATTCTTTTGTATTTTCTCCTCAACTTATTTGTTTTCGTTAGGTTTTAACTGACTTTCCACGTGACGCCACCTAAGAGTCCTACTTATATGTTTAGAAAGCCCAAATCTTGTACTGTATTAGCTACTAAAGATCCTCTGCCTTCACCTGCCTATCTACCTGTTATGAAGTAGCTACGCTTTCGTAGCAATTGTGACTTTGTAGTAGCAAGTGTGTTATAAATTGTAATAATGAGTCCTAAATTAGTTTTATCCGATATTTTTTACGAGTTTTCATTGCAAGCTTGCAAGAATGCAAGTTTTTGTATTGCGACACGCCATACACCTCCGTGCGTAAAACTGGTTTTTATGATTCCTTAGCTAAATCATAGTGCGTTCGCCCGTGTGCCACCTCTGCTATATAAAAAGCAGAGGTCATATAAAATTTGTGGATACTTTCCGCAAACAAGTCTGACTCCAGTGTTGCGTTGCGAATGCTCTGCGATTATTCAACATAATTCTCACCTCGAGTTTCTACAACCGCACCTCCAGTCATAGAAGAACCATGAATCCACTTTTCCTCGATACAGAGGCGTCGCGCACTGTTCAGTCCAAGAAACATTTTATACCGTGAACCATGGGCGTGGCGACGGTGGGGCAGGTTGGGTGGCTTGCCCCCTCCCCCCTCCCATAGAAATTAGTATTAAACTCTCTCGAATTTTAAACTTAAATTACTTATTCAACTAGTGAATATGTGAATATGATTTATGTACACTTGAGACCTAATATTTAGCACTATCCGCGGCACATGCCAACTGTGCAATTCAGAAGAATGAGAAATGTTGGCACACTCCCGGATGCGCTGGTTACCTTTGCAGATGTAGGAATGGATTTGGAAAAAGGGGCTTGGGGAAATGGGGAGGAACAGTATAGGATGGGATGGGAATGGGCTCTGGCATATCTCTCTCATTACCGAAACATTTACGTATCTTGAGGAATAGAATGAAGTGGGAAATGCAGTACATGTCCAGGTAGTCTTCGGTGACAGAGAGGTAACGAAGCCACTCGAGTGCGCCCAGCGGCTGTAGGATTGCAGCGTGCGTCCTCCCCCTTAGCTTTTACTGTAACATATACATAGGGTAATAATATATATAAGATTTGTTTTTGAGTTTACAGTAATTTATAGAACTGTTATAATAATTGTAAGAATTAATTTAACATAGAATATTATGACCACATTTGTTCCAACCAAAGTCTGTGTTTCACGAGTCTGCTGTAAGAGATCTTCACAGGAGATAAGCTTCCCTTTTGTACAACCTCTCTTAAGGTTCATTTACGCAAGGAAAGTTTCTCTTACCCGTGCAGGAAGAAAAATTATCGTTATTATCATCACTGATGTTGGCATGTAGCGGGGATAGCTATGGACGACACTATCCACTTATCATCAGGTGGACTGTATGCTCGTCTGCCGCCATTTTTGGTATAATATTTTTTCTATAGAGTTGCTGGCGAGTATAGTGAAGTTTGGCCGCATATATTATAATATTCTCGCCCGAAATATTCTCGTGAAATTCTCCTTGTGTGAATGAGCCTTTATTTAAATATGTGTATTATTATGATGTATAAATATATTGTTTTGTGTGTACAATAAAACTTAAAATGAATAAATGATACTGCGTATTCAATATTTAAAAAAATAATATGAATATTATTTTCTATTTCTATGTAATTTATTGAAAGCTAGCTAGCTACTTCTGAGCTTCCGGTACAAAGAACGCGAGAGCGGCACATGAGCGGCGCGCCACGCGTTGTGACTTGTGAAACATAATGAGCTATTTTTTTCTTCCAATAGTGCCCTTGCCGGAAGTTCCTCCTCCAGTTAACTGCAAAAGAAAAAAATTAACAGAAAAATGATGGTAGAAACCATAGATGCTGTCACAGATAATAAATGATCTACTGTAAAAAAAAAAACCATCCAGTACCGAAATCTATGTTATTATACATAGACATGTACATAGCGGTAAACCTCCCGAAGAAGCCGATAGTATTTTTTAGGTAGGAAACCTTCCGGTAGGTTTGGAACAAATCCTTGTTCAACAACTAATGAGTATAAAAATGTCTTACACCACTTCAACCATTGGGATATCCGTAAAATAGCGCAGTTGCATTTGATAATAGAGTTAAGCATCATTTTAAAAATAAAGTCGCTGGAATTACTTGGTTCGAAAAGTTTTTAAGCGACATAAAGATAAATAATTATCTTTCATCCTTCCACATGTTCGTCTCCAGGAAACCTAGTATACGAGTTGAACCAGACAAATCTTAACAAGATGATTTTATAAATAATTTATTTCATTTACAAACTTCCTCTAACTTCCTTTTATTTTGTTAATTTTTAACACCTTTTGTTAAATCAGATACTTTAAAAACTATTAAACTGATTTAGGAAAATGCGTCAGCTTATTTCGTTGCCCATACAATAATGCTTGAAGTCGAATGCCTTCAATCAGTACGTCCTGCCAGTTATGAAGTACGGTAACGAAACATGGTCTCTAACGGTTGGCCTGATCAGTAAGTTTGAAGTCACTCGGCGAGCTATGAATAGCGCTATGCTCGGAGTTTCTTTGTGCGATAAGATCGAAACGATAAGATTCGCCAAAGAATAAAAGTCACCGACATAGGTCCCGGAATTAATAAGCTGAAATGGCAATGAGCATGTCATATATCTACTGCAGAAGCGACAACCGAATTGTGTAGACGAGTCCTTGAAATGGAGATCTTATACCGGGAAGCACAGCGTGATGAGCCCCCCGGCCCGATCGACCATCGACTTGGGAGGGGCTATATCCACCAGTGGAGAGACAGGCTGATAGTTGTATGTTGTATGGTTGTATGGTTTGGTATTGAATAGATTGTGATAATTCCGACAGTAATTGGTGATACAGTAACACTACAGTACTATATTGAAAAAATACATTAGTATAACATTGATAAAGCAAAAACAGGATTGGTAGTTTTTTATAGACTAAATATCAGACATAGACTAAATATCAGACGAACGGGCGGGCCACGTGATCGTAAGTGGTCATCGCCGTCCATAGGTTCCTGCAATACCACGGGGCATCCTACTTTAGAGGCAGCATTTAAGAAAGTTACCAATAATCAGATGACATTAACAGAAGCTAGCATATATTACAAGGTTCCAAGATCCACCCTATATGATAAAGTTTATTATAAATGCCCGTTGGTAAGAAAACTGGGTGCTGACACTCAACTGACCAAAGAAGAAGAAAACGAAATTGGTGATTGGGTCAAGAGAGAGGCACGTTTGGGTTTTCCTGTACGTCCTGATGATATATGTGATAAAATACAAAAAATCTTAAATGATCAGAAAAGGTTGACAAAGTTTGTTAACAATAGACCAGGCAAAAATGGTTGCAACTTTTTTGGAGTAGGCATCCCGACATACGTCAATATGTTTCTGAAGTAAGGAAATTGAAACTAAATTAAATACTCTGTCTATTTATTGGGTAGGTGATTTTTTTTATTAATAAATGATTTTTTCGGCAACAGCGGTACTTCACAGCAATATAAATATATTATTACTTAATATACATATTGTAGTGTTTTATTTAAAATAATTATTCTAGTATTTTATCTTACGACTGTTTTCGACGGAAAATATTAACATGTAAAGTATTAATGGATTGGTTATTGTGCATATTTCAAATTTTTTTTTTTAACAAAGTTATTAACAATTTATTAATCAATTAATCAGTAATATAATCTTCGTTGTTATTAACGACTTCCCTCCATTGCTTATCGAGTTTCTCGATGCTTCTGCGGTAGAAATCTCCAGATTTATAACTCGAAGAAGCCAAGCCCTTAATTCAGCGTCATTATTGGATGAACCGCCGAATCATACTCAACTGGGCGTCCTGAGCGTTGCACTTCCTTAAGGCCAAAATTACCGTCATTGATGCCACCGCCATTGAGCTGTTCTTGAGGCTTTATATATATCAGTGAATACAAAGCTGTTTAGCAGTGTGGCAGTTGTTGTTGAAATTTGTTAGAAGTTCCGACCCAATGTGGTTGAAGTCTCAGTCATCCTCCCTGTACACAACACAAATGTCGCGAACAGCTTTAGCGGCCTTAGCACCCCGATTAAACGCGAAGAGAAGTTATCGAAAATGCTTATTTCTTGTCGACTTTGACACTCGAGTTAAATAAGGTGAAAGTTTCTGAAAAAACCAACCAAACCAATATCAAACCACTATCTTGTAAAGCAAAGAATTCTCTTTCTAATGACATAAAATATAACATAACGCCAGAGAAAACTTTGGTTAAAATCGAGAGGGTTTTCTTTGAGGGTTTTTATTGATCTGCTGAAACATACTGCCACCATATATAAATCTTTGTTATTTATTATCTTAATTTATTTTTGTTTTATTGATTTCTCTTATGTAGCAATTATTTTTTACAGGTAATTTGGATTGCAAGCAATATCATCGATGTAGATTATTTTCATTTCATGATTTGGAAATAGTACTTCATAACTGCTCCAATGATTAAATAACTTTCGACGCTATAAAAATTATGTTAAAATTTCGAAAAAAAAAAGGTTTAATTTTACGATTCTTTTCTACGTCTTATGAAGTATATCTCTTTTAATTTTTTTACACCTATTTTAAAAGTCAGTCTTGAAAGAATCACAGCAATGAATGTAAGAGCGATGCCACCAAATTGGAGAGATCGATCATTTATTTGCGCTTACGTTGCATGGAATATTATTAAAAATGTAAACCCAAAAAAATATTTAATATTAGTTAATTATGTTGTTTATTTATTTATATATATACTTTGTTGTACACATAAATGATAAAAAATAGTTACAAAAGAAAATACATACAAAAGGGTTAGGAGATTTCTACCAGCAAACCTGGGAGAGCAATAGTTGTTTCTTGTATGTACATACATACCAACGGGTAGCACACTCGATATTAATGGATTACTTAGCTTTATGACCTATAAATATGTGTGTAAGTACCGTTTAGTATATAAATGTACACAAAGCAAGGAAATCTAAAAAAATGTTTTTAGCTTTTCTTGTTTTTATTTACTTTTTGACGTTATTTTTATTTGGCTACAAATAAGTCTATGTGCCGTGCCGTCAATTATTGTGCGAGTTAGGTAGATTAATATTTGTAGAGGTATGTATTTAATAATAAATGGTTTATTTTGTTGTTTATTTTTACGCTTTATTTTTCTTATTTTGTTCCTGTAGGTAGATAAGTAATTTGTAAGTTGGGTGTATTTTTAATAATAATAATAATAGCTTGATAACAATAAAATTAAGGGCGTAACGAAAGTATTTATACTAAAGGCGAAATCGAAAATAAAATTATTATTATTTTTTTAATCTTACGATAATAACGAAACAAGATATATACTGTTTTTTATTAAATTCAAGTTCGGTAATTATAAGAAAAGTATACCAGCTCCAATTTACAAGGCCGTACTTCATTTAATTGCACTTTATCTCAATAGTAATGGAGATAGGTGATGTTGCATGTATTTGAGATATATAAAATTGTAACTAAGTATGTAAGAGCGGTGGTAGCCTGAGGGTATCTATACGCGACTCACATTCGTGTGATCGTGACTTCAAATCTTCGGCCCGTCGTACCACTGAGTTTCCAATTACGGATTTATTAAAAATTGTCACTAGCTGGCGTTAAGGTAAAACCGTCTTGAGGAAACCATGCTCCAGAAATAAAATAAAAATCGATAAAATAAATAGTATGTGTATCCTCCAATCCGCACTAAGCCCGCGTAGTGGATTACGGCCAGAAACCCCCCTAGTGATTTGCTAGGGGAGGCCTGTCCCCTGCAGTGGGACATTTAAGGCTTATACAAGTACATGTACCTATGCATGTATTTGAGATATCACAAGTTTTATATCATTTTTTTTTAATATTAAATTTAAAAAAAATATTAATTCCGTATTTATTTGTAGTGCCCTGCATTAAAATATTTTTTAGAATAAGTCACATGTTCGTAATAAAACAAGGAAAAGCGATATCGAAGTTTATATATTTTGTGAATCGAAATCGAATTTGGTTACATCCTTACTTAATGAAAAAAACTGCAATTGTGTCTTAAATCTACTGCTTCCATCCAAGCTTTGAATTTAGTACCTAAGTAGAAATAGGAATTGAAAGTTTGTTGTGAACAAAATATATAAAAATAGGTATTTTATACGTATTGACAATAATGGGTAAACAATGAATATTTTTTTAATCTATAAGAATAATTACAAATAATTATTTCTACGGGCACAATGAACTGTAATTTGGTATTATGTATTATATTATTAGATGAAAGTCAATGTTACTGTTGACGACGAAAAGGGCTAGGGTACTTAGGCAAACATGTATATAGTTTCGCAAATAGTTGTTAAGTTTTTATGTATATAATATGGAAATAATGGAGTAATCCCTAGTATGTCCCTACATAAATCGTTGGTGCATAGTATAGGTATCGTTGGTGCATAGTGTAATTGAGGACATACTAGGATCTTATCAATGTAAATACGTGTTAGCAATAAGGAAAATAAATGATTCCCCGCGGGTAGCGGGAGGGGTACATAAATGGACAAGTGGAGGGGAGGCCCGACGTTGACCGGCGGTGGAGGAATCCCGCAACTAGCCGCAAGTTGGAGAACCCAATACGCGAATAATAGGCGGACCATTTCCGGTCAAACTCACTTCCGCAGCGGCATCCACTCCGACAAGAACAAGAACAAAGAAGAAAAACAAGTACCTCTGCGCTACCCCGGCTCTATTGAAGAACAAGCCTTGTTGTTTTAATCAAGATACGGAAACACCCTATTATACAGTCCACACCCCCCGGCGATCCAGTTGGTGCGGAGTACAGACACTAGCATTCATTCTACTGCGTGTTAGTGCATACGTATCCCGCACATCTATGGTCCTTCGAGCAGCCGGATATTGAATCAAGCAGGTCGTGTTTGAAGACCTCGTGGAATAAGAAGAACGGCGTACGGCGTTATTTATTAAGAAATAGCGGGAAGAGACGATACGGTCGCGTCGTAGGATTATTAAGAATCCCCGTACGATCTACGGCTCTACGGAGAGCGGCACGACGCATCGTACTCGTCCGTACTAGGGCCAATCTTTCAGTTTCACGTCCTGATTTCACGTCTTGGTTTCCTAATCCTGGTTTCTAATCTTGGTTTCCAATCTTGATTTCCGATCTTGATTTCCAAAGACGTTCAAAGACTTGATTGTTTAGTTACGTTGTTCTCACGACGTACCTATTACAATGCCAGCAACAACAAGGTCACAGAGCCGAACGGGGTCGCAGAGCGGAGCACAGACCGCTACGGAGTCAACGTCTGCCACTACAGAGTCTACGGTCACAGCAACCACGAGCACGGGCACGACAGCTACAGGAACCACGGCCACCAGCACCGAGGCCACTACGAAGACGACTTCTACGCGTAGAGAAGAATCGATACGTGGAGACGATGAAGGCAAAGCGCACGTCGATGATAATGGGACGGCGGACGTCACAATCGTTCCACGGGCCGCAAGCATCGCGGCAAGGTCGCACCGATCTACTGCGTCCGCAAAGAAGAAGGAGCGTCTACAAATAGAACGAACCCTGCTACAGCTGCGCCTGACTGCTAAGGAGCAAGAGATAAGGCTCGCGGAGCTGGGATCGAGCTCTGAAGAAGAAGAAGACGACAAACGAAAAGAAGAATCGTTCCGGTTGGAAAAATGGTTAAATCGGAACGAGGTCCCCCCCCCCATACCCCCGCAGGGGGCGGGGCCAAAGTCTCGCAAGATCTCGCCGGAAAGGAAGGAAGGACGAGGACGGGGAGCTTATACCTCCAACAATGGGGAGGATAGGCACCGAGAACGAAGCACGTCTCGGCCCGCGCGCCCTACTGCAGACATCGTGGAGCAAATGGCTACCGCGATCTCCAAGGCAGTGAAGATTTCGGCGAGGGAGACACCGCGTTATACTATGGAGCTGCCGACGTTCGATGGACAAGGCAGCGCATGGCTGGGGTTAAAGGGTGCCTACGAAGACTCGAAGCACACCTTCACGAAGAGCGACAACCTGGCACGGCTAAGAAAGAGCCTGAAGGGTGTCGCTATAGAGGCAGTGGCAAGTTTGTTTACCGCCCACCGAGAGCCGGACGACATAATGGAAGCTCTCGCAAGGAGATTCGGGAGGCCGGACGCACTCGTCGCATGCGAAACAGAAAAACTGAAGTGCCTGCGCAAGCTAAACGACGAGCCCCGCGACCTCTGCGTGTTCGCCAGTAAGGTGGCCAACGCTGTGGCTACCATACAAGCAATGAAAAGGGACAACTACCTGTATAGCCCCGAGCTAGTACGGGCTATAATGGAGAAGTTCACACCCATACTGAAGAGCAAGTGGTACGACTTTGCAAGTATCTGGGAGCACGAAGTACCCACGCTGAGCCTGCTGTCAACGTTCCTCAACATAGAGGCCGACAAATGCAGTGCCTACGCACCGCCAGAAGTCACCGTTCCCATCATTGAACCTGCGAGTGTGAGAGAGAGGGCGACAAAGAAAAGGACGGAACGAACATACAGCGCCATTAACGACGGAAAAAGAAAACTATGCCCGCTGTGTAAAGAAGATCATTACTTACCTTCGTGCAATCGGTTTGCCGAGAGCGATCTCGACGCCCGATGGGAGGTAACGAAGAGGAACCGCATCTGCTTCCGCTGCCTGTGTAGTGACCATCACCGGGGCAGTTGCCGAGCTAAGCCATGCGGACACAACGGGTGTGGGATGTCACATCATCGGCTGCTACATCGTACACGTCAAACTTTGCCGCCAACAGTGAAGACAGAAGAGCCCAAAGAAGAAATCGTCACGTCAACAACAGAGCTGACCAACAAGGCCACCGCCGCGAACTCATCACCGCATCGACGTCGAGCCTACCTGAAGATTGCGCCAGTAGTGCTTGCCGGACCACACGCGAAGATACACACCTACGCGCTGTTCGACGAAGGCAGCACCGTCACCATCATAGAAGAGGCTACAATCAACTCGCTCGGCATCGACGGGCCGGTTGACACAATGTGGATTCAAGGCATCAACGGTGGCGAAATGAAGCATGAAAAGAGCCGCACTGTTGACGTACAGATACAAGGGCTACACTCGGACGGCGTGCACAAATTAAAGGGCGCACGCACCATAGAGCGTCTCAACTTCACATCGCAGACAATCGGGGAAACGGACCTGGAAGACTGCACACACCTGGACGACATCAGGGACGAGCTCACCTACAAGGATGTCTGTCCGAAGATTCTCATCGGGCAGGACAACTGGGAGCTGATCGTCTCACGCCAGGTCCGAGCGGGACGAAGAAACAAGCCGGTAGCGTCACTCACGCTACTAGGTTGGGTGCTACATGGATGTCGCACTTCAGTGTGCGAACCAGTCGCCTTCTGCGGCCACATCAGCGAGAAGTGCGACGAAATGGAGAAGTTAATGAAGAACTTCTTCAAGTTGGAGTCACTGGGCATCGAACCGAGGACAACCAAGAATGACCCGGAGCAGCGCGCCATCGACCTACTGGATAAACACAGTCGACGGCTACCTGACGGGCGGTTCGAGACCGGACTCCTGTGGAAAGAAGATGACAAGAAGATCCCCAACAATTACGGGGACGCTCTCAAACGGCTGCACAATTTGGAGAAGAGACTCGACCGCGACCCGGCGCTCAAGGAAAAGTACAAGGAGCGTATCGCTAACTTATTAACGTCGGGATACGCCGAGCCTGCGACTACAGCGCCACCTGCAAATAAAACGTGGTACTTGCCACATTTCGCCGTCATCAACCCGGCGAAAGAAAAGATCCGAGTCGTCCACGACGCCGCTGCGAGATCCTTCGGACGCAGCCTCAACGACATGCTGCTATCGGGTCCTGACTTGCTGCAATCACTGCCCGGAGTCGTGATGAGATTCCGCCAACATCCCATCGCCGTGTCAGCGGACATCAAGGAGATGTTCATGCAAATAAAGATTCGACCGGAAGATCGAGACGCACTACGCTTCCTATGGAGGGACGACGAGCGAGGCAATACGTTACCACAAGAGTACAAGATGACGTCGGTTATATTCGGAGCGACGTCATCGCCGTGCACCGCGTTGTATATTAAAGATCGCAACGCCGCCGAGTTCGCACACGAAGACGAACGCGCCGTCCGAGAGATACAAATGAACCACTATATGGACGACTTCATAACCAGCTTCACAAACGAGAAGGAAGCTGCGAGAGTCGTAAAGTCGGTCGACGAGATACACCGTCGAGCCGGCTTTCAATTGCGCGGATGGGTGTCCAACAAAAAGTCCGTTGTGAAACAATTTACAACGGATCCCGGAGCCACGACAGTCGACATCGGCGGAAGCGAGACAGAGAAAACACTCGGCCTGCTGTGGGAGACAAAGGAAGACTGCATCGGCTTCCGCGTAAATACTACAAGGACACCATCTGACGTCATAGAAGGCAGACGCCCACCCACCAAAAGGGAAGCACTCAGCATAATTATGTCGCTGTTCGACCCGCTCGGACTCGTATCGCCGATAACCACTCCGGCGAAACGACTCATGCAAGATACCTGGAGGTATGGAACGAGCTGGGACGAACCGCTTCCGGAAGAGCTGCAACCAAAGTGGAACGGGTGGATGAAAACGCTGCGCGCTCTAGAGGAGCTTCGCATTCCCCGCTGCTACGACATGGAACCGGCCTCGAGAAGGGAGCTGCACACATTTGTGGACGCAAGCGAAGAAGCCTACGCCGCCGCCGTGTACTGGAGATTAGAACGAGCAGACGGCAGCGTGAAGATCGCACTGGCCGCTGCAAAAAGCCGCGTCACACCGCTCAAGCCCGTCTCAATCCCGCGGCTTGAGCTCCAGGCGGCAGTACTCGGCGCGCGACTGGCCAAGAACGTCGCAAAAGAGCACGACTTTGAGGCAACAAGACGGGTCTACTGGTGCGATTCACGCACCGCACTCGCGTGGATCAGAGCCGAACCACGGGCGTTCAAAACGTTCGTCGCACATCGTATCGCAGAAATAGAAGATACTACAAAGAAAAAGGAATGGAGATGGCTACCGTCGCAACTCAACGTAGCCGACGACGCGACACGAGCAACGCCCGCGGACTTCAACAGAGACCACCGATGGTTCATCGGCCCGCCCTTCTTACTATCGCCCGAGGAGCAATGGCCAGTCGAAGCAAACACAATAGCCGAACGCACCGGGGAAGAAAAAGAGAAATGCTGCGCAATTACGAACACGACAAAGCGGCATGCACACTTGCCCGATATCACGCGCTTTTCAAAATGGGAGCGCCTGATCCGGGCCACCGCACGCGCTCTACAATTCATCGACTTGTGCCGCAAAAGGAGGCACATAGTAGCAGCTGCGCGTCGCAAAAGGACCATTGCCAACCCGACGTCGGACCCGGCATGGTCAGGAACAAGAAAAGGCGACGCTAAGACTGCACAAAAGGTAGAACCAGCGCGCGGCAAGTGCAAGTTCGTACAGATGGAAGCGCACTATCTCATACGAGCGGAACATCAATGGATGAAGGCAGCACAAGAGGACAGCTACGCATGCGAACGTAAGCGCATCGAGCGTAGCGCCACACCGGCGGGAGACGACAAACTCGCCGCACTAAGTGTGATTGTGGGAACCGACGGACTGCTACGACAAAAGGGAAGAATCGCTGCCGCAGGAGAGATTAGCGAGGAAACGACGAATCCGGCTGTGTTGGATGGTTCACACAGCTATACAAGGTTGTACATAGACCATGTACATAGGAAAATGCACCACGGAGGCGTCGAGCTAATCGTCAACGAACTGCGACAGCGACTGTGCATAGGAAAGATTCGCCCTACAGTAAGGGGCGTCATAAAGGCATGCATGACATGTAAACTAAGGAAGGCGAAACCGACGAGTCCAGCCACCGGCGATCTACCGCACGCGCGCGTAGCACATCACGCGCGCCCGTTCACCTTCACCGGGCTCGACTACTTCGGTCCCATCGAAGTAACCGTGGGCCGACATCGAGAGAAGAGATATGTCGCCTTATTTACATGCATGACCACGAGGGCTGTACACTTGGAAGTGGCAGCATCACTCAGCGCAGATTCCGCCATCTCTGCGCTACGACGATTCATGGGGCGACGCGGCTGCCCAACGGAGTTATGGTGTGACAACGCCACTAACTTTAAAGCCGCGGAAAAACAGCTCACCGAGGCCGCACTCGCCGCGGTCCAAGAGAAAGCAACTGCGAAACACATCGCGTGGCGTCACGTTCCCCCTTCCGCCCCCTTCATGGCCGGGGCCTGGGAACGCATGGTGCGCACGGTCAAAGAAGCCCTACGAGCGACGCTACGCGAGAAGTACCCTAGCGACGAGACACTCCACACATTACTCATCGAGGCGGAGAACACAGTCAACTCCCGCCCACTCACACACGTGGCGGTAACACCGGAGGAGCCGGAGGCGCTCACACCCAATCATCTGCTGCTGGGGCCTAACTCACATGTCCCAGCGCCGGGCGCCTTCACTGCAGACGACGTGAATGCGCGCAAACACTGGCGGCGCGCCCAGCGGCTAGCCGATAACTTCTGGCGCCGCTGGCTCCGAGAATATCTCCCCCTGCTACAGTACCGGCGGGAGCCCCGCACAGTCGGCGAGGCACCACGCGTCGGAGACTTGGTCGTCATATGCGACCCGAACCTACCGAGGAACACGTGGCCCAGAGGAAGAGTCATCGCTACGTACCCCGGGCAAGACGGCGAGGTTCGCATCATCGACGTCCAGACGAGCAACGGCCACATCCTGCGGCGACCGACCAAGAAAATCGTCGTTCTACCAATTAGATCGCGAGACGGCGACGGCGGGAGATATGTTGACGACGAAAAGGGCTAGGGTACTTAGGCAAACATGTATATAGTTTCGCAAATAGTTGTTAAGTTTTTATGTATATAATATGGAAATAATGGAGTAATCCCTAGTATGTCCCTACATAAATCGTTGGTGCATAGTATAGGTATCGTTGGTGCATAGTGTAATTGAGGACATACTAGGATCTTATCAATGTAAATACGTGTTAGCAATAAGGAAAATAAATGATTCCCCGCGGGTAGCGGGAGGGGTACATAAATGGACAAGTGGAGGGGAGGCCCGACGTTGACCGGCGGTGGAGGAATCCCGCAACTAGCCGCAAGTTGGAGAACCCAATACGCGAATAATAGGCGGACCATTTCCGGTCAAACTCACTTCCGCAGCGGCATCCACTCCGACAAGAACAAGAACAAAGAAGAAAAACAAGTACCTCTGCGCTACCCCGGCTCTATTGAAGAACAAGCCTTGTTGTTTTAATCAAGATACGGAAACACCCTATTATACAGTCCACACCCCCCGGCGATCCAGTTGGTGCGGAGTACAGACACTAGCATTCATTCTACTGCGTGTTAGTGCATACGTATCCCGCACAGTTACCAACGAGTGATAAAAATGTGGTTCGATTTGCTTTGTAGATTTTACACAAATAAATACGTGTATACACGATGAATAATGTTGTTTCATTTATTTCTCATTATTTTATTTATTTATTGTACAGAATACAGTCTTTCATAAATACGCAACACAGCTTATGACTTGAGTTATGATTTATGACACTATATTGGAGTTTTATAGAATAGATAGCACATGCATATGATGGTAAGTGGTCACCGCCGCCCATGGACACCTGCAAAGGGTAGGGTGGGTAAAATTCACGAAGCTCATCCCAGTCAGCTGAGTCAGCAGACTTTGCGACTTTTTTGAGATCGGACGGTCGCTGCTTTCGAAGCTGGCACCACTCTTCGGACGAATAAGTGGTCAGATGAACCAAGAGGTGCTTCGACAGTGACTCTGTAATGGTCCGGATGCGTAGTCAGCGGGATATCCGACAAGGACGGGGTGTGGCTCTCAACGTCGTGTATCCCCTCGTAGGCGAGGACACTACTTCAGTTATTATTATGAAAATCGCAAGTGTGTAGGTATATGAAACAATATTATTTTTTACTTGTCCGCTGGCGAATACCTTCATTATCATATTACCCCATCTTTTTCCCACGTAAGGGCTTGCCATTTATCGCCTCTCTTCATTAAGAAGAAAAGAAGTCCAGTCAGTCCGTCTTGACGACTCGAAGAAGTCGGTCATCATCGACCACGTAAATAGGTCGTTTCGTGTGACCCGCGCTCTCCAAAGGATTTAGGAGAGAACTTTAGCGCATTCCATATGCGGACGCGCTGTTTGATATTATAAATATAAAAAAGTGAAGGTGTCCACTCGTGACTTTGTGACTGGAAAATAAGTGCAGCGTGGTACCACCAGGAGCAGCAGGACTCCAAGAGGTACTCAGGTAGGCGCTTTTCCATAGTTCCATTTGTCACAGCCTTTAGCAATTCTACACAACAATTACAGTCCACAACGCCACGCGCCGGTGGACGCCTTCGTGCCTCATAGACATATTATTATAGTCTTTGGCACACCGCAAATATTCTGAAAAGTGTTCCGCCCGCCGCGAACCCAAGTTGTGTTCACAGCATGTTTAAATATGTTGCAGTGAAACATTAATATATAAAATTAAAATATATTTTAAATATACAAAATTTCAAAAAGACAGATGATTTTGAAGGTTTAGTTTGGGTACCACTCATTAATGAATATTATTTTTTATTACTCTGCGGAATTTTTCATTACTCGCCAAGACCGATTATTGTGTATTCGTTATTAGTCTTAATGCTATTGTTTATTAGTGGGGCGTTTTAGTAAAGCCGCGTCCGCTACGCCAATGTTATTGTTAAATTTAACATCTAACATGTTTAGTTAACAAAAAAGGGGCGGGGCTTGAATGTTCAGTCAAAAAACAAACATTAAACATGTTATCCGTGGCTGGCTGAGGACATCCCCCGCGTTCGCCTGCGGCGGGAGATGTTTCGAAAGTTAATCTATACTAATATAATAAAGAGGTAAAATTGTGTGTTTGTCTGTGAGTATGTTGGGGGTAATCTCTAGAACTACTAAACCGATTTCAAAAATTCTTTCACAAATAGGAAGCTACATTATCGGTGTCTAATATAGGATATATTTTATTTTGAAATTTTGAAAAAAAAAAACGTTGAAAAAAAAAAACTTATAAACCGAAGCGAAGCAAGGGCGGGTCACTAGTACGTTATAAACGAACAACGAAATGTTATATACGTTTCGTTGTCTTTTTATACATTCTGTCGGTGACTAAATCGCTTACAGCGCAAAGTCCAAGAAGGAAGAAAAAAGAAGACTTTTTGTTTGTGATTGTAAAAAAATGGATTGGAATAAAGGAAACACTTTGTATTTTATTAGTTAAATAAGGAAAAGACCCGCAATGTGGGAATCATCATCGCAATCATCGGACGAACACAAATATGGTCTAACACGGAATCTGTCTCTTTGTAGAACGAAATACACAACAGCTACAACTGCTAAAACGTCTTCCTCGCCCCAACTCATTTGGCTAGATAAAAAGTTATGTTTATTAAACTTTTTCAAAGTTGCAATGACTGTTTTGTTTTGTTATCATGTTTACTAAACATGTTTTGTTAGAAAAACTAGCGCAGCGGACGCGGCTTAAGGAAATATGCGCCCGCGCCCTCTAGCGGTGTGTTTGGGGACTTGGGCCTTAATAATATGGGCCACGCAGTGGAAAAACAAACATTACATTTTCAAATTCCCCTGAAAACAGTTGATTTAGGACTTATCAACTTTGCGATGTACGGGATGAGGGATGTCTCTTCTCACCATTCCCATCCCAACTACTTCCATCGATTAGATAATATAACGGATAAAGGAAACCGATTATTCCCTTAAAATCTAAATTATCTGTACTCTTCATTCTCATTTCTAATCCCCCCCTATCCCGCAAATAATGGGATAAGGAAAAGTCTCGTTATACTCTCTATTTGTCATCTTATCCAATGATTTTTCCAAATCTACATTTGGTGGTGGTACATTTTAGGAACGTGCCAACATTTGCTATTCTTGATCGATGTAAGTAAGCTTGTATCGCGGATGTCCATTGGCGAAAGTATCCATTAACTACCATCTTTTTTAAAAGCATATTTCTAAGCTGGACACGTTTTGCAGATAGAGGAGCAAGTTACACAACGATACCTACACGGAGCGGCAAGAAGTTCCTACTTATGTTAGACGAATATACGTACTCGCAAATAAATTATGGCGTTCACTGGGTTTGTTCTTCGAGGGCAAATGGTTGCGCCGCGAGAGTACGTCGCTTTCAGGACACTGGAGTAGTTATTCCCGTAAACACGGAACATAATCATCCACCACCAAGATACGTCTACAAGGACGGGGTGTATATTAAAATTACTTAAGCAACTTATTAATTAGTTTAAAATTACTGTTGTACAATATCTATACATATAATAAAATTGCAACAGGCCGATGTCTGTACATTATATAATAGATATTGAAAAAAAAAACTAATATGGTTTTTTTTTATTAGAGCAACAGAAGCCAAAACAACAGTATTTAAAAATTTTGTCTGTCTGTCTGTCTGTATGTTTGTACACGCATCACGCAAAAACTACTGCATGGAATTGAATGCAATTTTCACCGATGTATTGCTAGAGGTCTAACTTAAAATATAGGCTCCATTTTACCGCAGGAAAATATCTTATTCCGATTGTTTTAAATTTAATAAACCGAAGCGAAGCGAGGGCGGGTCGCTAGTATACTGAATGAAATAAAAACTATTTTAATGCAATAACAACATTTAACACAAAATGAATGAATTCGGAAATATTTTCACATTTACTACCTGAATTTGCTGCAAGCGACTTTTATTACCGCACTAATTACTAAAACATCTATGATTGCAGATACCAACGCCATTATGATACCTACAAGAAGTGGCAAGAAGTTTCTTCTTATGTTGGATGGGTACACTTACTCACAGATAAACTACGGCGCCCACTGGTTCTGCTCGTCCAAGGCTAGTGGCTGCACAGCAAGGATTCGTCGCGATAACCAAGGAGTGTTTATTCGGATCAGTACTGAGCATTCCCATCCACCACCAAGATATATATGCAAAGATGGACAGTACATAAAACTTTGATTCTGCTACGATCGAATAAATCCACCTACATGTTCGCATGTTCACTTCACTTCTTATTTCTCTTACCAAATCTATCTGTAATATACTATTCGTTCTCCTAAAAATAAATACAAATATTTACATGTTTCTTCGAAGTTTTAAAGTTTTGGATTTGGAGGCACTCAGGTGTGATGCGGCAAATCTTAATTGGTCGCCTATACTCAAGGCTGATGACATTGATGTGAAAGTTAATAAATTTAATACGGTTGTTGTTAATCTGTATAACAAGCATGCCTCTATTAAAAGCGTTAAAGTAAAACATATGCCAGCACCCTGGCTCACTAAACCTAGAAAATATTGCATGGCCAAGCGTGACAGGGCTAAAAGCAAATTTAAAAGTCGCTACGTAATCGCTGCTGCTTGAGGGGGGAGAGTGCACGATGCAATCCAACAGCCGCTGGGCGCGCTCGACTGACCACGTTACCCCTGTCTCACAGAAGACTACCTTGAAATGTACTGTTCGCATCCTATCCCTCCCCATTTTGTCAACCCTTTCTCTAAATCCATTCCTATATCTCCAAAGGTAGACAGCGCATCTGGGGGCGTGCCAACGTTAGTCATTTTGGATTAATGTTGGCATGTATCGCGGATGTCTATGGGCGACAGTATCCACTTACCATCAGGTGGACTGTATGCTCGTCTGCCGCCTTCGTCCATAAAAAAAAATTCTGAGTTTAAGAAGAAGCTTCAGTGGGTACCTATTAGTTCTCGCAGTAATTGTCACATTATTTCACTCCTCTATAATGTTCTTAACAATCCTTCTTCTCGTACCTACTTGCGTGACCGTTTCTCGTATATTTTTCTAAAATATTAGTCCTTAGAACCCAAACCTTTTCCCTGTTAAAGATCCGTTCTTACGGTTCTCGTAGCCGCGGGGATTCTCTCCCTCATAAAATACGAGATACTTCTTCACTTACTATTTCCAATAAAACATTAAAACAGCAGTATTTGTGAATTTCTTAAATAATCCGAATTGATATAATATGTATTAAATATATTATATATATAATGTGCTTTAATAAACACTATAGACAATGTAGGAATCTTGAAATCAAAAACTAAATTGCATTGCTCTGAAAAGAGATTGTTTTTATTAAAGCCAATGGTGGCAATACATTTGACATTAATTCAAAAGGTACAAATCTTACCTGAAAAGAGAAACAACATTTAAAGCTATTGATTCTCAAATTCTTTATAGCTCAAGTATTCTTATTTATATTCAATTGCAACTGCCTGACAACACAGCCCTTCTGTCAAACCTCCATTGCCTCAACCATAGAGTAACCACAGACTGGCACAAACTACATAGAGCCACCACCATAGTGAATTCATGTGCGGGAATGAAGTGCGAAAATCTTCAGTTAGGTACATATATTATAATATGTACCTATATATTTTATATGTATAATATTTATTATTTAGGTATATGTATTTATTATATTATTTAGGTATATGTATATGTATTTATTATTTAGGTTATGTATTGTATAGGTATATATTTATGTATTTTTTTAGTGTTATTGTACTATTAATATTATACATACAAATTTTCCGTACGCACTATGCCTGTCTTTCTGTCTATATTTCGCTTTTCCAGATCTGCTGGAAGAAATCTCCGCAGGAGATAAGCTTGCCTTTTTTAATATTTTTTTTTTCTGCCTTTTTATTTAATTTATGTTGTGTGTGTGTACAATAAATTATTAATAAAAATGTGTTGTGAAAAATGTATCATTTTACGACCTTTATCAAATTATAAGAAATAACGCCACAATGGCCCACACTAGCATTCCCCGTGTCGTGGGTCCAGAGACACACAAAGAAGAACACAACACATAACTCGTGAAACACCATTATTAATTTTGTTTGCACTTCTTAACGAGCTCCGATCCCGCGCTGGCCTCTCTAAGTCAAGGCCGTTTCTTCCGCTGGTCATCAGGCGGGGAAGACCGTAGGCTAGCAGACACATACTTTTTCTCACCTAAACGGCTTCAAAGTCCGCCTTAAATAATACACATTCGGTGATTCTTGAAAGATAACTACAAGAAATAAGTCATTTATAAAAAAGATTTGTCTCAAGTCACACGGATACTCCAGCAGCAGGCGCGTGGGATTTGTTATTTCGCCAAAACCGGCGCTGTTTAATCGAGGAAAACTATTCAGTATATTTATTAACCCACAAACGGGGCGATTGAAGCACGCGATAAGGGGGCATTATGGGTACAGCTGTACCGGGCTCTAGACTTTAGGAAGCCCCATGTAATACGATACCTTTATAATTATCATTAGTCTGTGTAAAAGTCGCATTTGTAATAAAACTACGTACCTAGTTACTATTAACTCGGAATAATGGGCCCCAACATTTCTGTTGTCGGGCCTGGTTTGAGGCCTTAGGAACAATTGTTTCTATAATTTCCTATAACAGGAACAGGGCTCATAAAAAATTTGGAATATAAAAAAAATAGGGAAATAAGGATAATTTAAATTTTATTTACGCTATCTAACAGCTATAAATGAAACATTAATTGACTATTGATTTATTGATTATTATATCATATTTTCATAATTATTTATATTTAATTTCTGATACCTAATTACTAGAACTGCATTTTTTATACTTACAGGCAATATATTTACTTATATTGTATAAAAAATAATACGTAGTTAATATGGAATAACGTGCAATGTTACTTATTGCATTCCATGCTTTGTGTAATAAACGACAATTTTGCAAACTACAATTGTATTAAAGTTTAATTTTATTTTCAAAGTACCTATACTTATATTTTAAATTAGTGTTAATGCAGACACGATACCTGCAAGAATTTAGTAAATTTAGCTAAAGTGTGCTGCTTTTACAGTTGCGCAGTTCATTCCGACGGAAAAGGGGAAATACATACTGGTGCTACGAGGTTACACTTACTCCCAGGTGGGAGGCCGTTTCTTTTATTGTTCGTCGAAGCACATGGGGTGCAGGGCGCGGGTGAGACTCTCGTCCGGCAAGCTGGTTTCGTCGGGTGATGAGCACAACCACGCGCCACCGTCACACGCGCGCTACGGTAACGGCGCTTTCATCCAACTTCGTCCACGAGGTAACCCAGTTCTACCACAGAATCTGCCAGCTATCCTTCCCTCTCCTATTACTTCTCCTAGCGCAGCAATCATGGCTCTCCAGGCTCTTAACTTCCCCAGAATAACACCTAAAACAGATTTATGGATTTGGCCACCCAATCCCGAGGAAAAAAAAGATTAGTTGTTACGATTGATTTAAGCTCGAACATTGTAAATTATTATTAGGTCATAAACATATCACAAGATGGGCACGGGTCTGCTGCAGGCGGGTATTCAATGTGTTGAAAAAATGCTCCTGTTCATGCACACAACCCTATCTTTCGGCAAGCAATGGCAAACCCCGCTCACCCGCTTTTGTGGTGTGTTTATGGCATTAGACGTTAGATGTACTCGTATGTATTGTTATTGATGAGAAATGATAATAATTTTAAGACTAGCATGTTGATCTCTGATTAAATTTTTAAATTGTATGTATATCTCGAAAATTATTCTAGATAATAGAAGTCTCAAGCTTTCAGTGATATCTCAACACGATACGTAATGGTGATATTTTGTAATAATCATGAGCCTTATTATATTAATTGTATAGGATTTATTGGACTATTTCTACTTATAGATGTTGTTATTTTTTTTATTTCTTTTTTACACTTTTTAATATTATTTAATGTAATTATATAGACTGCTTCTTTTATTGATTATATTATGCTAAAACATTTTTTACTATTGTTTTTGTGTTTTGAATATATCATTATTTATTGACATTATTTAAAATCTGCTTAGTAATATTTTTGGGCCTTCTGGATCTAATGGATGTATGGATCTTATGGATCAATATCCATAAGATCCATACATCCAGTATCAATATACTAGATGCGGTTTGCAATCGATAGAGGCTTATGAGCATTGTCTTATTTTGTAGAACAAATAAAATTCATGCGAAATAGTCGTGGGAACCCGTGCCTGTATATTGGACGCTACAGATTTAGACGAGAGTACGTGTCGGAAGCGAGGGTGTCGTGGCGGTGTGGCAGGCGCGGCTGTCGGGCCACCGCCTTCACTATTTACAACGAACTCAGAGCCACAAAGTTTGAGCACAATCATTCATGAACGCCGTAACAAAAGTTCGCTCACGGGTGATCGCGGGGCGCCATAGACGCTCAGAGAGCCCCCGGCCGGACATCCCTAGATAGGGCACTAGAGATCAACAATCCCGTTTTCGTAGCAATATTTCCTTAAATGCTGTTTACAATGTGGTATTCATTGAATACCACATTTTAAATTTCTCGCCAAAATAACAACTGTTTGGTATTGTTAGATTTGTTGCTAAAAAGATTATGTAGCTGACCGGACTTTATCATCAGTGAATAAAGACCTTCATGTTTCATGCAGATCTCTGGGAAGAGCTATTTAATACGCACGTTTTTTGTAACTGAAGTTGTACAGAGATTTGTTAATTCATAAAAAGTGATAGTACAATATGTTATTGCTTATTTTAAGTTTTGCTGCATTTCAAGTTGTACAGGAGGCGGAATTAATGCCTAATGGCATTCCCTGTCAGTTACCTTAACCTTTGGTTAAACAAATATGTGGGTGGTGCGAGAAAAGTTCTTGTTGGAATGAACACAAAATGATAACATACACAGATAACTAATATATGTACGAATATACATACACAAGAAAAGGATAAGGATACATAAAATACATACATTATATTGTACTTGCAGACATCAAGAAATAATACAGAAAAATTTGATTCAGAAAAAGAAAGAAATATAGTAATTTTGTTAAAACTCATGAATTTTTTGCTAGATAAATGAATATAAACTAACTGAGACTTTATAATTTGTTTTAAATAAAAAAAAAAAACATATTTTTTCTTTATTCTTTTCCGTATAAAATTACAAAATCCTGTATTACTTTTTTCATTTGTCCCTTGTACTAAAAAAAAATCTGACAATTCTAATGTTAGGATAGTATCTTACCATAGCATACTCGTACAATCAGCCCGTGTCTCTCCATTGCTGGATATAGGCCTTTCCTAAGGATCTTCACCACAAGCGGTTCAAGCGGTTTTCAGCTCTTTTCATCTAGCCACTACCGGCGACTTTTAGCAAGTGGTCGATCCTCCTAGCCGGAGGGCGTCCTTCGCTACGTTTCCTGGTACGCGGTCTCCATTGGAGAACTCGTCTCCCCCATCTGTTATCGGTCCTGCGGCATATATGGCATAATATGGCCTAATTGTAGCAAATAAAGATGATTAAACAACTACTTTGCGGTATAAGAGCCAAACCGAGATTTTCCATAGAACGAAAATCAACGACATAGCTTATAGAATCAGCTTGCTAAAGTGGCACTGGACTACATAAGTATCTGTGGCAAAATCAAGAACTGATGGGGTTGATAAGTCTTTGAATGGAGATCGTGTGTGGGACGACTTCCGACCCAGTGAAGACAGACCCAAATTATCAGACGGACTGATAATTTGAAGAAGTTCGCCGGTATTGACTGTACGATAAGAGATGAAAATCGTCTGTGGTGACGAGTCTTGGGAGAAGTTTATTTCCAGCAATGAAGCTGGATAATTACATCAATTATTACATTGTAGTTGTATGGTGAACTACCACAAGGCAGTAATTAATAGTATAATCTATATATTATTTGCAAATCGTAAGGTTTAAGATAGTCATAGTCATATAAGTTATATATATTTTCAGGGCCAGCAGTGTTTTTCACGACAGTTAAAGGCAATCTGGCTGTGCAGTATCGCGGTTGCAGATATTATAAAAATTATGTGGGAATGAACAATGTAATTTCTTGGGTCTGCTGCAGACCTGGCTGCAATGTGAGATTAAAAACGCGCGGAATGGATGTGTTGAGTGATTTTGGAGGTCATTTTCACGGTTACGATCAGTAAGAAATAATTTGTTGCACCTGTCAGTATTATTGCCGTTATAAGTCGGCATAAAATCCTTTTTGCTATGTATTCTGAATTTCAAATTGAAAACTGTGGCCGCGACTTCGTCCGCGTGAACTTTAATGTATAGTTAATTTATCGTTTTATCATCATTAATATACGTATTATTGATGAAAGGTTGTAAGTGATGTAAGTGTTAAAGCATCCCACCCCACTTAGTCACATACCTCCCACCTCTTTCTATTAAATTTTACACTATTTCCTCTCCTTTACGTTTACTGTGTGGACATGGTATAAGTTTTGTGTAAGGGCTGTGCGAATATCCCTCGGGGCGAAGTAGAAGAGAGTCGCGTAAGGCTTGTGTCCGAAATCGAAAACCCCTTAGACCAATGTTCAAGTTGGGTAAACTTAATTTGGTCCAATTTAACCCCGGTAAGATACAAGTCTGTGCATTCACCTCTAAGAAAGCTCGATTTGTCGTATCACCTTGATTTCAGAACGTTCCTCTCAAAATGAGAGTTTTGGGATTCTTGGTGTCGATATTTGAGCAAAGTCGAGTTTCGGAGTCATCTTGAGAGCAAGACAAAACTTGCTAGTAAAAATCTGGGTGTACTGAATACAGCGAAGCAGTACTGTGAAACTGTATAGCTTATCGCTTTATAAAACTCAAATTAGACCCCACATAAAGTACTGCTCACACTTCTGGACCAGTGCATTAAAGTACCAGCTGGACCCATTTGACTCTGTACAACGACGCGCTATCCGAATTGTCGACCATTCCACTCTCACAGGTGAGTTGTGCCGTCTCTCTACGTTTTCTACCGCCTATATGGGTATTTTTTTATAGGAAGAAGTCGGCAGACGGGCATACAGCCCACCTGGTAGTAAGTGAATACTGTCGCCTATGGACATCTGCGATACATGCCAACTTCAGTACAGAATGACAAATATTTGCACGCCCCGGGATCTGCTGCCTACCTTTGGAGATGTAGGAAACAATTTAAAGAAAAAATTGGGAAAATAGGGAGAGATAGGATAGAATAGGATGGGAATCGGCTCTGGCATATCTCACTCACTTCCGAAACACGTACACATTCCGGCCGAAAGGAATATACATCGACTATGATCGTCTAGCTTGGTTTTGTAGAGCGTTGTCTCTGTCGTAAGCCGACGACAGAGACGATGCTCTACAAAACCGAGCTAGGCGATAGTCTCTTTCTAAAGACCAATGTGTATTACTTTCGGCCGGGAAGTGTACGTATATTGGGGAATAACATAAAGTGGGAAATGTACATTGGGGAATATGTGAGAGAAGGGTAACGGGGCCAGTCGAGTGCGCCCAGCGTCTGTTAGATGTCAGCGTACACCCTCACCCTCCAAAAAAGGGTTTTGCTTGGGCAGGCGCACCTGCATCCATGGGCGGCGGTGACCATTTACCAATTTACCATCACGTGGCCCGCCCGCTCGTCTGCCATCTATTCTAAAGAAAAACAAAATGGTAGCATCGGAGGTAAACTTAGCACGGTTTCTAAAGTTTGCGTACACCTGGTTCCGGTAGAAAAGGCTTTTAGAATTGCCTGACGAATCTGTGTTGTACCACGTTGTACACACCCCTGAAAGGGGAGTAGTAATGGGAAGAGACGAAAAAAAATTGTACGTTGTCAAGAAAGTGCCAGAAAGAGCCCACAAAAATACGGCGCAAACCCCTCACTCACGATTCGGTCCTTATTCGGTAAGGTTGCTATGGCTATGGGTGGTTGAGGAAAAAAAATAAAAAATATATCACATTCAATTTCATCTTACCTCAACTAGTCTCATAAACTCATCATTATTCCTCCCATCGATTAGGGAAAATGATGGAATGAGAGTAATTACACCTTTAATTGTACAACTTTACATGGTTTTAACAGTTTATAGCCTTTAACAAATAGAGTAGTAATATTGTTTAAAGAATTTTGTAAACAAAGAGAATATTAAAAGTATACAATGGAGGGTAATTAAATAGAGTAAAAGAATAAAGCCATAAACATTTTGAAAGTGGGTTCTTTGAATTTCGAAATGATCCACTGATCTGATGTAATATTGATTGATATCGATCTATAACCTCCCATTGTACAAGCTTCTTACAATTGCGATGGAGTTTCGTGACATAATTTCACGGATTTGTGGACGATGTTACACAATACATGTCGCAGATTTTCCAAATTCTCAGGATTTGCTGGGATGCTCAAGAGCTTCTTTTTTACACCACACAGAGTTATTAATAATTGGAAAAACAGAACTTAATGAAAACTGTGGAACGAGCTGAGTTTTAAACTTACGATCTTACAAATGTGAATCGAGAGTAATCCGTAACCAGCCCTTTTTTGGTCCTCTTCTGAACACGGGCCTCCTCATGCTCATTATCTTGTGACTGAGGGGCGGGATGGCGAATCTATTCTTTTACAGTTGATGTAGTTCCTCAAGACTTACGGTAGTAGCCCTTTATTATCTCTTAGTTGCCATTTACGACGTTCCCGGGAAGAGATAGGGTGTTGCCATTCTAAAGCCGGCCGACACCCCACGACCTCGAGGGTAGGTATCACCGTTCGTGTTTATTAAATAACACATGTTTGTTGCAGGTGTGAAATTTATGACGTCTCAGTTCGGTAATCCACTTCTTATAGTCGGCGGAAATCGATATAAACGCGTAAGTGAGCGTAACTCAAAGGTTCGTTGGCTCTGTTGTAAAGTGCATAAGGGATGCAGGGCTACTATTGTTACTATTGGCGATATAATTGTTGCAACGAAAAACGTCCACAAATGTGACTGATTATCGTATAATATCTGTTATTTTTTTATCTTTTTAATCATGTCCTTGTTGCCCTTCAACATAATAGTGATTTATCATTGGGTGATCATGGGACACTCATCATATTAGTGGTCTTTATTCTAAAGTGGAATAATGCATCTTCAACCACGTTAACAGAAGTACAAACTGTATTTAAGTTATCGATCAACAAATACAGAGATGGATAATTCCTTTTGACAAAAATGATTGGATACGAGTGATACAAGTGAAATAAATACAATACTACTATTACGAAAGGCGAGTAATAAAAATACGTTTTAAGAGCTTTTGCTTTAATTATTTGATTGAATTGACGTAAACAAATATATCACAAAATATTGGTTTTTTAAAATTGTTTTAATTTATTTAATAAAGATAAAGTATAGTTTTGTTTATTTATATATCAGAGAGATTTCTTTATTCTCATAACAACATAAGATAAAGAACAAAAAAGAAATTCAATTGTTTGGTAATTTTTGACAACTAAAAAAGGAAATGAAATAGTTTTTTAAATTTAAATTTTATTTTTTAATGTTATTTTTATAAAACCACGATATATTATTATGACACGTGTGCATTTTTACCAATTTAACTACAAGGTTTGTGATTATGAGAAACTTAGTACTTTTTCAATGAAATTACGTAGACATGTTTTGTTTTAATTTATTAAAATACTCACAAAAAGTGTGCCTTAAAATGTATTATGTACGCGTTTCGCTAGTAAGTGAGATATGGCAGAGACTCCTCGTTTTGTTATGCGTCGTATTTCCTCTCTTTCTAACTCTTTTTCCAAACTCACATTTAAACAACCAAAGGTAGGCAGTACATCCAGGAGCGTGCCAGAATTTATTGACAATTTATTCTGAACTAATGTTGGCTCGTTTCGTGGTTTGCCCATGAGCGACAGACAGTATTCACTTAACGTTAGCTGGGCAGGTATATTAGATGTAATTAGGTAAGAGTTAGGTAGAAAAATTATAGAATCGTTACAAAGTTATTGGTTTTGTTTATGATTTTGTTTTCCATCACCAAATTACCTCTCATTTTCAATTTCTTCAACATTTAGTTTCTATATGTGTTTATATTAAATCCATTTTTCATATAAACGATGGGTAATCAAGTTCAATGCTATGGTAACACTGAATATAAATCCCTATAAGTTTGTCAGGAAAAATATTATATAATATTTGTTATTATAGGCTTTTATTGTAATACTAACTGATGGTATGTTATACCATCAGCTTATCCGTTTCCTACACGTTTGTAGTACGCAAGAACGCATTTTTAGCTGTTCAGTTGCAATAGAGAAAAAGTACGAAAATTGTGACAGATGTGACAAAATGACCGACTGAAATAAAAGGCGGGTCAATTTGACCGCCTTTTGTGACATTTGAATGCCACTTTTTTAGGGCCGCAATGCCTACATCTCTGTATTTTGGTTGATTGATAATTTTAGTCTATAAGTTGTCTGTTCTATATTCTTCTCTGTATGAACTTAGTTATAACACTATATTTAATAATAAAATACATAAAATCCTATATCCAGCAATGGAGAGACACAGGCTGATGGCATGGTATGCAATTAAGAGTATTTATTATTATTATATAACAATCTAAATAAAAACTCGGCCAACTTCTTCCGTATTATGGATAGATACTTTGTAGCCTATAAAAGAATGCCTATAAAATTAGAAAAAAAAACAATAAAGTGATACAATAAAGTGATACATGCTCACGTTAACCCCCCCCCCACGCTCACGTAGACATATTTATTAAAAATTGTCATTTTTGAAAAATCGTGAGATGCTTATCCTATTTATATGATTATAGTTTCATTTTGTTTTGGTTTTTAGATTTAATACCTGAGTTTATTATTACGAACCGTGGTAATCCAATGCTCATTATCGGGTCACATCGATATAAACGCGAACGTACTAGTGGCCCCAAGACCCGTTGGATCTGCTGTCAAGTGTACAAAGGATGTAGGGCTTCCATCACTACTGTTGACAATACGATCATTAAGGTTTTAAATGAACACGCTCACTAAACTGTTTTCTTTGACGTACTGGTCTCTATGATTTTGCTGCGATATAATAAAAAAAAATATATTTCTGAAATAGTTTATTGGCTGTTCATGAAAAATATTACGGCTTATAATATGTTTCTATTGTTCCTTAGTGGTTTATATATTGTCTGCAGATGTAATGCTATCCTCGACTTTTCTGTTAACATATAATTTTCAAGATTTTCGTGTATTATGGCACATATTAAACACATTATACAGGTCTTAAATGCGTATGTTTACTTATTTTATTTTATTCCACATTTCGGCGGGTTGCATCCAGCATAGTAACGAGCTGACTGCTAGTCCGTCAGACATTCAATTCACACACAAAACCCATATAAAAAAGGGAAGTTATTAATCTTACAGCCGCCAGTGGTTAAGATTTAGCAGCAAGAATGTCGGTAAAGGACAACATCAGTCAAGGTTGGTTGTGAGCGTTTTGTTTTCGTACTCAAAACTACACAGAATCGGAGAATCTGAGCGAACGACGTGGCGTACTGTCACGTTTAGAAGATTATATGAAGTTGTACACACAAATAAGGCAAGTCGTAACTCATAATTTGTGCCACATGAAGCAACCTACTTGCTTTTTCACTACGGTTTATATGGCGATTAAGATAATATGTGGCTTATACTAATAGAATAGTTTGTTTACGTAGGAAAGCTATAAACTTTTAGTCGCATCTGTGAAATTTCTTTTTTAAACATTTTTTTTCATATTGCTCTAACTTAGTCATTGATATTATCACTGGATGGTTTTGTATTCTTTTTTAGTTTAATCTCTGGAATTTTACGAATTCTAGATAAACGGGCTATTAACTTATTATTCTGTTTTCACAGGAATTGAATCTAAAATAAGATTCACTAAAACATATTTTGGCAATCCATGTATATCATGGGGAAATTACTCTTTCATTAAAAAATTACAACGAGGATTGAAGATTTGGTGGGAATGTTCGCAAAGAAAACCTTCTAAATGTAAATGTGTCATTGTCACGTATGAGGGCAGGATGGTGAAACTCATCGGATGGCACAACCATTGATTAATTAATAGCTATAGTATACGTATAGTTCTTTTATCTCACGAAGGCGCGTTACTCCCGGTAGTGGTTGTGCTCGTACATGTATAGCACATTGTTTTAATGTGCGTAAACTTGAGAACGCTCAGTTGGATTCCCGATGCCGCGACGCACACTAAAACATTGTACTAAAACAAGCACTATACGCCTTCGTCAGATGAAAGAACTATGTATATCTATTTATCATTTAATTATTACGGCATGTATTAAAATATAAATATCGCCGTAGCTGTGTTAATTATCTATTGCTGGTCCTCTAAATTGGAACAGTTCAGTTATAGAATTAATTATAATTGCAATGGCCAATCGAGTGTTTGATCAAATACAAATTCCTTTGCAATTCATTATCAACTTATTGAATAAGCGGTTAGGTAGTGCCAACCGTAAATACAAATTTATAGAATAAAACTGTTCTTTCAATTATAGGAACGAATATAACTACCACAGCCACCACACTAACTCATTTCTGCAGGAAAGAGTTTGTAAACGTTCGGTTAGCCAATGCGTTACTTAGTTGTCGACGTTTTACTTCGCTATCATACCTTGCAGTGGAAAAATATCGATACTTTCCTTTCGATAGTTTTTTTGCGACTACTCATGACTAAAGTACCTACCACACAGTAAAATATTATATGTGGTCGATATTTTTGATTCGATATCGTGTCCTAGTTATTGGACGAGTTTTAACCATCAATGTGTTTAGAATATATACATTCCATTTCTAGTCATATTAAGACTAATAAGTATTTTAACATAATATACTCATAGTACCTACATTATTTAAAATTATATCAACTACGAGAAGAAGTGATGAAGTGCTGAATATTTAGTTGAATCGAAGTACTTTGTATGAGTGAAATCAATCAAATCAATTTTGTATGAGGGTATGAGTCTTGTAGTTCTAGCCTTTTTAGCACAGATTGGAATATATATTCTAACTTATGACAAGGGATACTCAAAGACAAAGACAAAGTTCTATCAATACTTTGGTACCCGCACTTTTATTCTGATTTAGTATGTAAGTAAATTTGTGTGAGAAATAGTTTAATCAATTTTATATTGTAAATATAAAATTTACCATATAAAATGTGTGCCCCTACAGAACGCGAAAATTAAAAAGTTATATAATTTAGGCAAATTTATTATTTGATGTGTTAGCGTGTATCCAAGTTGTGTCTTCTCTATAAGTAGTAAGTTAAGTTATCCTCATTAATCGAAAAATATGTGTTATTTAATATATTTTTGGCGTAGGTACTCATAAATAAAAATCGTAAAACAAATAAAAATACAAATAAATCCAAATTTTCAACTTTCCTTTATTTTTGTAATTATTTCTTAACTAGCTTTTACCCGGCACCTCGTGATCTACACGAATAATAGCCTATGGTTAATCCGGATTACAATCTACCTAATTGCTAAGTATCAACGAAATCGGTTTAGACGTTTCGACGTGATTGAATAACAAACATAAACTTTTCGCATTGATAAGATAAGATATAATTTATTTTATTTATAAGATGCATTAGCATTTATAGTGGAATAAGATTTTTTTATGATCAGTTGTTTGATTATTTTGTTAATATTGGTTACTATTATCAAACCTCCTTCTTATATCCTGATAATTTACTCTATATTTGAGTTTTCTATTCTTTTTCCCTCTTTGTCAGTGTTTAGTGTTTAGTTAATTTACCGTTTAGTGTGTAGTCTGCTTTATGGTTCATGGGCCCTATACACTGATATAGTTTATATGCTGTCCCTTATTAACTAAAAGATATTAACATTAAAAAAATAGAAATACACTCGTCCACTATCCTTTTATCAGAACAAGACATTTGATATTTTTCCTTGTTTTCCAGAACCAAAGTTCGGTTTATCTCAAAGAGGGAACCTGGTTGTGCAGATAGGAGAGTGGCGTTTTAACAAGCACGCCTCCTGGGGGTCCAAGGTTCGTTGGACTTGCATTAAGAAGAAGACAGGGTGCACAGCATCTATCACCACTGTTGATAATGTCATTGTGAAGACTTTAGGGAAACATAACCATTGATGGTGAACTAATCTATCGATTTAATTTTGAAAAGGTTTGAATTATTTAGGTATGTTCGTGGAAACAATGTGGCGGACGAATTGACAATCTACAATCGCAATTACATCTGATGATAGTACACTGGGGAAATAGGATAAAGTGGGAAATGTAGCACATTTCACGATAGTCTTCTGTGAGAGAGGGGTAACGTGGTCCAGCGACTGGGATTGCGACGTGCACTCGCCCCCTTCAATATGAACAAATCCATGGTTTCAAATTATTGCACATTATATTCACAACCTGTATACATTTAATATGATAACGCATGACGCAAAGATCCGCAAATCGCAATTATTCATTTTGTGTACGTATGGTTTATGCTTTATTTTGTAACTGTATTTAGTTTTGTGTGTTGGCGTCACCGATTTGTAACGATGACTTGTATCAGCTTTTAATGTCCCACTGCTGGGAACAGGCCTCTCCTAGTAAATTACTAGGGGTTTCGGACCGCAGTCCACAACGCGGGCCCTGTGCGGATTGGTGGATACAGACACTCCAGGTTTCTTTATTTATTTCTGGAGCACGCGGGTTTCTTTACGATGTTTTCCATTCACTGCCGAGTTAGTGTCAATTTTGAAAAATCCGAACCTAATTAGAATCTCAGTGGTATGAGCCGAGAATTTGAACGCACGATCTCACGCATGTGAGTCGAGTATAGTTACTCTAGGCCCTAGGCTATCACCGCTCTACGTTGACTATCTGATCTCAAAGGACAGTAAAATTTGAGTTCCAAAATATAATTTTCACCGTTACAAGCGTAACGTTAGTGAATCTTGTTGCGTATAAAGGTGATGTAGGTACAGCTTTATTTGTTAATTCAGCAGTAGAGGTAAAGCGATCGTCTAACTGTTATTGGTAATTGTATTCATGTATACTAAAGTATGGAGGATATTTACGTGTCCTCTATAAATATGCGAACACGCAACCTAACTCAATAGACAATTTACAAAATTCTCCGAACTCCTTAAATTTTGTGAGAGTCCAAAATCTGTTTGCATTTTTGTGTCTACAAAATCTGGAGGCGCGGGGCAGCCGTTCTTGCTTCACCTTTACAGGAAAACTTATTACAACACGCGTAATAAATACTCTATGCTAAAAGTAAAAAAGTTCAGAATGTCGGAATACTTTTTAGCACTTTTCAAATCACGTCGGAAGGTTACAAATTTAGGGGTCCTGAAGCTCCTTTATGTGTATTGAGTTAGGTTGCGTGTTCGTATTTATATTTATACAGACACTTAAATATCCTCCAAATAACTTATTTTACACGAATACAATTACCGATAACGGTTACACAGATCGTGAGCGGGAGACGTCTGAAGGTAGCTGGAGCGGTACGGTGCCGCTTGGCCTCTCTTAACAAATCACTGTGTCTAGCAATCGACACTGTGTAGGGACACAGTGGCTGAAATGGAAAAAAATATGTTTGATAATATTTGAACTATGTTTCAAAATTATATCTAAACTAAGTACGTAAAGTAAGTACGTAAATGATAAGTATTGTATTCGATTATTATGCAATAACATATAGTTGCTATGCAATTAATTATTTACTCGTTTGTCCTTTTTGTGGATAATATTGTCATGGATTTCATTCAATTTGAATTGGACTTTATATAAAGCGCTAGCTAAACGAGTTCACACGATTGCAAACTTTTTGTACGTTTGTGAACGAGTTTTATCACGAATTGAACATAATTTTGATAACTGAAGAAGTTTGTCCTACCATGTTATATTTGCAGTTGGCTTCACTTAGCCACAGTATTGAATATGTTGATAATTAGCTGCAAATGTATTTGTATTTCTTAGAATGTTCGATTAGTCAATAACAAGTACATAATTATGTAGCGTCATCTAGTATTTTTTGTTATATTGAAGTTATATTTTATTATATTTTTTTTATTTTATATTAAATATATTATTTTTATATTTTTTTATTAGGTGTTAGTATAAAAAATAAACATATACTTATATATAATATAACAATTGTTGTATCTACTAAAAGCTTAGTGGTAATGGTATGTATGCATTTTATTATAATACATTATACATAATATATTCACCCGGCTTACTTTACAAATCACAAATCAATAGAATTCATATTATTTTAAACCAAATTAGTATTGATATACACCAAATAGTATATTTAACCGTATAGTATTTTAATTATAGTATTTAATAGTATTTTAATAGTATATTTACCAATAGTATGAATATAACTATCCAATATTATTAAGCTGAGATTTTTTTAGGTAAGTCGAGCCTTTAAGCTTTTTTGGAATAACCACAACTGATTGCAGTAGGTACAGGTGTTTCTTATTCCATTGCTAGATTTAAGATTTATTCAGACATTTAAATAAAGGTTCTCTTTAAAATGCATCGAAGTATCATTTATATTAATAATTAACATCCCCTACAAGCAACAAATTTACCTATATACTTCGAGCCTTCGAATTTGACACTAACAAACCCTATTTTTTTTAAGATCTGAACCCTGTATTTGCACAATCTCAGCGCGGGAACCCGGTGATCATGATTGGACAATATAGATTCAATCGCGTGAACAAGTATGGGAGCAGGACTAGATGGGTTTGCGTTAAAGCGAAGGCTGGCTGCAGGGCGTCTTTACATACCATGGATAACGCTATCGTCCGCGTTTGGGGTTTTCACGACCCTATGGCGCATACGAGTGCGAACCGGTTCTAAAACATTAATTATTATTTCATTATATAATAATTGCATATTTTTCAAATCGCAATATTTTTTACAACGTCGAATGTGAAGTTATTTGAAATGACGAAGGTTTTTGGTACTTGTTATTTATTTCATTATCCAAGACCATGAACGGACGTCATGGCGGGAACTCGTGAAGAGAAGGTTGAGTTTATGTTTGATTCACGTAAAGAAAAGATGTATTTGTGGGTTTTATGATTGTTTGTACATCAAGTCCGTGATAATCAAACAAAAGCATGAGACTGCATTTTTCAGAGTCCATCTCTGTCCTTAGTAAACCTACTATCACTTTATTGAACGACTCCTAACCTTGCTTCGACGTGACTGGACATTGACAAGATGCATTTTAAATTACTTTGACTTTAATTATAAAGAAAACTTGACACTGGCAGAATGTGGTAATTGCACCTTTGCCATTTATGATAAGAAAAAAAGAGCATGAACTAAATTAACATTATGGTCCGGTTATAAGAAGAGCGCTGACAATTCTGACTTTACACACACGATGAAAATGGATATAGACAAATTAGACACTTTCTAAATTATTTCATGTACATAATTTCATGTTTTTAATTACCGTTATAAAAAAAAAACGGTAATGAAATATTCAGTACATAATTTTAAGCATTAATTATTTCGGAATATTTATTATTAGATTTAAGTTCAATGAAATCACTTTTAGAATTTTTACTTAAATTACAACATTATAGTGTATGTTTGTTTGTTTTTATTTAGGTAATCTTTCGGTCCATTGAATTGAGTCTGAAACATTTTTGATAATCAGAAAGTTTATACCTTTTTTATGAATGGTGTGTTTAATTAATTACGTTAATTATTTTAAATAATTATGCTAAAACACTGCATATAAACGCAAGCGTTTTTCGGCATAAAAATGAGACAAATACATTTGTATATAGATGTACGATAGATGGATTTCTTGCAGTGTCACACGGTCACACCACACTACTGTGCAGTTACGCGAATTAATCGCTGCTGTAATTCAGTCAAGTAAAATAGGTCAACGTAAGCGTTTAATATATTAGTTTAGTTTAATATATTTTATATTAAAAACGCGAAACTTTAAACATAGGAAATTTATTTTATTTAATAAGTTGAATTAAGAATTTTCGAAATTGCCTGAAATATTTCTTGTATTGGATGAATTCTTACAATATTCACTGCAAAAGAAAAAAATCCTTTATGCTATTTATGTTAGCATTAAGATTTGTTACGTCATTTCTCGAATTATTTAATTTTAATGTCGCTAATTTTTACGAAATAAATATTGATATGAGAGGCAATCAAATATCCTATTAGAAATAAAAGACAAAACGGTGCTTTTGAATTTGATGTTGCTTATTGCAAGAGTTTTTATAACACCGAAGGCTTTTATGAGGCTCGGATCAGAATTCGGTGAATCAGGTTAGGATTAATACAGATTATATCGTATAGGTGGTATTTTTATCAATTAATAGACAAATGGCTAAGTGTTATAACTTAATTAAGTTAATCGTAGCGAGAACTGTCTACTCGCAATGTTATTCTAAGGTTAACGTAACATAGCTCTCATTACACTTACAAAGTTACTAACTTAACACTAATTAGGTTTTGGTGGCGGATTTTAATATTTTAGTGTTCCAATTAGCTAATCATGAATAACAACTATATAGACTCAGTATTTTACTACTACCCACAGTATAAATTATGTATATTACTTTGGATTTTGGAATAAGTAACTTGCCGTTTTTATACTGTTGTTTTATTTTCATTCTCAATATACAAGTTTATCTGAGAGATCTTAATCTTCGAGATTAGTCCTATGCTTCTCCCATTGGCATAGGTATAGGTCTCTCCCAAGGCTCGCCACCACACACGATCTTCGGCTCTTCTCATCCAGTCACCACCGGCGAACTACTTCAAGTTTTTGGACCATCAATGGCCGGAGGACGTCCCGACCCACACTGCACTTCCTGATACGTGACTTCCAATCGAGGCCACGTCTATCCCATTGGTTATCGGTTCTGCGGCAAATATATAATAATTTTAAATGTTTTTAAAAATACATACTTAATTCTTAGGTTGTTTGACAGAGATCGCTTTCAGCGATGACACCGCCTTGTGTGCACTTTTGTGTCTACAATGTCTGTTATTATTTTTCGTGTGCAATAAAGAGTTTTATCTATCTATCTATCTATCTATCTTTAATCCACTTTCAGTTACAACGACTTTGAGCGCTAGAGGATTTATGATGCTCGTGGCTAATGGACACCGGTTTACCAAGGATCGAGATGCAGGCCCTAAGACTAGATGGCAGTGCAGTGTCAGGAGCCGTACCAAGTGTAGAGCCTCTATAACCACTTATGGTGGTCTAGTTGTTAAATCGTTTCTTGTTCATAATCACGAAATATAACCGTCCAAAAAAAGAACTCATTAGCTGCGGCCCGCAGATTCGATCTAGTGGAATTAGGATTAATTTCAGTTCCAAGAACTACACGTATGGTTTTCGTAGCAATTCTTTGATTTGTTCCAGAGTTATTAGGTGACAAACAAACTTTCGCTGTTATAATAATATTAAGAATATTTCTGCTGTTAAGTTTATAAACTACATACAATTCGTTGTTCATTCCGGTTTTAATAATTTGTCCTTAGCTTCTGAAGCGTATTTGGAGATTTAAATTATATGCAGTAAATAAATTAGTATTGTTTAACTAATGCGTATTTATTTTGTTCCGTACTTTATCGTATGCCTAAATCTAATATTTTTTCTATTCTCTTCATATATGGCAATGGTGCAATTAGCACATTCTGCCACTGTCAAGTTTTCTTCGTAATAAATAACTTCAAAATCTAAAACGTATCCTGTCAATATCCAGTCCCGCCGGAGTAAGTCAGGAGTCGTTTCAGTAAAGTGATAGGTTTACTAAGGACAGAAGAGGACTCTGTAGAGGCCTGAGGATTTTAATTAATTATATATTTAATTAATCGAAGTATTGTGCATTATTATCAATGGACTTTTGCCATTTTAATGGAAGTTGATTGATGCCTCTGTTATAGAACTCCTGGGAACGAGAATGGATGAATTCACTGAAGGCGTTTTTCACTGCCTCATCGGGTTTTTTCCTGTGTAAAAAGTTATTTGAATTCCCAAGAAAAATAGAAATCAGTAGAGGCAAGGTCTGGCGAGTACTGTGGGTGACGGAGAGTTTCCAGTCGAAGCTCCTGTAATTTTTAGACTGGCTGTCGTGCGAGCGTTATCATTGAGACGTTTGGCACATTGTTCGACTGTGACTCCTGGGTTCAACCATTGTGACGAACGTTTACGATTATCATACAGGATCCACTTCTCATCACAAGGAGCGGCTGATAAGTTATTTTCCTAAGTATGAAAGAAAAGGCCTGCATGGGAAATATTTTTTTCAATATAGTTCCCTGCGACTGTAATGCACTGGTTACATTTGTCATTAGGCGACATTTTAATCATTAAACGATTAAAATAAATCCATTGTAACGATTCATATTAGCTTTCGGGGTCCCATTGGCGAATCCAGGTCTCATCACAGGTCACTATTCTTGAGACAATCTTTTCCTCTCTATCTTTACCGATGTTTAAAAATATCTCCCTACTTTTGACGCCTGGCTGTTTGTCAAATGGCGTCAGCATTCTGGCTACCCAACGAGCTCTCACCTTAGACATCCCTAAATATTTATTAATAAATAAATTACATGAACTCGTTTCTTGCTAATGCCAATATCTCTCGCGATCTCCCACTGCTTAATTCTTCGATCTGCGAGTATTAATTGTTTAATTTTTCTCACAGTTTCTTCTGAGACTGCCGAAACGAGTCGTCATCTTCCAAGCTCTCACGACCATGTTTAAACTGCTCTTTGACTTACCCTTTACTCAATAATATTTCTCTCATGCTTAATTTAATTTTTAACTTAGAATAATCTAATCTAGGTGGCCCAGGCTAATTTAATAATCTAATCTTGGCTTTACACTCAAAATTAGTCTGCATTTCTTTTTATATTATACAAAGAATGAACATTGGAACTCTTCCCTAATTGTTATGGATTCGTCCTAAGGATAACCCTTAATGGAGTAAAATGTGAACGACATAGACACGCGGAGAATGCATAGGTATTGTTATTACATTGTTAATAAAAGAGTGTTACTTACAGTGTGTATTATTTATTTTATTTCTGTGTCTTAAAATGTGCAGTGTTTCAAAATTACTAAAAAAAGTCCCTGGCAGCACGGTAATAAATAGAGTGGCCGGGGGTCCGCTCGAGCGCACACATTCGAGACACCGAGCGCTTCTACAGCACACAAACTGCTTCGTCGTTTGTGTTCTTTGATATATGTGTACTTCGTATTAAATTCACGCAAGGATATTCGAGGAGTTGTCATGTTGAAATGCGGACATTCGGGGAACTTGTAATTTAAAGAACTAGTCATTACGAGATATTGACGTAGTGGGAAATTGTCATTTTAAAGCTCTCATTTTAGGAAAAGGAGATTTTCACTACAAAAGCTAAAAGTGGTCATTTTGAGAACACATATTTTTTACACTTATATGTTTGGCCACTCAGTTTTTAGCTAATTTGTTACTATCAATAAATTTGTCCTATATTTATAACAGATTGTAGGGTAAATTCAATGTAAACCTCTATGGTAAAAATCACTGGCCACCTTCAAATACATTTTTTTTACGACAAGACTTCAGTTATTAATTGATTGCAACAATAAACGTGTCGCGTAAAGTATTTCGTGCAATGATTTTCTATGACTACAAACGAGGTTTAATGTTTAAGGAATCTTACGAAAATTTACAAACTGCTTTTGGTGAATCTTCTTCTTCGCTGGCAACCGTGACCTATTGGTACCGTGAATTTAAACGTGACCGGGAAAGCCTCGAAGATGATCCTAGGCCGGGATGACCGACGACTGTGGTTACCCACGAAAACGTCATCAGGGTGGAGTGGTTAATAAAGTATCATCGGAACGTTACACATCAAGAGACTTAAGCAAAAATCCCGACGTGTAGATTGGTGCAAGTTTATGCAAGTTAAAAGTTCGATGAAGGGTGTTCACAACAAGTATCCTGCATCTTAATTATTGGTGAATCTTGGATCTACAGCTACGGCCCGTTTACAAAGCAACAATCCACACAATGGATGTTCGAAGAGGACGATTGACCCACCAAAGTTGTTCGCGGCCCAAGTGTAAATAAAAAAGTGATTGCTGTTTTTTGCGATGTAGTGGTTCAGTAGTGATAATTCCACTAGAAGATTGTAAACCAGTGAATGGTATTGTGAAGTTTGCCTGCCCCACATCTTAAGGAGTTAAATGACGACCGCCCAAAGAGCGGTGTTCGTGGTATCCTTTTTCACCAAGACAATGCTCCTGCACACATGGCCGCTAGAACCATTGACTTTTTAGCCACTACGAGCGTTCAGTTGGTACCCCATCCACCCTGCAGCCCCGTGACCCCATGCGACTTTTTTTATTTCCCACCATAAAAAAAATGCTACTTAAACAAAAATTATAAGACTTCGGATAAGGCTGTGGATAAATTTAGGCGACTCTTTTTGACCTTCCGCAAGATTTTTTTTCAAAACGTTCCGAAAGCTGGTTCAGTCGAATGAACAAGTGTATAGAGGCTGTAAGGAAGTATTTTGAAAAACTGTAAATAGTTTTTTTGATGCAATATTATTATTGGTTTCACTAACATTTTGGTTTCACTACATTTTACTAACATTAACATTCTCTAACAGCCTCGGTAGCTTTCAAAAATTTGATTTTTCAGATATTTCACTGTAAAATTGTTCACAGGTAATGTGTTTAAAGTTATATTGTTTAAAGTTGCATTAATATTGTTGTTATTGATTCTACTGACAATCTGTTCCTTTTTTTAGTCTACTGAGATGTTATAAGCGAAGAAACTCTTTCCACATTCGCGTTGTGTGACAGTATACAAAAAAGTACTGACAAATTTTCAGTAACTGAAAATCGACCCGCTCGCCACACTGTCGTCATCTACATTTGCGCCATGCCATGCGTATGGAGCGTGCGTACCACTTGTTATTCAATTAATGTGTGACTAAAATCCGGTTTCGAATGAAATCCGGGCGGAGTCCGGTCTAACCTCTTAAAATCCGATCAATACCGGATTTATCCGGTCAGATGGTAGCCCTAGTTGTAACAGTTATATTTTGTTACAGTTCCTATGTTCGCCACCACGAAGGCGGGTAATCCGGTGATTCAAATTGGTCCTTATCGGTTCAACCGCATCGGTGCTAAAGGTCTAAAGACACGATGGAGGTGCACTAAGTCGTCGAAAGCATGTCGTGCGAGCATAGTGACACTCGACGACGTCATCATTAGCACCCAAAACGAACATAATCATTAGTGATTATATTATTAGTCTTAGTGGGTAGGACAATTCACAACAATTCTACCTGTATGTTACATGGTTCAGTCGCAAGAAATATTTGTTGAGCCACAACTCCGTATCCTTTAAAACTTAACTTTGCCGTGTTACTGTCGTATTCGTACGACTGTGATATGATGTCATTGAATTATGTATTCTGTTCTCGATGTTTAATACTGACAAATCTATACTTCTATATCTATAGTCTATACTAATATAATAAAGAGAGAGTGCTAATTTTGTGAGTATGTGTGTATGTGGAGGGTAATCTCCGGAACCACTGCAGCTATTTGAAAAATTATTTCACCATTTGAAAGGTACATTATTCAAGATGGACATAGGCTATATATTATGTGCAAAAAAATTGCCGGGCATGCAACGCATGCCGGGCACAGTTAGTTAAGAATGAAGGATAGCATGTTATAAAGGATTGTGGCCAACAATATAATACTGTGACTTAAAAGATTTGACTCACTTCACTTAAAAACACTAAAGTGGTACGATTCTCTGTAATTTCGACTTTGTCATCTTGTAGTTCAGTGTTATTTTAAAACTCGTAGTCGTTTATGCAGTAAGCTATTAATAAGAAACTCTACATTTTACAATAATAGCAATAAGATGATACAAATAATAAGTAATATATTTGTTGACTCTTTTTCATATTTTCATACTTTTTTGCTTATTGCTGTATTAAGTTTTGTTATGTATAGGTAAAAGATATAAGTAATATAGGTAAATACTTCAGGACTTGGGTTCCAAACTCAGCGCAAGCGCGGGCTCTGGTTTAGGAAATTTATTACGTCCTGTCAAAACCTTGCTCTGTGAACGAGAGGGGCGTTTCAGTACATTTAAAAACCCGATGGCCTGTCGGAAAGGTAAATTACGCTGTACTCCGTACGTTTTATAAATGTTTAAAAATGTCTCGAGATCTATCTTAATAACATATCATTAGTTTAAATTAAGTTTGTTTTTTGTTCTGGGATTTACTAAAAGGTATAAAACGTACTAATTTTAAACTACTGGCTCAATTTGATCCATCTATGAACTTAATCGAGATATAGGCCTAATTTGTTCAGATGCACGCAGGTTTTGGAACTTTTCAGATCGTTGATCGTTACTGCGGTACTGTCATAGAAGCACAAAAGCCTAGCGACCAACAGTATTGGTACTATTGTGCAATCGGTACAATAAAAAACATAGTATTGGTATTGTACACCAAACCTGTAGTTACGGTACACTATTGCAGCATAACTACCCTATACTGGTTTATGATTTGTTAGGTAAGCCGAAATTTGGGCTTCTATGGAAGTACCGCCACTGCTGATGAACAATGACTGGGATAATGACGGATTATTTGCGAATGCATAGTTGTATAATATATGTATTGGCATATTTTGGTTGTTTTTACAGATTTTAGCATATGTTGCTAGCAATATATTGAAGTAACTATTTTTAAATACTAACGTAGTTACGAGTCTTATTCGTACGCAACGAAACAATGTGGCTTTTTTGCTAATTAGAGAATTATTCGTCATTTTTTATTTTATGTTGCATATTTTTGCAATTCACTTGGATATTTTAAATTTTATGTATATTTCCATGCATATATTAGCCTTTTCATATTGCATATACGAGTATACTCCGATATCTAATAATGACAAATCGCGCAGACTCGCGCCTTTTCTTGCGGTATGTTTGGGGCCTAAGTAATTTTAGCGATTATGATGTTGATGGTATGTGGCCATGGCAAATATAATGTTGTTTATGTTTACTTTTTACTTAGATACTTAAAACACTTAGATTCAATTAGATGGCTAATTTGATATGGTGGTATTTTCAGAAAGTATTTTTAAAAAAGTTTTATTTGAATAGGTTTGAGAGGTACATATTTTTTTAGTTTTGCAGTTGGCGCTGAAAATTTAATATGTATGTACAAATCAGTAAAGAATTAGTAAAATTAAATTGAATTGAATAACAATTTAATTAGTAGGTACTTAATGGGGATGGGTCAATTTTTCTAACACCCTGATTTTTGTGTATTTTTATGTAGAGTAGACCAAATATAGATTGAACCAGAAAATGGCGTGTTATAATCGCAGTTATAATAATTTTAAAGTCTTCATTTATTAAAAATAGCGTGACGTCACAGTAACTGCTGCATGGATAAACTTGTCACTCGTGTACTCTACGATTAATTCATGTCTAATTCTTTCGAAATAAGTTCGATTCATAAGTAATAAAATTGAACTGAAATGCCTCTCAATTTTTTTATTCGAATATGTTATAGTGGTTTTAATAAAATAAGGAGATATTGAAATAAAATATATTTTGTAAAATGTTTAATTCCAAAGTTTTTCGTTCTCTTTTACGTTGAAATCCAATTAGTGTCTGTTTAGTTATTAGCTAGGTAATTATTATTATTATTAGGTGTGTAGACATATACAATACTAAACTTAAATTTCAATACAACTAAATACAGGTTTAGTATATTTTTGTAAACATTTGTTTAAATATGTCTAAATAAAACCATAAATACAGTACATTTTTACATTATTATTTATACATATTAAAGAAGGCAAACGGTCACGCGGCCCACATCATGGTAAGTGGCTACCTATTTACAGAATCCTATTTACAGCTTTCTTTGAATGAGTGGGTTCGGGTGGATTGGGAATGGATAATGATTCTTAATAAAATCTCCCATCCTTCACAATCCTTTTTTTTTTTCCAAATTCCCAAAGGTGGGCTGTCAAATTCTTTAAAATTGATATAACTTAAAACCGTTAATATCGAAATAAAAAAGGTAAACGTAACGCTTGCAATATTTCAAAAACCGAATCAATGGATGTACTTTGCACGAACTTTCACTTAGATTTTTTTTGAATTGATTGCACTTAACACACAAGTAAGTAAATCGAGTAAACATCATTTTTATAAGTATAAATGTCCATTTCACAGTCAAGATGTTGGAGACTCGATTTGGCACAAAGATGTTAGCTGTTGGTAATCAAATATTCTACAATCATTCGGGAAGAGGCACGAAGACGAACTGGAGGTGTCGGTTGAAGCGGCGTGGTTGTCGTGCTGTTGTGATAACTATTGAAGATGTGATTGTTGCGGTTAAACATAGTCATAACCATTCAAATTAATATTTTTCTGAAGTACCTACTTGAACGAAGATGGTCTATTCAAATATTTATCTTTTTTTTATTTAATAACAACCATGGTCAGATTTAGCAGCCGGAGCAAGACAAAAGTCATATACAATGACCACGTCCTCCCGGGACCGGTCAGCGTCGGGGGGCATCAAGTTGTAGTGGGTGGCGGGAAGTTGTAAATGAATATGTCTATCTTGGACAGTCAATCCAGTTAGACAAGCCAATCGAAAGGCCCATAGACGAATTTAACTTGGCTGGGCAGCATTCGGGTAAATGCGTCACCTCTTCTCGTCGCCTATACCGCAATGTTTGAAGATGAAAGTCTTCAATCAATGCGTTCTGCCCGTATTGCTAACGTATTGTGCCCAAACATGGTTTCTGACGATAGGCCTGGTTCACAAGGTGAAAGTGCTCCCTGACCGATGGAAGGAACTATACTCGGAATTTGTTTGCTGGACAAAATCCGTAACGAAGAAATTCGACGAAGAACTGAAGTTGTCGACATAGCTCAAAGTGGCCAGTAGGCAGGCCATACATGCCGCAAGATCCATGTGGGAGGCGAGTCCTCGAATGGTGATTACGTAGCGTGGTATGCCCCTCCGGACAGGTGGACTGACGACTTGAAAAAAGTGGCCGGTAGTGGCTGATGAGAAGAGCTGAAGGCCGTGTGTGGTGGCGGTCTTTGGGAGAGACACAATCTGATGGTATGGTATATGTGTGAAAAACGCGAAAAAGTCAAATGTTATATCGTCTATTCAATTCCGCAAATGAGTAAAGAAATTCTGGTCTGTCAAACTGTATGTTTAAATAAATATATCTTGGGATACGTTTTTGAATCTATTGGAGTATTGGTTTCATCGTAATATTTTGAAAATTTTTGGTGTTTTACTTATTTAACATTTACTTATTTACTTATTTAGGTTTATTAATACTGTACCTGTACTAAAGTATTACAGTAAATATAAAGTGTGGATCCCCATGTGAATGGAATTTGTCGCGAATTCGCGAGCTATTGTTGGCAATAAATAAGATAATTAATTAACAGGTTAATTAAGTTACGCTTAATTTGATGATAACATAAAATATTTAAGTTTTCTATGGTTAACATTTTCTAGATACTGCGAATCCTCTACTCGTACTTATTTCTGACAAAATTATAACAAGCGATATAAGACAAAATTGAAAGAAAGTAGGGGTCTCTTTAGCCTTATCCACCTTTTGTACAAATAGTATATACTTTCTATATATGAATACTTTATTAACTCTCAAAGTATAATCTATCTCATTTAGAACAGTGTTCATAAAACACCATGAATCACTACACTACTATGAAACTAATAAATTAGTTTAAATTAAATTTTTAAACATTATAGATAGATTTAATCGAAGCGTTGTCTTCCAAATGTAAAATCCTATATAGGTCTCGCGATACATTGTTAACTGTATATCACTGTATCCTTTTATGTACAATTAAGTCATAAAAATTTACTTTATTGCTTATTAAGTTACGCTCTTTTCAGTGATATTTGATGTGTCGCGCAATGGCAGACCAGTGATCCTTCTGGGTTCACATCGTTTCAACAAATGGAGCGGTAGCAAAGGCAGGAAGGGCCGATGGGTGTGTGTGAAATTGTCTAATGGGTGTAAAGCAAAAATCATCACATTTGACGACCAAATTATTAGAATAGACAATGAACATAACCATATGTAATTTATTACGAAAACTATTGACACTTAATTGTATGTGACTTATTTCTTAGTAGAAATATAAATGTAGATGTTTTCGTATTTATTTTGATTTAAAATGAGTTATTAACTTCGATATAAGCCTATAACGTCCTATTATAGGGCAAACTTGTTCTTGCAATGGGGGTTTCGGCCTATAAACGACCACGACAATGTTACATCTATGTATATAATAATAAAATCTCAACAGAGCCGTGTCTGTACATATATTTAAAAAAATCATTGCAATGTACTCTAAGAACGATACAGAGCCCCAAACAGCCACTTTTAGAATTCTTCTCTGTCTGGCTATCTATCTGTTTGAACGCGCATTATACAAAATCCGCTGAACGGATTTTAATATTAACTTAACTTTAATTTTAATTTAACGGGCACCGTTTATCTAGATAAATTATGAAGTTCTCACGGTAATCACAGTTCACGCGAACGGTGACTGGCGTCGCTAGTCTCCAATAAGACGTATAAATAAAAGCATTAATAAGCACCGAAATACGCTGTGTTAAATACCTTAGAAGATCCCAGATCAGGATCATCTCCCATGTTCAGACGTCAAAAAAAATTGCAATATAGGAAATACAAGTACACTACACGAAAAGTGGTATTTACATTTGATTAAAATTTAAGAGTCCTTTGCGAGGGTAAATAGAGCCTGTTTCGTTCCAAACCATTAAATAGGAATCTCTGTGAATATTTTGTTATCATGGGGCATTTTTCATCGCCTATTTCGCTTCGCTTCTTTGTATGAAAATATCTTTCTTTTCAGTTACAAGTCCAATGTCTTATAATGAGTCCAGTGTCTTTACGTACACTTATTATAGTCTGCATTTTGATTTTAATCCTTATTTTAGTTGTTGAACGAAAGAGTAACATATTGGAATTTGTACTATTTGAGTGATTTCATAAGTTATATTAATTTATATTAACAAGAGATTCTATTTTTATACCGTTTACAGAGGCGCTGTTCACGGTGTCTCGCTATGGCAAGCCCATCATCCAGGTGGGCAGGTATCGCTACCACAGGTGCAGCAACAGCAACGGGCCATATTTTCGGTGGCAGTGCAATAGGCAGAAAAGAGGGTGTCGTGCGAAAATAACCACGTTTGAACACCTAATTATAAAATTTTTTAATAATCATAATCATTAATTTTTTCCAACCAAAATTTGCAGCTGGTAAGATCTTATGCAGTCTGCGCTCCTAATTAGACTATTATTGTAATACTTATACCAAAGATTAATACAAAATTACCTCAAGAGTTCATTTTCTCTGAAACTTCGTAATTTCAGAGAACTGTGTTTTCTGTGTGGGTAGTGGCTGAATGAAAACAGTTGAAGATCGTATGTGGTGGCGGTCCTTTGGAGAAGCCTATATCCAGCAGTGGAGATACACAGGCTGATGGTATATATGGTGTTTAGAATTGCAAAGTTCAGTTATAATCTTTTTGTATTGTACCAAAATTATTCCAAAAAGAATGATCTAATTTTAAGCCAATACCAAAAGTCCCGAGTTCGACGTCAGGTTCAAATTAATGAATCCAATAGAAATGTTTGTTTGAGATTTGGGTAGTTTTTGTTCGTCCGTGTGTGTAACAGAGTATTACTAGGATGAGGGCATTTAGTGCATTTATTTATTTACCCACAGTTTGCTTACAAGACTGTAGATAATTAGACTGCAAATATTTTGTGAACAAATAATTTTAATAATTTAGGGTAGTGTATATCTACAACTATTTATATAATATTGTATAATATATAATATCATAACTATTTAATACCTTCATATTAATTTAAATGTATCTAATAATAAGTGAAATTATGTGATTGTTAGTTATAATAGAAATATCGTACGTAAAGTAAAAGAAGTGTCCAGATGCTCACGGTTTATTAAAAAAAAAATATTTCAGTGCTGCATAGATATATTATTGAGTTTTGCTCTTGTGGTTAGTGATTTGCAAACTGCAGTGAAATGCGCCACCTTACTAAGTTAAGGCTCTAAATACACCGCAAGGCAGTCACGGGCGCGGTGGAAACTGTTTTAAATGTATTGAAACTCCCCATTCGTTCACTTAACGGAGCCTAGGCGAAAAAGAACTGCGACCCCCTCGCCCGCGTCCTTATTGCAATGTGTTTGGAATTCAATGTGCGCGTTATGCATAGTCAGAAGTTTACGCATAGTACTTACTATAAAAGCTCGTGTACTTATAATACTATGCGTATTATAAATATTACGGTACTCTAAGTACTCATGTGTTTATAGTATGCGTAGACTGATTTCTTAATTATTGAGTTACTAAAGAAATAAAAAAAAAATCTTCGGGTATCTTTACTTTTTTATACTTTATATTTTCCTAGGTGCAGGTTTTATGCACAGTCACTATTACTAGGTAGGTATGATGATGTCGGCTTTTTAAACATCCCACTGCAGGGCAGAGGCCTCTTAGTCCACTAAGGGTATAATTCATCACGCTGGCCCAGCGTTCCAGATTTATTTTAAAATTTTGGTGTATGCTGTGTTCTCCTTGGCACGATTAATAGGTGTTAATAGAACTCGATGCAAGTTATGTGGGAAGCGGCACTCTCATCAATAGATAGTTATTTCACATCGATAGTGAGTGAGACGGAGCCCCCCCCCCCCTCCTGATGTTGGCATGTATCGCGGATGTTCATGAGCGACAGTATCCACTTACTACGGGGTGGATTGCTCATCTACCATCTTCTTTCTATAAACAACCTAATTTACACTGTAAATTGAGTAATTGGTCAGCTTCTTTGTCTATACGAGAAATAATTAAATGAACAATAAGAAACTGCTAAAAAACAATAAAGCTATGGAGTTCCTCCATAGCTTTGGTGATGACATTCTTAGTAATTTTAAATTATTTACTTCAGTTATTCAAAGATAAGTTGTTTTGTTGATCACGATTTGCTAGTTCTTTCAACTCACGAAGGCACATTACTAGTGGCTGTGCTCGTACATGTATGTACATTTATAGCACAGTTTAAAAAGTAGTTTTTATTATCACTATGGCTTTAGTGTGCTTAAACTTGAATACGCTCAAGTTTGTTGTAGTACGGAAGGCGATGGACAAAAACCGATTCATTTGAAGGAAAATAACTGTGTATTTATTATTAGATACGAATTAATTTAGACATTATCATTATTTACATAAGAAGCTCTCAGGCTAAACCTAGATAATTTTTTAGAAGGTACACGAGACTACTTATGGCACGGAAAGTGTTTAATAAAGCTGTTTTTTGTAATGTGACGTATATTTAGATAGACATATATATCTATGACTACTGGAGATAAGAAATTATCACTATTTGTAATGTTTTAGAAGTAGAGTTCGTCACGTCGCGGTACGGAAAGCCCGTGATACAAATTGGGCATTATCGCTTCAACAAATGGTCCGGGAGTCGGGGACCTCGCGCTCGATGGATATGTGTGAAGATCCGATCAGGGTGTCCAGCAACTCTCATCACCATTGATGATGTTATCGTCAGCCAAAAGCCACACAATCATTGAATGGTGTATGATCTGTAATAGGAGACTCATTTTAAATAATTATTTCATTAGTTATACAACATGCCACGAAATAATGCATAACCCGAAACATGCCTAATAATTGAAATTATATAAAACCTTTCTACCCAAAAATTAAATTATTTAAGGGAATAAATCAAATGTTACAGACATGTAAAGTTATGTTGTTCTATCTAATAAGTTTGTAGCGCTCATTACTGAATACAGGGTAATAATGAGCGACCGCTTAAGCTGGCGACGTGCGTAGAATGGAAGTTCGCATAGAATAAAATAAAAAGGAATAATAAGTTGTGAAAAAGAATATTGTAAAAACTGTTAGAATCGATTCTTTCGATAGAGAACAAATTGTTTTCAGCTTTTGCGTTATTTCGTGACAAGTTGTATACTCGTATACTAGAAATTGATCCGTGAAATTAAAATGGTCTAAAAAAATTACTAAAGAGCCTTAAAAGTCAAAATGAGAAATGGACCGTGCTGCTATGTCGATAACGTTATTTTAACACAGTAGTACGCTGAGATAAATTCTAATCAAAATTCTTGTATCTGACAACCAGAATATTGGTTATATTAAGGATAATTAATCACACTTCTGGTTAAAATTACAAGGTGTCTTGTTATTTCTATTAAGTCGATGTGTATTACAAAATTGCATTTATTTGTTGTAATATTGATTTTAATTGATACACAGAAAACTTTTAATTAATACAGTAAATCACTCGACGAGCTTGTTACAGGGCGAGGCAAATTTCTCTGTGTACCATTCTGCTCTGATTAGTAAAAAAGGTACATATATTGATGACATTTGAGAAAAATGTTATACAAAAAAAAATGTAATATAGTTTTATTAGTTTAAAATCAACAAAAGATTACCGAATATGTTATTTATGCTTTCATTAAAATGTTACTAATGCTTTTTCTTTGGATTATACTCAAGCGAAATTCTCCCCATCTTATAAACTCTTAAGCACTCAACCGGTTGAAGCACAGTCGGCTGGGTTTCAGGACACGCAGGTTTTTACCAATGCCAGTAAATTACCAAGATGATGAATTGTCAAGGCGACAAGACCTGCATATTTTTCAGATATATATTTTTCTGGCTCTGTGGTGTCGGCTAGTTTATATGTTTATATCAAAGCTGCTACCACATGCCCTAAGAATAAGAACCAACTCAAAAAGAATGGACTCGCCAACCCGCTTGGCCAGTGCGCCGTTTTAAGGCCATACACAAAGAGTGTTGACACAGTCAGCGTAGTCAAGTGAGTTGTCACAATTACGCGGCGCAGCGCAGTGTTACCCATCTCTAATATTCATTAGAGATGCGAAGATGGCTATGTACTCGTATTCACATTATATACATATAAGTATAATATACAAATGCATATTACACTTAATATTAATGTGTTATTCAAACTTAAAAAGAGAAATAATCTGTTCACTTCTATCGATGGTGATCGCACTTACTCGTAGAATCTAGGTATCGTTCATCAACTAGATGTCTAGTACTTGTATCAGCCTATAACGTCCCACTGCAGGGCACAGGCCTTCCCTAGTTACTGGGAGGTTTCCAGCCATAATTCACCACGCGGGCCCAATGCGTATTTGTGGATACACATTTAGCATACGGGTTTCCTCACGATGTTTTCCATCACCGCCGAGTTAGTGATAGTTTTTCTAATAATCCGTACTTAAGCATAAACTCAGTGGTACAGACCGATTATTTGAATTCACCACCACACGAAGACAAGCAAGAATTGTCAACTTTGTCACAGCGCTGGTTGTACCGTGAGGTGCGGGGAGCGGGAGGGGAGAATTTAATCAATCTTTGCCTATTTCCATTTTATCTCTGAGAGTAAACTATTTCGAAAGTTTGGGTAATTGTAGTTAAATGATTTAAGTAAGTATTGCAATGTGAATTTAACCTATACCTAAGTACATAAGTGGGTTCAAGTAAAATACTAATGTAATATAATTTCATCTATTAAAATACATAATTTATTTTCTATCTATTTCCATTGTTAGGAAATTGTCTCATCTGTATGAGTGTTTCATAAATTCTATGTCAATGTGATTGGTGGTAATTGCTATTGCTACTCGCACTTATATGATTAAAGTAGGAGTAAGCGAGAAAGATATACTAAGAACTAAGATGGCTGACGAATGACTTTAATTTACGACTATTTTGGTTTTGTAAGTAAACATAAAATAAATGAGCTAATTACATAAAATGAACTTCAAATAATTTAAATATAGCTCGTATGTGAATAATAAAAACGTTAAATCTCCCACATTAAACTAAACTTTGATGTATGTATTACAAAACAAAGCACTTCTGCTCTCGCTTATGCGCGATTGACTAAAGTATTTGTGGACAATTGACCGTGACGTAATAAGCAATTTTAGTACTGCATTGCTCGTTTAGTAGAATACATATGTCATTGCACGAATGTGAGTCGAGTATAGATCCCCTAGGCTATCGCCACTCATAAAGAAAATAAGTTTTTTTTTGTTATAGACAAGGGATGTTATGTATGTAATATTGGTAATGATAATGACAGTAAGGAATTTTTTGCTCAGGTGCAGTATTTACAACTTCGAGATACGGCAAACCCGTAATTGAGATCGGATCATATCGTTTTAATAAGCATTGCCGTAACAGAGGGGAAGCCCGGGCGTACTGGACGTGTGTGAAGGCGAGGTCGCTCAGGTGTCCGGCCACCCTCGTCACAGTCGATGACTATATTGTTATAGCCAAAAATCATCATGTACACTGATATATCAATAAAAAATAGTATTTACAATTGGGTGTATAGCAGCAGTGTGGTGTCGGCCGCCTATAGAATAGCACCTCCCCATCTCTTTCCGTGGGTGTCGTAAAAGGTAACAGGTAAAAGGTCGTAAAAACAAAGCGGCTACCACAAGCCCCGAGGAATACACCACCTCTATAGAGTGGTCTCGCCAGCGTGGCGCTTTAAGGCCATACATCTCATGTACGAGACAATGTGTTTGCGGAGGCCCATGTAATAGCACTGGACGATAAAAATGACTGGCGACAGTGACAGTAACACATACAAATAAATAATCGAAATTGATAAATGTTTTGCAGTTTATTCTAGAGATGAAACCAAAATGAAAACAAACCCATGTTAAAAATATTTTTTCAAACTACAAAAATGGCTGGATACAAAATTGTCACACGCGTGGATGTAATCGCACTACTGTGTTTGTTAACGTCATTAATATAGTAGCACGGTCCATTTTAACTTGTGATTTCTAAACCTTTTATAACTCAATAATTTTTCATGATATTTTGATTGATTTCTAATATATTAAGTTATTTAATTATATATTTATTTGGTCACATACCCTATTTATTTGTACATATACATGTACAAAAAAATTATTTGATCTGATCGTCAAAATATTTTTGTACGTCTAGATAACCAGAGATTCATAAAATCGAGACAAGGTCACAAGAAAACAAGGGACTATCAATACTCTCTCAAGCATAGACTGAAATGAAGTTAAAGCGATGTGTGAATTCCAAACGGGCTGCTGGACGCAGAGCAGCTGTTGCACTTTCCAAGGCATTGTTGTAAAAGCTTGCAATTAATTATCTTGATCATTAAATAATAAATCACTTCATACTTATACCTTTATCGTGTTTGTCCACCTTGTTGGGATATCTGAAGACATCCCACTACACTCTGTTTCACTCCTCTGAATGAGAACGTCCTACGTCTGAATGAGAATAATTTAATACTTCGAGAACATTGTAAAAATAGGTACCTACCTACTTATACTTAAATTGTTTATTAAATTTGTTTTAGAATCCCTTATATTCTGATGTGGAAGTAGAAAGCACACTAATCCAAAAATTGTGGACAATAATTGTAAATCAACATGATTACGAAAATTTGGATTATACTATATAACACATTAATATTATATAACTTATATAACATACACCTTTGTATATAAATAACAATATTTTCCTCCATTTTGAAAATAAATTCTGAAATCACTACATTGTTTTAGACGAGGATCCGATATTTGTAACATCGAATCGGGGCAACGACATGATTCAGGTCGGTGGAAATCGATTCAGTCTGAAGGATAAGAATGGGATGAGGCGACGGTGGGTGTGTAGCAAGTGGTCACGTGGCTGTCGTGCCACCGTCATTACACATGGTGATTTGTTGGTCAAAAGATTTAATTGTCATTCTAATCATAAATAAAATTCTAATCTAAGATTCCAGACACAAATGAAAAAAAAAATGTGGGTATGAATGAAGGATAACAGGGGCTAACTAAATGTATTGAAACGACAATAAATAATGATTGTTGTTTAATTAGTTTGCAATACCCGGTAATGTAAAAGGGTATTTTTTGAGACATCCGTCTCAAATAACTTGCGATTTTGTCAAGGTAAATGAATGGATTCAATTCCCGATTGTGTATGCGTTTTTGAAAATATATGAATGCAGTTTTTCATAACTCTAAAATTGACGCCATGGTACCTTAGACTTAGAAATTTCTCTATTTCTAATAGTTTAAGGCTTCTCCGTAATTACCCGTCTCAAAATAAAAGTGTATATTGCACATCGTATAACTGTTACTTGTATAACTGATGAGTACGTGGGTGACTAGGTAAATTTTGAGATACAAAAAATATATTTGGGTTACAACACAAATTTTTATTACAACTCCCAAAATACTCTCCATTAGTTTTTATACAGCGATTTATTCGTCAGAACCAAGATTTAAAGCACAGCCGATACTCTTCTTTAGTGAGGTCTTCAACAGCTGCCATAAAAGCATTCCAAGCGTTCTCAGAACTGTCGAAAAAAATGCTACTGAGTCCATGCTTCACTTTTGGAAAGAGAAATAATTTGTATGAAGCTAAATCGGGTCTATAAGGAGGGTGGAACTTTCTTTGTGAGATGATGCATTTAGGGTTGCCAGGCCCGAAAATATAAAAGCCGTACTCGGCGCTATATTAGGCCGAACATTTTGCCCAAAAAGCCGGACTCAGCGCTACATTAGGCCGCGGACATTTTGCCCCTAAAGCCGGACATATCTTTTTCAAAGCTGGACATAACTTTTATAGTAAAAAAAAACTCGGTTACTTATTTTAATTAAGTATTTATTAAGTACAAAGTTTTCTAGAGACTAGATAAAATCGAAGAACAAACAAAACATAATAAAATAAAAGTTTTTATTAAACAAATAAAAAAATATATCCTATGAAATATATTTGACAAAAGGCCTAACAAAAGCCGGACAGGCCGGACACGTAAATATTTGGCCGGACACGACTATAAAAAGCCAAACATGTCCGGCTAAAGCCGGACACCTGGCAACCTTAGATGCATTGTCATGATGCAAGAAAAGCCCCCTCAAAACTGTTTTAGAACGTTTTCGATTTAACACATCGAATACAGTTTATAAACAGGGTATTTCTTTTCTTTCTTCTGGTACAGTTACAGGTACAGTTTTCTTTAGCTTCAAAAGAAATTGTTGCTAAATGGCCACTCCCATAGAAGAATGTTGCCACCATTTTATAGCCCACACTGCGCCCACGTTTGACCTTCCTGGGCGGCTTTTCGTCTGGGAACACCCAAACCGTCGATTGCTACTTAGTTAAATGAATTATACTGATATATCCAACTCTCATCTCCACTAATAATATTAAATATATTCCATTGCTCTCCATTTTCGAATTTTACAATCATTTCCCTGCACCATGGCACGTGAGCTTGTTTTGTTCAGTAGTCGGTGAATGAGGAACCCAACGTGAATAAATCTTCTTGGCTAGAAGGTGTTGGTGTAAAATTTCATGAATGATGAAATGATGATGAGTCCTCTCTATCTGTTTGTAGGTAGTTTTTGGGTCTTCGTGCAACATTTTCTTTACCGCCTCGATGTTTTCATTCGTTACAGAAGTCTCGGGACGGCCACTTCTCTCATCATTTTTCAAGGAAAAGTTTCCTTGTTTAAGTTGAGAAAACCATCTAAAAATGTTGTACGGGACGGTGCGAGTTCCCCAAACAGCTGATACTAATGTATCTTTACAGTAAATTTCACTTAAACCAACTTTAAAATACCTAGTTTAATTTAAAAATGTTACAGCTCAAATGTGTTTTACCTAGTCACCTTATGTATTGATGAGTATTTACGCGATGTTAATTATTTATTTAATGGAGAAGGAAATAGCTGAGTGTATTTTTATATTTTTTTTATTGTTAATGAATTGTCTTGAACATATTAAACTTATTTTACTTTCCATCCTTTGTTTTCGCACTGCTCCTTGATTGACCAATTGGATGAGCTAGTTCTCTAGTTCTTTAAGTTAAATAAGTAGAGGCCTTCTTTAAGATGTAGTTCAGAAATAACTTGAAGACTTCTTAGCGGGAACTCGAGAAGTGAAGTTGAGTTTTTGTTTGATTATTGTAAAGAATGTGTATCAGGGGGTTTGTGGTTTAATAGTGATAGTTTATTAAACTTCAAAGTGTTTTTCGTGCGTGATGTTTGTGATAATTAAATAAAAGCATGAGTCTGCGATTTTCGTGTGCTATTAAGGAGTCCTGTTCTGTCCTTAGTAAACCTACTATCATTTTACTGAGCGACTTCTGACATACTCCGGCGGGACTGGATATTGACAGGATACGTTTTAGATTTTGAACATTTTACAAATCGGTTTAATATAATACCTTGCATGCATCTCGTATTGAATGTAGACATTAGTACTGTATTTTAAAAGTACAATAGTACCTAATACTTTGTTTTGCTAGAAAAATTAATAATTTATACATACATAATTCGATATTGTGGAATCATTTAAAACGATTCATTCTGAATAGAATTATCTAGTACCTAATTGGAAATAAAAATAGGTAACATTTAAAAAATGTTCCCATAAGAAAAATGTTCATTATATCTGAAATGTTAATTTGACAACGACGTTTCTTAGTTTACCTAAATACTCTCCAATTAAAAAATTTACAGATTTATTCGTGTCAGGGATATGGACATGTAGAGCTGTCAATAAAGTGTCATTGTCGTACAAATTTCACTGTTTGACAGTTCTATATGTCATATCCCGGACTAGAATGAATAATCCCACTTTAGAGGAAAACCAGCTGCTTGATAACTAATATCTACTCGTACTTAATAACTACTGACTCTGCGAATCAATTGTTTGGTCTGTCCAGTGGTAAGTGGATTCATGGAAATCTGCGGTACGTGCCACATTAGTCTAGAATAACAAACGTTCGTACACCCCTGAATGCGCTGCCTACCTTTGGAATGGATTTGGAAAAAGAGTTGGGAAAAAGGGAAATAAGAAGAATTACGGGACGAAAGGTTTTTCTCATCCCGTTACACCTCCAAAATTTTCTTACAATGTGGTGGGATGGGGAGACAAGAATATAATTGGAAAAGGATTTAGTTTTATTCCATTATACTCTTCATTCGATGGGATAGGATAAGATAGGATGGGATGAAATGGAATGGAAATGGGCTCTGCCATATGTATCTTCTACAAAAACACGTGCACTTTCCCAACCCCCTCAGGTTGTCAAAATTTAGTCCGGTGTAAAGCCCTATTTTGTGCCTTTACTTAATTTTTTTTAAATAATTTATGATGTTTTCGATATTTTACACACCTTTCATTTTCAGAACTTATACACGCCACTTCCAAGTATGGAAGACCAGTGATCATATATAAAGGGTTTCGATTTAATCAACACAGTAACAGTAAAGGAGATAAGGGATTTTTCGTATGTGTAAGATGGAGATTTGGATGTCGGGCATCAATTAAGACTCATTGCAATGAGATTATCCACATAAAAAGTGAACACAACCATTCATAATTTTTGTCCTTTTTATTTGTGAAGAATTGATTATTTTTTTCCGATACTAAATTTAAGTATTAAGATTTTACTTCATCATTAAACGGTGTAGTGAGACACTACATCTCACATCCGACAGTACGTAATTGATTGTGACAAGCTAAGCCATTCTCCCAGAGTGGGTTGACAAGAAGCGTACAGTGCATTCTTCAAGACACTTAATACCGTGAACCCAATAGTTGTAAAATGAACAGCCAACTGAATTGTCTCCACTGAGCTACGACATGGGGTTCTTCACGAGAGCTGTAAGTAAGATCTTGCAGGGTCGGTGGCACACTTGCAACCCCACTGGTGTTGCAGGTGCCCATGAGCGGCGGTGACCACTTACCGCTATGTGGTCTGCCCGCTCATCTGCCAACTCTTCTATAAAGAAACGAAGACTACTGTGAACAGGAGGGAGTAAGAGATCTCATTTCTCATTTCATGAATAAAGTGATGGGATGATAAAAAATTCTCATCACCATATACTTGCCATCCCTTTTTCAAATATTAATTCTCAAATCCCCAAAGGTTACATTTACAATGTGCCAATATTCGTCAATGTTTACTGATGTTGGCATGTATCACTGCTGTTCACTGTTTGGCTGGCTCCTATAATACAGCTTGCTCTAATGTATGGACCAGGGTTTCATTTTCAAATTTCAGTTATACATATGTATCCTTATGGTTATTAGCAAATTACCTAATTGTCTCATTATATTTTGCTACTCGTTATGTAGTCGCTCACTTTTGTTAAATGTTACGAAACTATTTATCGGTGCAAGGAAATTTAACAATAAATAATTAATTGAAAGTTAATTTAACCAATAAAGTTGGATATCAAAGAATGTGTAATTTTGTTTAGTATTTACTCTTTGTTTGCATGTTTTTTTTTACCTGAAATTACATTTCAAAGGGTTCATATATTTAATTATTTTATATGTCTTTTTAGTTTTCTACACAGTTACAAGGCACGGAGGACCGGCGTTGGTGTACAAGAACCGTAGATATAACCGGAAAGCTGGCACCAGAGGAAGAGCTTATTGGAGGTGCACTAAATGGTGTTCGCAGTATTCATGCCGAGCGCAGATCATCACTGTAGGGAACGAGATTTCCGAAATAAGAGAGGAACACAGCCATGATTAGATTATTTTAATAATTACTTAGGTCAATACTCATGACTTAGTCTATGTTCTCTGATAACATTCGAGGATTATTTGCGAATATTGAGATATATTAGAAATAAAGTGACTTGCACGAGATTAGATTTAAATAGGACGTTAACCAGGAATTAGGAGCAATAGGATTAGGATTAATAGGATTACCGCGGATAAGCGATTAATAGTTATTAATCGCCTATCCACGGCTCGACAATCAGAAATCCTATCCTATTGATATCCTATTCAAGTTAGAAAGTAACCCTTTCTAGTAATTAATCGCCTAGCCGCGCGCCTAACTGACTAAATTAAAACTGTCGTCCGTCAGTATCAAATCATTTGTGAATGAGGCATCCGGTACTTTTATCGCCTCGATAACGTGTCGGTCCGATATAATCGGCGTAGTAAGGGGTCGCTTGAAAGAGTTTACACTGCGTTACGCGACCAGGTGATACTGTGTTCGACACCCAAATCTCCAAAAGTAGATGATAGGGATCATCAATCTGAATGTGCCAACGTTCGTTATTTTTGCCTGATGTCGGCATGTATCACAGAAATCTATGGGCGCCAATATCTACTTATAATGAGTTCGATTATTTTTCTCGTCAGCCAGGTGGTTAAAGTGGATTCTTTTCTATAACGATACTATGATTTATGTCTTAGTTAATTGAAAATATGGTCAAAGAGCTCAGCTGTCGCTGCGTATATTCGAAGGACTTTGACCTTCCATACTTCCTACTTTTTTTCTAATTGAAATTTATATTCCGCGCATTGATTATTAATCAATTTTTATTAATATTAGGAGCGGTCGCAATCATGCCAAGTTGATTTTATTACTATAAGTAATTAATATAATATGTAATTCAGTACGCTAGTATTATTTAAGTAATTTATAGCATGTATTTATGCCGATGATCTGAAGGGGATGGCATGTGGCGACTGGATGGGGAAGGTAAACTATAGAACATTTTGGTGCACATTAAGAAACACCTATGTCTACTATTGGACAGACATAGAAAATAAGAATTTGTACTATTTAGTTCGCGTTTAACACTACCGAGAAACTGGTGTACTCGTAAGCGGGTCGGACTGGATGCATCCGACTGACCTATATATATATATATATATATATATATATATATATATATATATATAATACTTTCAGAAGACTGCTGTGAACGTGTTCCGGAAGTGAGTGAGATTTGTTAGAACTCGTTTACCATTCACAGCATTCCCTTCAATCCCATCTCATCCTATGCAATTCAATCCTATCCAATATCATTGCTTTCAGTCGTAGACACGGTGATGATTGTCGCGAGAATTTTGTAATGGATCTAATTAAAAAGTATTTTAAATGTTAATCTAAAATATAACTGCAATTAATATTCGTCTAGTGGATGCGTGGTGCGCGGTTAGGCAGACAAAGTCGTCTTTAGGCATGAGCCCTCTGGGCCAGGGCCCAGAGCCCCGAGGTTGAGGCGGCGCCATGAATCCGGGATGAAATTTTTTTTTATTACATGTTCAACCTTTTCCTTGATTTTTGTTGAATTTCTTAATATTGCAAAAAAGAGGTTCAAACACCCAACTTTCAAGCTGATTTTTTAAAAATGTTTTTATACTTATTTCTATATAATTAGTTTGCCACTTCTTTATTATTGTTTATACTTAGTGTTCTTAGTTGTCATAATATTAAATATATAAAAATAGTTATAATTAGTAAAATTAAGATTATAATTTCTATTCTGCTAATGATTTGGAATTCCTTACAAGGGCCCCAACTCATACCTGACCCAGTGCCCCGAAATCCTCAAAGGCTGCCCTGCAGACAGTCAAAAATTCCAGAGATTGTTTCGCGCTGATTCATTCCTAATGTATACATACATACATACATAATATGTACGTAATGTATGTTCGATACGCTTCGATTATTTGTTTTTTATGCGATTTTATTATATCAATTTTTTTTTAAATGTAGTTTAAACCTAATAAGAATAAAATAAACTTTTAGTGTAATACTTTGTTTTTCATTTTGATCCATAAATATTGGTATATAAATCAACAACTGATTTGACATCAAAATCCGAGTGTTTCTGGTTGCTATCCGCTCCCATTGTCCGACATTCATTTATTTAGATCTATCTGGATGAATTGTGTTCGCCTTTGTTTGTGTGTCTATGGACACACGTCACAAGGAATTCTAGTGGTCTAACATGAGTTAGTTACTGAGGTTGCGGTAAACAGATGTTAATCATTTATTAAGTTAAATATTTTAATATAGTTAATAATTTATATTGTATACGAATAACCCAGTCTTTTATATATATATATATATATATATATATATATATATAAAAGATGGCAGACATGCAAACGGCCCACCAGGTGTTAAGTGTTTCTGTCTCCATAAGTTTTTTGTTAAGATTATGAGTTAATATTGTATAACAAAATTTTATTTGTTTAACCATTATTTCTTTCTTACGTAATTTTCAGTCATATTCGCAGTATCAAGACAAGGAGGCCCTGTAATAATATACAATAATCACAGGTTTAATCGTATTTCGAGTAAAGGAACGATTACTCAATGGAGATGCACTAAGTGGTCGTCAATTTTCAAATGCCGCGCAAGGATCACGACGGTAGAAGATGAAATTGCTAAAATTATAAATGATCACAATCACTATTAGATTACGTAATATTTTAACTTTTCTTAGTAAAAATGTATGTTAAAATTAAACTAGCATTTGTCAGTAACTAATTATGATTATTTTTTTATTATTATAAATAACTAGCGACCCGCCTTCGCCTCACTTCGATTCGGTTTATTAAATTTAAAACAATCGGAATAAGATATTTTCCTGCGGTAAAATGGAGCCTATATTTTAAGTTAGAGCTCTAGCAATACATCGGTGAAAACTGCATTCAATTCCATGCAGTAGTTTTTGCGTGATGCGTGTACAAACATACAGACAGACAAAAATTTCTAAAAACTGTTGTTTTGGCTTCTGTTGCTCTAATAAAGACCCCCCCCCCCATATTAGTTTTTTTCCAATATCTATAATGTACAGACATCGGCCTGTTATAATTTTATTATATGTATAGATAACATAAAATATAACAAAGGCTGTTTGCTTTTTTGCAATGAGGGTTTTAATTTTACAGTCATCCAATATTAAATAATATTGGAAAATGAAACCTCAATTTATTGCGATCTGTTATGTTTTTGACATAATGAGGATTAAGCGAAGATTTTTATTTATTATTTTTTATAGAAAAAGGTGGCAGACGAGCATACTTTCTACCTGATGGTAAGTGAATACTGTCCAGAATGACAAACGTTGGCACGCCCCCGGGTGCGCTGTCCACGTTTGCACATTAAGGAATGGATTGGGAGAAAGGGTTGGGAAAATGGAGAGGGATAGGATGGGAATGGGCTCTGGCGTATCTCACTATGAAACGCGTACGTACATTGAAGAAATATGATATGGTAATGCAGTACATTTCAAGATAGTCTTCTGTGAGAGAGGGGTAACGTGGCCAGTCGAATGCGCCCAGCGGCTGTGGGACTGCAGCGTGCACTATCCCCCGTATATGCCACGTATTCAACGATATACTCGTATTTCGGCCTCTAGTTGTAATTTTAGAAGACACCATGCAACACGGGTTTTCAAAAAGGCCGGGGGGGGTGACTTTCATGGAATCCGTTGTACTAAGTATTGTTGATATTCTTTTGTAGATAGCCCTAGGCCCTAGGCCAAAAAGACATAGACCTGTGGGCCTCAAGGCCTTACTGGGCTTTAATGGTAAGACATCTGATTCTGCCTCTGTTTTTCGCTTAAACCACGGTGTATATATACAAAACCATTTTTAATCCGTTAATTTGATCCATTTATACTTTTTTTAAAGTATTAGTTTGACATTTTTAGTTGTAACACATCATGTCACATGAGAATTTAACACTTCATATAAATAATTATTTTGTCCAAACAACACAACAATTGGCGTTTATTTTAGCTTTTAGTCGATATTGACTAAGATTTTAGTGGTGCTAAAATCGAAAAAATAGTTTATAGATAATTATCTAATCTATATATACCTTTGTTAGAAAGTTATCTCAAATCTTTGTAAATGAAGCTGATGACTGTACGTAATAAAATATATTTTATTACAATAAAGATATTAAAATAACTGTTTATTTTATTTATATCTTTAAGATTTTTTGAGACTTTGTTTTGACCCTGTTTGAACGATCTGGTTGGTGTATTTTCAGCTGTATTCTCGACCACAAGACAAGGAGGGCCCGTGATAATATACAAAAACCATAGGTTTAATCGTAAGCCCAGTAAAGGAATAATAACCCAGTGGAGATGCACTAAATTGACTTCACTATATAAATGCCACGCACAGATCACGACAATACACGATAAAATTGTGAAAATTGCCGGCTATCACAATCACGATTAATTTTATAAGTACCCATTTAGAAAACAAATTATTTCACATATGTTTCTTGCATATTTGTTTCTAGTAATAATATCTACCAATTATTCTTGTGTTCGTATACATCTCCCGCCCAAAGGTTGCCTGGATCAGATCCCTTTAGTGATAAGGCCTACCTTTTGTATACTTATGGTGTGCAGTAAAGTGCACATACTTACTACTACATACTTATTGTTACTACTTACTTAGTGTACTTAACTATAATAATCCGATGTACACTTGTTTATTGACCAGGTGGCAGACGGACGGCCCATATGAAAAAATAAGTTGTTCTTTGTTGAAATTTAAGGCAGAAACAATATCTCTTTAAATTCCTATAATATTATTCACATCATTGAATAGTATAATATAATTATCCAATAAATAACAATTCTGGAACATAAAATATAATTATATTTAATAGATATTACTCATTAATTCATTTATATAAAAGCATGGATGTTTATTTTAATAAAAAACAAATCAATCGATATAACCTTTTACGTGCCTGATATTTTTCGTGTTTATTATACTTTTTACCTTTTTATCATATGGCTCATTGTTCTGTTGATGTTTTTAATCATTGAGATTTTGATCTGTTAATTATATTAATTGTTTATTAAATCTTATAAATTACTGATACAGTAATCCGTTAATAAATTAATCGGGTGATTAAGTGGTGTCGATACTTTAATTATTGATCATATGATTGTTGAACTTTTTTCTTATAGACAAGTGGGCGGACGAGCAAGCGGTTCCACGTGATGGTAAGTGTTACCGCCGCCCATGGACACCTGCAACACCGGGAGGTATGCGAGTGCGCCGCCGACCTAGCAAAATCCTATTCAGAGCTTTCTTGAAGAACCCCATATAGTAGCTTAATGGAAAGACCTTTTGAAGCAGTTCGTTCTACAGCCTACGGGTTCGCGGTATAAAATGATTTTTGGACCGAACAGTATGCGACATCTCCATATCGAGGAAATGCGGATTCTGTGACGGGAGGTGCGGTTGTAGAAACTTGAGGTGGGAATTATATTGAACAATTCTTCAGAGCATTCCCCATTGTACAGGCGGTAGAACATACAGAGAGACGCAACGTCTCTCCGAATGCTGAGGGGTTCTAAACCGCCCGTGAGAGTGGTATCGTCGACAATACGACCAGCACGTCGTTGGATAGAGTCAAATGGGTCGAATTGGTATTTCCGTGTGCCGGCCTAGAGATGTGAGCAGTACTCCATATGGGGCCTCACCTGAGCTTTGTAAAGCATTAGGTGTTGCCCAGGGGTGAAGTACCGCTTCACTCTGTTTAGCGCACCGAGCTTTTTGGAGGCCATATGTCGTATGTTACACGTAAATATTCTTCACGAGGAAGTAAAGGCTATTTATTACACATTTATATTGTAATAATTCACGGTTTGGTTGAACATGTTTCAATTTTTAAAATTGTAACGAATGAAATTATGTCTTGACATAAAACTACTATTTGCCGGAAAAAATTAAATTGCAATTACAATTTGCGTTTTTTCTTATGATTTTCTTTCTCCTATCTGTTCCCATGTCAAAGACGATATTCTAAGAATACTTATGTAACGTACAAATATGTTGATCTCTAAGAACGGTATTTTTTACTTTTTCTAATTTAAATTCAAATTTAATTAATTTTTTTTTTGTTATAGACATTGTTTATTTCTCGACGTCTCAGAAGGGTAAGCCTGTCATACACGTGGGTCGGTACCGGTATAACCGACACAGTCGTTGTAAGGGGCCGAAAGCGAACTGGCTTTGCGACAAGTGGCATATGGGATGTAGGTCCACGGTCACTACCTTCGAGAACCAAGTGATTAAAAGCAAGAACTTACATAGACATTGAGGTACAGAGTGATTGCCCGTGGATGATGTGATCAAAATCTTTGTATTTTACTTGCAGTTAATATTTAAATAACCCTAATACCCACCGTAAAAGCCGGTTTTGACGTATTATAAGTGTTTAAGCAGTAAAAGCTACATAAACAGTACATATTTACTTGTTACTTAACATTTGGTTAACACATTTTAAACTTATTTAGTTAAACATTAGGTGGATGCGTGCGCCGGCGCACCTTTTTTCTAAATAAAATGGAATTCTCCTGTCGTACACATAGCGCAGTTTTGGCACGTGTTTACGAATGTTGTGAGTTTGCTTGCAACCGCGACTGCTCTTTCATTGTGTTTGTGACCGCTCTTCGGTGGCCTAAATTTGCCACTAATTATATATTTTGTTATTATTTATTTGTTTTATTTTTTAACTTCCCTGTTCAGCCCATATTTGTAGTAGGTACAATTGGGAACAATGGGGAATGCTCTTAAAATTGTTCAACATAATTCCCACCTTCAAACGCTCCAACCGCACCTTCCGTCATAGAAGTGCGGTGAATCCGCATTTCGTCGATACGGAGGTGTCGCGTCCAAATGTTCGGTCCAAAAATCATTTTATACCGTGAACCCGTAGGCTGTGGAACGAACTACCTCAAGAGGTCTTTCCATTACGATATGATATGGGGTTCTTCAAGAAAGCTGTGAATAAGATTTTGCAGGGTCGACGCCGTATCCGCATACCTCCTGGTGCTGCACGTGTCCATGGGCGGTGGTAACCACTTTTTTTTATAGAATAGAGTGTAGACGAGTGGGCAGGCCACATGATGGTATGTGGTCACCGCCGCCCATGGACACCTGCAACACCAGACCTTGCAGAATTCTGTTCACAGCTGTCTTGAAGAGCCCCATATCGTAGCGTAACGGAAATACATCAGCTGGCACTTCACTCCACAACCTTCGGGTTCACGATATAGTGTCTTTATGGCCACTTACCATCACGTGGTCCCCTTGTTCGTCCGCCTACTTTCCCATAGAAAAAAGTATATGATGTTGTTACATAACACGTCTACATCATGTATTATTATTACACATTATACACAAATCAACAAAATTATAAGTAACAGTGTTATGATTCTAACATTTTATATGAGTACATAATTTTATATGTCATATATATAATATTCAATCTGTATATTAATCCTACAAAACCATGAAATATTACAATAATGAATACAATAATAATGAAATATTACAACAATGTGGATTCGCCTTTATAATAGTTCCATGCTACGATTAATTCTTATTCAATAAACTTGATAAACGACTACTTACATTTACTACAAAATAAAGATTTAATTGTATTATAAAATTATAATATAATTAAATCTTTATTATAAAATTATTTTGGAGGTTTATAACTATTGTGTCTATCCAATCTATGAGAATAATATGGACACACAATATATACATAAAAATCTCGTTTTATTTTTGTAGATGGCGTGTTTTATTCTACATCTAAAAAGGGTAAGCCCGTGATTCATATAGGTGAGTACAGGTACAACCGTTATAGTCGCAGTACTGGTAGGACGGTGCGATGGACGTGCGACAAGTGGAGAGCGCTGGGTTGCAGGGTCACCGTGACTACGATAGAAAATCAAGTTGTTAGAATATATGGTTCACATATTCACCACGGTATCTTCTAGAATATTCTAGATCCACGACCCACTGGCTCATTTCGGATTAGTGAGAAAGTTAATTAAATGTATTTTAATTTTAATATCTTCGTAAAATATATTGATTTATAACATTGAGACTAGAGAAATTAAAAATTTTTTTTTTTTTTTATTGAACTTTGTTAGAAGTCATACGAGTATGTTCCATTTTTATTTAAATGTACTTGCAATTGAACTCCATCTTCTTTAATATTCAGTTCGATTCAGTTGGAATACTAGCGGATCTTTATTTTACAAGTTGTGTCAGCTACTTTCTCCTAGCTCGTCAGTCATTCGCACTGTGTAAACCTGCTCTATATGATAAAATTAATCATATTTGATTTTGAGTATCGCACATTGTACCATTTTGATTGGTTTGCCCATCCAAACAATTGTTAAGTTTTTGTAATAAAAAGGTTTTATTGTTTTACAAAGTAAATTTTTATTCATGTTTATTTTTACAATTCTTTGTAACTAAAATGTTAAGGTTTTTAAGTACCGCGTTTAAAAGTGGTGTAAATTATTTATCGTTTCATGCGATAACTATTTTAAAGATTATGTTTTAATTATTATATTTTCCTTTCTGTGATATATTATACAAATTTTTCGTCTATAACTACTACTTTAAGTGTTCGGTTTGTGATTTTAGTTATAAGTTAAACAAAATCTTTAATGTAAATCAAAAGTTTACTTGTAACATAATATTGTATTAGGGTGTTACCTATGAAATTGCCGTTCATAGTGGCTACTTTGAACTTACATAGTTAACTTGCGTTTGGCTTCGAATTCCAAATTCAATTTAATTTCACTTTAAAGCTATGACATTCTTTTTCAAAATTAGTTATTCATTTGTTTTTTCGTCAAACAACTTTTTGCTTAGATGTCGATGTGATTGCGGACATGGAAAAGTTAAAAATTCGCGCTATTTTCAAATATGAGTTCCGTCATGGCAGCAACGCAGTACAGACGGCAAATAATATCAACCAAACATCACAAACGAACGTACAGTGCGTTATTGGTTTGATCGTTTCCATTCTGGAAATTTCAATGTCAGGAACGTCAAGTCAAGGAGACGACCGGACACTAAACTGGATAGTGACGAATTGAAAGCAATAATGGAAGCGGATTCACCGAAAACCACGTCTGAGTTAGCGGTAGCCTTTGTCGTAAGTGACAAAATGATATTGATTCATTTGCGTTACATCGGGAAAATGAAGACCCTTGGAAAGTAGGTACTGTATGAGCTAAATGAAAGTCAGCTGCAAACACGCTCCTTACTTTGCTGAACCGGCACAAAAATTAAGGGTTTCTGAATCGTATTGTCACTTGTGATGAGAGGTGGATCCTACATGATAATCATAAGCGTTCGTCGTAAAAGTTAAACCCAGGAGACAGCCAAATGATGTCCCAAAAGTAAACTGAGTCAAAAGAAGCTCGTGGTGAAAAGAAGATCTGGCACAACAATTAATTCAGATGTGTATTGTGAAGTACTGCAAACAATGATGGACAAGCTCGCTATCAAACTACCGAGTCTGGTCAACCGCTCTAGCCCACTTTTCCTTCGAATGGAAACTCTCCGTCACCCACCATACTTGCCAGACCTTGCTGCTACTGATTTCCATTTTTTTTGCGTTAATTATTAGTTAATTTATTTGGGATTTTTTTTATGTTAAGGAGTAAAATATAATTTATCTTTCTGATGTAAATGTTTGTTTAGGACTTTTCTTTCTTAACATTAAAAAATAAGACATTTTATTAAAAAAATCTTAACTTCGAACAATTTCAGTATGGCGTTTGGCCGAATGAAGTGAGCGTGATTTCTTAGAAATTGACTATGACTCGGACTGTTGTTATTCAAGTGCATGGGGACAAAAGGCTCGGAGGTGGTGGGTGCTCCCCTCGCCGTTCCCCATTTGTTAATTTGATTAAGAAATTTAGTGATTTGCTACTAGCTCGGAACTGCATACATGTTTTATTTCGCCTCTTTTATTAACTTTTAACTGTCAGTTTGATTTAAATTTAGTTTGTATTTTCTGATAGGACATGACCCTCCTGTCTCCAGAATCCGTTTGATCCACTACATACGGGACACTGTGTATATTTCAGTTATTTCTCTATTTTGCTGTAGATTCATGTTCACAAATAAATAAGTAAATTAGATTTTCGCCACATCGAGGCGGCGAGGTATGTGAAATATTATCTGCCGAATTATTATAGCTCGCAACGTTATCTTGCTATTACTTGACATCGGCCGGGGAATTACGAGAATTCTGCCCTTAATTCCCGTTTACTCACCTCATCTATTTTTTACTACTTCCACTTTTATCTGCAATTAACTGACTTTTAATATCCTTCTGTTTAATTTCATTAAACACTGTGCTGGAATACACTGCGCCAAGTTGTAAGGACTAGAATTGACTGGATACGAATAATTATGGGTATGTATTAGCGTGTTGCTAATTGTATTTATGTATGTAAAGTTAAGTATATTAAGGTGTTAGTAGGAATATTAAATATTGTACATATGTACCATACATGTATAGGCAAGAAGTAATTTATATTGACCTATTTTCGTTAATAAACTCATCCTCGTTTACTCACCTCATCTATTTTTTACTACTTCCACTTTTATCTGCAATTAACTGACTTTTAATATCCTTCTGTTTAATTTCATTAAACACTGTGCTGGAATACACTGCGCCAAGTTGTAAGGACTAGAATTGACTGGATACGAATAATTATGGGTATGTATTAGCGTGTTGCTAATTGTATTTATGTATGTAAAGTTAAGTATATTAAGGTGTTAGTAGGAATATTAAATATTGTACATATGTACCATACATGTATAGGCAAGAAGTAATTTATATTGACTTTTTTCGTTAATAAACTCATTGACAACAAAAAGCAATTGGTACAGAAAATCAACATTTTGCATACCAAATTTTAATTAAGAAATTAAGAAATCTGTTAGTTGTAAACCTTCTTGTGACATTTTATCATCCTTCCAATGTCCAAAATTCCAGTCTAGTGCAAGGATCTCCAATATTTTTTGGCCTGTGGGCCACACTGACTTTTCTACTTCACTGCTGGACATGGGCCTCCTCGTGCACATTATCTTGTGTATGAGAGATATATGGCCTTCAAACGCTACGCAGGCCAAGCGGGTTGGGGAGTCCACTTCTTTAGAGATGGGTATAGTTCTTTAGGGCAGAGCAAGGTGGTAGCGGCTTTGTTATCCCCTAATTGTCTTTTACGACACCCACGGAAAGTGACGACTATTCAATGTCATTTGGTAATATAGATCGATTGTTTCTTTTTAAATTAAATAATGTCCATCTGAGAAGTTGCAATTTTATTTCTCCCAAATATTTTTAGATATATTCATGAAATAATAATAATGTTATGCTACGAGTATGTTGGCAACATAACAATTATTAATTATGTTATATTGCTCGTTTTGGTATATTACTCAAACCATGTTTTGTATAAATATTAAGTGTTGTAAAACGTAACATTATGTTTGCGTGACTTAATAGATAAATATATAAATCACTTGTCGAATTCCAGTTGTCTCTGGCGGTGTATTTTTCACGAAGTCACGAAGGGGCAGGCCTGTGATTCACATAGGTATCCACAGGTACCACCAACAGAGCTGCACAGGTTTGAAGGGATTCTGGGTCTGCGAGAAGTGGAGAAATTTTGGATGTAGAGCAACCGTTACTACAATCGAAAATGAAGTTGTAAAAAGCAACAATAATCACAATCATTATCGCCTTCGTGATATGTAAGAGATGATGAGTCAAGAAAGCACGTGCTCGTTTTTTCTAAACACAATTATTATTACAAGTCTTCATTATAGTTCAATATCAGGTATAAACATAATCATAATATAATAAGCAATTAATAATAATAAACAAAAGCGTGGCGTCACCTGAAATCATCCCAATAGATTTGTGTGTAAACAGATAAATCCCAACCCGGATCGAAAACAACTTGTGGTGGTTGGCGCCTCAACTTGCCCCACCGTGGCTACGCCCATGGACAACAGTGCTTTTGTCTTAGGATATATCGTCTCTCCCTCATTGTGGCTCATCGAGGGAAAGACCAGAATTTCTCGAACCGGTTTTTCAATAATAAAACAATATTAAGCCTAGTTTTATAAACTGACCATTTATTAACATATTATCCAAGCGTTTATTAACACGTCACTGCCTGCTGTGTAAAAGTCGGACAAGTATTTGTTTAAATACAAATGCTTGTTCGCATGTATTATTTTGGTTCTGGTTCTTCGGCTAGTTCTTTTTTTTATTTGTTATTACAAAATTCACCGCACTCAGTCGTACATAAAAATTACAAAGTATTTAACAACATATACTGACAATTAAGGATTTACATTTTACGTATCTTATAGGTATATTAATTATGAGCTAAGGACAAAGTCACGATTGTGTTTGTGATTTACGAGTATTTATATGTGATATGTATGTATATATGAGAGACATTAACAGTTATTTTCCTTTATTATAATTTACTAATGTCTATTAATAATTTTTCTTGATCTATATATAGGTTGATCTGTTCACGTTGTAGGGAAGACATCTTTATGTGGGCCATTAGGTCTAGGAGTATTTAAGAGCTTTCAGCGATAGTCAAAATTTTATTTATTATGTTAACACGTCAATTATAAACATATGCACTTGACTAAATATTTGTTTTAAACTAAATGTTTGTATTTTATTATATATTAGTTTATACATCTGTTGTTGTTAGATATCTGTGCTTATCTTAGATGTGTGTTTTTCTCAGCTTTAATCATCATGTCTCGGCACGGTCGACCGGTACTTGAAATCGGGATTTACCGATTTTACAAAAATAATCGGAGCACCGTGGGACGACAAGCGGCCTGGTTTTGCAGCAAGAAAGGATCAGGCTGCCGCGCTTCAGTCTTAGTTTATGACAATAAAATTATAAATTATAAGAATATCCATAACCACAGTTAAGGAAAGGCGGAACTTTATAAGAGTGTTTTGTATGAGGTAGGTATACCGAAATCAACTTTTAAGATTATCGCGTTTTGCTGGCTTAGTACCGTTGTCCTCACTGACAATATCCACTGGCGGGGACAATGGGAATTGTAGATAAAATTATTACTCTCGTCCCCATTGACCAATTGAATTTGAACTAGTTGTAGTTTTATTTACGGAAACATTACAACTAGTCTAAATTAAATTGCTTATTTTTTTCGGCCCTAAAGTATTTCATGACAACCTATAGTGGGGACAATGAAAATTCGAACACAGACCCAATTTCCGTCGTCCCCACCAGTGGTAATTATTTGTGGGGATAAAGGTACCAAACCGTTTTATTATTAAATGGTTAAAATTATTTTTATTCGTTTATATTTACCTATTAAACGGGCCTAAAACGCGTATGTTTATTTATTTTACTCGACGTTTCGGCTGGATTACACCGAGCATGATGACGAGCTGTTTGAAGAGGCGGTAATAAAGACAAATAAAGGTAAATAAATAAAGACCTAAATAAATACCAAATAAAGACCTTTATTTTACACGCCTGGACATGGGACACCAGATGCTTGTCTTGTGCATGAGTAATGGCGGGGTGTAATGGCCTTAAAACGGACGTTGACCAAGCGGCTTTGCGAGTTCACTCTGTTAGAGGTGGTGAAGTTGTTCAGGGCTTGTAGCTGCGGCTTTGTTATCCCTTAATCCCCACCAGAATAGATTGGGTGGTGCTATTCTAAAGCTGATCGACATCACCAGCCAAAAAATAAATCTTTTGACTAATAAGAGTGATAAGCTTATTAATAACGGAAGAATAGAATCTAAGATTTCTTAAATTATTAATCATTCATCGTTACATTTTACATTCTTCCGTTTTGAACACATATGTATTTATATTTATACGGGTCTTAACGCATAATGCGTTTACATATTTTTACATTTACATAAACTTAATAATAACATTGTAACGCTTGTTTTCTATAATCACAAATGTTGTCTCAAAGGGGTTTGAGTAAAAGCGGCGTCGTTTTAATTTTTCGCGGCCATTAATGAGTCTTAGTTTTTTTGAAAGGTCTCATTAAAACTAACAAAAAATGTCGTATGAAGCTCTAGTGTAACGAAACCGAGACATTCAATTGTGAATATATCATACTAGGTTAATATATTCTTCAATTTCACGTTGTCTTTGTCCTAATAAGGTCCTAAGTTCCAGTTGAATTATAATGGTGCAAGACTGGAAATCCCCCCCTGCCCTCGCTCCCAACTCGTCTGATCACAGAACAATACTGGATGATACTCCACGTGCTGGATGACATCGATAGGGTAAGCGGTGAAGCGAGAGTGGGGGATACATTCTAGCTGCTCGCCATTTTATGGTCAATGGTCTTTCCATTGTTTGTCTTTGTGCACTTTGCGCAGGTAAACATTCCTTTAACGCATGGACCAACCAGAACGCTTCATTTTTATCGCTGTAGTCGAGCGGTGTCTTTTGCCTTTCTTTTTAGTACTTTCTAGTTTCTACGGTTTCTATCTCTCTACCTCACTCACAATCTTTCCTTCGTGTCGTGTGCGTGCGTGTGTATTTCGTGTTACTTTGTGATATCATTTACGACAACTTGGCTTATTCTCTCGGATATTGACAAATCTGTTTGTGAATTTAATATATTTGGCTTGATCCTTGGACTTGGTTTACTCGAGTGAAGTTTTATCTAAAATTGACAGAGTTCCTAGGCCCTGTATTTGTTGCCGTAAAATGTTTGCGCCGCGTCGGAGGCCGCAATCAGATGAGATCGTTTCTGCTAACCAGAAGCTTCCTTGAAAATAACCCGTCACTTTTGAATTATATGGCGGATGTTCGCCAGGTAAAATGAAATACAATATTATTATTCAGAAATATAAATAGATAAATAATATTATATTAAAATACTAAAACGCCAATCTTATTACAATATTATTATACCTATCCATGTAAAACTTATCTCATAATGCATTCTTCCTTACAAGGTATTCGTAAAGAGATATAAATCCGGATAGTTAGATTTGATTAGGTATAAGTTTTTAAAGTAATATATTTGAATATGGACATAATAATAATATTATTTTTCTATAAAAGCCTGCTAAAACCCTCTAAATCCTTTTATAAAAAATGAAAATTCTATTTTTTATAGTTTTTTTTACTGTGAAAACTTGGTAATGTACATACATACTTTATTTTAATGAGTAATGCATTGCGGGGCCTTATCGTTTCCTTTTTTTCCAGTTTACTGCAAATGACCGAATATGTAAAGCATGTTTTCAAAGGGCGAACCGGTATGCTCATGCAAATGTACGAGAAATAGAAACTGAACCTAATGTATCCGTACCATCTGAAACGGAAACAATAGACGAAAACAGAGAAAATACCGTAAATGAAACGATTCAAGTTAATAAAGGGCGATCAGTTTCAGTACCCGGTTATAGTCGTGCACCTGTTAATACACACAATTGTATTTTTTCAAATTGTCACCAGCAAAATTTGCAAAGAATTCGAATTGATATACAAGCAACAGTTCTGTGGAACAAGTTTTTATATCCCACGTGGTTCTCGTGTTTGTGAAGAACACTTATTTCACACTGCACGGCAATATATTGAAACGAATTGTATTCAATGAGTTTTCCTCATCACAACGCCAAGACACGTTGAACATTTTAAGAAAACAGAAGACTTTAAATTTTGAAATATTGTCCATTATCAATAACGAGGTGTTTCATTATTACATTGGGTTTAGCAAAGCTCAATTTCGAGAGATCCTTCATAATACGCCAAGCATTACAGGTAGATTTAAAAAACCAGCTACAGCTACTGCACTGGCAAAATTCCCTACTGGAGAAGCAAACCAAAGACTATCTACAGTTTTTAATATGCTCAGAAAAACATTCGAACAAAGAATGAAAACCGTAAGACAATGTTTAATGTCAGAGTTTGTTCCACTATTAACCATCTCACAAGAGAAGAAATCATTACACGATCTTTGGCAATACCTTCTTCACTTTTTAGCAACCTAGAAGCACCTATATCTCAAAGAAAAGCCATTGCTATTGTAGATGGTACTTATATATACTTACAGAAAAACTCGTAACTATTATTTCCAAAGAAAATCGTACAGTTTACCCAAGTTTAGGAATTAAACCTATTTTTAATGGTTTGTCCTGATGGACATATCATTGACATTTATGGTCCATACGAAGCAACAAAGTCAGATTCTTTTATACTGCAGCAAATAATAAACGACCATTTCATTGGGTTTTTAAAGAACAAGACGCATTTATACTAGATAAGGGTTTTCGAGACGTAATTGAAGAATTATAGTCTCAAGGATACTGCGCATATATGCCAGCAAGCAAAAATGAGGACACAGCTTACTACTCAATTTATTTGACGAAGTTAAGATCGCAGGAGCATTGTTGAATGCTTTTGGAGAACCATTAAAGCATCATAGATTAGCCCAGGAAATCATATCGGAAGTAGAAACACATTACCAAAGAGAAAATATTTTATACAATTATGTGGCTTCAAACAGGCGAAGAGCTGATTTTCGGTCGATAGATGCGAATGTGCCCGATTTTAACAGTTTCCGATTAGAATTATTAATTATTATTATTATTATTAATTATTATTAATTAGAAAATTTAATTATTGTTGCCTTAGGTACCTACCAAATTAAACAAGCAAGGAGTTATTATGGGGAGCATGTAACAAATGGTAATTACTTAATTGAAATAAGTAAAATGAATATTCGTAATCTGCAACGATATAACATATTTTGTACCAACCCCTGGCTTTTAAGACGACGAATACAGTCACGTCACGTGAATAGGCTGGTTTGTTATGTCTATATATTAATAGAAGCAAACGCTGAAGGTAAGAACGTCATAGTTAGGTAGGAAGGTAGGAACTCAGCGCCGGCTCTAGCCGGGTGTTGTAGCGTTCGGGTGCAATCAAAACCCTGGCGCCCTCAAGTAGGCTCTTTGGAGGCGACGCGAGCGGCGCTTGGCGCCCCCTAACACCCTGCGCCCGTGTGCGCATACGGGCGCAGGGTAAAGCCTGCACCATAGGTAAAGCCGGCACTGTCAACACTACTGTTCTTGTGTGGTAGGTATACGAACATTAGGATGCTGTGTCCACATTATGTCAATTATATGGTACCTAGGGTGGAGTAAATTTGATATTTACTCCACCCTATAGGTAGGGCATAGATAATAGGTATATAGAACATAATAGGTAGGGCGGGGCTAGTTGAGCATAGGGGTAAGTTGGGCAATCGAAATATCTCAAAAACTACACGGCGCTCGTTAACTCATCAAATGAAGGAAAGAAGCGGTCAAAGAAGAAGAGGGGAACTCACCACACGACCGCCAGTGACGACTTGTCGATCGAGTGACGTACGCGCACGCTTTGTTTGTTTTGCGACGAAAAAGTAAAATATTAGTTTCGGTTCAAATTTCATCTGTACACGTTAATAGTCATCCGTTTTCGATCACGTAAGTGTTAAACTTTCATAAATCTATTATATATACGATATCTCGAAAGGATTTGGTTCTTAATCAAACGGTTTTTTCATAACCTCACTTTTGTTTCAAATATTTGGGTAGGGGCTAGTTGGGCAATTGTTGCTCAACTAGCCCCACGGTTTAAAACAAAAGCAATATATGGTTTTCTTTTATTTTAGCATGCGGACATATAAAAGAAAGACTACAGGGGGTTCTATTTCTAGACAACAGTTAAATGATGCAGCAAAGGCTGTCACCAACGAAGGCAAAAGTGTAAATGCCGCCGCCAAGGAATTCGGTATTAAACGTATGACCTTAACAAGATTTATAAAGAAATTAAAATCTGAAAGCGGTGTTCCATCAATGGGTTATGCAGCACCGAGGCAAGTATTTTCTTCAGAACAAGAGGATTCTTTAAAAAAATACTTGTTACAAATGGCATCAATCTTCTATGGATATTCCCCGAAAAACGTTCGTCGCCTTGCCTACGAGTGTGCTGTTAAATTCGGCATAAAAATTCCAGTCACCTGGTCTACAAATAAGATGGCCGGGAAAGAGTGGCTTACGATGTTTTTAAAACGGAATCCCGAGTTATCTATTCGAAATCCAGAACCCACCAGCCTTGGTAGGGCAACATCATTTAATGCTCAAAACGTTAAAGTTTTTTTTGACAAGTTAGCTGAGTTAATCAAGTGAGGAAAGCAATGAAGATGACTATGCCTGCCTGGTTTGTTGCGAAGCCTATTCCGAAAGTTTTCCAGGGGAAAAATGGATCCAGTGCTAAGTTTGCAAGGAATGGGCACATACAAAATGTGCGCCAAATGCTAGTCTTACTTACGTTTGCATTAATTGCGACTAGCGACAACGATGATTAATTTCCTATATCACATTAATGTGTTTTTTATATTTAAACCCCATTGATCATTACATAACTGTAAAAGTAAGATTTTAAACAAAAAGACTGAGTCTATTCCAAAAATTGAGCTTAAGAAATGTTTCGTTTATGTTGATTATATTTTTATGTTTAATATTTGAAAAAATAATAGTTTCTGTTTCACTATTATATCACTAAGACATTATAAATAAAAAGTTGATTGTAAAATAGCAATTTTATTACATGTCTAGTACACATTCACGTCATTGCATGGCTTAATGTTCTAATTGCTCAATTTGCCCCATACCCTTGCTCAACTTACCTCACCTATGGGGTAGGTTGAGCATGTTTGACCTTTCTCACTTAAACGACTGTAGCTCTTAAACCAGATTTATGAGAGATAAATTTTTTTGGAGACTTTTAGGAAGGAATAAATTACTTATCTATCAGAATACATATCAAGCAATTTCGACATAACGTTTAGGAGCTATGATCGATCAAGTGAAAAATTGATCAACTAGCCCCGCCCTACCCTACCACCGGCACTATATTCGAACTCTATAATTATTCGTCACGATATAGAAAACGAATCATGAAGAATGAAATAACATTTTGTAAATAATGCCAATACCCCTACTAAATACTATGTTAATTAAATGTATTGTTAAATGAGAGCATAAACCATTTTTATTACATATTTCCCACGTTATTTCCCTCACCTTCGAGTTAGTGTTAAAAAACAATCCTAATAGTTAAAAATCTAATACAAACTTAGTGGTACGGGCCGAGGACTTGAAGTCGATCCAACTTTTGGTAACTTGGTGTTTATTACAATGCAACCAGCCCGTTCAATATCCACTACTGGACATGTGCCACCACATTGAGTCCAATCTTTTGGAGATGGCGTAGTTTTTTTATCCCTTAGCTTCCTTTCTCGACGCTCGCAGGAAGAGATGGGGTGGAGCTATTCTATAGCTGGCCAACACCACACGGCACGTTTATTAATAGTAAAACTAGAAATCAATTTGGTAATTTATTTCAAATAATCGAATTGTTTTTTAATTGTTACAAAAGGTTTCACTACTGGACTCCACGCCAGGGATATGGTATGCTTTAATTTTTAGGTAGACATGGGGAGTTTAGTAGTACTTAATAGTTATTTCAGGGTGACCTGTCTCGATCCTGCCCCGTGTCTCAACATCTCAGACACAACAACTGGTTAATCAGTTTTTTGTCAGCTATTTTCTATTTCTTCGATTCTACTTAGATACTTATTACTAGTGCTACTCATCACTCCATCATATGATACACTACTTATTGTACCGTACAATAATTTCAGGAGCAAGATTTACGACTTCGCGTTTTGGAAAACCCGTCATACTGCTGGGTTCAAATCGTTATAATAGAAATAACAGGAGTAAAGGAAGAAAAGCATTCTGGTTCTGCAGTAAGAGTTCAGCCGGTTGCAGGGCGTGCATCACCACTGTTGACAGTGTCATTATTAAAATCAACGACACACACAATCATTATAATCCCTCTCAGAAACCATTTACACCCAATGCACTATCTATTACATCTGATAGGGCAATTCAAAATTAGTGATTTTTTCGAATACGATTTGTTGTGTATTTTCTAAACAAAACGTTTGTATTTTTATTTTAATTACCTGTTAGTTACACGGATATATGTAATGTTATAGATTATAGATATAAACATTTGATACACTCAAGGAATATGAGAATCAAATAAAAGATTTATGTATATTATTATAATTTCTTTTATTGTAGTATTCGATTTATTTCCATGTCTATTTAAATAACCTCTAAATTATTAAAAGAAATGATGATTTAAAATTAGAGTAATAATATATAATATTCTAATTTAATTAACTTTATTTATTCGTTTAAAACTACATTACGTAAATATTTATAGACACTTCACAGTGTCAATATTTACCTCTTGCTGTCATTGCGTAATATGTGCTCCAAATGAATGGTAACAATCGCTCTATAGGACTGAAAATACTGTAGATGTGACGTCACTCATCCTTCATGCTGTCGACGACGTCGTCATTAGACGCAAAATTGTATACAATCATTGGTAGTGACGGGAGCTCAATTCAGAATAATTTTATCATTTAAACAACGTTTCACATCGTCCATAACCTGGACACGGGCTATTTGTTTGGAATTGGTAAATTTTTGTGGCCCTAATAGCCTTTAAATAGTCACCATACATGTATGGTTCAGGGCGAGCGCAGAAGCGAAAAAGCAGCAAAACGATTGTGCTCGTTGCAGATTGTGCCTAAGGGCTCCCCCATCGCTCGACCGGATCGGACCTCGGCTCAGGGCGTTGCTTTGGGCAGGTACCGCGGGATCGCGAGTCGGTGAGAATCATCCAGGCACGTGCCCGATACCTGGTAAAAGTGTTGCTGAAGGCTGGTGTGTGTTCACGGTGTAGCGAGGGGGACGTCCTCGTCCCCGCCGGTGGGAACGGTGTATATGTGTAGCCCGTGAGTGTAGTGTAAGAACCGTATTGGCAGCAGTAATTGGGTCGTCGGGGTCGTCTAGGATATGCCTAGGACGACGACGACGACGGTAACGGATAGGGTCATTCCTATCGGGGATATAGGTTAGACTGGCAACTACTAGGGGGTTGGGATGGTTAGGGACCCTGTCGTAGTAGCGTCAGGCAAAGTCTTTCACGTATTTGTCCACGGAAGGAAGTTCCAAGTCCTTGTAGAGGTCGACATTGTGAAAGAACCATGGGGCAGCCCACGGCCTTAAGCACGAATCTATTTTGGAGGGTTTGAAGTATTTTAATGTTGGAGTGTGTGCATCTGCGTGTGCAAAGACACCGCTAGCGAAGGTCATTATGGGACGTACGCAGGTTTTGTACAATGTCAGCTTATTTCTAAGCGATATTTTACTTCTCAGGCCTATTAGAGGGTTGATACTACCGGGTACAAAGGCGGCTCGGTTTCGGACAGTTTGTATGTGTTTTCCGAAGGTCAGTCGATGGTCTAGTGTGACTCCGAGACATTTGGTCTTCCTAACCCAGGGGATAGTTTGACCGAAAAGGGATATCGGGAGTGGGGAGAGACGGGGCCTAGAGCTACGAGCGCCACCCCCAGGGAAAAGGGAAGCACATGGCTACCTTTTCTCCGGGTTGACCTCTATCCTCCACCTCACAAAACCACTCGTTTAGGGCGGTGATTACGCGTTTGTGTAGAGAGACACTTCGTAGGACACGGGCCTTCTCACACACATTGTCCTATGCATGAGGGATGTATGGCCTTAAACGCCTATACTGGCCAAGCAGTGGGCTTTATTGTGGTAGCGACTTTGTTATCCCTTAGTCCCACGGGAAGAGATAGATTAGTGCTCTACCGACTCCACACGCCTATTCATGTTTGCTAAATTTGAAATCATGTTCGTTAAGATACAATTACTGAAAATATAAAATGGTCTGAGTTAGCCGAAGTGTTAACTTGTCATTATTTTTGTAAAATATTTATGAAATTAAAATTTAATTTCTAGATTTTCAAATTTTTATTTTACGATTTTTTATTTTAAGTTCTTACACACCGACCTTTTATTTTATTTTTTTTACTATGAAATTCGATGCTTCGATAAATGGAAAAATATTTTTTTAATTCATTTATTAACCATCTACCTCTATTTCGTCTATAGACCTCTCCTTACCACCCAAAGGTTGCCTGGAAGAAATCGCTTTAGCGATAAGGCCGCCTGCGTCGTTTGTACTTCTAATTAACTACTTGTACTTTGTATTTCTCTGTTTTTGGTGTACAATATATCTTATATTTTAAACAATTTTAGGCTACGAACCAGTGTTTGGGAAGTCTCGCAATGGAATAACCCTCCTAATAATAGGACAGTATAAGTTCTACAAGAACAACCGGAGCAAGGGATCCAGATGCGTCTGGTTTTGCTCTAAGGGGAAAAGCAAATTTAAATGCAAAGCGTCGGCTACGCTTGTCGACGATTATCTTGTAGAGTTGAAAAATTCGCATAATCATTATTAAGTAGGTACTTTTAAAAATATCAGTAAACACCAGTATGTGACGAAATACTTTTACTTTGGTAAACATTCGTTTTCGCCCGTGACTTCATTCCCTTGGTTTACATGATTTACGTAGTTTATGCATTAATCCGGATGACATTCTACCTATTTCCCAAGATTTTTTATTGATCTGTTTTCTTATGTTATAGCGTCGTGGAAAGCCGTCGTGTTTAAGTGGCTGTTCTTTTCACAATCAATGTGTCCTTTTTTGCATCCACAAACGGAGACGTCGGGCAGCGACGTGGACTGTGTATCAAAATGTACCACTGTAGAAACTCTGACATTGTAAATCTTGTGAAGATTGTGAAATTGTGAAGATGGAAGGAGATGCCAAAGTCATGGTGAAATTTGATTGCCAAAGTCCTCGGCTTTTTTAGGCTGGGTTCCTACTCAGTCTAAAGAAGCAGTCGCTGCTCTATCTCTTCTGTTCGCCTGCCATGTGAGTGTAATAATAAATGTCAACCGAAAACTATTCTTAATAAGAGCACGGCGAGAAATGTAACGCACAACACTAATTTTCTTCACCTAATATTTTGTTTCTCGTTGATTAAATTAAGTTTTTGACAATATATTTAATAAATATTTTTCCTGATAGCAAATGATGTTTTTAATTTATTTTCTAATTGGGGTGTTCAAGGATGAACTCAAGGGTCTCCAGGGAAGCACGGAATTTAAACTTCACTATTAACTTTTTTCCAACGCCACCATCTATGGCCCACATTAGGATTGCCTGTGTCGCGGGTGTAGAGACACATACAAAGAGGAATACTCGTATACCATCCAGATCCGAACAAACAGTCGAGTTGGGTAACTTGGGTATTCGGTCGTCGAATATAAAATATTTATATTGCAATCATAGAATAATGTAAAATATTTACGTTACAGTAATAGGACAATGTACAATTTTTATGTTACATTAATAGGGCAATGTAAAATATTTATGTTACAGTAGTAGGGCAATGTACAATTTTTATGTTACATTAATAGGGCAATGTAAAATATTTATGTTACAGTAGTAGGGCAATGTACAATTTTTATGTTACAGTAATAGGGCAATGTAAAATATTTATGTTACAGTAATAGGGCAATGTAAAATGTTTATGTTACAGTAATAGGGCAATGTAAAATATTTATGTTACACTGATAGGGCAATGTAAAATGTTTATGTTTCAGTAATAGGGCATCAGGCTGTGTTTTAGGCCTCACTGAAGGGAAAACCCGTATTAATAATAGGAGGTGAAAAATATTACAAGAACAATCATTGTAAAGGTTCGAGAACTTCTTGGTTTTGTTCTTATAAAACATTGGCAATGTTTTTTTGCACTTTCATAATACCCATTAGATTTTTGTATGACCGTTATATAATATATCATCGTGACAGTGAGACAGGCGGTCTGCTTGATGATAAGTGGCTAACTACATATATTTATTTTATATATCTTCTTGCGGTACCCGCGACTTCGTATGCGTGAACACTGGAGTAATTCATTTGGGAACTCTATAAAGGATCTGGACAAAATGTAGCCTAAATATTAACCCTACACATAAGCTATAACTGTGCAAAGTTTCATTAAAATACGTCCATTAGTTTTTGCGTGATGCGCGTTAAAGCAGACAGACGGGCAAACAATAATTCCAAAAAAAAAAATTGTTTTGGTTTCTATATTATTCTTTGTTACGATTTGCTTTGTTACGATTGTATGGATAGATTATTTATTTATTTAAACGGCTTGTGCATGTTGACTGGGCGCGTGCGACTGCCTTCGACTGAGTTAACTTTCTGTCACAGACCATTGCCGTGAAATATACTAAGGTGTGTCGGGAGTGAGTGAGATACCAGAGCCTAGTTCTCGTCCCATCTCATCCTACCGAGCATGGAGTATAATGACGTGAGGGATATCTCTTATTTTTTCATTATATTCTCTGCTCCCCATTCTATCTCATCTCATCGAATGAGAAATGTAATGGGATAAAGGAAACTCCTTATCTCCTTATACTTTTACAACCCTATCCCATCCTTCTCCCTCAAGGATGAATGGGAATTGAATGGAGTGAGGAGAACTCCTTATCCAGTTACTCCCAGTTACTTTTTCCAAATTCACTTTTAAATTATCAAAGGTACGCGGAGCATACCTACGTGCCAACGTTTATCAGCATGTATCGGGGACGTCCATATAGACATTAGTGTCCACTTACCATCAAGTGGACTGTTTGCTTCTCTGTCACCTACCTGCTATAGAACAACATTTTATGTATCATGATGCTAATTGATATTATAATAAAGAAGATTCTTTAAAAGTGTGTGTAGTTTACACATAGTGTAGTGTGTAGTTTAAAACAATAGTTTACACATTCTAATTCTCTACTAAAGATATGTACTCGTATTTTTGAAATTTATTTGTTTTACTGCATAGATTTTTTATGACGATAACATCAGGCCGCTGGGTATTCCAAGTTCGTACCGATACTACAAAAAAACTAGGTAATGGGTATGCCAAGGATCTAAAGCCTCGAGTGGTTCTATGTGGTTGTTCTGTTGTCGTAATAATTACAAGTTTAGATATATCCTTTTGTCATATGTGAGTTATGGAGAAAAGTAATTAAGTTTTTAAGCATTCATAAAATAGTTATTTACATCTAAAGTGTATATCCCAGTAGTTGCGAAGGAATATAGTAGCGTGTAACTAGTTGCGAATTCTTGTGAAATCTTATTTTTTTCGTGTGGGTTCATAAGACTGAGGTAAGCTTTAATTTTCATTATAAAATGTAATTTATTTCTTTATTTTCTGTTTTGTTCTACACTTATACTAAATTATATGCATTTTAATTCTAGACATGACTGACGAATCGTCGTGCAACGACTATGATACAAGTTTTACCATCACCACTTCACAAAGAGGCGGTGATATTCTTCTTCATAATGGTTACAGATACACAAAAAAACGTATAAATAAAAATTTACAAACAGTATGGCGTTGTGTTAAAAGGAAAATTTGTAATGCTACTTTAGTGTGTAGTGGCACGACTGTTATCAAACAGGATCCACATAAATGTCAGCCAAACAAAATAGAAAATGAAGTTAAACCGATGCATATATAGAGCAAAGAATGAAACAACCCGTTCCCCTGTGGAAAAATTTAACAGCAGTCGTTTTGATTTAGTAAAAGGCATGCCAACTTACGAAAATGTAAAAAAAAAACTTATATTAACATAGATTGAAAGGACTACAAGCCAAAAAGCAAGAATTGTAAGCTTAAAAATGTAAAATGTTCAAAAGCGTTTCAGAGAATGAAGGGAACAAACAACCTTTTTGTTTGTTATGTGCGGACCAAGATAACGTTTGGATCATAATAAAGTTATAAAACGAAATTATAACAAAAATATACCAATATTTTTTTTTGGATTGCTGCTACAGAAAGGCTTTATCACCCAAAAGAAGTCAGAAAATATACTTTCACATCTAAAAGTTTTACAACTGAGTCCCTCACCATCCCAACTCCCTAGTAGTTGCCAGCCTAAGCCGTGTCACCGACAGGAATGCCCCTCCACGTTACTACCATCGTCGTCGTCATCCTCGGCACGTCTTAGACGACCTCGACGACCCAATTACTGCCGCCAATGCGGTTCTTACTTTAAATCTTTTAAAGCGCATTGGGACTAGTTTCCCTTTGAATGGCTTCCGGGTCAATTGACTACTAGCAATTTCAAGTGGTAAATTCGGCCACGGGCCAGATGCCACTTTAGCCTTTCGTTGTATGCCATGTTTATAATATGAGGGAAAGTCAAAAATTATCTACAGTTTCATCATAACACATCTTTAAGGTGCCTTCTACTTATACTGCCTTCTACGCATGCATGCTTACAGTCGGTACGACTGTAGTCATGTGTGCGTCATCTGACCCCGATCGCGTCAGTTGCCTTCCAGTGGTTACAGAGTAGCGACGTGATGGCTCTACTGAAAACCAGGGTGTTGTGGTTCCCTGCAGCTTATGCTGACTTGGAGTCCATTTCCGCCATCGCAATTCACATCGGCACGATTATACTTCCTACTGTACTGCGGCACTTATTTAATGCACTTTGCGGCGGAATAATTTATTAATACATTAAAATGTTACTTTCCTAGGTGGATTCTTCACGACGACGCAATCTGGGCGCCAAATATGTCACCTAGGTGCGTATCGATATTACAGGAACAACCGAAGTCGAGGACGCAAAGCTACCTGGTTCTGTTATCGGAGCAGTTGCAAGCCAGCGTGCCGGGCTTCGATCACAATCGTTGACGATCGAGTGGTTGATTTTAAGAATGCACATAATCATTGACATAATGAAGAAGCTAGATACAATTGTAAAAAAAAAATAGGAGGTGAATCATGCTAACATGAAATCATCTGCTTACACAAAGGGGTCTTTATCCTTTTTTAGCATATTAACCTTCTGATTTCTAAATAATTGTAGGGGCGTTCTTCTGAAAATTAAATTTTCTGTCCATTCTTCATTATTGTTATTGGGCTGTGTAAATATAACCATTTTTCTGAATTTCGTAAAAAGCTGAAGTGGCTTTCAATCCGACTTTTCAGGAATACGCATATATTGTACTTTCATTTCTCTACTCTGTAATTTTTAGCCGTTTACACCTAAATATTTTTATGAGCGTTAATTTTTTTACTTCATAATCCTTTTACTTCTGAAGTTCTTCTGAAAATCAATCACTTAAGTTCCCTACCCATTTTTCAAATTTCTTTACTATATTTTTCACTGTGCAAGTTGTTAGACATTGGAACTCTTTATCAATTGTCATTAGACGTGTTCAGCCGCTGTCTAGATTTCAAATTTAGAAAACATTTTCTCAACATTCCTTAGTTTTTATTTTCTTTCTTTTCCAAATAATTTCCTCTCAGTACTATTTTGCTTCTAACCTATTTCAGTCGCACTTCATTTAGAGTCTTTATAAACTTTGATTCTTACTTACAAATTGATATTGAATGCAGATACAGGTGATTATTTATTATTATTTATTTATTAATTAATCATTATAAGCCTGTATACATTTATTACTGATATAAGCGGTATGTATTGAACATAAATCGTTTTGCACTACCTATATCACTTTCATTTTTCTCTATTCCAAGGTTGCCTGGAAAAGATCGCCTTAGCGATAAGGTCGCCCATTGTAATCTTTCATTTAATAACAGGGAATAACTTTCGTGAGCAATAATGAGTTTTATTATTATTATTGTAATTTTGTTAAGAAAAAATGCACTCTCATACTTTAGAAATAAGATAATGCAGATCAGTACCTACGAGCATACGTGGTCTAGCTTACATAATTGGGACAGTGGATGAAGAGCCTTAAAATACTTTGATAACATTATTTTGTTTGAACCATGTATAGTTGTTATCGTAATTATTACAGTGCCGGTCTTCACGTTCTCCCGTTTCGGTAAGCCAGCAATTCAGCGTGGGAGATACCGGTTCAATAAGAATAATCGCAGCACTGGCACGAGGGCGCTTTGGACTTGCTGCAGGGTTAGCAATGGCTGCCGTGCTACCATTACCACTCTCGAGGACATCATCATTAAAGAGAATCTTGAACATAACCATTGAGATACCGATTAGTTGCCGTGTTTGGTCTTTTACTGTTTTAATTTCCGAAATAAAAAAGTGGGTGTTAAAAATTTAAGGTGATTTTTTGTTTCCTCACATCCCCACCCACATCTCCACAGGAAGAATGAGGAGTAAAACTGCCCGTTGTATCCCCTATTCCTCATGTCTTTCCGTCCCTTTTCATGATCTACTCCTAAATCTCCAAAGGTAGGAGATTTGCACCAACGTATGTGATTCTTGACTAATATTGGCATGTACCTCTGGCATGTAGTTCATGGGCGACAGTATTTATTTACCACCAAGGTCTGCTCGTCCACCACTTTATACTGAAAAAACTAGATGAACTATTTCGTAAAACTTAAGTTATTTTTTTTTACTTTGGTTTCAATATCTCGTCACTTTCTCGTCTCAGTATCTCTCTCGCGGCTAGCATTCAAGTACGCATACATTTTAGATCTTCAATTAAACTTCGTTTTGTAGTATTATTGTTATTTAAGTTACTAAAGTGTTAGAAAAGAAAATGTATATATGTAGCTATATATTTCATTAATATACAACTTGAATAGTTTTTATGATGTCATAGATAAGTTAGAATTATGTAGGGATTTAAGAAAAATTGTAACCTTTATGGTACGATGGGGCTGCCGTACACAACAGAAGGAAACCCCTAAATAAAATAAAGGGAAAACAATAACAATACTTTCATTATTCTTTTCACTTATTTTTGTTCTTATTTATTTTCGTTTTTCTCTTTCTTTGATAGCATCGCCGCGCCATCATTATATCTTTCTCCTCCTGAAGGTTGACAGAAAGACAATGCCATGTATCATTAAGCCGATCCATTGTACTTTGTTCAATAAAGTGTTAAATAAATAAAAGGTGTTTTGATTGTAGACCCGCTCAAGCAATTCAAAATACACATGCTTACCTAAATCACAAACAGTCTCCATACTATAATTTTCCCTTATGCAGCTAGATGAACTTTTAATTTTTCTTTCTAATTATTTAGTTCTTATATTTTTATAGGACCGATTTTCAAAAGTTCTCGGTACGGAAAACCCGTCATTGAGCTAGGAGAACATAGATATAATAAGAGCAACCAAAGCAAACCGCCCAGAGGCTACTGGACGTGTGTTAAGAGGACCAGAGGGTGTCGCGCCAGCCTTTCTACGTTTGCGAATGCAATTGTAAAGTTGAACCTTAACCATAATCATTAATTAAAGTTCTAATTAAATAAAAATGTATGCGTTTCATTATGTGATCTTATAGTATATATTTGATACGGGGTCTAATATATATTTGTATTATGGAATTAATTAATTTAAACATATGTTTGCGTCATTTAGCATTATAATTTTTCTTACGAGTAATTTTAACTGTTCTTGCACCTGCCGTACCACCATAGCTTTGAGCTGACTGGTTGACTGGAAGATAATGCTTCAAAGCAATAAAGTGCAATAAAGAATAAATAAATATGTATCTGTTAACATTTATTTTTTTACAGAACCAATTTTCACAACGTCTCGCTATGGAAAACCTGTCATTCAGATGGGAAGGTACAGATTCAACCGATACCATCGAAGCAAGGAACCTAAGATCCTGTGGGTGTGCGTCAAGACCGCGCTCGGATGTCGTGCTACCCTCACTACAATCGAAAATGTTATTGTTAAGGAAAACAATAATCACAATCACTTTTAATCATAATTGCGTATTGTTTTTGTAGTTTAAGTTCTTTCATAAATTGTTTTTGACTACTCAATTACTACTTGGCCCACTAGGGTTTGTAAATTGATATTTGTAATGTATTTTATATTTATTTATTTACATTTTATTGTTTTAACAACAGGAGGACTTATGCTATAAACCACATTGTCGCAGCATCCTTGGCATTATTTATTGATGGTACGGTAGGTGCAAGTGAAACAGTATAGCAGAAAGCATAAATTGGAATAAATAAAGTAAATATAAATGGCAATAAATACTTGAAATATACATACATATGTAAGGGATACAGTGTCGACACGGTGTCGATTGCTAGATACAGTGTTTTGTTAACAGAGGCCAAGCGGCACCGTACCCGCCCCTGCTACCTTTAGTCGTTTCCCGCTCACCGATCTGTGTAACCGTTATTGGTAATTGTATTCATGTAAAATAACGGATAAGGTTAATTGGAGGATTTAAATTAATTTCTCAATTAATAAATATGATCACGCGACCTAACTCAATAGACAACTAATAAGAACAGCTCCGAACTCTTAAATTGGTAACCTTCCGGCATGATTTGAAAAATGCTAAAAATATTCGGACATTCATAAAGGCGCACAGTTGTCGTGGAATTAGACACCATCCGGTGATAGACAACCGTTAGTCATAATCATAACACTCCGTGTAACGGTCAGCATTTATTGTTTAACCACCTTCTTTAACCAATTGTGTCATAGCTTTGTATTGTACTATAAAATTTTGTATCAATTTTGAAGAAGGGGATGACTGTAAGATACACAGTGTCGACACGGTGTCGAATACTAGACACAATCTTTTGTTAACTCAGCAGTAGAGGCCAAGCGGCATCGTACCGCCCCCGTTACCTTCAGTCGACTCCCGCTTACCGATCTGTATAACCGTTATTGGTAATTGCATTCATATAAAATAAAGTATTTGGAGGATTTGAATTGTCTTATTGAAAAATACGAACACGCGACCTAACTCAATAGACAACTAATAGGAACCCATACATTCATGTCTGTATGTACATATGTACTTATCAAGTATTTATTACTATGACATAACTTGTATTAAGTATTCATAATTTTGTTCCTGTCCGCCCTCAAATATAGGTTTGTGGTATATAATAATTTTATTTTTAACTCACTTGCCACCACTCATATTGTCGTATATAAATACAATACAAATAACGTAATGGGTTGTGTAGGTGAACTTCAGTCCACCGGCGAGTGTATTAACTCGTTGTTTACATATCCCTGGCAGTATAGGATGAAACAAGAGGAAAATAGAATTATCGGAAAGAAAATAGTTGTGAGCTCACAAGATGTAGGTATGGAGGAATACGATATAAAAATAACAAAACAGTATAAAAGGAATGTTGATATAAAATAAACGAAAATAATGACTTCGTACAAAGAAACAGAGCTTGAAATATTTCAGTATTACCAACACAACAAATGTTCTTATCTTATGATTTTTATTATGTTAATATTTACTTTTTAACTTTTCCTTTATAGAACCGGTGTACTTACACACAAAGCGAGGGACGCCGTTGCTACAAATTAGTAAATACAGGTTCAACCTTAAACGTAATATGGACGCCAAGTCCACTTGGACGTGTAACCAAGCGCCGCATGGATGTAAGGTCTCCATCATCACATTCGACGGTGAAGTCATCAGAATTAACAATGAACATAATCATTGAAAAAAAGTTAGGAATTGAATTTATTTATTATTAAAACACAAATTAAGCACATAAAAGTGAAACATTAAACACAAATACGTATACAATGTGTTATAGAAATAATTCAAACGGAGAAACACGTAAATTAATTTAAAATGCGTAAGTCCAAAGGTAAAAGCACCCCCGGGGTATTTGAATCACCCCCATGTATGTTCCGCGATTTTTGGTAGTTTTTCGAGTTATGATTTTTTTAGATTTAGCTGAATGTTAGGCCTATCAAACACAAAAATATTTAATTCCATAACCCATACGATTGCGCCAAAAAAAAGTTTAAATTCAATAGTTAAAATAAAGTTTTTCTATTTTCTTTCTTTACCAAATGATTTCCCCTCGCTACCATTTTGTTTCTCACCTGTTCTATTTTCTCCCTTGGAGACTACAATTCCGTCTTATTTTTCTATCCTTGTCAACATTGATTCTTATTTGCGAATTAATATTGGGTGCAGTGCCGATGTAGATATCTATGTATGTATTTATATATTATTAAGTTATTTATTATTATAAGTATTTATTATATTATATTTATTATGGATATAGTCGTTAGGTATATATTGAACAAGATTCATTCTGTAGATTTCGGTCATTTTTCACTACCTATATCCCTTTTATTTATCTCTATCCCAAGGTTGCCTGGAAGAGATCGCCTCAGAAATAAGGTCGCCTATTGTATTCTGTCATTTATTATTTTGCACATGTAATAACTATTTGTATGCAATAAAGAGTATTTGTTATTATTATTTTTAAAGTAGGATATTGAAGTATAGAAGTGGATGAAGTATATAAATACTTTATTACGGTATAGAATGAAAAGATCTGAATCTTTGCATGAAACTTGAATTCACACATATATTGAAGCACATATAGTGTGTCAGTTTACACATATATTGAAGCACATATAGTGTGTCAGTTTACACATATATTGAAGCACATATAGTGTGTCAGTTTACACATATATTGAAGCACATATAGTGTGTCAGTTTACACATATATTGAAGCACATATAGTGTGTCAGTTTACACATATATTGAAGCACATATAGTGTGTCAGTTTACACATATATTGAAGCACATATAGTGTGTCAGTTCCATTTCCGAAGCTTGATTTTACTTTATTTATTGTAGAAATAGCTTGTTGTAATAATAAAAACATTGTAGAAATGTGTTTTTTTTTGTTTCGTTTTCAGCAATTTTGTTTGTAAAATTTCGTAAAACTTTAAGATTGAACTTTTTGCAATATGTAATTTTTATATGTCATTGAACTCGATGATGAATTGTCATGGTTTCAGGCTTCGGTATTGGATCGGTTACAATCTGATAACATTGAACGATGTTATTTTACTGATGATTGTAATTGGTGGTGATAATTATTATTATTGTCAAGTTTCAGTTTTTTTGACAATGACGTTATTGTAAGGTTACTAACTAAGCGTTCGCACGGTTACAAAGTTTCATAAACAAGTTATTTCTTAAGTTATAAAGTCTATTTTCGTTTCTCTAACAGTATGAATATTTTTGTTCTACATTATATTTTACGGTTGGTGTTATCTAACCGTTTGTTGATAATGAGTTGCAATCGAGTTTGTATTGGTGCAAACGCTCGACTGGCCGACATTTCGGATATAATTTAGATATTCAATAAAGAATTACTTTCTCTCTTCAAAAAAGTTTCATTTTGACCACATTTATGAATTTTGTTTATGACCCCATTTTGTTTATGAAGTTAGTTACTTATTTCTTATCATATTCGCTCTATATTATGTTACTAATTATGTGGCAAGAAAAGTGACCAAAGGATTGCACGAAAGTTTTAAGCTTTAAGAAGGCTTAAGAGGCTTTTGTACCGAAGTAACAGACGAACAGACAGTTCACCTGATGCAAAATGTATACGCTCTTGGATATCCGCGATATAGTCAACGTCAGTCAGGAGTTATGAATGTTGACATTTTCCTGGATACATTGCCTACCTTTAGAGAGCTAGTAATGAACTTGAAAAAGGATTAAAACGACGATATTTATTGTATATATACGTATCGTCATTTCCTATACTGTGTTAAATATAAAAAGGCAAAACTGCAACACCAGCTGCCGACTTTGCAGAATCCTACACAGCTCTCTTGAAGAGCCCCATATCGTAGCGTCATGGAAATACCTCAGTTGACAGTCCATTCCGCAAGTTTCGGGTTCGCTGTATAGTCTGCAAATAGGTACAAAAACTACAATCAAATAAATACATGACAGTGTGTACTATAATTATTAAAAATTCATCTCAATTTAGCCCATTTCTAAGTTTGAAATACGTCAGTTGTATGGCTCTCATTTAGAATGGGTTATAAATTTTGAAAGTTTATTTATGAGGCAATGTTTAAAGTTTTGTGGTTCAAAGTTTATGAGGCAAAAGCAATCACACAATCATCTTATGAATTGGAAACTAAAACAATAAATTTATTGAATTAGCTTAACCAATTCCCCGAAGAAACATAAATCATTTTGAATAACTTTTTTTGTTTATTCAATAGTTCGGTTCCAAGAGAAAGGCCGTCGGAAATTCGCGTGGTACTGCGGGTATCGGTACTCCAGGAATGTGGTGTACCGGGCCAAGACCTGGTGGATGTGCAGCAAGCGGAAAACAAAAAGATGCAAGGACTCGATCGTCACTCTTAATGGACAACTCGTGAAAGCGCAAGGAATACATACACATTCATCAAGCTTCAATTAATAGCAGAACTAATTTTTTTTGCGAACTGTTTCTACATTTATACAGTAAATATACAGCGCGCAAAAAATATATTTCTACATGAAAATAAACATTCATGTCGATAATGCAATAAAGTTAATGCGATTATTCTGTTCATGAACAGAATTTATAGTTTCAGGAATAGGTTGATTACATCTTGCATAATTTCAGTAATCACAAACCATGTATTTATTATCTAGGTCTTCCTACGGGACAAGCCTAGTCGTATATGAACACGCAGACACAGGGAACAAGCCTAGCCGTATACGAAAACGCAGGCACAAGCGACGCAGTGAAAACAAGCGTAGTGCAGTTTTCCTGTGCGACACACTTAAATCATAGTACAGCGTATACACATTTGAGAAACTGTGCACGATTAACATCTGTGGCGAAACTCGGTCAGCAATAGCTTATTTTAGTGGAAAGTCAAAGCACCATAAGTTCATCCGACTCCCGATATTGTTATGGAAAATTTAATATCACTTGTGTAAAATTTAAATGTACAACAACGTATGTACAACGTACCTGCGTCGCACGCGTCTATGTCGAAGTATATGCTCACACATAAAAATCCCTTGTGTACAAAAACCTGGCCTGTGCTGTGTCGCCTGCGTTGCCTGCGTCTTTGTATACGCCTAGACAAATGGTATTTAAAGTTAAAATCGCATTTAATAATATGTATGTAGTTTATATATTGACTAACATAGTGGTTTAAAAGACTTAGAATGACCCGAAGTTTGCCAGTGGTGACTGGATGGGGAAGTGTACTATCGTGTGTGGTGGCGAGCCTTGGGAGAGGCCTATATCCAGCAGTGGAGAGACATTGGCTGACTGTGTGACACATGATTATATTGTTGCAATATACTAAAAATTTGAAACAAACGTCTCTTACTGACCTACTTACATACTTACCTTCAAAAATTGTTACGGGCAATTTTGAGACTGTCTGTTGTGGAGTGTGTGCACGTGCAGTATCGTGCAGGTGGTAAGTGGATATTATCGACCATAGATATCCGCGGTACATGCTAATTTCAATCTAAAATAACAGTTGCACTGCTTACCTTTGGAGATTTAAGTATGGATTTGGAGTAAGAGTTGGGAATATTGGGAGCAATCCGATGGGATGGGAATGGGCTCTGGCATATCTCACTGTACCGAATGTACCGAAACACATATGTACATTGGGGAATAGTTTAAAGTGGTAATGGTTAAAGTCTTCTGTAAGAGACGGGTAACAGGCCAGTCGAGTGCGCCCAGCGTCTATTGAATTTCATTCAACGTACACCCTCCCCCTTCCATTATGAAATTCCATTATACAGTATGAAAACGAAAGACTACCCTCTGCTGTTTGATAGCGAACTTGTGATCATCGTTTGCAGTTATTTACTGTACACATCTGCAATAACTGTTATGTTAGGTCGCAAGAAAATTTACTGTATGATGCAACTTTAGCGCATGGGTTATTCAAGAAAGAATACCAGAAAGTCTTCAGTCCAGCAATTTTTAGCAAACGTGAACATAATAAAAAAAACACTGAAAAAATATGTAACATTTATGAAACTAACTATTAAAAGGTAAATAAACTGTATGTAAAACCAGAGTTATTATTAAACTACTTGGCCTAATAAGGTTTTTTATATTCACAGTTGCATAGGGATTAGTTGAGTTGCATGTGCAAATAAGCGCTTCTTAAGCCGGGAGACTTCTTCTTAAGACGGGTAACAGGCCAGTCGAGTGCGCCCAGCGTCTATTGAATTTCATTCAACGTACACCCTCCCCCTTCCATTATGAAATTCCATTATACAGTATGAAAACGAAAGACTACCCTCTGCTGTTTGATAGCGAACTGGTGATCATCGTTTGCAGTTATTTACTGTACACATCTGCAATAACTGTTATGTTAGGTCGCAAGAAAATTTACTGTATGATGCAACTTTAGCGCATGGGTTATTCAAGAAAGAATACCAGAAAGTCTTCAATCCAGCAATTTTTAGCAAACGTGAACATAATAAAAAAAACACTGAAAAAATATGTAACATTTATGAAACTAACTATTAAAAGGTAAATAAACTGTATGTAAAACCAGAGTTATTATTAAACTACTTGGCCTAATAAGGTTTTTTATATTCACAGTTGCATAGGGATTAGTTGAGTTGCATGTGCAAATAAGCGCTCCTTAAGCCGGGAGATACACAATATTTAATAGTGGAATACCCACAAATATAGGTAATATTGACACTGAAGGCTTTATCGAAGTGCAGTAGACATGTCCTTGTGGATCAAACGATCGACAGCAAATAAATCAAAGTGCAGGCTTTTGGCGTTTGGAGCGAATTTGAATTTAGATTTGCATTTGCGGTCAGCAGAGCTTCATAGGGATTTAGTAGCAAGATGTTCGGTAAATAACAAAACTCAAAAGAGTATTATTACAATAACACCGAGAGAGACCAGACTACCGATTTTTGCTTCTTTTAATTAATCTTGTTTCGGAAGTTGTTTCGCTTCAACACTTTAAATGTAACCACTGTTTAACTTTTACCATAACATGAATTTAGTTTTTTTGTTAATTTTTTGTCACAAAATCTATAAAAAAACCATTTAAAATTTCCAGAAATCCAATTCCAAGATTACGGCGGTCGGATATACGCTTGGCACAATGGTTATCGTTATTCTAAGAACGTCGTGTCTGGGGATAAGACATGGTGGATATGTAGCCGACGGAAGGCAATGAAATGCAGGGCTTCAATCGTCACTCTCGAAACAGAACTCCTCAAGACTTTAGGAACACACACACATCATTAATATAGACTTATTACTACGATGAATGCAACATTTATAACTGGATGTTACAGGATAACTATGTCCACACTACGGAGTATGACTTCGTGTAGATACAATAGATATTATAAGATCAAAAATCAAAAAAAGATGGCAGAGCCAGTCGGAAGGACCTATTCGCTTTTTCGGTTTGATTTATAAAAAAAGTGTTTAGACAAAAGTTGTAGAGCTTTATAAGCCCTATCCAACGACATGTAATTTGTGTCTATGGTCCGTTCCAGGCCAATTTGTCGAAAACAAAACCAAGTCAATGAAATATTTCAACATTCAGCTTTAAATCTAGGGCAAACTTTAAGTCTCGGTGAGTAAAATTATGGATATGTAAATAATTATCACCTCATTATATAATTTTAAGCTCTGTCAGTTACCACAGGCCACCATGTTTGTTTACATTTTGGATAAATTGGATTGGAACGAGGTATATAGGTACCGAATTTCGTAGATTTTAAAAAAAATACAATTTTTTTGTCAAATTTCATTTCAGTGCGGTAAGACATGCAACCTGCATTTTGTCTACAAAATAGATCAATTTAGTGATTTTTTTCGAAATTCGTAAGTGATTTTCTCCTGTATAAGTAGATTTCTTCGAAGTGAAAATTGTGTCATTTTTTGGTCTTAAAGGCATTTCAATCACCGCAAGAGTTAGAACGGACAAGAGCGCAGGCGGGGGTGGCAGTCAGGAAACTGGCACCCCATTCACATAATCGCTCGGGTATCCTTAAAGATGGTAGCTTGGAAAGCAGCGATTTGTGCCATACCCGGTCAAAAGCTTCAGCTATGTCTAGGCCAACAGCTAGAGCCTCGTCTCTACTCTCAATGGCATCAGCCCAGCGGTGTGTTAATACGCTAAAAGATCACCAGCCGAGCGATTATGGCGAAATCCATATTGACGATCGCTAATCAGCTGGTGACCCTCTAGGTACCCAAGGAGCTGTGTGTTTATGATACGCTTCATCACCTTGGAAAGGAGGAAGGTGATTGCTATTGGCCTGTAAATGGCCGGGTCGGTGTGGTCATCCTTTGTAGGCAAAGGGTGAACATGAGTTACCTTCCATGCTGACGGGAAGTTTTTTGTGGAGTATGAGAGTCTAAAGAGACGCGTAAGCACCGAATACAACTCAGGAGTGCATAATTTAAGCACCACTGCAGGAATACCATCTGACCCATTCGAGTTTCGGATATGAAGAGATGCTAGAGCTCACCGGACTTCACGCTAGGTGAATCAGATTTCCGGCATGGAGCTTGTGCATCGCGTGATAGATGTGAGGCATCTCTATCATCCAGAGTCGTTTTAGGCAAACAGAAAGCGCATGAGGTTGACTTTCTCCTTCGCCCCATGGGGCAGTGAGCCATCGCGTTTCCGTAGTGGTGGGAGAGTCGACTAACAGAAGTTACCTCAGCAGCCTTGGCGTTTGACCAGAAAGCTTGGCTTCCAGAAGCTTGCTAATCGATCGCCAATTCTACGGATGTGCTCATTTCCTGCCCTGACAATGATCCTCTTACTGCGTGTGTGTATGAGAGGATCGATTCGGTATATTTAAATAAGAGGCACTGCGATTTGCGGATTATTCAGGGTTCACGCCGCAAAGCGATCGTGGGTACATGAACACGATCGCCTTGCGTATAAATAATAGCATATCTTATTTTACATGTACTAGTACGCTCTCGTAGACAAAGCGTGATCATGGCGGGGAATTATAATTTGTATGTACCCGTGTCTGGATTCACGTCCTTTCTTAAAGTGTAAGTGATGTCTCAAACACCATAACTAAAGCGGACGTGGACGCTATCGCGTCTTTTTGAAATATAACGAAACGCCTCTCTTTTTCACATAAGACGGTTAATAGTAAAACCCGTGTGGCCTTACGTAGACTTAGTTATATTTATGTTTTTACAGTAAGAAGGCGGCAAACGTGCATACAGTCCACCTGGTGGTAAGTGGTTACGTCGCGCATTAACATCCGCGATACATGTTGTTCGGTTTCCGAACACATCTTCGTTATGTAGTATGATGCGCGGAGCTAGGTACACCGCGGGCGCATACTTCACTTCAATGCAACTTCGAACGGAGAACGTGGCGATTGCACTCATGGAACACAATAACAAAACAAACAACGTAAACAACAAAGTGCAATTTCGGCTACTGAACGAACCGGGTGCATTATTAACAATCATTTAACAATTTGGAGAAAGGGTTGAGAAAATGGGGAGGGATGGAAACGGGCCCTGGCATATCTCACTCACTACCGAAATACGTAAGTACATTGGGGAATAGGATATAGTGGGAAACGCAGTACATTTCAAGGTAGTCTTCTGTGAGAGAGGGGTAACGTAGTCAGTCGAGAGCGCGCAGCGGCTGTTGGAATGCACCGTGCACCCTCACCCTCCTATTGTTGTTTATATACAATTATGATATAATTATTTTATAATCCTTTATTGATTTGGTTAATCTATTGTAGTTTACCAGTACTTATTTCCTTTTTCATTCTGCCAAGGTTCCCATTTCCCAGGTTCAATGCACGGTTGGACAAAAAAATATGTTTGTTTAAAAACAAATATTTATTTTGAATCTAAACTATGAAACTATCTGTAACTATGATACAGGAAATCATAGATACGCTATTAAATATAGTGTTTTCGTTGTTATTTTTTTTATGATTCTACCAAATATCAAAAGTACTTGTTTATGATATAAACATACATATGTCACTAACTATTTACCACCGCATTGATTATAGGTTATCTGATCCATATTGTAATATAAATAAAATTTATTTCAATGAACGAATATCTTGATTTTATTAAAAAACAAATTATCCATTTTGTCATTTCTAACCTGCATTTTATCGATACTCACGAGTCTAACAAAATTATTTAATTCAAACTAAAAATTTAAATACAACTGAATTATATTCAAAAAAAACTAACCTTGGATTGCCGTTTACTTAATGTCGATCAATAATCATATCAATTATTCACAATTATTGTCCAAGACGTTTGAAGGTTGGACGTATGCCTGGTATGAAGGTTATAAATATACAAAAATGGGGATTCTAGAGGTAAAGTGTGGTGGGTATGCGGCAGATGGTATGGAATGAAATGCAAGACTTCCATAATTAATAACGGAGAAGTACTCTTGAGAGCTCAAGGGATACACATACACGCGTAAAATTATTAATTGTTTTGGTACCTCGGGGGAAAAGTTTTTGCATGAAATAATTTTGAGACTGTTCTTATAACCACGTTTCTCCATAAAAAATCATAAGATTTTATTTATTTTGAATTATTCAATAAACATTAAAATGTTAGTGAATTAAAATGAATGTAAAAAAATCCTAGTAATTAATTAATTAATACCTTCGTATCTACTATTTAATTATTTCATTAAATTTGGTCGAACATTAAGTGAAACACATAACGTTTGTTACTTTTCAATCCGTTCGTCGTGTGTAGCCACCGGTGAAAGTTTAAATAAAAGAGAACAATAATAGGTCAAAGGTCAATCGTATGAGAGTATTGTACATATAGGTCAATGGAACGAGAACCAGTTGCTGAACGTTTACTTTTAGTACAAGTGTCATTTTCAAGGGACTAATTCAATTATTTTCTTTTAGTAACTTTCGACACATCTCAAAAAGGCAACCGTGTGGCGATGAAGGACGGACACAGGTTCAAAAGAGCATCGTATTACGGCATTAAGTCTTGGTGGCATTGCATCAAGCGCTGCACCACCGGATGTCCGGCCAGCATGTGTTTGGTGAACAACCAGCTTGTGAAATACAAATCCCAACATAATCACTATTGCATAAGTACATAACTACGATTTATAAAAAGAAAAGTGTTTAGACAAAAGTTATAGGAGCTTTATGAGCCCTATCCAACGACATATAATTTGTGTGTATAGTGCGTTCCAATCCAATTTGTCGAAAACAATACCAAATCAATGAAATATCTCGAATGCTTTAAATCTAGGGCAAACTTACAGTCTCCATGAATAAAATTATGTATATGTAAACAATTATCACTTCACTATTTAATTTTAGGCCGCGCCAGCTACCTCGGGCCACCGTGTTTGTTTATTTTTTGGACAAATTGGATTAGAACAGCGAAAGACTTTAGGGATTTTTGAAAAATTAACAATTTTCTTGGTTAAGTTCATTTCAGTCTGGTAAGACATGCAACCTGCAGTTTGTCTACAAAATTGAAAAATTTAGTGATTTTTTTCGAAATTTGAAAGTCATCTGCTGTATGAGTAGATTTTCTGAAATCTAAATTAGAACAGTGAAAATTGTGAATACGTGCCATTTTTTGGTCTTAAACGCATTAAAATCACTGCAAGAGTTACTGCGGACAAGAACGCAGGCGGGTGTGCTTTTAACCGTCCAGAACCCATTCTGTGTATGAGAGGACCGTTTCGGTATATATATATATTTAAATAAAGGACACTCGCGTCTGCTTTGCGGTTTATTCGGGGTACACACCGCAGGGCGATCGCGACTATGTAGATATAAAAGCATATCTTGTTTTACGTGTTCTGGTACGCTGTCGTAGGCAAAGCGCGATCATGGCGGGTAATTACAATTTCTATGTCCCGCGTCTGAGCTCACGCCCTTTCTTAATACGTGTACGTGTATCACGCCCGTGTATCTGATGTCTCAAACACATTGCAGGCCTTGCGCACACTTAGATATAATTATTGTTGTTTATTTACAATTATGATATCATTCTTTTATTATCCTTTATTGATTTGACTAATCTATTGTAGTTTACTAGTATTTCCTTTTTCATTCTGCCAAGGTTCCAATTTCCCAGGTTCAATGTACTGTTGGACAAAAAATATGGTTGTTTAAAAACAAATATTTATTTTAAATCTAAATATGAGTTCCTCTGGAACTATGATACAGGAAATCATAATATACGCTATTAAATGTAGTGTTTTAGTTGTTAGGATTTTTATGATTCTTCCAAATAGTAAAAGTAGTACTTGTTTATGATATATACATACATATGTCACTAACTATTTACCACCGGGTTGATTATAGGTTATCTGATCCATATTGTAATCCATAAACGAAATTTATTTCAATGAACGAAAATCTTGATTTTATTAAAAATCAAATTATCCATCTGTCATTTCTAGCCTTCATTTTATCGTTACTCAGAGTAGAACAATAACTATAGTAACAATTTAAATACAGCTTTGAATAGTAATCAAAAAATAAAAAAACCTTTTTGACTGGCCTTGGGTTGCCATTTATTTAATGTCGATCAATAATCTTGTCAATTGTTTACAGTTATTTTCCAAGAGATCGCCGGGCGATTATATGCCTGGTATGAAGGTTATAAATATACAAAGAATGGGGGTTCTGGAGGTAAAGTGTGGTGGGTATGCAGCAGACGGCGTGGAATGAAATGCAAGGCTTCCATAATCACTGTCGGAGAAGTTCTCGTGAGAGTTCAAGGGCTACACACACATGTGCATAATTATTGACTGTTTTGGTACGTTAGAGAACAGCTTTTGCATAAAATAACTTCGAGGTTGTTGTTGTTTCATAATTACCACGTTTCTCCATAAAAAAATATATGTTTTTTTTATTTTGAATTATTCAATAAACATTACAATGCCAGTGAATTAAAATAAATGTACAAAGAATTGTAGTAAATTATTAGATAAAATTAATACCTTTGCATCTACTATTTATTTTTTTCTTTAAATGTGGTTGAACAGTCGTGTTATACTTTAAGTTAGGGTCTCTAAACTACGGCCCGCGGGCCAAGACCTGGCGGCTGGACATGCCTGGCACCCGGCCTGCCACACTTAACTTTATTTGATAATAAAACAAAATTTTGAACAATTTTTTTATTCACTAAAGAACACAACCACTGTCATGCATAATCTACTACTTAAAATGTAATATTAAACATTTAAATAATAATTGATGAGATAAATAGAAGCTGGTTGAATTAAAATGTATACTTCAATCTGTACCTCGCAAAATTTAAGTAATTCTTCTAGCTGAAACGTTGATTAAATTAAGAGTGAAGAACAAGCAATATCTCTAAACCTAATTATACACATTATTATAATTATACAACGGACAGAACTGGAGGTGGACTCTCGGCCTGTGTGCATCAAGTTTGCTACTTTTCAATCTGTTCGTCGTTTTTTAGCCACCGGTGAAAGTTTAAACAAAAGAAATACAATAAATGGTCAAAGGTCAATCGTATGAGATTATTATTTAGGTCCATGCAACGAGAAGCAGTTGCTGAACGTTTGCTTATCGTACAAGACTAATTCAGTTATTTTCTTTTAGTAACTTTCGGCACATCACAAAAGGGCAACCTTGTGGTGATGAAGGACGGACACAGGTTCAAAAGAACATCGTATTACGGCATTAAGTCTTGGTGGCATTGCATCAAGCGCTCCGCCACCGGGTGTCCGGCCAGCATGAGTTTAGTGAACAACCAGCTTGTGAAATACAAATCCCAACATAACCACTATTCATTAGAACATTTTATTGTAAAGAACAGTCTGAACCTTGTTTTATAATAAGACTTACGATTTTTGAACGAAATGATACGTTTACAAATTAAAATTTTGTTAACGTCATGTAGACAGAGGCTAAATGTGAAGTTAGAGTAATGAGTCAAGTAATTAGAATTATGTTATTTTCATACTAGTTATTTCCATATGAGGAGATAATAATAAATTGATGTTGGTTTGATAATAATAATAATAATGATAATAATAATTGATAATAATGTTAATAAATTGATGCAGAAGCTCATAACTTTCTTAATTTTTTTCATTAATTTTAATTTTTCTCATAGCTTTAAGAATGTAAATACATATTTCTCTTTGTATAAATTTAAGCAAATTTTGATATTTCTAACATTAGTTTTTGACAATTTTTATAAAGTTATATCTTTATGTATCAGATACTTAAAAAATATTATATCGTATTTAATATATTTTTGTATTTAAAGAAAATGAATAGTGCCTTTAATTGTTCAATTATAGTTATATTTTAAATTAAATATTTACTATTTATATTAAATACCTACTCATATATTATCTGTATAATGATATATGCACAGACATAGAGTATCGGCCAATCGACCGTTCGGTACAATCTCCTTTACAAGTCATTATCAACTTATTCAATAAGCAGTTAGGTGGCGCCAACTGCAAATATTCATTCAGTTAGAATAACGAAAATAAACATTAAAATCACTGGAACGCAAAAAAAAAATGTAATCTTTGCCGGTTGATCAATGCTTTATTCACGTGGATTTTAACAGTTAATTTTAACACGTTTGTCTAAAACAAATTTTATACTAACTATCGCCTTGTTAATTTGTATTAAAAGTTTGTTGTACGATTAAATAAAATGTTAATTTCTCTTCGATAGTTTTAAAATAGTCAGGAATATTAATTTTCTGTAAAATATGAATATTAATTCTTAGTCTATTACTGTTTATAATATCAATTCCTGGCATTCGGCACAGAAATGGCGCAATGCACGGTTGGTTAGCGGTGGCGCGAATGAATTTTTGCATCTACATGTTTATTCATTGATAAATAATTTAACCACTTAAATCAGCGTGTAATTAGCTCCTTGCGGTGCCTAGGGGTATATATACTCTACTCACATACGTGTGATCGTGAGTTCATCCTTGGCATGTACCACTGAAGTTTTATTTAAGTACGGATTTTTAAAAAAAGTGAGAAAAAAACATCGTGAGGTAGCGCACATGCTCGAGAAATTAAAATAAATTTAGGTTATGCTCCATTCGGGTTGGCTGTTGTTTTCTTACGAATAAACGCTTAATTACTAATTAGAAGAGTAGCAGCGTGGGCGTTGTAGGCCTTAATATCTTGAAGGGAAATAACATCGTTGCGGCAATCGTCAGGGCATGATTGCTGCGTTGTCCTGTGCATGAGGGATATGTAACTTCACACGATCTTTGGCTCTTCTCATCGAGTCGCCATCGGTGAACTTCTTCAATCCGTCGTCGGTCCACCTGGCCGAAGGGGCGTCCCGCACTGTCCTTTCCGGTACGTGGCCTTCTTCTTTCAACTCATCATCTACCCCATCGGTTATTAGGTCCTATGGCAAATATGATCTACCCATTGCCACTTTAACACGCTGATTCTACGAACGACGTGGGTGACTTTAGTTCTTCATACGAATATAGCATAGCATAACTTTTCGGGATCTTCGTTCTAGGGGAAATCTGTTACTGCAAATTTCCACGCACCATACTGGTTTTCTTTCTGATTCCTCCGCCGTGTAGGCTGCCTGGTTGTGGAACGACCAGCCAGTCAGTATTAGAAAGGTACATTCACGTGCATGTTTTAAAAAAAGACTTCGGGAACATTTACTAAAAGTGGTGAATTTTGCTTATATACAGGGCAATTAAGGAAGATATTATTAATCGTATGTTATAGTTAAGTATGTTTGTATGGTATGTATATAGGTATATGTATACATGTATGTATATGTTGATTTATATTATGGTATTTAATTAATATGCGTCATTATTAACTATAGTTTTACTTAATCTTACCTATCATTGCACCTACCGCGCCATCTCTGCATAGCCCAAAAGATGACTGGGAGACTTAATGCTTCTAAGAATTAAGTCCGCCATTTGTCACTTTGTGCAATAAATAATACATAAATAAATAAACTTTTATTATTAGTCTATCTATGTATTATTAATTTTATCTATGTGTTCTATATGTTTCGTTTAATGTGCCAACAGAATACCCACGTTTCGGTTTATCAATTCGTGGCAATCCTGTTATCATTGTCGGGTCTCATCGATTCAACAAGGAGCGTGAAAGGGCGTATAAAATAAGGTGGTCCTGTGTTAAGAAACGAAGCCTGCATTGTACCGCATCCATAATGACTTGCGATGGAACGATTGTCAGCACTTCTGGAACACATAATCATTAGACTGCCCATCAGTGATCTAGCTCTGATTTACAGGAATTTTAAAGAATAAAACCTATTAAGGCTCATTTACACAAGGAGAGTTTCTCGAACGTTTCGGGCAATAATATTGTATATGATTCTAGTATGCGACCAAACTATTTACAATCTCTCCTACAACTGTTCACACGATGATAAAAGTCAATGAAAACAGTGATCAGATGATTGATGTTCTTTCCTGCTCGCGTTCGAGAAACTTTGCTTGTGGAAATGAGTCAGTCATTACTCTACTCCTTCGTGACACAGTCGCAGTATATTAATTAATCATAATTATAAATATTTTAAAGCGAACGTGCAAAATGTTTTTATGTGAATCGTTATTTACTCGTAGAGTACTTAGATTTTTGTGTGAATTAAACTAAATAAAATATTTTTATAGAATAGGGACTATGGAAAAATGTTATAAATTGTTAATGTTGAATATGATTTATATTAAATTCATTTATTTTTGTACGTTATAATAAGTGTGTGCAGATTGTTACGAGTAAATTTATTTTAAACGTTAGGCTCCAAAAACATCACAAGGGCGGATGAGAGCGCGCGGAATTTATAATTTAAGAGCTTTTCAATACATTTGAAAAAGATACACTTAATCAAACCTGTAATGAAGATACGAACGTCTTGCAATGCCTTTGGGGCTTTACACAATTTCAACATTATTATGTATCGAGTCGATATAGTACAGACTGTCTGTTCATTTATTACTTACTTTCAACAAAAAAGTAATAGATTGTATACATATGGACACATAAATGAATAAATAGAAACTATCAATATGAAGTACAAGGATTTATTACTTCTACACTCTATGTATATAGTTTTCACATATCAAATTGTAAATTGTATAAAATTAACTTTACTTACTTTCATTGTGCTCGATATATTTTCAGCAGGGATTATGGTATCAACGATTAGAGGAGGACGGCAACTGTATTACGACAACCACGTGTTTATGAGGAATAAGTCATGGGCGAATGGGTCGCGAGCGTATTGGGTGTGTGGCAAAAAGAACCATGGATGCAGAGTAACTATACTTACGTATGATAATAATATAGTGAAAGTCAAAGGCGCGCATACTAATCATTGACTGATTGGCGTTACGACAGATTCCAGTTGATACTCCCCGGGTGCGAGCGCATAGGCCTCTCGTAAACATTTGCCATTATTTTTGAGCGTTATCGGCACTACGAGTCGATAAAGTCTCTTATGATTGCTGATCTTTTGTGGTTGTCTCCTTTACGAGTGTTATAGTTCGCTGCCAATGCCTGGACATATCCCAGAATACTTTTAGCAGCGAAGGATCTCTTCCGATTTGAGCAGGTGAGCGCCCATATACGTATATCTTTTGTACATCATAGGGTTCATAAAAAAGGTTAATTGGTGTTTCCTCCGGTTCGGAATAAAATGTGTAGGTTTGGAGTTCTTTAGTCTCCAATATAGCGTTTAATATTAGGTGAATTGTTTGCATGTCAATTATTGTTTGAGAATTTTTTGCTGAATTTAAAAATCAGTTCCAATGATTAGTGCACGGCATTAAACATATTGTTTAAATATAATTTATATTGAATTTGTTATACATATTAAATTATATGACCTTTGATTTTTTAGATGTTGAACACATAGGGTTGCATTGTTATATAAAGGGATTATTCGGAATTTTTCATCATTTTATTTAGCCGATATTTCGGTTTAGTCACATGTACCGTGGTTATGACGTAACTGGGGGTTAGGTGGAAATTTAAAATTTTGTGGTCTTGTTTTTGAGAATATACATTAAATTTTTTTGGTTGCCTGTATTTTATTTAATCTGTGTAGGCATTACTTTTGTCTTATTGACTTCACTTATTTTTGTATTAATAAGCCATATTTTTTTATTGAATTATACACAATTTGATTAAGCATTGACTCGTTGGTTAAAAACATTTTGAATTAATATTTATTATTAATATTAATTCCATTCGATTATGTATATAATAATTATATGTTATATATGTATTAAAGTGCGAGTAACTTTGTTTACTTTTCTTCACAGTTTTTTTTGGATAAACATTCTCTGGTAAGAGATGTCTAGACGTGGGTAACGACAGGTATGTAATTCGTCTGAACGACTGTTCCAAGGTGTGGTGGCATTGTGTGATGGAGAGCACTGGCTGCTTATAACCTTATTATTAGGAAAAGAGAAGTGCATAACCATGACTGATTTGATCCAGGATTGACCAAAAACCGAAATAAATTAATATAATTATTGTTATTTATGCATTTTTTTATAAATTCATTAAATATGAGCATAACATTAATTTCGTTTGATAATTATTTATTTAAATGGGTATTTAAAATTAATTGTAAACTTATCTCTAATTAATAAAAGAAATGCAATGAGATATAATAAGAGAAAGTAAACTTATGGACCCTTTATACTTTCTTTTTTCATCCTTTCTAACTCGTTTTTCAAATTAATTTCTTGATCTCCAATGGTAGGTGGCGCATCAGGGAGCGTATCAACGTTTGCCATTGTGAATCGATGTTGGCATGTACCCCGGATGTCCACGGGCGATAGTAACCACTTATCCAACAGGTGGACTGTCTTCTCGTGTGGCATAAATGATGAACATGGGTCAAAAACATGACACTAAGTGACCTCTTTTATAATAATAACTGAATATAATCTTTTAATAATATTTAACAGCTTGTATCGTAATTGATGCTTTTCACATAGGTTTACATTATCATATATGTGGGTGTGGTATTAGTACACTTTAATTGTAACAAGTCTGTCTTTCCTCTGTTCTCAATAGCTTTTTTCGGGTACACTACTTCGGGCAAGCGGTGCCTGGACATCGGCTCTCATAGGTTTACCATTCATCAAAATGAAGGCGTGAGGATCAGGTGGAGATGTGTGAGGAAGAACCACGGCTGCCGAGCCTTCGTGATGACGATTGACAATGTTATCATCAGAGCAAGGGGGGAACACAACCATTGATGCAAGAAATCTATATAGGGTCCTACAAAAATAGTGTATAATATTTTAATTCGTCAATCAGTTCACTAAAAATATACTCGTATGTATTATGTGCATAACACTATCCACACTAGCTCACTTAGATCGTTGACCTTTAAACCCGCTCAGTTTTGTTAGTAAGTACGCATAGGTAGGTGGGAACTAAGTGACGTGTTATGCACATACGAGTAATTTAATCATCATTTATATATTTTTTTGTGTAATAAATAAATCATGAAATACATTATTTGGTTATTATTATTATTTATATTTATTATTATTATATTATTATTATTATTATTTATTATTTATTTATTTTTAGTTACATATAATATGTTTGTGTACTTACTGATTGACATATCAAAATATTTTACACTATTTTGTAGGGCTTTATATTATAATATTTACAGTTATACTAACTAGCCAAATCTCATTCATACAAGTTTGACAAGGTGCAGAATCAGGCTTTAAGGATTATAGGGGGATTTATTAAAAGTACTCCAATTCATTCCATGCAAACTGAACTCTTTATTCCTTCACTGCATTTAAGAAGAAGGATTCTGGCTTTTAAATATTGTTTAATGATTCGGTCGTGGAATAATAAATAATGTAAGATGCGAACTATTCAGAAAATTAGGTTCTCTTTGCCAAAATGGATACTGGAATAATAAAAGGATAGCACTACTGGTATCAACGTACAATGATACACAGAAGGAACATATATTTTCCGCATATCCTCTCCAAATGTTTAATTTAAGTACATGGGTATAGAACATTAGAATTTATGATCTGATTACTGATAAATTAGACAATGTTAAAAACGATAAAAGTATATATGAAATTAATTCGGTAAAAATAAATATTGTAAGAGTTGTAAGAAAAATATTCATGGGGGTAGGTATATATGTATATATAAAATATATACAGACAGATCGAAGAGCTCGAGTGGTTAATGGAGCCGCTTATTATGACCCACTGAATGTGAGCAAAGAGTTCGTTCCGCAGCGGTGTTTCAAAGTGACGTCAAATGTTTCTATTATGTCAGTGAACTCATTGCAATCTCTGAGGCTGTATCATATTTATGTCGAAAGAATTGGGTGTAAAAAGGTGCTAATGTACGGACAGTAGGAGTTCTTTACAACATATAGCTCGATGCGCGTCTAACACCGGAGATGTATCGATAGCTTATGTTATTTTAGCAAAAATATTACAATTAAATAACCGTGGCATAGATTTGAGATTGCAATGGGTCCCGTCACATATTGGTCTGAAAGGTAATGAGGAGGCTAGCAAGCGAGGAAAGCGAGCTATTTCAGAGGGCACAGAAATATATATCCCTCCTAATTATTCGGAAGTATTGCTTATATATAAAAAGAAATGCCATATGCTTTGGAAGGAGTATTTTGATGAAAATCCCGAGAAAAGGCATATGACGTATAAAACCATTCAATGCGAGCCTCCTCAGCCTACCTTAGTTTTCCGAAGCCAATTTAAATAAAAAATACACTGTCTCAGCATTCAGCCTGCGTTCTGGACACATGCCACTCAATAAGTTTATATACTTCGTGAAAAAAAATAGCTATCCAAATTGCGACATATGTGGAATTGTTGAAGATGTCCAACACTTGTTAGTTGAGTGTGTCCGGAATCAATAGGAACGGGGCCTTAGTGAGGGCTCTCGATCTGAACAGGAATGATGTTTGTATGTTCCATAACTATAGCCTAACCTAGGAGAACCTAATTCACGAGCAGGATTTAGTTCGTATAGATTCGTGAGCCCTCGCTAGGGATGATATATTGGTACCTACATTAATGCTGTAGAATGTAACATTAGGGTACGATGGAACTGACATGTGCCAAGGCATAAAAATTCCTTAAAAGAACAATAAAAAGAAATAGGTTTTTGACGATCATTCCATGTACAATCGCTGTCTAAAAATGTTTGCCAGTTTTAAAATTAATTCCTTTTAGACATCGCGCGCAAGTAGGTCTATTTCATCATATCAACGTACTTATTATTACCTTTTAGCACATGAAAAACTGCAATCGTATCAAAAAGATTACTAACAAGTTTTTGATCTCACAAACTATTTTAATAATTTAAAAAGTATTCTTGATATCTATATTGCTATTTTGTTTTGTGACATTTGTCACATTTGCCAATTTACGGTATAAAATTATTTCTAAATACTAAAACAATGGCGAGTTTATCACTGCAACAAAGGGTACAATTCCATGAAGGAAGTGGGATAAACTGTTAGTGCTATATCATAGGAATTAAATATATCTCTGTTCACCATAAGATTCTGGATCCGGCGACATGAAGACGGACGGCAATTAATTGATCATCAACACAATTCAGGACGATGGCAGAATTAAACACAGTGCAAGTTAATGCTATGTTTCGTCAATACGAGGAGAACGGCTTCACCCCTACTAGTTATTTTGCTGCTTTCCGGTCTGCTGACTGAACCCAATATAAAATCTACGGGGCTTTAATAGTTCAGCGCTGGCACTGTCAAAATGAAAAGAAATCCCCAAGACCTTCTTTTTCACTGCGTTCGCGTATTGGCCAACATCGGGAGGATTGATCTATGCGCTCGCCTTGTCGCCTTTATGTATCTGACACGTGCCGTCATAGCCGTCATAGCCGCTAACGGAGGATACATATAATATTAAAAACATACTTAACCCTTCACCGCATGTTGCTTCAAATTTGGAACGAAGAGAAAACCGGCTCACCAATTATGTTAACGCCATCTACGTTACCTGAACAGAAATCATTTGTATCATGCGTATCAAGGAACGTGATTCGCATCAATAACGGTCTCTACCTTGTCTATGGTTCGAGTCATCTAACGTTTAAAATCACTTTCGCCCATTTTGTTCGGTAAGCGTGATTGAGTTATTTGAAATAAATATTTCGTTCGTTTTTTATGTAGAAATGCATTAAATATTTGTGCCAAAAATGGAACACCATGCATTAAGTGCTAAAAGTATTTGACAAATACGGAACATTACGCAATAAGATATAACTACATATATATATTTAACATGGAACAATATGCATTGAAATAATACATTATAATAGTAAATTACTTTTGATTTTAACACTATTGTTTAGCTGAGTGGCGCCAGATAAAAGATTTGTTTAATTACAGATAAAATGAAAACCTGTAGACTTATTAGTATGCGTGAATCGACCGGAGTTTTTACACCGACACCTCGAAAAAGAGGGCGACCTGTTTTAGATGTAAATATGGAGAATGTAAAAAAACCTAAAAGGCGACGCCTAAAGATGCCTCCTCGAGAAATTGTGGAAGACGGCATAGGACATTGGCCAATTTGGGCAAATGATCGGCAGCGGTGTAAAAATTGCAGCCAAAAATCACATGTTTACTGCAGCAAATGTGTTTGTTCTTTTTGTCTTAACAAAGACCGCAACTGTTTCAAATCATTTCATACCGTAATGTTACAATAAATCGTTGTTACTTATTCATACGTTTATTTTTCACAAAAAAAAATATTGATTTAATTTTTTTTTTTATTATTATGCGAGACAGAAAATTGTTACTGCAGGTTGTTCCAAATATGGTATACAGCACTTCATTGGCGTAATTGCACGCTGTTATATCTGGAACTGTTTATTTTTCAAAATAACTTTTATGTAGGTGGTTGTAGATTTTATTTTTATTTTTTAGAAGTTATATTTATTGTGAATAATGACATATATTTAATTCAATAGTTGAATAAGTTGTCTCTTTGAACAATCAAATGTGTAATGTGTTTGACATTGCCATGCCTATTGACATAGGGAATAATGAAGGAATAAAGTCACAATTTAGACAGCGACCTTATTAAACAGACATGTACATGCAATTATGGGCCTTAAGGTGTTAAACATTTTTAGACCGCGACGCGATAGTACCCCTTTCATATTGTTTACAAGTGAATTTCATTTCGTCATAAATATTGATTATAATTATTGTGTTATTAGAACTGCGCGTCAACTATTGTACCTGTATATTATTTAAGGTTGATTACTAAATAGTTACTTATTTAACTATTTGTTTTTTTGGAAATGGAAATATCCATTCCATGTTTTTCACTGTAATTTATTATTGTAGTTAATTAAGGTGTAATAATGTGACTAAGGTCCTAAAAGACGTACTATAATTAATAGGGCAGAAACAGTCGATCGCTATAATTCTAAAGATTTATTTACAATATATAATACTTATTACTTACCATTTACGGGTTTATCTTACTTACAGTTAAGTAGTTTCTAATACATAAAGTAAAAAAGCTAATGAAATTAATGGGCAAATAGTTCAAACAAATAGTTTAATGTTTTCATTACTGTTTCAACTATCTGAAACAAATTAATTCCAATATGAAACAAAGTTGAAACAAATAATTTTTTTACGCAGTGTTATTTTACGTTTAGTTGAACCTTTTTTTTACTTGAATGTCGTGAATAGCGCATAGCTAAGATGCAATAATAAACCTTTAATATAAAAATAACATTCATGTCTCGAGATCGGGTTCTCCGCACGCGTGAGTACAGGCTGGAGTGTGACAAACTCCTCGTAGGTACTCATCTCATCTCAGGAGGCTAGAGCTCCCCTGGTCATTGATTGCCGCACTTTGGTCGGCCTGTTTAGGCTTCATTATTTTATTACTCCATCATCTCGCTGTTCCGCACACCGCCTGGCCGCTACGCTGGCGGTGATTGCAGGAGCTCGCGGGGCAACGGACGTCCGCCCGACTGCCGCGCATGCAGTGGAGTTTTCATGTCTCACATTTCATACTTCATGTATTCTTACGCGATACATACATTCTTACGCGATTTTAAGCCTGTTAAATCATAATTAAAATAATGATTTAAGTATCTAGTCATTAAAATAATTTATTTTTTTGGCTAAATGTTGCTGTGTTAAATTGTTACTGGTATTGTTACCGGTATTGTTACTGGTATTGTTACTGGTATTGTTACTGGTATTGTTACCGGTATTGTTACTGGTATTGTTACTGGTATTGACAAAAAATTGTAGCAAATATATAAATTTATTAAATATATAGAACTAGTAAATTGATTTTCATTTTTTTCCTGGAACAACGAAAGCTTTCATCCTTTCGTTTTCATCCAATAATCTTATGTTTATACATGTTTGCGTCTAATTTATTCTAAGGTTAGAAACTATAAAATGCACTTTTTTAATACAAAGAAAGTGGCAGACGATCAGAAAATTCACCTGTAGTAAGTGGACATGCGCGATACATGGCAATATTAGTCAAGAATGACAAACAATGGCACCCCGCTTTAGGAGTGGATTTGAAGAAAAGACTGGGAAGGATAGAGTTTGAAATGGGATGAGGAGTTTTTCTCATTAAATTCATTCCCCATTCATCCTCTAAGTAAAGAGTACGGTCTCAAGAAATAATTGTTAAGCCACTATCCTTTATTCCTAACATCGACAACATAACTAATATATCTATATGTATAATTCGGTGATGTTACGCCTGAGTCATATTTACGTATCAAACATGACAGTATTGTAACACGGTAAAATTAAGACTAAAGGATACTGACTCAGCAATTAAGTTTTTTCCTCAAGAACTGCAGAACTGCAGCCTTCTTAAAACTGCAGCCGATCTGCTGTGACAATCGTGTGGACTTTCCAACTTATAGTTTATGATGCTTAACCGCTATTATTAAGACATACTAAAATTGTATTATATTTCGAAAAAATGTTTAGTAATAGAGAAAATGTAATAAAAGAAACCTATAAAAATAAATAAATAAAAGAAAACATATTATAAGTATGTCAAAGGTCCTTCGAGAGGAGTTTTTAAAAGTAAAGTTGAAAATTAGAATAAAACAAAGATATTAGAAAAATAAACTGTAATGTAAACACAGATAAACATGCACAGATGTTAAAATGGAAATAACATCTGGCGCGAATCCGTGATCAAAGATGGACCAAAGTCACTACCAAATGGAAACGTCCCAGTGGATAACGAAAGAGAGGCAGTTCACTAGAACGCTGGGTAGATGAAATCGAGACAATTGCTGCGAAAGACTGGATGAGCATAACACAGGACAGAATAAAGTGACAAACCCCGGAGAAGGCCTTTACCCGCAGAGGGGTTTTTGATTTCTTAAGTAATTGATTAGAGAGTTAATTATTTCTTGCGACCGTACAGACTGACGCATACCAGTGCCTATTGATAATGGTATAAGTATTTTTTTATCCCATTAAAGAGTATTTATTACTCGATGGAACTATTAGCTCTAAATAACGTATCAAAATCATGTGTAGTGATAAAGGTGTAAAGGTCCCTGGATTGACTATAAATTGTTATGTAATGTTTTATAACTCAAGTTTTAAACGAATTAACTCCAGATTTTATGAAACTATTAAAATACATGAAATTATGAATTAGTGCCGTGTGATGACGGCCGGATATAGAATAGCACCACCCCATATCTTCCCGTGGGTGTCGTGTAGTGGCGACTAAGGGATAACAAAATGGCCACCACAAGCCCCGAGGAACTACACCACCTCTAAAAGAGTGGACTTGCTCACCCGCTTGGCCAGCGTGGTGTTTTAAGCCCTGGCATCCCTCATGCTCGAGATAACGTTATCTCTAAAATGCACGTGCATAATAGAGATGCATGTCCAACAGTGCATACTAATAGGGCTTGTTGCATGGCGTTGCATTACATGAAATTATTAAAATGCTTTATTAAATAAATATAATATAAGTCAGTAGATACTTATGAGGCTACAATTCAGATGACTAATCTTGATTGGGTCCTCGTGATGGATTATGGCCCGAAACCCTGTAGTGATTTGCTAGGCGAGGCCTGTGCCCTACAGTGGGACATTTAATAATCATATAATATAAATATAAAAACTGTTTAAAAAAAGGTTGCGGCAAGGAGTCGTCAATATTAAAATTAATTCACATACTTCCTTTTTAGAAATCTTACGAGCCATCCTTCGCGCTCGCCTCAACAGAGATTGCACGTACATCTTCATCGGAGGACACAAGTTTTTTAGGCACTCCCGCTCTCTCGTCGGAGATCGCATCAGATGGACTTGCGCTAAGAAACAGAAACTCAAGTGCAAGGCTTCTGCTGTCACTGTGGACGGGATTGTGGTATCGACGAAGGGCCATCATTCACACACCTGAATTAAGAAACTAAACGAGGATGAAGAACAGGAAATATTAAGGGTTCGGGAATTAAACCAACGTTCCTTATGTGCCTTAGAAGTCGAGTACCGTCTGCCTAAGGTCTAAAGCTGGATTCGGTTCTTGACTAACGCTCAGGGCCGATAATGGCTGAGTATAGTTATATCAATAGAATTTATTAAAATTATTGTGCTGTACTGATGAACAGCTGATCATAACCACAGCGCGTAGCTGTGTTGCACAGCGCGTGCAGCTGCGCGGTGTTGTCGAGGACCGTCGTTGGTCTAGCGCATCGGTGCGGGCGTGGCTTACGTCAGTGTTGCAATATAGCTGACGTGAAATTCAGTGGTTCAGTGGTGTATTGACCCATGATATATGTCCGCATATCATTGTGTCGACGCTTGAGAGCAATTCACGTCCAATTTTGTTCGTCGATAAGCGAAGAACGACGTCCGATCGACAAAGAACACGGACCATCAGTACTGGCTCCATGACTGTTGTGTACAAATCGTCTTCAAATTACATGAACTCCTTTATGGCTCTTGTCAGTATGCATAATAGTTTTTGACCATGAAAAAGTGTCTTTGATCTTTAAAAAATATTATATTAAAATTTTTACATTTTACAATATTTAATATTGCATATCGCTATTGTCAAAGTGTGCTTAATTCAATACTTGAATTTGCAATGTAGTTATGATGTAGCTATAAGAAATATAGTGCCTCATTTGACGTATTTTTAATAATTTAGTTCCAGTTAAGGTTCAATTTTCTAGAAAATTATTTTACTTTAAACAGAAGATATATATTTATATATATTAATAATCAATTTTATTATTAATTAATTTTATGTTTGTATTATGTTGTTATTAAAATTATTGTTAAATTACCTATATATAAGTAAATTTGTCAAATAAGTTTTGTTATGTTTTTAATATATTACGTTTTTGTTTACTATTTAATAGTAGGTACTCGTAATTTATTATGTAACACATTCCATTAGGTAACACGATAAATTTGAAATTATGTATTTTGTTATGATGTTTGGTATTCAAATACCAAAGTTAAGGGAAGAGAGCCGCTAGGCGCACTCGACTGGTCACGTTACCCCTCTCACAGAAGACTACCTTGAAATGTACTGCATTTCCTACCTTATCGTATTTCCCCAATGTACGTAACGTGTGTCGGTAGTGAGTGAGATATGCCAGAGCCCATTCCCATCCCATTCTATCCCCCCCCATTTTCCCAATCCATTCCATAATCTGCAAAGGTAGGCAGCGCATCCGGGGGCGTGCTAACGTTTATCATTCTGGACTGATGTTGACATGTATCGCGGATGTCTATGGACGACAGTATCCACTTACCACCAGGTGGTCTGTATGTGCGTCTGACGCCTTTTTTTCAGTAAAAAACAATGAAAAAAAAGTAGCATTAATGTTACCTACCAAAGAATTTATTGGATTTATAAGTTACGTATAAGGGAGGTTTAGAACGTAATGTGATTGAAATTATTGGCTCATTCTAAATTTCTGAAGTTGGTGTAGTTAGTTCTAAAATGAAACGAGTAAATAAAAATAAAAATATTTTTTAAATAATAATAATAGTAATATTTTTATACTAACGTTTATATTCGTATATTCTACACCTATGAAGTGTTTTGAAAACGTAGATATTAATGTTCATTTTTATCATGACTCATGGTACATTTTGTATTTTTTTGTAATATATTTTTACATAATCTCTATTTTATAGAAGAGCATTGGGTAATTTAACGAGTGATATGCGATGAGAAAGTATTTATATGAAATATTGTATTGCATTAAGTATTAAAAACGTTTAATAAACCGATTTTTTATTCTAATGTTCGTTATTGTTATGTGGACACATTAGCATTAACATCATAATAATTAAACACCTCAATTATGTATATTACTCTGTACATCGTGAGTAATACGCTACATAAACTGGCGTTTCGAATAAGGTAAATATTTTATCGTATAGTAAAGTATTTATTTTATCGTACACAGAAAAAAATGTACCATATTTATACAAGAGATGTACAAAAGGTAAGTCTCCAGCAGACCCATGACATTTGAACAGAACAGGTGTGCGTAGTGCATACATAAATAAAATAATACTAATATAAATATATTATTATTACTATTATACATAAAATAAAATACATAGATAAACATGTAAAAATTAAATAATACATGTTACTGTATTACTTTGAATTCTGTGAAAGTTAAAACTGTAAATAAAACTGTAAATAAAAATGTTTACATTTTAGGTCCATCATTCGAAAAGTCTCGATTTGGAAAACCACTTATAAGAATAGGTGGATACCGTTACAATAAATACAGTTACTGCAAGGGAGCAAAATCGAAGTGGCGTTGCAATCAATGGGTGAGGACTGGGTGTCGGGTGTCCCTGACTACAATAGAAGACGTTATTGTGAAGACGCTGAATTGTCATAACCATTAAAATGTCCCGTCATCTTCATTGTTTCTAGCCATCTCAGTTCTTTCCAGAAATGCAGAATCTTATTTAGCCTCTCGGAGTGTTTATAGAGTGCCGGCGCCTGTTTGCTTGATGTAGGCTAGTGTCTTCTAAGCCTCCATACAGCCTCTGCATAGAGTACTGTCGGTTGTTCCTGTAATATAAAGTCCCTTGTATGGTGTTCACATATAAAGATAATGTCCTTTGTATGGTTTACTACAAGGGACTTTATTTTATAGATATAAAAAGTAATAAGTATTTTTTTATATTTCGGTTATCAATATCCAGTGTCTTTCATTCGCTTTCAACATGAGTAATTAATGTTTAATTTATGTAACACTAGGCTCGTTTATTAAATGCGCATATAATGTTTTGATTTAAAAACGAAACCAACAATACAAATGTTTAAATTAAAGGTAAAAAATAAATCGTCGTGTATTTTTATAGATTAAAAAATGTTTCTGAAACTGTATTTACCATTGTACATTTAAAATCCATGGATATAACCCTAAAACACTGTCCATAGTCAATACAGAGGGCGTTCTAGACAAATAAAAATGTTAAAAAAAATAAAATTTATAAAAAAAATCAATCTCATGCCGCTCTTTCAGTAAGTTTAGTATTTAGTTTATGAATTCATTACGTAATTAAGTCATTGTAAAATATTTGTTCCAGGTCTAGTTTTCGAAACATCCCGATGTGGGAAACCGATTATTAAAATATCGAAATATCGATACAATAAAGATAGTCGGTGCAAGGGAGTAAAAGTGAGGTGGTATTGCGACAAGTGGGTATCACTAGGGTGCCGAGCGACCATAACTACAGTTGATAACATTATAATGAAGACAAGGAATCAACACCATCATTAGTTTTATCAAATACGCATTTACTTATTAATATAATTTAAAATTACAGAATTTTGTTTTAATAACGTTTGATTTGCGTTTTCATTAGAAGGTTTATTTATGCTCTAATCACCACGCTGAGCAGGCGGGTTGGTGATCGCAGTATTTGGCCTCTCACACCAGTGATGCTGCCCGTCAACGGTCTCCGATAGTTGAGATCTTGTGAATCGAACGGTTATACCGCCGTTGATCGGTCGTCACTGCTCCATCCGTATTCAGCAGGTTCAGGAGACGGCTTGGGTCCCATATGATGATTGGGATCTCTTACACATTAATGCGGAGTCAGTGTCAACGGCGAAAGCATCTTTCACTTTCGATTTACAGACACCATTCTTATCGTGGCAGTCGTAAGATTTGAGGATTTGAGCTGGAGGATTTGAGTTGGATGCTAAACTGCCTCAATGCGACCTCGCGGCGTGTTGACCTTGGGATTAATCTAAGCAAGACGAAAGTCATGTTTAGCGAACACGTCGTCGTCCCTGGACCGACGAGCGTCAGGGGAGCGTCATTAGAAATTGTAGACGAATGTGTCTATTTTGCTCAGTTAATCCAGTTAGACAAGTCCAACTTCAGTAGAGAGGCCGACAGACGCATTCAACTTGATTGGTCAGCATTTGGGAAAATGCGTTACATCTACTCGTCGCCTTTGAAGTTTGAAGACGAGAGTTTTCAATCAGTGCGTCTTGCCAGTTATTACGTATGGTGCCTAAACGTGGTCTCTGATCCAAAAGTTCAAAATCGTTCGTTTAGCTAGCGATGGAGCTAGCGATGGCTCTTTGCTGGACAAAATCCGTAATACGACGAAGAATTAAAGTTGCCGACATAGCCCAAAGATTCAACAAGCTAAATCGCAGTGGGCAGGTTTTATATGCCACAGGACCAATAAATAACCGATGATGATGGAGAGCAGTCCTCGAATGGGGACCACATATCGGGAAACGTATCTTGGGATGCCCTCCAGCCAGGTGGACTGACGACTTGAAGAAACGCGTCGGTAGTGGCTGTATAAGAAGAGAAGAAGACCGTGGGTGGTGGTGGTCCTTGGGAGAGGCCTATATGTAGCAGTGGAGAGACACAGACTGATGGTATGATATGGTACATTAACATTTGACTTACAAATTTTCAATCGAATACTAACTTCATTGAGCCACTGTAGTATGGTAGTATGTATCTACTGTGGTATTTAAATTTAAAGTTTTTTTTATTAAAAACAACTACCTATCCTTTATTTTAATGAAAAAAAATATTTTATTTTAATCAAAGTATTGTACACCTCTATCTATAATGCGTGTATAACATTTTGCTTCTTTATGACAATAAATGAGCTCCGTGGTAAAAAATGATTATTTTTGGAACCAATATATATTTTTTGACCCATTTCATCGAAATAGAAGTGCCGTATAGATAGGCCATGCGCCATCGACTGAAATAAATGATAGAAAGAAGCAGCAATATCTCGTGAATTAAGCGGGTGAGGTATGACATTCCAGCTTGGAGCTTCGAATGTACCTTTAACTGATTTTGGAACATGTGGCCGAAAGTCATCGTGTGAGAGGATCACATTGTCGTATCTTTTGGCGTATTCAGGGCGTGTTCTATGCGATTAGTTGTCCTCAACGATCGGTGTTATATTGTGAAACTATATAAACAATATAACTATTGTTTCACCGGGTTTTAACAGCTTATTTAACAATACGCCTTTTTCATCCTACCAAATACACATTATAATATATGCGCCATGAATGTTTGTCTTGGTGTCGATGTTAATGTTGATGGTAGTGGTTGGATTCGTTTCTATACATTTTTTTTTTCGTTTTGGATCATCAAAATTGATTAATTTTCATCGCCAGTCACGAACCGATGTGAAAGTGATTGCATTTTCTTTAGATTCGACTACTAAAGTACGGTTTCCGCAAATATTGCTCTGTTGGAATGTAATTAGGATTAGGCATTTTTGACGAGATAAAAAAACCTGTTTATTTTCGCTTACTCTCAACGTGACATATTTTATAGATTATAACAAGCACTTTCACATCACACAGGTTATTGCCCCAAAAATAGTGCCAAATATTAGTAAAATCCTTTAAAATCATCAGACATGGGAATAGCAAATCGATGTTTAAAATTAAGTACCACACATATATTTAGTTTATTGATAAATTTGAGATATACATTTTTAATTTGTTTTTATTGGTTTTAGGTCTAATCTTTGAAATGTCGCGATTAGGAAAACCTGTTATAAGGCTAGGGAGGTACCGTTACAATAAGTACAGTCGATACAAGGGAGCAAAAGCGGTATGGTGTTGTGATAAATGGGTGTCGTTAGCATGCAGAGCGACCATAACTACAGTTGATAACATTATTATGAAGACAAGGAATGAACATAATCATTAATCGAAGTAACAAAGTGCCGAGCGACCACAACCACAATTAATATGAAGACAAAGGAAAAATAATCATTTACCTAAGAAAAATGAAAATAAACTGAATACCATCGCGTAAATGGTCATGGGTAATAAATGACCAAGGACGATATTTATTATTTATATTAATTAGGTAATTACTTAAACTATTATTAAAAATAACTATTACTTAACTATATGAATTATTTCCTTACACCTTATTGCACAAGTAACTGTACAAATGGCTAACTTAATGCTATATCTATGTTTTAACTACACGTTTTAACTACACGGCAATCTTGAGAAGAGAACGAAGGGGAGAGCGGAAGCGGCTTTGAGAATTGCTTCGCCAAAAGGCGACCGAGTAGAGTTCCCAAACAAAGAGGACAAATCTCATTGCATACATCAACGCTCAATCCCATATCGCTATACCCGTCTTTACCTAACTTCCTTGATTGGCTCAAGGCTGCATAGTCAGCTAATTGTGGTCGACCGGTTGCGACTATAGTCGATTGTCCTTTCCCATCCCGGAGCGTGTCTCTCTTATAAAACAATCGCCCGCACAGGCTTGACCTGGCTGGGTGTGGTGCCTATGTTCACTTTCACGTTGAAAAAGAAAATTTTTAGGTAAGTATACATTATGTAGAACTTCGGTGCATTATTATGTATCTATTAATAAAAAAAAATCACAATCTCTTTTAATACCGTTTTGCAGTTATATTATTATGAAGAAAAGGATCGAAGAAAAAAGAGCTTCGTTTACAGTTTTGTTTAAAATCAAACTATTATTTTATTTATATTTAATAGGAGCGATATTGGAGACATCACTGCGTGGGAAACCTGTTATAAGGATGGGAGTATACAGATACAATAAGCGGAGCACTTGTACGGGCGCAAAAGTACAATGGCGTTGTGACAAGGTTGGGCCACTGGGGTGCCGAGCGACGATTATTACAATCGATGAGGTCATAGTGCACGTAAGGAACCAACATAATCATTAGAGGAGGATTCGCAGTTTATCGGTCTGGGACCGAGCTCAGTGGATGGTGGAATGGGCGAGAGTGATGGAAAGGACTTTCCCTCCGTACTATGTCACAAAGGCAGCGGTAGCAGGTGCTCGCGGAACAGTTTTCAGCATTACGTTCAGTAGAACAAGTTGTAAAGTAATAATATTAAGTAATGTAATGTAATAATGTGGTAATAATATGAGTAATGGAGTATAATTAATTTTTATAACACTAATAACAGAATTAATGAAGGAAAATAACATTCTAATAAAGTGTATAATTTTCCTACGAAATTGAAGTCTAATTTTAAAATCTTATATAATGAAAAAAAACTAACTATTAGATACACGCCACTGTTTGAGATATCATACAGTGGCGTGCTAACAGGCTAACAGTGGTAACCAGTGATATCAAACAAATGATACTTTGGAGCGCTGGATATTTCTCCATAAAACAGTCTGTTCTGTTTTATTATACTATGAAACAATGAAAGAAAAACATATTTTGTGCCAAGTGTCTATTGCCAAGTCTAAATGTATGCATCGAATCGCTACAACCATTCTAAGTACTTAATTAAAGGGTGTAAAACTTATAAGTAAACTTTTATAATCAATCGCGCCGCGAATTCAGAGGTGGTGTTTATTATTTTGTTCACTGTGAAAGTAAATAAACATGGAAAATTTAAGTGGGTTTCAGATTTACGTAAGGTTAGTTTTGAACCATTAAATTAACTGTAAATCACGTGTGTACCAATACCACTTCATCAAAGAAGCGGTCTTGGGCTGTCAGCGTAACGACTTCTGGAAGCTTAAGAATAAATATAGAAAGTAAAAAAATATTAGGTTTCTAACATTTTCATATTTATTTTAGGTCCAGTATTCGAGACATCCCAGCGCGGAAAACCCGCTATAAGGATAGGCAGATACCGTTACAATAAGTACAGCGCCTGCAAGGGATCCAAAGTGCAATGGCACTGTAATAAGTGGGTGTCACTGGGGTGCCGAGCAACATTAACAACAGTTAACAATGTTATAGTGAGGTCAATTAACGAACATAAACATTAAGGAAACTCCTCCAACTCATTATTCAAGACAATTTTGTTCAATTGTTCAAGACAATTCAACACAGTGGTGTCTTGAATTGTAGCCCCAGAAGACGGGGTAAATAATTTCTATTGTCCCTCATACTGTTGTATTTTCTGAACACATGAATTTTATAAAGTACACAATTCATTTCGGCGAGCGGGAGACGACTGACGAGTACAATGTAGACAGTGACGCTATACTAAAAATTGCTGACAAAGTAAAACATCGTGCGCGTTCTGCGTGCACTGAGTCAACCTGTGTCCCTGCACCAATATCTAAGCTAAGAACATCCTGGCTTAAGAATTTTCGTCTGTGATACTACTACAGTTCTGCGCCACTATTCCTTGCTACAGTTTCTAAAGTACAAATCGCCATGATGATTGTTAACATTCGTTTGAAGGTGACACTGGAAGAAGAAGAAAATCTTTACAACTGTCTACTAAACCCACAAGAAAATATAATATATAATATAACTGAGTTTTGTTCATATGGAAGGTTATTTTCCTTATGTTATGCAATGACATAAACTTCCTTCGTTTATTACTAATACTGCCCATGTTTGTCAAGGTCTTTGAAAAACTGCTATTTCCACCATTAACCTCTTATGCCAAGCTATTAACATATTATGTTATTAACATGTTATTATTTCATCACGTCATCATAGTTTCCTCACAAGAATAAATCACAAATTTCTGTTTATTTACCATATATGCAGTAAGTATATTGGAAATTGTAATCGCAATTTACCGATTTTACCAAATTTTTTGATAAAGTTCAACACAATGTGCGTAGAGTTTTATTTATACGTTATATTGTAAATCGGGTCCTATCGCGTAAAATTAATGGCTTTTGTTTACATTTTAATTTAATCTTGACATATCGCCACGGGTGACACCAGCCGTGGTCACAAGTTGTAAAGTTTTTTACAACCCTGCGCGGGTAGTATATCTGGTAGTCTTGAAATGAGAAAGGCTTTACTTGAGATATACTTGTAGTAGTATAGTAAATAGGAACTCCTTTGATGTTTTACCTCTATTAAAGTGTCTTTGAGTCCTATATTTTCAATGTTTTTTTTTAAATTGTATATTAAAAACAGTACAACAATTGTGCATATAACCTACAAATTTTTCGGAGCAACCATTCACCCAGTGACATGATATTATATAGATTTTCGAACGCTGAACTGCTTGGTGATTACAGTGGCATTGAACACAACTTAGATTAATGCTACTATTGTGGATATGTGTAACATAAAATATAATATTGTAAGTTGAGGGTATGTGAATATATTATTATATTTACAGTCTTGGTTTCGGATCTTTTGATTCATTTAATCCGGAGTTACCCATCGCTAGTAAGCACCTAATATTATTTTTTTTATAGACAAGTGGGCGTACAAGCATGCGGTCCCACGTGATGGACCACGTGTTACCACCTCCCATGGACACTCATTTTAGGTAATGCTTAAATGGAGTGTGACATTAGTGTTGAATCAATATATTAATATTCTTTCTATATCTTCGCGTTTTATACGAGTACATATATCTATATTAAACGGGTTTTAATGAAACACTTATTAGGTTTTACGCGGCTAACGCACATTTAACTCAGGTTAAATAACTTCAATGGTTATAGTCAACTGGTTAATTTCATTTTGAGCTGTCAGGCAAAAACTGCTCTCGGTGCGACGTTTGCTCAGACGGTAGAGGGGTTCTTAGGATAGAAATGACACTCAGACTTCACTCCAGCAATTTATTTATCATTAATAGTATTAAAATAATAAACAAAAAACACTGAAAAAATTAAAGGCATTTAAGAAACTGATTTATAAAAGCAAACTGTATAATATGTAAAAACGGACCATTAAAAACTAATTTGCTTAATAAGTTATTTTTTTTTACAAATATATTGTTAAATATAATATACAACAGAATTCCAGTAACATGCGCAATTACAAGTGTTGTATAAGATATTCACAAACGCAGATACAGAAGGCTTTACCGAAGTGTAATAGGCACGGCACGTCTTTACAGATCGAAAATTAGACAGCAAAATGAGTCAAAAAGAAATCGAGTCGAAGAGTTAGAACTTTTCATTAGCGGCCAGTGGTTAGGATTTAGCAGCAAGAAGGTTGGTAAAGGACAATACTCGAAAGTTTATTGTTACATCGTAACTACTCTTGCCATTGAGGTCTAAGAAAAGGATTGCAAATACAAAAAGATTTTTTTTTTAAAATACAAAATTATTTTAAACAAAAATGTATACTTTTTTAGATCCTGTGTTTGAAACATCACAACGCGGAAAACCTGTTATGAGGATAGGTGGATACCGTTACAATAAGTACAGTAAAAGCAAGGGAGACAATGTAAAATGGCACTGCGATAAGTGGGTGTCACTGGGGTGCCGAGCAACATTGACTACTATTGATAATGTTATTGTGAAGTTAATTAACGAACATAAGCATTAACTACTTATCCTAAAAACACATGTAATAAAATAGTAATAATAAATTATTATTAAATAACCGATTTTTGTTGAGATTTGTTAAGTTAAGTTAACTTAAGACAGATCGCACAGTTCTAATGGAAGTAGTGGATGTTAAAAATTGTTTTATTATTGTAGCATATACCTTCTATGGATATGGACAAGTTTCATCAATGTCAACTAATTAAAAATATATTAAACCTTTCCAGCGAAAAATAGAGTCAAAAGTTACAAATATGAAGTTTTTTTGTTCGATCTAAAACATTCGTAGCGCTCATTACTCAGCACATGGTAAAAACAGGGCGCTGGCGACGCGCGTAGAATGCAACTGTACGTAGAACAAAGGATATACTAGAAATAAACAATAACTTAAGAAAAAAACCTATAGTGAAAACTGGTAGACTCGATTCTATTTCCGATACGGAGCAACCAATCCGTTTTCAGCTTTTGCGTTGTTTCAGTGGCACGTCGTGTCTTATTTCCGTTAAAATAAGCTGTCAGAAGTCATGATTCGTTATATGATGTTTTCTATATATTTAGTACAGTTTTCAAAATAGAACATTTAAATCTGTGCGCATGGATACACCTACCCTATAAAATAATATGATATTCCAGTTCTATACGAAATCTCCCGCTGTGGACAACCTGTTATAAGGATTGGCAATTACCGTTACAACAAGAGTGACACCAGGGGACCGAAAGTGCATTGGCGTTGCGATAAATGGGTATCGTTAAACTGTAGGGCGAAGGTAACTACCATTGATGAAGTCATCGTGAAGTCCCTCAACGCTCACATACATTAATTTGTTATTAGTTCAACCCTAAGTAACTACCTAGTTTAATGTTATAATTATTTATATAGAAATGTCTAAAGGACATATTTATTTATAAAACTGTTATGCTACCCTATTGGGGATTGCCATCCTACCCCAATTCCCAAATCCTACCATTCCAAGAGTTCCTTTGTGGTCTATTCTTGCAAAAAAAAAAATCCCAAGTTTATATCAAATTCTTCTTACCAATGTACTAAATACGAAGTCTTAAAAATTATATGTCAATTACCTTAGAATTATGAGGAGAGTCCATGATTTTATGCTCCGGGAAAGGTTTCGACACACCCTTTAAATCTATTGGTTTATGGAAAAACTTTATGTATATATATATATATTAATGATATATGAATGATTTTCCACAAGACTCATCCCGCTTCTCACCAATTCTATTCTGAACTCATCATTACAGGTTAAGGTTATGGGTTATTATAATATTATAGGTTCTCACTATAGATTCCACAGATATTGTTATCTTTTAAGTTTATCTTGTAAAGCAGACTTAGTGAAATTGTTTTAAAATTGATTTTACTTTATTTTACACAAAAAGTATTATTTACACAAAATTACATTTTAAGCGACCATCAACATGTAAAAGAATTGTGTGGTTGTAATGTGCGAATAGTGATTTCCCATGAATTTTTATAACTTTGAAGTGTTTTTGATATAAATATTAAAACAATTCAAAAATAAGCAATTTTTATTTATCGATTAGCCTTACTTCCTGTGCGAACATGGCCTACAAGAATTCCCTTTAAAATCTTTGAATTATGTCTTGTAATTCAATAGTAATCTATGTTCTTTGTATTAAATGTCTAAGTTAAGTCGAATCCACATAGATAATGCGAGCACTCCGTCGCTGCGTGCTCAAAGTTGTCGGTACTTCTCGCAGAAAGTTGTCGATTCAGTCTGTTTAGACCCGTGTCGTTAGTAAGTTGTTGCCACAAAATGCAAAAATGCCTAATTGCGATATAATCAATTGTAAAAATTGGTCAAAAGTGGTGAATCGAGTCAAGGGAGATGTTTCATTTCATCGACGAATGGTTCCCATCACTAAAATTTACTCGTAACGCTTGGTTGGTCCAATTTATATACTATTATGTATGTAGAGATATATAAATATTTGTTTCAGATTTGGTATTTGAAACGTCCCGTCATGGAAATCCTATTGTGATTGGTAAATACTGTTTCTATAAGAACAAATGTTGGGGACCGAAAGTGCATTGGCGATGTAGTAAATGGAGGTCATTAAAATGCCGAGCAAAAGTAACTACGATCGAAAATGACATCGTGGTCGCCACCAATAGTCACAATCATTAATATATTAGCAGTTCCTTAATTATGATAACGCATTTCTATTTATACTTAAAACTATTTGTAAAAAGTTTACTGTTCGGGACGACCGGCTCATACCTATGTTTTATGTATGGAATAGATATAGTATTGTGTTAGTTGAGCTATAGGTTAAGTCTCAAATAAAGGTATTCAAAATATTTCAAAACAATACATGTCTGGTGACTCTTGAAAGGCTATTAGGGCCACAAGAATTTAGTCATTTCGAAAAAAAATAGTACATTCAAATCAACCAGTTCAGTAAACAGTCAACAATTAGTAGCAACAGAAGTAAGCAACTAAATTTGTAAATCGTTCAAATATAATTCTCAAGAGTGGTTCTTGTGTTTTCTTCACAACCCAGCGCACCCCGGTACGGGCAATACAGGCCCGTACATTTACTTTAAACATTGAGTTATACATATGTGTACTTTGTATGCTGGAAGAGGCTATTAGATGTCAAATAATTATTGGCGTCAATAATGATTATACTAGTAATTCAAGGGTTTTTATGTTTGCTTGTAATAATTACCTTTTTTATTATAGGAAACAGCAGCAGACGAGCATACAGTCCACCTGATGGTAAGTGGAAGTGTTGTCCATAGACTCGCTCCATATACTGTTGCTCGGATGCGCTGCCTACCTTTGTAGATTAAGGAATGAATTGGGAGAAAGGATTGGGAAAATAGGGACTGATAAGATGTGATAGGCTCTGGCATATCTCAATCACTACCGAAACACGTATATTGGGCAAATACGAAAGTTGGAAATGTCGTTATTTCAGTGAGAGAGGGTTAACGTGGCCAGTTGAGTTCGTCCAGCGGCTGTGGGAATGCACCCTCTCCCTACCGAAAACTACTGTAAAGATTTTAAAAACTATCACAAAAATGGGGGTTTGTACCTTTCTCTGTGGATATGAGTATAATGTACAATATATCTTATCTAGTCGTATTTTACTAATCTAGTATATTTCACGTAGCGACACAGAGATGCACTACCACGTTGATGTCATTAAATAAATAAATTTTTACTTAAGGAAATGACAAATTACTAAGATTAAAATAAAAATATAATTATCGGTGATTCTGCTAAGTCTGACTCCCACCCAGTGTTGCAGGATGGGTGAATCATATAATACTTGGCAGACAAAGCTGTCAGGGTACTGTCGCCGCTGCACCGGGCACCGTGTTCTACGCAACAGGGAGGCCATTTTTTGCGTCTGCTCGCTTAAAATCTATCAGATCTTGCTTCAACAAACATCCCTGTTACTCTACCGTAGCGAGGCAGGCCCAACAGCACCCCGATATCGTTTATGTCCCAAAACTCAACGTCACGCCTGGAACAGAGGATACGCCAGTTTAAGATGGTCCAGAAAAAAAAAAGTCTCACGGAATTCGAGTTATGGCCTTATTCACGATTATTGAGAATCGTGAAAATCGCTATCATGCACCAAATTTTTAGATGATGTGACTACAAATATCCATATTTTAGTAGTATAATTTTTGTAACGCAATGCTGAATAATCCTGCTATCGATTACAGAACAAAATAAAACCAAAAGTGCCAGAGTTTTGGAAAAAAGAAAAGTTTATTGCACGATTTATGCGTTGTAATAGTTTGATCAGCTAACTTTGACTCATCGTACTGTAGAAAATATGTAATACGTTAAATTGTCGTGTTTTTTTAAAAAATGGCTCCTTTAGTCAAGATTTCAAAATGGTACACGGAGGGTACGGAGCAATATTCTCGCCCGAATCGTTCGAGAAACTCTCTTTGTGTAAACGAGCCTTAATGGGTATATTTCGGATGGTGGATAAAGCACTATCACAGCAGAGGTCACGATGCAACGTTAATGGAAGGGGTTCTCCAATGAAAAAATACCAGTCACTCTTCACTTCAGCAATTTATTTAAATGTAAACGTGATGGAAATACAAAACACTGATACGATAGATAGCACTTACGAAAGTTGAAACCATTGAAAAGTTAAACTGTATCTCTATAAAACCGTTTATTATTTAACTACTTACCCTAATAAGGTGTTTTTTTATATATTTATAATTGTATGGTACTAATTAATTTTCATGTGTAACAGGGGATATATGAGATATTGACAAGCTTATATATGGCTTTACTGGACCATTCCTATTTGCAGGAAGTCCCAACGCGGATCTTAAGATAGATAACGTGAATCGTATGGTGTGTTAATGAAATAATTCATCGTAACCCCCCTGTGTCTGCAGATACAATTTTAATGCTAAAATGACGTTTAATCTTTCTATTTCAGGCCCAGTTTTCGAAACGTCTCGTCGTGGGAGGCCTGTTATAAGGATAGGCAGGTACCGCTATAATAGGTACAGTGCTTCTGTGGGCCCTAAAATTCAATGGCATTGTTATAAATGGGTGACTCTGTCATGCAGAGCCAAGGTCACTACGATCGACGACGTCGTAGTCAAAACTACCAATACACACAACCATGAATAACTTAACGGTCAAATTACTTGAATATGAGTAACTAGTTTTAGTATAGGATTATTTAAGCTTCTCTCTGACGACTTGCTAAAAGTCAAGCTTTTGAATATACTACATATCGATGTAAGGGTATATTGTACGGCGAGTCCATGAAAACGTTGAACAATCTCACGTTCGATTCGTTTGAAAAAATAAATAGTGATAAATTTCCAAATATAAGCTAACAAGTTATATTTGCAAACGAAAATCGCCTTATGACTTAGAAATATCAAATCGAAACCCAAGTTTGAAGTGTCCAACATTATCATTGGCCGACTGTACGTATACGAATAAATACGTGTATATGGAATTTTGTTGTTATTTTACTTTTATTTGCTTTATGACAACTTTATCAAAATATATAAAAACATTGTATGAGAACTTTTATTGCTGGTATTCTGTGTTATAGTGCTGTAGTCGCTTGTAAGGTAAGCGACTATGGTGCTATAATCCTCATGAGTTAACGTTACAGCTACCAGTGCCAGGAGTGCACGAAATGGGGACTCCGGGCGGGCGACCGTTCAAGCAGTGTAGACCATTTGAGTATTTTTTGGCAGTGATACGCGTTGTTGCTAGCTACAATCGCTACGTGGAGCTACGAGTGCTATGATTGCTAAGAGTGTTAAGAACACAGTGCTGCAAGCACTGGGCGTGCCAATTTTGTAGACTCGACTGTTCCTTTTCTCTCTACGTTACAATATTTGATAGGATTAAAACAGAAAAATCCGCAATAAGTTGCTACTGTGTAGTTTAACTCTTCTATTGATATTCATTGCTCGATTGCTTTGTAACAAGCATCTAAAAGAGTTTGATTTTATATGAAAGTGAATAATTATGTTCCAGATTTTGTATTTGAAATGTCCTGTCATGGAAAACCGGTTGTGAGGATAGGTCAGTACCGTTTCATTAAGAATAAAAGTTACGGATCGAAAGTGCATTGGCGATGCAGTAAATGGAGTTCGCTAAGGTGCCTAGCGAAAGCAACTACCATTGACAATGCCACAGTTTTCACCTCAAACGACCACAATCATTAATAAAATCATAATATGAAATATTATTGAAATTTATACTTATATCTATTTGTAAGAAGTTAAATTTACAATAAATGATAAGTTACATTAGGAGAGGCTATCAGATATTTAATAAACAAATTTATCTTTATAATGATTATAAATAATAGAAAAGTTTTATGTTTGGTCGAAGTAACTTTCGTGTGTTTGTCGTTTAAATTCAGTATTTATGAAATTTATTTGGTAAATATTGTTGGTAAGTGTTTCAGGAAGTTACAATTTACTTTAAATTGCTTGTTTTCATTTGTTATCGAATTATAAGACCTACAGATGTCAACGAAAGGCAGTTTTATTTGTATTTTTCGCACGTTATTGCTTAATTGTATAATTATTTATTGTTATATAAGTTTTTAACTAGCTGTTATTTATTTACCAGCTCATAGATATGTTTAGTTTGAGATTGTATCATTATGTATTTGTACCATACATAAACCGAAATAGCAACGGCGTCGTAGGTTCCACTTACAAAACAATTTCGATCTATTTGTAACTTACTTAGACTGAACTGGCAATCGACGAAACACGTTTTGAGTTGTTTTGACTTTAAATAATGCTGCTAATTATGAAGAAAACTCGACACTGGCATAATGTTCTAATTGTCCAATTGTCATATATGAAAAGAAAAAATAATGCGTGTTACTGTTTTCTACATACTTGACCCACGACTCGTGCGGTGGATCGTCTTTTATTTGTTTGCCGATTCACGAGTAATGTTAATAAGTACGTATGTTCCAGGTCTCATATTCGAAAAGTCTCGCTTCGGGAAACCTGTCATAAGGATCGGCGAGTACCGTTACAACCAGAATGAAACCAGAGGACCAAAAGCGTACTGGCGATGCGACAGGTGGTGGCAATTGGGATGTCGAGCGAAATTTATTACTATCGAAAACGTTATAGTGAAGTCACACAACGGACATAATCATTAAAGTTAGACTATGTAAAGGTGCTGTGTGAATAGCACTACCCAATCTCTTCCCGTGGGTGATGTGAAACCACAAGCCCTATGGAATAACACCACTTCTAAAATAGTGGACTCGCTAATCTGCTTGGCCTGCGTGGCTTTTTAAGGTCATTCTCTTATGCACAGGACAATGTGTGTGAGGATGCCTATTATTTGTCCAATCTGTTAGCTACGTCCGCTCCTCTGTACGACGGCTAATCCGAGCCGTAGATTTCAAAAAAGTATACCATTGAGTGACGAGTATAATCGGCTGACCCTTATCAGAACCTAGTATGTATTTTTTATCAATTTTTACAGGAGAGCCTAAAAACATTCAAGCAGCCAAGTTGAAACATTGGAATTACCATAATTTGGTTCTTATCACACACATACAAAATATTAGATATCATGCCTAAAGTACTATAGTTATCTCATATATTATTTTATAGTTTTTTTTTAGTGATTTTAGAGAGATTCATATCTCCACAAATACGAAAGATTTTAATACGCTTTATAAAGTCCAATTCACAAAGATTGTGCATAGGTAGTTCACGGTTTTATTATACACATTTTAGCACCCGGGTTTGCTTGATTCATTATTTTGATTTCTTTAATTTAATTTTTTAAACTACATATTGCACACTAAAATGATACAGATAATAAGTAGGTACGGTATGTACTTAGGTGTATGTTTAGATTTAAATTACACTAGTTGTATTTAACTTGATCATTTTGAACGAGGTGTTAATATAATTTGGATCGGACTTCACTTAGGTAAGTTCGCCTGATCGTACAATTTTCTTTAATAAGCAGTATTAGTACGGTGGCTTGCACCGATTTTAACTAATGGTTAAGTAATTTAAAAGCATCTTGTAGTTAATCATAATTATGTAAGTTTTCAGTATTTATTAGATTATAGATAATACTAAGGATTGTAAAGCAGTGGTCATGTAACAAAATACAGAAAATAGAGTCATTATTTTAAGAGAGACATTTATTTAATCAGCTCCATACTTATATAAGTCCACTCAATCAAAGTTGAACGAAAAATATTTAAATAAAATCTCATGTTGCATTTTTGGTGTCACGATTAAAGTTCCAAACACAACAAATACGGGCACGCCTTGTCTAATGATCGCTATGATTGCTCGCTATGATCACGCTGGATTTTCATTGCATTTAAAACAAAATGCGCCCCCGTTCGCCTAGTGTATGAAGTCTACAACCCCTAAGATTTATGGTTTAATTAACCATAAATCTTCAAACACACCACAAGGAAAACGGGAGCCGGCAATGCCCCTATCATTGACACAGCGAAGCCTTGCGCAATGACAAATCCCGCGCGTATGCTGCCATTTTCGCAGTGTTTTGGAACGTATAAGTAGAGTAGATTCGCACAGTATATTATAGTATACGCATAGCCAAGCTACTGAACCTGAACTATATATTAATATAGACATTACACTTTCAGTGTGCGAAGAGATAACCATTAACGGGAAAACGTACCTTCTTTATAACGGTTACATATTCAACCGCCCTCATCGGATGCGAGGTGGGTCAGCGCGGTGGTACTGTAGCAGATATCACAAATCTTGCAAGTCTATAATTGTTATAGATGATAACTGTAGTGTTGTATTTTACCGAGCGGAGCACAATCACAGTCCACCCAAGATTTATACAGCTGCTGATGGTTCTAAATATAAGTATTGAAAGTGTTCCACTGTTTATTTCACCATACCGTCTCATTTGAGTCATTCACCCGCCTCCCAATAGAACCATTCTGATTAACCCAAAGGCTGGTTGGTAGAGAATGTCTTAAGGCATTAAGCTCGCCTTTTGTACGATAATATGCAATGAAGTCTATAAATAAACTAGTAGTCATTTGCTATGCCGAGTATTATGGTTAGGTATGAGTATTTTATCAACAGCTAATGCTATTACGTACCATATTAATTCTTACCTTCACTTCATTTTTATTTTACTCTGAATTACACCAACCATGTGACGAGCTGACTTTCAAGATGTTCGTTTTTCACACATATTTATCTATTAAACGGTCTTAAATTTGTGCAATTTTTTGTCGTGATTACTCTATAAATTGAATTAATCAATGTTATTTTTCCAGTTCCAGTATATAAAACGTCTATACGCGGAAAACCTGTTATAGTGATAGGTGAATATCGTTATAATAAATATACTCGATCGACTGGGGCTGCCGAGTGAGGATCACCACAATCGACAATGTTATTGTGAAGGTCATTAACGAACACACCCATTAAATTCAGATAAAATAAAGATACATTGGGATTGGTATCGCCGACATGACGTCAGAGAGATATAGCTATTTTCCGGACATTGTAGAAAAATAATGTCCTTTTCGTTATATTGTTACTATTTTTAATATATCTCTAATCTCCATTAAAAATAAAATGAAAATATTTATTAACTGATATTTTTCATATCGTTTTCTATTGCGCTCATAGTTTTCTGAGCAATTTTTTCTGATATTCGAAGGTCCCGCTTGATAGATTTCTCTGAAACTCCCTAACAATTGAGCTACTCAACTCGAACTACATATTAATATAAACATTACACTTTCAGCGTGTGAGATAATATATATGAACGGCAAAAAATACATTCTGTTCAATAACTATATCTTCAATCGCCCGCATTCTCACCGCAATGGGATGGGATGGTATTGTTCATACTACCACCGATTGTGCAAGGCTGTAATCGTCACCGATCGTACGAGTTTTGAAGTTAAACATTACACTGGGGTACACAACCATACGCCGCCGAAACTGTATCGGGCAGGCGACGGAACCGTATATAAGATTTGAGATTATTACGTATAAGAGAACAAATACAGAAGCCAGGATTATATTCAAACAGTGGACTTGCTTATTGTCCTGACTTGTGTGTAATATGTTAATTAACATTTTATCCTGATATAGAAATATGTTTTTAAATAAGAATCCGTCGATACTATTGATTGATAGACGGCTTTCAGCTTTGAAACACTCCGCAAGACGAATGCGGGGTCAACTTTTTCAAATGTATAGAAATGCCCCTCGTGCTCACAGCGCGGTTATTGTGGTCTATGACAAAAGCCGTTCTTCCGCGCGCGCTCCTGCGGTGTTTGGGGCACGGTATCGAATCAAAAGTATCGATACTTTACTCATTAGTATTATCGCAAAAAAGTATCGTATAGATCAAAGTATCGAAATCGAAAAAAACGTAGACAACACCCAAATGTATCGATGAATACATTTCCTAAGTTTTCTATAGTACGTAGTTTCTTACAACTTTCTGGATAGCAAAAGAACACGTCGACAATTCGACACCCCAAGGTATCGAAGGTATCTCGATACTTGCCTAAACTATACTTCAAGATTTTCGGTAACGATTTTTTTTTCAAATATATACGATAGCTGCCATATAGTACTCATACGAGTAATATGAGTAAAAATATCGATTAAAAAGTGGCGGTATCAAACAAAAAAAGGATTAGATACCGATAAATATCGATACTTTTTCCGTGCCTCTAGACCCAAGAGCGATAACAAAAGTTGAACAATAAAGATCCAACTTGCTTGATGAATTAATAACAAAATGTTCTATCGGAACTGAATAGATAGATATTATTTTTGTAAGGACATTTTGAATTATTGTCCCTTTTTTGTATTCATACTTAATTAAATATATTTTATGTGATCTAATAAAATATTTTTGTGAGGGTGGAAATCAATTTACCGTTAGTTTAATCACTTTTAGATTATGGAAATCTCTTTATTTAAAAGTAAAAATGTTTCTAATAGATTTGTTTGACAGGCGAACTTATCACAATGAAGAGGGGTGGTCAGGCGCTGCTATGGAATGGCTTTACTTACAACCGAAAACAGCAAGCGAAGAACAAGCACCTGCGGTGGTACTGTTCATATTATCACAGAGGTTGCAAGGCGACTGTGATTACTACGCACGATCTGTTTGTGACCGAGTGCCTCGGCAACCATTTACACTCGGCTCCCAGGCTATCTCCACCATTAGCGAGCCACGTAGAAATATCTGTGAAACCGCAACATTACTGGCCATTTAATAATCAGACAAGCAACGACAATAGCAGAATTTCATCTCAACACGGAAGCGTCACTAAAACAGAATACATGTCAATGCAGAAAACATGGCAAAATACATCGTGAAACAAGTAGCTCTTATTGGGTCAAATTCCATGGAATATAATACAATGATGTAAAATAAAAAAACACTGTGAATTTAAAAGCGACCCGTGACTGTAGTTAAGGGAAGGAATTCGACCCACACATGTGTGGACGTGAACAATTCAAGATTTAATATTGAGATTTTAAGCCTTATATTAAGGCTTTCATTTTTGTTTTATTTTATTTGGGGCAATAAGCAATTGTGCAATAAAATATTACTTACCAGCTACAAATAAATATAAAAGTATTAATTGTACAGTCCACCGCATTATTCACGTGATATTAAAGTTTTATTAGGAATTGTCCAATACAATGACTCTAAGACGCCAACTGCACCAGCGAGTCTGTCGCGGCGATATTCTCGCCCGTATCACTCATTTCAATAGTAAGGTTTTGCCGATATTCGCCGTGTGTAGACGCGCTCGGCGATAACCATATAAAGGGTATTTCAATAAGTGCGCTCCAGTTTTATGTATAAATAAAGCAAGCTGTATTATCGATACCGCGACGATAAATTGACTGTCTCGGAGTCTCGCGCACACTGTCCCGAACAGCTACTTCAGCTGCATTTCATATTTAAATACATCGCAAGGCTGAGGCACACTGCTGAGGAGTATTTATTGTTTCAATGTTCTGTACGCAACATTTTTCTTATGCTTACGGGATAATTTCGAACAGCAGATACCCCTACACCCTGTTTTACTGATTCCTTTTTTATGCACTTCCTGTCAACATTAGAAAGACCCCTTCCCGTGCTAGTTTCAAATGGATGGTTAGAAAACTCTTTGCAAAACTAGAAAGTTCTAGATAAATTGGTTACATTCAAATTTGATAAATTGTCGTAATCTGGTCGTCGTAATCTGGTAATTGGGTCGAATAAAACTGGAATCTTTAACACCTTACTACTTCATTATCTTCTTAACATCAACACCTTACTTTTACCTTATTATGTCATATCAAACACCTTTTTCCTACGATATCCGGAACGTAAGAGAGCATTAAATGCACATTTACCTTTCATTCAATGGACTCCTTCGCTCACTTCACACCGGTCACCTTCCATTCGTCAACTCTCCGCTCAGTCACTTACATGCTATCTTCACACCGCTCTACTTCAAACCCATATTATCTGTAATTTGTGTATATATTCGATATTATTGTATTATGTTTATTTTATATCGTCGTGTCTGTTCTCATAGTCTACATCTTGATATCTATATACTACATATAATAAAATTGTAACAGGCCGATGTCTGTACATTTTAAATATTGAAAAAAAAACTAAGTTATTTATTAGAGCAACAGAAGCCAAAACAACAGTTTTTAGAAATTTTGTCTGTCTGTCTGTCTGTATGATTGTACACGCATTACGCAAAAACTACTGCATGGAATTGAATGCAGTTTTAACCAATGTATTGCTAGAGGTGTAACTTAAAATATAGGCTCCATTTTACCTTAGGAAAATATCTTATTCCGATTGTTTTAAATTTAATAAACCGAAGCAAAGTGTTGGGCGAGTCGCACATTATCTCGAAGGTTGATTTGTAAAAAAGCTGCCTAACATTAAGTTTGTCCGTGTAATAATATACAATGAAGTGTAAATAAATAAAGTATATATTTATTTGACTGTTAATTCAACTATCTATCAAAGTTTCGCAGTATCAAACGTCTTAAAAACCGCACTGATTGTAGCAACTCTTTGTCGATGGAATGCGCTTAAACTGCACTGCGATGCGATGCGATGCAATGAAGTGGCAATGCGATGCAACGCGATAGTAAAAAATCGGAGTTACTATCAGATCTATGTCACATACTTAAAAGAAGTTTTCAATGCAACGTATATACAGGTTTAGTGTTATTTCAGGTTCAATGTTTGTGAAGAATGAGTGCAGTCAAAATTTCATGGCGATAGGTAACCATAAATTTAACAGACAATACACTCGTAAAATTTCAACGACTCCGGTTATGTATAAAACGAAGTGGCAATGCGTTAATAAGGAGAAAGGTTGTACAGTTTCCGTTGTAACGGTCAACAAAGACATCGTCGCAATGGATACGAGTCCAAATAATACAGCATAAAGGAGAACAACGCGTTTGAGATGCAGTGACGCGCCCATAAAGATGCTACGAGAACTATTCCCGAAATATAGAGGAAAATCAGGAACGAAGCGTATAGCAGTAATTGTAATTACTCGCAAAGGTCACGCTGTGTGCAGAAGGGCGTTTCATAATATTTCGAAAAGACGTGTAGACGTTTTGCACCGCTTTTGCTGTATTTTTTTGGCCTTAAGTTCCAAGTTAAATCTGCACAATCTTTTCGAAGTTTTTGTTAGTCGATTTATATTGTGTAGCCCTTCCATATGTTTTGTAATAGGGCACAAGACCTAGGATATAAAAATTCACTTGGTTATTGTGGAACATCACAGATATTCAACCAAATACCAATGTGATGATTAACTTGATACCTAGGTATTATGTGTAATCTAATAAGATATACTTGTACGGGGTCCATCTTTTTGCTCTACAAATATGAACTTACTCTTCTTAGATAGCAATAAAGTTGTATGTAAGTGACTTCGTAATTATCCTATTTGTATATATTGTTAAAGTGCAGAACAGTTACTAACATACTTATTACAGAATAATTAATTTATAACTTTATAAATACATGTCTGTAAATTTGTTTACGTGTACGTACACATACATTACTAACCCATGAAATACACTGCTTTTTTCAAGCTTTTATTTCCTTAACGTTTAAGAATGTTATCTATTTAGATAAAGTAAATTAAATAAAAGTTGAAAGTCGCTCAGCGAGCTGTGGAGAGAGCAATGCAGAGCAGAGCACGGCACCGACCCGAGATTTCGCGGCACCCTCCCAAAGCAACGCCCTAAGCCGAGGTTCGTTCCTTTGGCCGCGCGCCGGTCTTCCGGCTGGGGAGCCCTTAGGCTGGTTGCTACACACACTCTTTGTATGTTGTACTATCGATGACCTTGGAGCAGACGAGTGCTCGAGTGCAGACCGCGTGCTGGTAAACATAGTGTTGATAGTCCCAGGGCTAGATGGACCGACATTATGAAGACGTTAGCAGACGGCAGCTGAACAGGGAAGGCAAGCGATATAGTATTTTGGCGCACCTTCGGAGGGGCATATATCCAACAGCGGACATAGTCAGGCTGACAAAGAAGAAAAAGATAAATTGAAAAAAACAATTAATTATTGTAGTTCCGGTATAAGCCTCCTTCAATCGACTAATAAATTGAACCAAATAAGTGACTGCCCCTATTATTTTGAATCATGCAGCACACATCTTTTGGCAAATGAAACATGACACTAAAGCGTTAAATTTAAAATTATTATGCTGCATTACACTCATTTTAATCAGGAAAAGTGATTTTGATATTGTCTGTTATACGAGTAAAATTAATATAAGTGAATTCAAAAAGTTTTTTTTAATTTGCATTATCTGTGAATAGCGACCTTATTGTAAGTTCTAGTTTCCTAGATATTAATGAAATAAACGAAATATTAATTAATGATAATAAAGAAATCTTAACAATAATAGCATAATATTTTTTCTTATAAATTTTATGTTAGAGCATGTTTCTATTTACACAAAATCTTGACACTACGATATTTTAGGTTACAAAATTTTAACCACAGTCAGTAAATCGGTACCGACAATTAGATCTCTTTTTTCAGAAAACTTCACATAAGTTTTCTTTGTCAATTACTTTAAGAAGCTTATTGTAAGTACAACACAAGGTGACTTTTCCAGGTCCACTGTTTTTGAAGAACAACCGAGGTCAAGATTTCATGCTGATAGGATATCATAGATTTAACAAACAATACACACGGAAAATCTCCGATATGCCTCTTACGTATAAAACTAGGTGGCGATGCGTTAAAAAGGAGAAAGGGTGCACGGTTTCCGTTGTAACCCTCAATAATGACATCATCTCAACAAATGGAAATCATAATCATACAGTATAGAAGAATAATGCATCTTCTTAATAATGATCTCTACGAAAAAAGTAAGAGCAAATTCATATGATACATATTCTACGAGAAGTAAGAGCGCAAATATAAACATCACGACGTTTTAGGGCAGGGATGCTCAAACTTACACTATTGGCGATCTGCAGAAAAAAAATTGGGCGGCAAGCTATCTACTAGAATAAGCAGGAAAAAAGAACTTTTATTAAACGGCATTTATTGCATATATGAGTTATACATTTGTATTATCTAATACAGTGAGTTATACAGTCTATTGGTACCATGAATTGGCACTACGTGATAAGTAGACTACAAATCTTAATAAAACCAATATTTAATAATAATCATTTGAATAAAAAATTCATTGCGGTGTACACCATGAATAATACAAAGCCTAAAGCAACAATTTTTGTCTGTTTAAACGCGTATCACGCAACAATCGCTGGACTGATTTTAATGAAAGTTGGCATAGTTATAGCTTATATGCCGAGTTAACATTTAGGGTACTTTTTAGCCGGATCAATTATAAAGTTCCCACGGGAATGAAGCTAACTACATATCCTCTAACGTCTACGTGCATGCCGCTGCTTGTAATAATAACTATATAATTGTTACAGATAAAGTTATAATGACAGTCAAGCGCGGTCGCCGCATCCTTCAAATAGGGAATTGTGACTTCAGCATTGATATCATAAATATGCCTAAAACGCGATGGAGATGTGTGAAAAGGGCCAGTGGATGCACGGCCGCCGTTTTAACCATAGACGATGATATTGTCAAGTGGATCGGGTTTCATAATCATTGAAATGGGTATCTTTATTTCGAAGGTGCAGAAAAAACCCGTCATTAGGTAACCCATTAGGCCACATCTGATAAAATATATTCTTTGTCTAGAGCCTATTGATACATGTTCTTCAACTTTTAATAATAATGATTAACATAAAATGGGTAAACATCGGTCTGTAATGTCTGAGCTCTGTGCTCCGTTGCAGCAGGGCACGGGCCTCCCCACCCAATCAATTTGTAGAGTTCATAGAGTACATTCAGTAAACAAATTATAAAAAATACAATTTTGCAAAAGAAACATTATGAAAAGATTTTTCATATAGCAGGATCAAGATCGCAATGACGTTATTAAAATATCCGTTTTTGTCCGCGAATTAAGAATGAACTATGAATGAAATGAATGAATTAAAAGAATGAATTATGAACAACTTTCATTATTGCTAGCCTATATTATTGAAAATCTTTTGTCTTAATTTGTCCTACCACGCTATTCGCAAAGATTTAATTTTTGTGTGTGGCGTTTCCGGTTGCTTTATGAATATTATATTTTCCATATTAAGAAATTGTTTTGTTTCACATTTGAATATCTTTTTATTTTCGTTGTAATTCAAATAAATGCGAAAGCATATAATACAAGTATTTTTATTTACTAAAGAAATATACTCGTAGGAGTCGTTTTATTCTCAAAGGGATCGTTCATTAATAGTTTACCATCAGATAGTACGGCTTTCTGTTTTATTTTCTATAAAAAATCTAAATATAAATGTCCATCAGCCTTTGTCTCTCTACTACTAGATACAGGCCTCTCCCAAGGCTTCCTACGACACACGATTTTCTCATCCGGCCACTACCGGCGAACTTCTTCAAGTCGTCGGTACACCTACCCCCGGGTGGTCCAAAATAGATAACAATCGGTGGCGATGACTGGCGGAACTTAATAGTGCGATTACCACAAGCCGTGGGTTTATGGTTGTTTGTTTGGACTTAGCAACTTGCGTTTATGGATTTCAAACTTTTTAACCACGAAAAATTAATAAAATATACAACTGTAATAGTATTTGTTTTATTTCAGCTGCATATATATTTACAAACAATGGCGGTAAACGCGTGTTACAAATAGAAAACAAGAAATACGGTATACATTATTCAAGTGGCTTCAAAACAAGATGGAGGTGCGCGAAGAGGAACAGCGGGTGTAAGGCAGCTGCGCTTACTGCAGGCGACGTTATTCTCAAACAGTGTGGACAGCATAACCATTCCTGAATCTACGGTCATTGGAGTCAAAGGTTCCAAAGAGAACGCAGAGTGTACCCACGAGGGATTCGTCATTATCCTCGAATGGCCGCCACACACAGTCAGTTAAAACTGTCAGTTTTGACTGAATAGTTTAAACTGATCGTTTGTGGCGGGCGTAAGACCCCTCTGGGTGCATGAGATGGACGTTTTAGTACATTTTAAAAAATGCGTCTACGCCGGCGCGTCGCGTCTCAAACGTCGCGGTGTTTAGGGCCGCACGCCTTACCGCCGCCCTATGAGGAGCACAGTATAATTAATTCTATTGTTAAGTTAATCATGTCTCCTTTGTGGACAGTAAAATTATTAAAATATAAGATAGACACACTAAAACCAGTGTTTTAAGAAGCGTCTAATGAATCTCATTGGTCGAGAGTAGGTCTAACTTAGAGTATATAACGGGGTTTAACACGTTTTTTCTTTGTCTTAATATTTTCCTCAAAAAAAACTTTACATAGATGTCATAATTATTTGTAATAAACATTTCAAAACTAACAGTCCGCAGTTACAAAAGTTATTTGTAAATGGTCACCTCGCATTACAATACCAGCATAAACACAGTCCCTGTTTGCACCAGCAATAGAGACATATTAGGTATATTATATTTTTAAAATGTGGCTTAATTGTTAGATTTCATGGTCTTTTTTAATTGTAAGATATACAAGGTTTGTTCGAGGGATTTTATCCTTGTCATAGACCTTATCGATTGGTTCAATAAAATAGTGACTGTCCATTTGTTTGCATTTTTAGTTGGTTCGATTCCCGGCTCAGGTAAGCTTTTTAAAACATGTTTGAATGCGGTGCGGTTATTCTTATTTTAAAAAACATTCGAATGTTCCCTTTGAGTGAAATTTGATATCTTCAATATTTAATGTACTTTTCCTCCATGTCTCGTTCGTATTTTCCACCCGGTATATGTTTCTTCCTTTATTTATTTAAATACAACAGAAGGTGCATTACCAATGCGTTCATTCTTTATAACGATTACTCTAAGAATTTCACAGCAGTTTTTCTAAGCAGGTAGAAAAGCTATGATGTCACAGTGTATTAATTAATTAATAAATAAATAAATAAATTAAATCAATATTTCTTTATTTAATTATTATTACAGATCCATTTTTCACGATCACTAGCCGCGGTCAACGTATCTTACAAACAGGGATTTACAAATATACTGCAACGTACAAAAGCAAGTACAAAAGGAGATGGAGGTGTATGAAGAGGTATATTGGTTGTAAAGCTGCTGTTGTAACGGTGGGTGACCACATTGTCAGGTGGGTTGGATCGCATAACCATTTTTAAAGGCGATTCATACAAAAGGCTAAGCCTAATAACTTGTAAACCAATCAAGCGTTCGGTCAGATTCAAACTCGTTTGTAGCTTATTATCAACTGAATGATAGACGGTTAAGGTTAATTCCAATCCCTGTTCATCCAATCAATTCAAATTTTATTTTTGAATCTTCACTCAATCGTACAAATCAGTTCATTCAATTAAAACAACGAATATGAACGTTAAAATTATCATAATAACGCAGTTTGATGGCAGCAAAGATTGACGGCAGACATACAAATAATGATATTTTAGAGAAGTCTTTTGAGAGAAAAAGTTTGATATTCTTTTTACTTACCATTGAATCAGATTAAAATTATTATCAGATTATTAATTATTATCAACGTAATGCTATGATTTGTTGACTGTTATAAAGTAATTACGCGTTTCGGTAGTGCCAGAGCCCATTCCTATCCCTCCCGATTTTCGCAAACCATTCTCCAAATCCATTCCTATATCTCCAAAGATAGACAGCACATCCGGGGGCATGCCAATATTTGTCATTCTGGACTGATGTTGGCATGTATTGCGGATGTCTATGGACGACAGTATCCACTTAACATCAGGTGGACTGTATGCTCGTCTGCCACCTTTTTTCCATAAAGAAAGAAAAAAATCACGTATTTCTCTTTATTCGTGTTTCGATTTAAAACGTGTAGCAATTTCCTATGTTGCACAAGTCTAGGTACTACACATTTATTTTAACTACTTATTCACATTAAGAAATAGAGTTTCATATACGAGTATTTTCTTGTATAGTTCTTTCATGTTACGAAGGCGGGTTACGGTTAGTAGTGGTTGTGTTCGTACATGTATATTGGTTTAGTGTGCGCCGTGGCGTGGCGCCGGAAACCCCACTGAGCGCTCTCAAGATTACGCACACTAAAACAATGTACTTGTACGAGCACCGTTTTCGTTTTCGTTTTCGAGATAGAAAACTATAACACATTTCATTTTGCCAGACTAGGTGGTTGTATCTACGCCGTTAGGATTTAAAAATACGTGTAGGTAACATTTTATGCGTTGACATACTATTTTAACAAATAATAGTATTTATTTATTACGAAATCTAGATATAGTCAACCCATAAAACGTAATTATAAGTGCATTTCAGTGTTTAGTGCAGTTATCTGTATTTTGTACCCATCCGTTTCTACTCTGCTGCCTTCGATTTTGACAAAAAAAAGTTGTCAGCTTGCGAATGCTTTAGTAACAGGAAATTATTTGTAGATTGAAATTATGAAATAATTGTAAATTGAATTCTTAAATTACAACAATAATAATAATAAAGTAAATTAATTTCCAAATACTTTATTTTTTATATATTGTACAAGTATTGGCCATGTCAATCGGCCATATTAATTTTTATACAATTTGGTCCGCGACAAATGTAACGTTCCAAATATGACATTTACATAAAGGCCGGTTTAGACGTATGAAGTTCATAAGTGTTTAACTGAAAGTTAATATTTATGTGTATATCAAACGTTTGGTTTATATATATACATTTATAACTTAAAATTATTTAAAATTTTAATTTAACGTTTTATTTTGTCCTACTTTTTGCCATTGTTGTTGCAGTCCATACCTGCAGTGTTCTACATCTGAGGGACATATAGGCTCGTTAAATATGGGTCCTATTGGAAAGTTCTCCCCCATTGCCTTTCAGTAAACATATCACAAAATACATTTCGATCTTTATCATGTCGATTATGATTTTTTTCTAGTACCAATTTTTTCGAGGAACAAAAGCGGCGGCCGCGTGCTACAAATAGGATGTTATAGATATAATTTGGAGTACACAAGGTCGTTTAAAACAAGGTGGAGATGCGCGAAGAAGAATTCTGGATGTACGGGAGCAATCACAACCATAGAAGACCGCATAGTTAAATATATTGGACTTCATAACCATTAATAAATATTCCAGTCTAAGTGACGGAGGAAGGTTCTGTGCGTTTTACAGAATTATAAAATTTGTAGAGAAATAGATAGCTGGAAATACTGAATTGGCAGCAAATCGTTGGCATAAAATTTAAAGGTGTGGTTTGATTTAGGTTTTCTGGTGACATTAAAGGCTCGCGCACATTACAGCCGCGTCGCGCCGCAGTGCGTCGTACTGCAAAACTGCGACAACACACATTGCAGACGTGCGGCATGCCGCACCTCAACGCGATAATTGAAGTCAGTTAGCTCAAGATTCAATTCTTCAGGTCTTCGCACAGCGAATAACTCTCGAATTACGTCCGTTAACTGCGCCCTTTCAGCGCACATTGAGGCGGGCCGCGTTGCAGCGCATAACATCGTCGTATAAATACGACTGGCGAGCGATCCCCAGTGGGCTGCGCTGCGGCGCGATGTGGCCCGCCTGAAGTGTGCGATAGTTTATACAAAATTATGAAAATGATTCAGGAGGATTGTTGGAATGTTATGCGCTGCGGTGCGGCCCTTAAATATCCGTCGACTTGGTGATGACATTTGTAGTCATTTAAAATTATGTATTTACTTTAGTTATATAAAAATAGTTTGTTTTGTTGGACATGATTTGCTGCCGATTTAGTTGTTTTTTTTCTGCACGGTACAAATACAAGCCTAATTTATATTGCTTTTAGTTATTATTATTTTTTAACATAATTGTCCTTAAACCTGTTGTTATATTCTCCAACTAGTGGAGGTTGGCAATCAGCACCGAATATGTCGTCGTGTCTCTCGCGAGGCGAATAGTGTTGTATTTTAGAGCAGTGTTAAGGTTAAACCCGTTAGATGTGCATGCTGACTGATGTGTAGGGGATGGTCTTCCTCCTCCATAAAATATATTTTGCTTCTTATTGTTGAATATCTGCTCAAAGTCGCGTCAGATCTCGGGAGAAAAAAAAACTTTCTACAGTGAAATCAACAAGGCATGAGCTTTGCGTTTGTGTGAGTGCACACCGATACTGTACAGTGCGAACTATTTCGAACTAATTCGGCACCCACTCACACATGCAGAGCTCATATCTCGTTGCGAGGACTATTACGACAATCGGATTGGACAATTCGGCACCCACTCAACAGATACAAAGCTCATGTCTCGTTGATTTCACTGTAACCTGTTCGATATACTAATTGCTAGAAAGAACAAAAGATTTTAAGTTATGACTTTTAAGTATAAGTAAGTAATTTTAGTAATTTTAATTTTAAGTAATTTTAGTAAGGAAGTAAATTGTCATAATCAAAACTATGTTTAACTGATACAGCCTTTCTACTGATTATCCCAGTTAATATTGCTCCTGCCTGTTGTGTGAAAGGTCCCGGGTTCGATTCCCGGTCGGACATTCGTTTGTTTAAAGACGAATTTTTGTATCGGGTCTTAATGGTGTGTTCGTCTTTTTATGTGTGTCTGGACCCACGAAACAGAAAATCCTAGTGTGGGAATACCCTATTGACTGTGGCGTTATTTATTTATTATTACATATTTTTATGTCGTATGGGGTATTCCAGAATGTACGCTGCATTCTCACAGCCGCTGGGCGCACTCGAATGGCTGCGTTACCCCCCTCTCACAGAAGACTACCTTGAAATGTACTGCATTAATTACTTTATCGTATTTCTCTAATGAACGTATGTTTCGGTAGTGAGTGAGATATGCCAGAGCCCATTCCTATCCCGTCCCTCCCCATATTTTCCCCCAACCCTTTTTCCCGATTCATCTCTTAATCTGCAAAGGTAGACAGGTAGACAAAGGATTTTTCGTAGAAATAAAAAAAGGATTTTATTTAAAATGAAAATGTATTATAAAATGGGTTTCCTTTTTTCCATTCCTAAGTATGCACTGTCACTAATAATAAAATTTTCAATTTGATTACAAATTATGACGCCCCAGGCTACGACACAGGCCTATCCCGTTGTGCGACACAGGCTTTCTCTACCACAGGACATAAGCTTCCCATATTACTGGACACAGATCTCCTTCGCTACAGAGCACAGCTCTACCTCACTGCAGGACACAGGCCTCTCCACTGCAGGACACAGGCCTCCCCACTGCAGGACACAGGCCTCCCTACTGCAGGACACGGGCCTACTCCACTGCAGGGCACATCCCTTCCCCACTGCGGGACAAGACTCCCTTTGTACACAACGACGGAGTTTTGGAATATAATCGAAACATAAACGTCCTCGCGATGTGTTTCTTCACTGTGCTAATTATGATTTCCAGATGTAGATATATCTGGCACATCAGTCGAGATAGTGCATATATAATGCAATGCAACCAGCCCTTTAAGTATCCACTGCTGGACTTGGGCCTCCTCATGTACATTGTCTCGTGCATGGGGAATGTTAGATCTTAAAACGCCACGCCGGCCAAGCGGGTTGGCGAGTCCACTTTATTAGAGGTGATATAGTTCCTCAGCGCTTGTGGCAGACGCTTTGTTATCCGTCGCCTTTTACGCCACCCACGGGAGGAGATGGGATGGTGCTACTCTATAGACGGCCGACAGCGACACCACACGGCACAGTTAAGTGTGTCGAGTACATAATACATAGCAAATATCCATAGACTATCTTTGTTGTAATAAAAACTTAAAACCTATTACTAATGTAATTTTAGGTCCACATTTCTCAATAAGCAGCCGCGGCCGCCGCGTACTACAAATAAGAGACAATAAATATAGTATTGATTATATAAACGAGTCTAAAATAAGATGGAGGTGTTTGAAGAGGAATAAAGGTTGTAAGGCTGCAATTGTGACCTTCGATGACCGCATCTGGCGATGGATTGGGGTCCATAATCATGAATAAACCTCTTTACTACATTTTGAATTAAGCCGTGAGTTGAATTCGTATAGATGAAATATTGTTTTTTTTTGTTTTATTTAAAAAGGTCGCCGACGAAGAAAACACTTGTATAAAATAATATAAAAATAATAATTCGAGGGATGTACAGCTAATCGTCATCTCATCTATAGGCAACTTATTATTATTATTATTTATTAATGTAGTGGGTATATTGTTATTAATTATATAAAATGGTATATTATAAAAAAATGTCTTTATTTCTTACTAGCGACCCGCCCTCGCTTCGCTTCGGTTAATAAGATTTTTTTTTCAAAATTTCAAAATAAAATTAGCTATTTTATTTTGAGGGATCCCTAATTTTTTCTAGTAATAAATATAGCCTATGTTACTCAGGGATAATGTAGCATTCTAATGGTGAAAGAATCTTTGAAATCGGTCCCGTAGTTTTTGAGTTTATTCGTTACAAACATACAAAAATATTATACAAATCTTTCCTCTTTATAATATTAGTATGATTGCTGCAGCTGGTTCTTGACGCCTAGGTACGCAATTTTCCGTCAATGGATACCAAGATTGTTCTTGTATTGTAGTATTGTATGTTCATTATTGTAGTTTCTCGATTACGCTAAATCTTATTATCTTGGATTAAAGAAAGCCCAGCTTAATAAACTTGAGCGTCTGGCACCTTAGCAAAGGTACTGGATCTTCGCATTCGACTATATTAGAATTTCGTGCTAGGTTTCATTGACTTCAAATCCTACTTCACAGGAATGTTATCTACTTAATGTCTCTTGTTCTTCTTAAATGTTTAACTTTCGTTATAAATAAGCGTTTATAGTGGGAACCAACTTCAAAATATTTCATTATGTCACAATTCGTTTATAATGTTTCACACGATTAAAATTATACCTACCTTTAAGCGTTTCTAGGTTATTACCACTCAAATTCAAATTATTTCAGGTCCATATTTCTCAGTGAGCGACCGTGGCTGCCGAACGTTACTCGCTGGAAAATATAAATATACCATTGATTACGTAAAGAACTCTAAAATAAGATGGAGGTGCTTGAAGAGAACTAAAGGTTGTAAGGCAGCCGCTATGACGTTTGAGGACATCGTCTTCACATGGGTCGGGACGCATAATCATGATTAAATCTCCTTACTTGTTAAGCTAAGCTTGGCTGCGCAAAGGCTTGTCAAAGGCAGCTGAGGGTTTCCTAACAACTAGTTTTCATTTGTTATTTAATATATTTATTATCAATATGTAGTTGTATTTATATATATTTATATAAATGTAGATATATTATATATATTTATATAATTTATTGTCTTGTTAATTTATTTAGTGTTATATGTTACTATATTTTTTTATATAATATTAATTTCCTTTTAGAATATATGTACGTATGTATGTATTTTTATTATCGTTTAATAATATACCTCGTGAGTGATTATCCGTTTACCCACAGGTTGATTGGTAGAGAATGACATAAGGCATTAAGTCCGCCTTTTGTACAGTGATTGTGTGCAATAAAGTATTAATAAATAAATTTAACAGTTTTTCACCGTATTTTTTTTTTTCGTATATAAATATGTAAGATATCCGTATCACATAATGGTAATATACAATATCATTCACAATTATTATCTAAAATATACCCCAATTGTGAAGGTAACTTCTATTACGGATCTAGGGGTAACATTTGATTTTAAACATTTATTTGATATTCAGGGTGATAATGTAGTATGCAAGGCAACCGGAGCACTGGGGGGGTTCATTTTGCGCCGTTCCACTGAGTTTATTAATATAAAAATTCTTAAAATTCTATAATCTGCCTTTGTTAGTATCCACTTTGAATACGCGTCACAAGTTTGGAACCCACGCTATGACATCTATGTTTCACGTATCGTAAAAATACATAAGCGCTTTCTTCGACATTTGCAATTCCGGAATCGGAAAGCCGATAACAGTTATCTCTCGCGCTGCAGAAGACATCACATCGTCCCATTAAAGAAGCGCGGGGAATTGGCCGATGTTTGTTATATCTGTAATATATTAAATGGTACCGTTGACGGTCCTGATATGCTTAATAATAAACTCGAGATACCTTTAACGCGTACTAGGGATCTCGATCTATTTAGTGTACCATTGGCCCATAATAGATATCGGCAAAATCCCTTCTTTTTGCGTACATATGAGTTATAATAGAATAAGTCGTGATATAGATTTTAATCCTTTTTTAATACTGTAACTACACTTAGAAAAATATATTGTGATCGCTTCTTCTCCACTGTTACATGATTTCCATTGACAACATTTGCTTATTTTAGACGATCTATTTATAATCGTAACGTTACTATATGTGAAAACTTGTATTGGCCTCAGTGTTCATACGTATAATAATTGAATAAAATTGTAACCCGCCGTAAGTTTTCCAATAAAATTAAAATAAAAATTCTTTCCGCCTATTAAGTACATTACGCCATTTGTCTGCTTAAATTTTGCCTTTTCATCCCATAATTTATTTATAATTATATTTTTTAAGTACGTATCACGTACGTATTATTATTATAGTCACTTGGTTTAAATTTAATTAGCTTTAGAGGGGGAAACTCAAATAATGTTTTTTGGTCTTCCTGTAAAAGTTTAGTGCACTTACTGCGTTTTTAATTTGGACAGCCGACCTTTGATGTAGAATAAATGAAATGCTACATTTCTATAAATAGTGTTATCAATAGGTATATATTATATTATAGATGGCATTAATATGTCATTATGAAAAACGTTGATTTGATTTATTTCTTTATAAAAATATAAATCGTTCTATTGAATAATGTGTTCTCATATATTGTATATACACACACTATAGCCCGTGAATCCAAAAGTTGTACATTGACCGGCTTACTGGTATTTTTCTACTAAACTTACGATATGGGGTTTTTCAAAAAGTTGTAATTCTAGAAGATCGGCAACGCACTCGCAACCCCCCCTCCCCCTGGTGTTACAGGTGTTGCAATTATTTACTTATTGGTCATTATGCTAAAATCTATTACAATAACAGCATACAATGATTCAACTACATGGCACAGGCTTCCCCTTATAATGAAATTTCCGGTCCGACGGCCCCTGTACGATTTCGTGGATATTGTCCCATTTTTTTTATATTTCATCAAGTATACATGCTGGCTTTATCACGATGTTTTCATTTACCGCCGAGCTAATGATAAATGAAATATCCATATATTTAAAAAACTCAGTGCTTCGAGCTAAACTTTAAACTTACGATTTCACAATTGTGAGTCTAGAACAGATGAATCGCCACACTCAATGGGAGGGCCCATATTCCCTCGGATTCCCTCAAACATACCAAACAAACCCGAACTAACATTTTTCTTTATAAACAAATTATATCTTTATAAGTGTCCGACCGGGAATTGAACCGGGACTAATTAGGCTAATCGGTTGTTCAATAGATTGATATCTCATTTATATGCACTAAATCTGTTACACATTGCAGCAATGTGACATGAGTTCCAAGTTTCTAGTACAGCACAGAGGTTGCACCTGAGTAAGTAGTCGTAAGTATACCTAGACTCTACATGAAGATGAAAAATTATAGTTTCAATAATTAATTTATTTTTGATATTTTTCTTATATTCTAATTAGAATTTGTTTCTTTTTCTTAAAATATATAATATCTATATGTTCAGTTTCCTGGGCTATCATAAATGTATCATTTCCTAGCGGACGGCCTTCACATAATTTATATGATAATGATGATGATATGAGTTTGCGATTTCATTTTTTCAGATTTAGTTTTCAAGCTAAGCAAGGCTGGTCGCCGCGTTTTACACATCGAAAACTTTACATATAGTTTGGACTATACCTCTGCAAGGTGTAACAGAACTAGGTGGAGATGCGTGAAAAGGAACGGAGGGTGCAAGGCCGCAATCTTCACTTTGCATGATCGTATCATCAAGCGAAATGGACAACATAATCATTATTAGAAAATTGGCATTCCTGTACTACTCAACTGATTTATCCTACTCCTAAATCATTTTTGGATCTACACAGAGTTTTCTACCGTCTATTAGTTTCTTGCAACGCCTAATTTAACAAATTTAACTCATTTATTTATTTAATTTAAATCTATAGATTGTTACTCTCGCATTGGAGCGCATGTCTATACTAATAGTAATATATGCATACGGGGTGAAACTCACTCTTCTTCAGAAGCCAAAAGACTGAAACCATTGATGATTCTGAGTTAATGTTGTAATTCTGTCGATACAAATACAATGCCGAATACAAAGCACTAAAAATTTATATTTTCCCAATGAAATACATAATATGTATTTCTTGTATGTATATTGTATTCAATTATACACAAGATATATAATTGTACGTGCCTATATTAAGTATTTCAAGTCAATTAACATAGTATTATGAGCAAAATCCATGGTTTAGGCTTTATTGATGATACCCTGTATTATTAACCTACTTATTTTTAAAGGCTTTAAATTTAAAAAAAACAGTTTTTAAAAAGTCTATTTCTACCAGTTTTGTGTTCTTACTGTTAGAAAAGGTTATAAGCAATTGTTGAATTTAAATAGCGCTTATGAGTACGACGGTACATCTTAAAACTACTACTCAAGCGATTCATATGTAAGTATAGAGAGACAGCGTATAGAGATAGAGAGACAGAGACACGGGCTAAAAGTATCCTTCATATTCATATGCCTTAGTTAAAGTTATTTATTTTTTATTGTTTATAGGTGAGTTTAAGTAAGTTGTACTCATATTTTATTATTTTTATTTTTTATTCAAACGTTAAATGTAAATAATTCACAATAATTACTTTCTATTTAGTAAATTATATATTACCTAAAATTTAAATGCCTTTTTATTCAGCATGTGTCAAGTCCAGACAAAAGTCGTCAAAACTTTTACTCGTAAATAGTGTAAGAAATCATTTTTTAAAATACCAATGTTAAAACTAAACGGTTTCACGTTCACATAATACCTATGTATTAGATATTCCGTACGCCCCGTATTACAGAATTTCAATTTAAGTACAGATTTCATCAATTTCATTATCTCTGCGGTGAAGAAATACGTCGTGAGGAAATCCGTAATATATATACAGAATTAGGGCTGGCTCCTTCCGGATAGCTTGAGTCAACTGTATCCATTATTTCTGTAGTTGTAGCTGTCTAAAGTCTAACATCTAATAATTTTTCCAGTGATATGGGTCCACAACAAAGTCGGCAAAACAATAGCTTTACTCGCTGGCTACACTTACTATTATTGTAATAAGCTTCGCGTGGACAGCGAGCACGGTATGTGGCGGTGCACTCACGGGTACCCCTGTAAAGCAAGATTCAAAGCGACCAGAACCGGCGAAGTGGTGCGCGTGACCACGTTGCAACACACCCACGCACCGCCTGATGTACGAATACAAAACGGCCTGTTGATCAAACTGCCTAAAAACAGGTTGAAGATGCATCGACGGTGGTTATAAATAATAAATTAAAATGAGATATAGGTATAGTCGGCAACAGATCAATATTTTTTCATCTGTATCGTAGCTACGCGTTTCCTTTCCAGATATCTTGTTTGGAATATGTAGCCGAATTGTAAAAGTCAATTTATAATACAAAGCGCATAGGCACTTTGTAAAATGTTGGTGTTTTGTAAAAAAGCGACATCTGTAGTGTTTAACATCGTAAACTTTTATTAAAATATTGCATTTAGTGATTTCTTTAGGTTACTAAATTGGTGCGGGCAATTTTTTGTGTCGTATTTAACTTGTACTTTGTATATTTTGGACTGTATGTACGACAACCTTATGTGTATCTACTTATAGACTATATCATAGTTTTGTGTTCCTCGTTTTATTTACGCTTCAGCATTATTTATGTGTTACTTCTAGCTTTTACATGAACGCGAATAACGTGAAATATCTACACACTTATAAGTACGCAAAACTGACGTGCAATTAATTTACTGATTTTTGTAGAATTACTCTTTTCCACTAAGGATTTTGTATTTTATTACAATCTTATTTAACTTGTTAGATTATGTGAAAAATAGTTGCAAGAATCTATTAAATGTATATCTTGTTGTTGTAATGTATATTTTGTAAGGAAATAATTGTGTACATAAACAACGATTATTTGCGACAAAGTTTTTTAGTTTTTTTAGTTGTTGTTGATTTTTAATTTTTTCAACATTTTTCATTTTTCTTATTATATTTTGTAACAATATCCTTTTGTTATTACAAGTCTTTATTCGACTTCACACGTTTGTTAGTTTAAGTCAAATCTTGCAAGTCGATTTTAACCCATTTCTACTTGTGTAGTAGCCTTGAAATTTTACATGTGTGTATAAAAATGACAATACAATAATCTAATTACCTTGATCTGATGCTGCAGCCAGGGAGGCCAGTACACTGCGGAACTCCTTAACGGCGAACGGTAGATATATCGTGTTTGGGCTCGTTTGGGTCGTAGTTTTAATAACAACACCTTAGTGTCATGATCGTAACCTGATGCTACAGCTAGGAAGGCCAGCACAATGTGGAACTCCTCAACGGCGAACAGTAAACACGTCGTCTTTGAGCTCGTTGTGATAGGTTCGAAATTTTGATCTCAAAAAGTTATTGACATGAGCTTGAACGTCTGGTTCGGTGAGATGGGCGTCGTTAGCATTGGTACTAAAAATGAGTAAATAAATTAAACGTAAAAAAAACATTTAAAAACAAGCTTTTATTAAAATGCATTAAAATGAAAGAAATAAACACAGAAGTCAAAGTAAGTTAAATAAACAGATGATTCTAATCCAGTCATTATGTTAACTTTTTTATATGATTTAAAAGCATGGCGCGTTTTTTACGTTTAATTTTCATAATTTAATTTAAGATATTTTAAGAAGAAGCGTCCATTATCTCTAAAACTTTTTTTAAATAAGATAAGTTTTCTTTTTGTTATCTATTTAATAGTCTCTAATTGTAATTATATCTGTTACATTTCTATACATGTTACTGATTTGTTTCATGCATGAAAATAATAAATAAATTATGTTATTTGATATATTAATCAGTGAATAATTTGTCTTTTCACTAACTATTTTTATTGTACGAAGGTGGCACACAAGCAGTTAGTTTGATGGTAAGTGGTTACCGCAGCCTATCGACATTCTTGATACACGTAAACTTCCTAGTTACGTTCCTAGTTACTTACTAGTTACTTCATAGTTCCTATAACGTCCGCAGATGCGATATCTAAGATCAGGTGTTAGAATTGGGAAAAATCGTTGGAAAGAATGAGGGAATGGAAATAGGATAGGATTGAGGGGTGGGATGTAGGATTCGCTCTTGCAACTCTCACTCTCTATCGAAACAAGTTAGTATGTACATTCCACGGCAGTGTAATGTGAGTACAAGGTATCTTTGTCTAACGTGTGAGTAAATTGGAACAGTTAAATCCTTGGGTGTCGTAAAAGGAGACTAAGCGATTACGAAGGCGCTACCACAAGCCCTGAGGAACTACACCGCCTATAAAAGAGTGGACTCGCCAATCCGCTTGGCCAATGTGGCGTTTTAAGGCCATACATCCGTCATGCACTGGACTAGCTGTGGACGAGAAAACAACAGTGAAGTCAGAGCTTCACGAAATTGTTGTATCAATTGTCTAGCAAATTGAAAAAAACTATAGCCTATTATCATTCTTCATAGTGAATATAAAATGAATTTAATGCTATAGTTATGTTTTGTTCAAAAACTAGTATGAAAATGAAACACAGATGAATGAATGCAGGAACAAATTATTCAAATATTTTAGCGCATTTTTGAAATAAGTTTTTTGTTTTTAAAACGATTTATTGTTATATTGTACAACTAGTAAAGTTCTACAATTCTGTTTCTGTTAAACGATTGCATAGTTTAAGCCTTATTTTCAACAATTTGAATATTTGTTTTGCGATCCTTGCATTTTCAAACCTATATCATAGATTACATAACCCTATACAAACATTTGAGATAAAAGGGTTAATTATGTTAAGCACTATCCGCGTTAATGTTGTTGTTAAAATTCTGTTAATTATTTCTCAGTGCAATTTCTCCGCAATAAGGCTGGGAAGCAGATAGCTATCGTCAACGGTTATACCTTCTATTGCGGTTCCGCTGGTAACAGGAAGAGTATCTGGCGATGCACTCGTTGGGGAAAATGTAAAGCTAGGTTGATAATGACGAATGACGCGCAGGTGGTCACGGCGCATTTGTTGCACTATCACGATCCTCCGCCACATATCATTCACAACGGTGTTTATTATAGGATGTAAAAATATAGGTACTCGAAAAGATGTACCTACATATATGTCGTTATTTGAGCAAATTAACCTTGTTGTCTGTAGAAATTTGACATTGCGCTCAGAAGTTTATGTGATATACGAGTATATATGTGAATCCTATGCCGTGGCCCGTGACCCATGGCCTCAGGTATTTTCCAAAAAAGAATGAGAGCTTAGTTTTCGCGAAGGGTGCCAAGAAGAAACGTACTGTCCTTTCTGTAATGCTCTGTGGTAGTCTCTGTGTGTTATTAAGACCCTTAACAGCGTTACTTAGTTTAGCAACTTCAGTGGTCACTGGATCACCGAAGATTTAAGTGATGACTTAGACATTGAAAGGGAACGCAGGGCGTTGGCTGTTCAATGTAACATGCTGGCCCGCAGGTTTGCACGGTGTAGGTTCTAGAGAAGTAAAGGTGACGCTTTATAAAGCGTACTGTCAGTCTTTTTACACGTGCAGTCTGTGGATCAGTTACATCCAGCGAGCGTACAAAGCCTTGCGTATTCAATATGATAATGTGTTCAGGGTGTTGATGGGATTGGCGTGTTTCTGTAGTGCCTCGAACATGTTCGCAGAGGCTCGTACTGCTGGCTTCCACGCCATCGTACGCAAAAGGTACTCCCTGTTGAGCCGACTGCGCGCCTCTTCCAACGGCATCCTGCACACACTTACTGACAAGTGCGATTCTCCTATTCTGAGGCATTGGGCACGTAAACAGGTAGATGTCTCAGAGTGGGAGAAGAGCAAATACTATTTACTATTATTATGTCACTAACACTAGCTTTTAAGTCATTATTATTACTTATTAATTAAAGCTGTTATTAATTGTTGTTATTTTGTGTTATTTTATTTTTTTGTAATATGAAACTATGTTCTGAAATAAATTAAATTAATTTTGTAACCCAAAATTTCGTTGTTTCAAGATTGTTTCAAGAAGGTAGTGTAAAACGACTGAAATTTACACATAGAATGATGTTTAATATATACCGGCTACATTATTTTTTGTTTCGTTGGTCAATTTTGAAGTGGGTGCATTTTGATTTCCTAGATATTAAAAGACCTAAAATGCTTAAAAGGCCGCTGACAGCTGCGGAAAAGATGCGACGATACCGAGTAAAATTAAAAAATGAGCGACTTGCGGAATTTGAGGCCCAAAGAAAAAAGGAATCTTAAAAATATTAAATTAAAGAAAAAATAGATTTCTAAAATGACGGTACTTGAAAGAATTGTGCAGAGAAAGAAATAGAAAATAGAAAAATGAAAGAAATGAGAAGCACTTAAGGTTAAAAAATAAATAAAGATAAAATAAAATAAATCAAAATAAGAGGAAGCGATTAAAAGACTACATAATAAATATAGATTTTTGACAAATAAATACAGACTATTCGAAAAAACAAGTGAATAATTTAAAAAAAATATAGAAAAAAAAATATATATCCCAGAGGCGTTCTGAGCGACGAGAAACAAAGAAAATTTTGCAATAATCGACAACAACTTTTATTATTTCACATTACAAAAAAACGTATAAATAATAAAAAACCCATCTCGAAAAGATAGTTTTGATAATATTGGTTTAAAATTGTAGAAACGTGTAATGCCTACATTGGGCCTTATAATCTTTGAAATATTTGGGAGAGAAAGAAAAAACCTAGATGTACTGCAATAGATTTCTTTTTTGTGAGAGACGATGTGAACCTAACACATCACATCCGGCAAAAAAGAAACGACAATCAGCAAATTAGGTACTTATTGGATGCTTTAGTAATCTTCACCAAAAATATAAAAAGGAGTCGGTGAAGTTTCACAAGGGTCTATAAGAATTAACCATCCTTTATTCTGACACCGCATATTGTATTACTAGCGTTGCCTGCGACTTCGTTCGCGTAACTTAAAATAACAGTCTAAAAAAAATGGAGTAGTACCAAACCGAATGATTTACTGAAACAATCGGTATGCGATAAAAGAAATTACAACTGAATTTATAACCCATGTGAACAATGCAAAAACCGAGAAATTCAATGCCAGTTTTATAATGAAAAATTATTTCATAATGTGACATGGTTTTGTTAAGAGTGTAAAGATGTAATGTACTCGTACGTGAAAAGAGATGAAGATGATAATAAAGCATTTAAGACAAATAAATACTGTAATATCGTTAAAAATCAATACTAATTCTTGAATTGACCCTCAATTCAAGAATTAGTATTGATTTTTAACAGGGAAATTTCAATTGAGTATTTAAAAACTGCATTAACATGGTTAACGAACAGACCAAATACCAGAAAGCTGTACATTATGTACTGTACTGTAACAGTATTATGAAGCGTTTGGTGATTTTTGATATCTCTGGAAACTAAGAAACAAAGATGGGTAATGAAATTCTTGATATACGAGTATGTTGATTTTTGTAATTCTTATAACAAATTTTAATACTATATTATAAGTAAATAATATGAAGTATACACATACAAAAATAACTATCGCCTATGTCTTTAAGGGCATTGTTGTAAATAATAATTTAATCAAAGGATCACATTTTATTTAATCTCTGTTCGTTTGAAAATAATCACTCGAAAAAGTTTGCGCCTAGTGTGACCTCAACTTTGTACTTCTTTATTACGTCCTTGTTGTTACTCTTCACAGAACGATTTATGAATATAGCAGCCTCACTTCTGTCAACATATTTAAAATTTCTAAGTATTATTCAATATTCATATAAAACGAATGTTGGTTTTTATTTTTGTTATTCAGATTCATAATTTTACTTTATTTTCAATGACAATGTGAAATATCACGTTAGTTTTGCACACAATGAGACGAAATACAAGTTTAAACTTTTTAATTGTCTTATTTGTGACCCAATATTGCAAATAGACCTTGTCCCTAACTTTTATTACGTTGGTTTATTTGCATTTGAAAACCAAACGAAATGGAAATCATTTCTTGATGTAATTGTATGGAAAATAATTTGTTTTTATCGAAAAATCTTACAAGACAAGGAAGTTTAATGAATTTATTTTGTTATAAAAAAGTAAAAAGTAAACATGTGTAAATTCATCGACCACTTCCAAGGGACATATAATAAAAACATATGAATAAAAACGGCCACTTATGTTTTAGTTCGCTGGGTGAAAAATGTATGCGGCAAAGAAATAGCTATCTGCCAAGGATACACATTTTATTGCGACAGCCGTAGCAAGACCAGAGGAATTTGGCAATGTACCAGAGCCGGCAGATGCAAAGCGCGCATCAACATGACCAAGGATCGGTTTCTGATCAAAGCAAACTTGATGCACAATCATGACCCTCCACGACATGTCATCTACAATGGAGTTTATTTCAAACTTTAAAAGACTGAAAATTTAATTGATTTTAAGCGGTACAAAACTTCGGGCACTAGTCGCGGTGATCTGAAAACAGTTGTATGAGGTCGCTTGAATGTGTACACGCAGTATGCCGCAATTAGGTGACCCCGAAATTGATGCGTCTAAATTATTTTTTAATCGATATTAAAAACAAATAATAAAATTTATTAGTGTTTTTACTAGTTATTTCGTTGCCAATAATTACACTATCCAGGTAACGATTATATTATCAAGCATCTTTATAAGGACAATTTTTAATATTATTATAATTCGTTCATGTTCAGTGTAAAGGAATATTAATGACAATGGTAGATTATGTATGCCCTATCCAAAGCACACATTCACGGAGTTTTATCTACGCACAAAATCAAGATATAAAACACGATAATTTATGTTTACCTTAAATATAAATTTTAAAATGGGCCACATCATAAATGGGCGTAATGGCCGCTGGCCACTATTCATTTATGAATATAATGTTCTCTAACTCAGCATTATCTACGGAAAGACCACAGCCCAACGCTGGCTTTCAATGGAGCCATTAGAGACGCACAGAAAAAAATGAGAAAATATTTCACGAATATTCCACATATGTACATATACTTATAAATAACGGTTTGTATATGAGATTTTTCTGTTTTAGTGTAATGGGTGGTAAACCGTTACGGCAAGGAAATGATAATCGTGAATGGTTTTTCCTTTTACTGCAAAAAGATGACTGGTTTATCCATTTTCTGGTGCTGCACGGTTGGCGCTCGATGCGAAGCAAAAATCAGTACAAACAAATCCAGGAAGATACTACGTGTGAGTCTTGATCATAATCATTTACCGCTGAAATTTGTTATACACGATGGCGTCTATGTATAATTGTAAATAGTTGACGTTAGCAAAGGTTTATTAAGGACTAGAATCGAATGGTTTTAGGTTAATACATCAGCGTGTTGCTGATGGTACCTTATTGCTGATGGAATGATACCTTGTTGTTGATATTACCTTTGGTTAAGATACTCTAACTTTGTACTTCTATATTACGTCCTTATTGTTACTGCTCACAAAACGATTTATGAATATAGCAGCCTCATTCTGCCAACATATTTAAAATTTCTAAGTATTATTCATATAAAACGAATAAGTTTTTTTATTTTTGTTATTTAGATTCATAATTTTACTTTATTTTGAATAACAATGTGAAATATCACGTTACTTTTGCTCACAATGCTCTAACTTGTATCAACGCTAACTTGATAGCTACGTAGATAGATATTAGCTACGCTCTAACTTGATACGTTGTATCAAGATTCTGTTTAAGTAGATACACACCGAGAGAAATTTGCCTCACGCCTGTAACCTCCTCGAATTGTTGGGTGGTTTTCCGTTTAAATTAAAAGTGTACAAGTTACCACAAATAAATGCGATTTTGATAATACAAATCGACTCAACTTAAGGCTACTTGTAATTTTAAACAGAAGTCAGATTGTTCTTAATGTAACGAAATTCTGGTTGCTAGAAAAGATGTTTCCCTTTCGGAGATATACAAGAATTTGCTTTTTGGACGGTATGCACCGAAAAAATTTTGATTAGGATTTCTCTCAGTACATGCTCCAGGATCTGATTTTTAAGATAAAATAATAATTGTTTTTCTTTTTTTTTAATTTTAATAATAATCTCTATATTTGGGAAAGTACAACCGACAATAAGGTCCCTTTACCCAGACAAATACATCTCCTATTTCTTATTTTTATATTTATATGTTGTAGCTTGCTTTTTAATGGTATAACTCCTCTCAGTTATTTTAACGTTGACTAGAAGAAATTCCTTTTAGGAATAAGTCTGCCTTTGTACTAACGATGTTTTTTTTTTTATTAATTTTACATACAAATAAAGTACTGAAGTGAATACTGGCTATATTTGTTATTGGATTAGTTATTTATTCTTTGAAAAATCCCCTACAATCTGAATTGATCATAATGTTTTATGACATGTAATGTTACATCTGAACATTGTAAGTTTTATGACACCAAGAAATTTATCCACATGTACCCTTTATTTGTAAATGTATAAAGAATAATGTATTTTATAATCGTTACGTTTACAAACCTGATAATGTGCAATTTTTGATTTTCGTTCTTTTCCCCTAGATGTCGTTAGTTTCTAATAATTTGTAGTAGTGAATAAACTACAGCAGTATATTTATAGGAATACTACAAATATTGTATAAAATTTGCTGTAAATGCGGATTTATAAACAGGCGACGTCTAGTGAAAAATTGCGAAAACATAAAAATGTATTATACTTATCAGGGTTTGGCTGGCGCAACGACGATATTCTGAGCAATGATTATTTATTTATTTATTTGTATTTTAAATTTCAGTTCAGTTCGTCCACAACAGTCGTGGAACGCTTTTAATGATCGTTGAAGGTTACACTTTCAACCGTGTGGGCCAATATGCGTCTACTTGCCGGTGGGCTTGTACGTCGACCTGTAGTAAACTCACACCGTGCAGAGCTCATGTCAACACGACTAAAGACAACGAGATAATAAAAAAATATTTAGAACATACCCACCAGCCACCAAGATTTGTTATTCATGACGGGATTTATATCAAGATATAATATAAGTACCTACTCTTAAGAGTACTCTTAAAATATACATTAAAAATTATGTAATGAATAATTTAAGATATAGAAATTATTCTGAGAAATTTAAATATCTTTACAAAGACATGACATTCGAAAGTGTTTTTATCCAGAATGACAAACGTTGACACGTCCCCAGTTGCGCTGCGAATTTTCTCATGAATTTGGAAAATTCTTCGTTAGTATAGGTTTGCTTTGCCGCAGGACCTATAATCGATGGGGTAGACTCCTTGAACGGAGGCCACGTACCGAGAAGCGCAGCGTGGGACGCTCTCCGGTCAGGTGGACCGACTCAAAGAAATTCGCCGGTGGTGGTTGAATTAGAAGAGCCAAGGAACGTGTGTGATGGCGAGCCTAGGGAGAGGCTTATATCCAGCAGTGGAGAGACATGGATTGATGCTATGGTTTAGGTTTGCTTTCGCTGGTGGTCGAATAAGCCAAAAATGGTAACTATTTCCAAAGTAAAGTATCTTATTTCAAGTATAATACTAGTGTAATAGAAAAAACACTGTAATATGTAATATGTACTCTGTATTTACAGAAGTTTTGATTTTAATAGAAAAATACGTTCAACAATATTTTATTTGTTTTTGGTTTTATTTTACACGTTATTTTCGATTATCACACAAAATATGGTGGTTAATTTATTTATTCTGAGATTTACTTTTTTATGACTATTAATAATAGTAGCGGGTTTGCCCGCGTGTAATGAGATTTAAAAGATATTCTTTATGTTAATCCGTCCCACCAAGCCGTGGCTACAAAATTCGGCAATCCGTGCATTGATTCGTTCAGTTATTACCAACCAAACAAAGTAACTATCTTTTATACGTACGATATTGTATTAAGCTATGGCTTATAAAATTATATGTTTTTAGTTCTATTCGTAAAGAACACTCGTGGAAAGGAACTGATGGTCTTGAACGGTTTTACTTTTTACTGTGCAAAAAAACATATCTCTACTCTTCGATGGGTCTGCACTAAGAATAGCGGTCTTGCTCCGTGCAGAGCGCGAGTTATCACGTCGAGAGATAAAGAAATAGTTCAAGCACATTTAGAACACGGACACAAACCACCATTGTTCGTTATCGATGAAGGAATTTATAAGAAGATATAATTAATTAATTCAAGACATTATTTTCTTTTTATTATATTTCTATTTTGATTAAGAATTAGTTATATTCAACTCTAGATATACAAAAGCAATAGGCGGCTATCGCTAAAAGCGATCTCTTCCAGAAGACCAATGGGTATTGAAATAACTTAGAGGAAGATGTATGCCGTACAATACAATAAAATACTACTAATATGAAGATGGACTTTTTTTTATGAATATAAATTTTTAGAGCAGATTGTAAACCTGGCAGTAAGCGAATACTGTCGCCCATGGGCATTCTATGGCATGGGATAGATTTGGAAACTGAGGAATGAGATTTGGAGACTGAGGAATGAGATTTGGAAAAAGCGTTGGGAAAGTATTTTTGTGCTGGAAATGGACATGCACATTGTCTTATCACAAGAGATGTATGGCCTTAAAACGCCACACCTGGCCAAGCGAGTTGGTGAGTCCACTCGTTTAGAGGTCTTCTATTTCCTCAGCGCTTGTGATAGCGGCTTTATTATCCCTTAGATGCCCTTTGCGACATCCATAGGAAGAGATGTGGTGATGCTATTCTGAAGCCGGCCTACACCACACGACCAGTGTATGTCAATATTGATGTGTTTTTTTGTTTTCAGTTCAATTCGTCAGTAATAGACATGGAAAGCCGCTGATGATCATCAATGGCTACACGTATTACCGCGCGACACAACACTCTTACACGTACCGATGGGTCTGTACCACAAACAGTAAGGTCACACCATGCAGGGCACGAGTTATCACAACCAAGGACAATCAAATATTAAAAACGTATTTAGAACACACGCATAAGTCACCTAATTTCTTTATTAAAGACGGTGTTTATCGTAAGTTCTAAGTTGGCTAATATTTTCTAATTGTACTTATGAAATTTATTTACAGTACAAAAAATTGTAACAGAATTTTTCAGAATTAAAATACATTTTCTCATTAGCTTAAATTTTTCATTCATTTATTTGTTATTAAAAATTCACAGTTTTGGGATATGAATTGTACAAAAAGTAAGTATGCTTAAGATTATGGTTTAAGAATTTACTTTATTTAAACTAAACTATGAAATGTTAACATCTGGACCAGGGAAAGTAGAACAAAACAATAACTTTAAATTAATAGAAGTATTTAGGATGAATAATATGAAACTCTCCATCATTAGGTTATTTTCAATTATCAAGTTGAGGATAAAATTATATTAAAATGAAGACAAGAAAGACTCACTTGTGCCCACAACTATGTGTGTGTGTGTGTGTGTTTGTTTTTATACACGTATATATTAATTTACACGAGGCCTGAGGAACTACACTACTTCTAAAGGAATAAACTTGCTAACTCGCTTGGCCAGAGTGACGCTATAAAGCCATGTATCCCTCATGCACAATGCACAAAACAGTGTCTACGAGGAGTCCCGTGTTCAGGAGTGGACTAACTCTCGATTATGGTAACGGTTATATCGTGTTTATATACCAGATATAGTGAAAAATTAACTACATCTCGACTAATAGTGTCAAGCAGTGACCAGCGACCCCAAAACTACCGTTCGAAAGTTTATATACCTACCAGTATCTGTGTACTATGTGAACACTTTGTATACACGTTATATTATATTCCTACATTGTGCTGTGACGAAACAAGTTTTCTGGGTATAACAAACATGTATATATCTATACTAATATAATAAAGAGGTAAAATTGTGTGTTTGTATGTATGTTGGGGGTAATCTCTGGAACTACTGAACCGATTTCAAAAGTTCTTTCACAAATAGGAATTTACATTATCCGTGTCTAATATAGTATATATTTTATTTCGAAATTTTGAAAAAAAATATATAAAAAAAAACTTATAAATCGAAGCGAAACGAGGGCGGGTCGCTATAATTACATATTTGGAGAGTTAAAAAGGCTCACAGAAAAATATATGTGTATTGTGATATATTAACTATTATTTTGTATGCATGTTTCATAACGAAATGCACGAATTAATATGAATTATGGAATAAGTATTTTTATTGTTTCCTTATTTCATGATAATTATTAATTCTTTTGTGTTTAATTCGTTTTCCCATCTTTTACTGTGGCTTATGGTGTCGGTCTTATGGTCTATGTGTATAATACATGGTATATAACGAATTTTATGTACAGCTTGCATGGCACATTTCTTACCTGATTGAAATGAAAATTAGATTGAGTTATCTGTTACATCTTATACAATAAGTATCAATCTTAATTTGTTCTTTTACTTTCAGTTCACTTCGTCAATAACAGAAATGGAAAACCGCTGATGATTATCAATGGCTACACGTTTTTTCGCGCTACTCAACACTCTTGTACGTACCGATGGGTGTGCACCGCCAAAAATAGTCTTACACCGTGTAGGGCAAGAGTTATCACAACTAAGGACAACCAATTAATAAAAATGTATCTGGAACACGTGCATAAGTCACCAAGTTTCGTAATTAAAGACGGTGTTTATCTTAAGATATAAGTTGGCTAATATTTTCTGCTTTATAAAATAGTAAACAGTAGAAGTAGCAGCATAACCGTACTAACTGGGTAACATGTACCCAGTCTAGCCATAAATAGTGTTACAAGGAAAACATTGATATTTTTTACATTATCATTTTATTAGAAGAATTCATGTTATTTTATGACGTTTATTCGATGATGGTCACCATTTGATTTTATACAATCTTTCAAACGTTGTGGCCAGTTTTCGATTGAAACACGCACCCGTTCCGTGGGAAGATTGGCAACTGCCACCCCTATTTAATGTTTTAGGGATTCAATATTATCATGGCGTGTCATGTAGCTTCTCTTGAGTTATGAGCATAAACTCGATAATTCTGGTTGTTTTAACAACCAGAAAATAAATTGTCCGTAAATAAGAGTGTGAGCTCCCTTTGCGTACCGCCGAAGAAATTGTTTTGATTTGTCAACCCTATTTTTCTTTAAATTATCAGTTAAGAAATGACCAGTACCAGTCTTTTGTAAGTAGCACTCCTAAATCATCTTTTAAAATACGTGACATGGTTCTGGGTGCTATATTCATCTCTCTGGATAAAATCTTTTGCTTCCGGACGGGATTTCTTCGGATTCTGTCCTTCACTGCCACTTCATTGTCACAATCAGAGGACATCTCAATGTACCTACCAATAGCCCCGTATACAAACATTCAGCTAATACCAAGCGGCTTTACAAAATTGCATGCCTATTTTGTGTAATGCAATTACAGCAATGCGGGTTTCGTTATCACCCCACTACATTTTAATATTAGTACAATATTTAATACTGATTGGCGTCAAAATAAGAAAAAGCATGTATTTTTCAGGTGAAAAATGACAGATTACAAATTCAAATGTAATTTTTTTTCTTCTTTATTGTAAAGGTATGTATGGCCAGACTAAGTATTCTACAATATTTATTACTGATATTGTCCATATATTGATCATAATTCTATGTGTAAATTTCAGTAGTTTTAGTCTACCTATATCCTCTATTTTACTATGGAAAGGACAGATTTATTGATATATGGAAAATATGGCAATTTGAATAGCATAAATAACATGGTGCAAAGAAACGAATATTATATACCGTGGGAGATTTAGTCAATTTTACTGCCAAGTCTACTAAAGAAGAAAACTGCGGAAGAAAATTTAGGTACTTACAGAAAATAAATTTTTAATAACTTATCATCGGTATTAGGTATTGGTATTAGTTGAATTATTCGTGCTCTCTTAAACTATGTGTTTAAATGTGAAAAAACTATTTAAACAAAGGTTATCGCAACTGTCGTCTTATGTATGAGAGTGATAGGTATGACGTAATAAGTTTGCAAGTGCGTCACCTTTTCCTATCGTCAATATTGATTCTTTTTTCTTCAAACTCAGTTCGTTTGATATATTTGTAATTTATTAGTTTCCTGACGCTTTTTTGCTCACAACTTTGTAATAACAAAGTCCAGCTTAAAAAAACTAAAATAAAAGGATTAATCAAAATAAGTGTTTGTGGTGTAATAAAGTAATTATAATTAATCTGTACAAGTTATAAAAATTACGGCACGAAAAATTTGCCGACATAATATAACTTTTTAATTCATAGCAAACACACAGACTGACACTGGAACTAGAATATGAGGTTTTCTGTAATAGCTATAGGTACCTACCTAAAGTTCTAGCTTTGTATTTTGTACACATCGACATTAATATGAAATTTAAGCTCTAGTATTGAATGACAATAAAGGTCAACACACAATTCGGCAACGGTTCGGGTGAGGACGGCGCGCGGCGGCCGGCGGGTGTGGCCGGTCGGGACAAGCGCGGGGCGACATCAAACGGAGCAAATGCGACGGGAGCACAGGGCGGTTGTAGTGCGATATGAACATTTCCGCTGTTCACATCTTTCCACTCTTTAATATACAGGCTGTAACTGTAACTAATTTATTTTTGAAGACTAATATGGATTCCTTCGTGATTTCGAGTTGACTTAAATTTTTACATAATATATTATTTTTTGTAAAAAAATACATTTTTTAATTTCTGTCATTTTTTTTCTACATCTTTCCACAATATAAAGCATAGAAATTGTATTTTTGACAAAAAAGTATTAACTCAGAATCATGAAAAAAGTCCAAGGTATATTTTCCGTTTGCTGAGCCAGTTCTATTTTATTATCGCAACATACAATATACCTACTTAGATTTATCTTTATTTAATGTAGTACTCTGTACGTATGCAATTGTGGTATTGTAACAAGGAAATATTTTCTTTCTTTCTTTCAATTTAGTCATTATTTCATTATATCCATCACGTTTGATGTTTTATTTTATTTTCGCGTTTTTGTATTAATGATCCTCTATTCGGGTAAAATGACTAAAGGATTCTCGTTTAATATTTTCTTATTTTGATTTTAGTTCAACTGGTTTACAACCAAATTGGGAAGTTACTAATGATTATCGACGGGTACACTTTCCGCTGTATCAGTCAACACGCCTGTACGAACCGCTGGGTTTGCACCACCACTAGCAAAGTGACACCGTGTAGGGCTCGTGTAATTACAACAACATACAACGAAATAATTAAATCACGATTGGAACATGTGCACAATCCTCCAAGGTACATAATTAACCAAGGAGTTTATATTAAACTATAAACTTTAATATAATATATTTTATGATATATGTCTGTCTATGTGAGATATGTCTTGCTTAAACGTAACATATCATAGGCAGAAACTTGGCCGCCTCTCTGCCAACACCGGTTCACAAAGTAGTTACGGACCTCCCATGTGTCACAATGGGTATTGTGAGGATATTTGGTTTGGTTATAGTCCTGAAGAATTTATTTTGAGATAAGTACCTGATATTAATCTTATCCTTATCAAAATCCAAATCAAAATGGTGCGTGTATTCAAGTTCACGCGTATAGGTAGTTCACGGTTTTACTATACACGTTTTAGCATCCGGGTTTGCATAATTTATTATTTTGATTTCAGTGATTTAATTTTTTAAACTACATAAGTTGCTCATTAAATAGGAAGAGATAATAAGATACGGTATGTACTTAAATATAAGTTTAGGTACCTTAGACTTAAATTACTCTAGCTAGGTTATGTACTTATTTAGTTTCTTTAAAACTAAATACTAAGGCGTCAGGCGGCGCGGTGCGGCCCTGACTGACGACTTGTATGATACGATACGAAACTGTAGACTATTATCACGACCTTGAACGCGTTCAGCGCACGAGTTTCATATCGATACTTGTATTATTTATTATTCTTATGCTTTAGGCCACAGTTTCACTTGCTTGGAATCCGAATTCCCTAAGATCTGGTCCATATCTATTATTACCTTGCCTCATCCATAGATATTTCCTTTATTGACCTCTAATGTACATAAATATGTAAATAAATATAACATATAATAATAAATTAAAAATATGCAGTCAAAAGTTGTCGTTTATTTATCTTTTATCTTTAGATATTCGATGCGGCACTGCTGGACGCGGTATGGCTTTCCAGGGTCTTCCTTGTCTTCCTGAATTATCGATATGATTGATATGCTCCTGAATAAATATTTCTTTCTTTCTATTTATTCAGAAAATATTCATTGACAATTCCCGTGGGAAACCGCTAATTATCATCATCGAATATAGTTTCTACCTTCAAATCGTAAATATTGCAACAAATGGTGGGAAACGCACGTGGATTAATCGAGCGGCAAGCATGGGTTAAGTGGCCCGGGTTACATTGCTTTGATCTAAGGTTACAACAGACAATAATAACAAAATACTCGCAAAGGATCTGGTACATGATCACGACATGATCTCAACTTTACCTGAATGCATTACAATGAACTTATTCGATTGTGTAACCTGTGGAACGGCCTGTATTAAGCTACGAAATGAAACATTTCAAAAGTGCTATGAATTCTGCATGGTCGGCAGCACACTCGCTTTTCCTTTGATGTTGCAGGTGAACATTGGCAGCGCATTGCCGTAACCACTTACTTTCAGGTGTGTCGCCCGCACATATGCTAACTCTACTATAAAAAAGACATTCGTTTATTTAGTGATGGTTACTGCAGTGTATAACCGATAATTAATATGGATCTAATCACTACTGTGTCCCGTGCGCATGTTGGTGGAAACTTGAGTGAAGCGTCATTCATTATCGCCAGAGCCACGGTCCAATCCGTACGTGTGCTTCCACTACACGTTCGTTGCTTCGTGTGTTTCCCCTTGCTTAATGGTATATTTACCAATCTTTTTACTACTAATCTAGCTGCAAACATAATTAGTTATATAGATACTCATATTCTCCCCTCAGAAAAAAAGCACAACTGCATTTAGATAACATTCATGAAAAGTGCAAAAAATATTAAAAGCAATAAAAGGAGTCATTATTATTCGTATATTATAGTTAGATACGATTGTATGCATGTATATATGTATGTTATTTATACTGTGATATTTAATTAATATTTACCGCGCCATCTCTACATAGTTCAAAGGTTGACTGGGAGATAATGCTTAAAAGTCCTCCTTTAGACGCATTAAGTCCCCCTTTTGTCACTTTGTCCATAAAGAATAAATAAATAAATATTTGGCAACTTTCTCATTAATTAAAAATCAAGCTAGAAACTTGGAGTTTTGAATAAAATAACAGGAATAGCCGTTTAATTTCTGATTATAATGGTACTTAATGTTTTCAATCAAAATGTTATTATGCCTTATCTTGTTAGGGGGCAGTGTTAATGGTAACATTTTAGATGTAAATCATTTTCATCACTTTTGTTTTATGAACTATTGCCTGTTTCAGTTGAGGTGGTATTCAACGGACGCGGTAAGAAGTTGATGATTGTCAACGGCTATACTTTCTACCGTTTGAGAGAAACAGCTGCTACTTACCATTGGGTGTGCACCAGTAGTGGTGGAGGGCCGTGTCGGGCGCGTCTTAAAACTGATAAACTTCATGAAATCCTTACACCACTTATGGATCATAATCACAAGAAACCACTGTTCGTTGTGCAGAACGGAATATATCATAAGATACCTAGGCGTTCGAACAAATAATGAATAAATAATTTTGTTTGTTGTAATGTTAGCAGTAGATTACTTGTTTTTGGTAGAAATTTTATGTTGCCTTTATTATTTTGATATTGTCGTGTTTAATATAATAAATATTCATGAATAAAAAAAATGTGTGAGTTTTTTAAATTTATACATAGAATAGATGGCAGATGAGCGAGCGGGCGGACCGGGCCACACGATGCTAAGTGGTCACCGTCGTCCATGAACACCTGCAAAACATGGCGCTTGCGGGTGCGCTGCCGACCTTGCAGAATCCTTTTAATATGTTTATTTTAAGATTTCACTGAAGCCTCCGTTCTGAACTGCTAATAAAGTACCTTTCTGAGATAAGGTCACATTTAATGCAAATACATCGTGTTACACTCTTAGGGAAATATTTCCCAAAAATGTAGATTATAATGAAGTTTATTTTTTATGAAAATATCAACTTTGAACTGCAGAGATTTTTTTTTTAAATTTGTGTATTGGAATATTTCGAGAAAACCTAATTTTTCTTTATAAAACAGGATTCTTGTAATTTTTATGTCAATGGACTCAGTAGATGGTTTTAGGGTTCGACAGAGGTTCGGACATAACCTGTATAAGAAAAAAACATTAATAAGGTAATTCAAAATATGTAACAAGACCGAGAATTCTTATTCTTTCGAATTTCTTCATCTTGTTTCGCCTCTCGGATAAATGTTATATTGTAAATCGGGTCTGTACGCGTAAAACAAAGGATAAAACCTTATATTTCAGATAAATTAGGTATAAATAGGCCATTTACTAACCTGCAAATTAACTTTTGATTAAAATTTTGATCACATTTTGATTTATATTATAATATAATTATAATTTTGATTTGATTCGCAGTCCCTAGACTACGAATTACGTCAAATTAAATTTAATTGTCAAATTTGTTCAATATAATCAAACAAATTGATCAAATTTCCAGGAACCAAAAGGTGAATTTATCAAATTCCCACTTATTTAGTAGGAATTGACAAATTCTGAATCAAATCTCGAAATTTTCGTTGGAAAACGTCTTGCTGCAAATAATTAAATTGTATTGTTTTCAGAACTAAAATTGTTTCTTCTTTATTCTAGTTCAATTGGTTTACAATAATAATGGAAAGCAATTGATGATCATCAACGGCTATACGTTTTATTGTCAACAAGAAAAAGTGTTGTGCCGCCATTGGGTATGTACGTGGAGCAGGAGAGCGAAACGCGGAGGTGGGAGATGCCGCGCGAGGGTTACCACAGACAAGGAGAATAATATAATTAAATTAACCCATTTACAGCACGAGCACACTCAACCACGTTTCGTCATTCGCGGCGGAATATTTTATAAGCTTAAATTAAATGATTTAATTAATTACTAGAGTAGGTACAAAAGTGTAATGGTAAGATTTAAAACAACATACATACCCACTCTTTATCATACATTTATGTTTCATCCGGCATGGACGATAAAAGGGCTGGTTACATTGTATGTGTTGTAATATTATATGTATGTAACGTTATTTGAGCAAAAGGATCTTATTGTCGATATGGACTTTGGTTACGATTTTATAACTAAACATAACCTGATTTTTAATATGGAGTTTTACAAAATACAATATTTTTTTATATTTTTTTTAAGATAACACTAAGGCCTCTTTTCTGAACCGACAATAGAACCTTTCTGTGATCAGGTCACACATGAGATCCTACATAAATATTGTAAATTTAGTCGATCGCGCGTATGCAAGAGAAGTGCTTTGTTTTGTAATACATACATAAAATTGACATCAATCGCTGCAATCGACAAAATACTACATGTTTAGTTTAATGTGAGAAATATAACGTTGTTATCATTTTACTCGTACATGTGCACTGTTTTTGAGTGATTTGAAGTTCATTTTATGTAATTAACTCATTTATTTTGTCTTTTCCTATAAAACCGAAACATCTTATTTTGTCGTAAATTAATGTCATTCGTCAGCCATGTTAGTGTATGTCTTTCTCGCTTACTCTGTACTAAACCCTTTAATCATGTAAGAGCAAGTAGCGAGAGCAACTGCCATCGATCACATTGACATAGAATATAAGAAACACTTATACAGATGAGACAATTTCCTAACAATGAACATAGGTTGATTATATTTTTTTGTTTAGAATTTTTGTTTTTTTGTCGAATCTTTAGAAAAGGATTCAGGATAATACCTTGTGATTTCTGTCAAATCATGATACTTTCATTAAAAGTATCAATAACGAAGAAAAGAATCGATCGATACTTTGATGAGTACGATATTTTTTTGTGATACTGCTCATTATTAACGTATTGATACTTTTAATTCATTACCGTTCTATTTCTCACCTACATCGTTCCGACGAGACCGTCGTACCGGCGATACCGGTTACATATATCGGCCTTCAGTCAACACTTTTACCAGGTACCAGGTACCTGGGCGCTTCTCGCCGACTCGTGATCCCACTCTGACTTACCAAAGCAACGCCCTAAGCCGAAGTTCGTTTCTTCCGCCGGATAGGCGGCGTTAGAGTCCTTAGGCTATACTTACTCTAAACTAAACATATCCGGTGACACTTGAAAGGCTACTAGGCCCACGAGAATTCAGTAATTCCGAAAAATGTGTATGTTTTTATTTTAGTTCAGTTTGCATATAATCGTCGTGGAACGCCACTAATGGTCATCGAGGGCTACACTTTCTACCGTGCAAAGGAAACTAGTGCAACTGTCCACTGGGTGTGTACTGGAAACAGCGGAGTTGTGCAGTGCCGGGCCAGAGTTAAAACGAATAAATATAAAGAAGTTTTGACAGCGTGTCTCGACCACAGAAATCATAAGCCGCCCGTGTTTGTTATTCAAGACGGAGTTCTCATCAAGATATAATGTACATAAATTCTATTAATAATATATAGTTATATGTACGCATATTATAAATATACCGATAACTCACTCACTACTAAAACAGGCTTCCATGTAGGCCTACCATCAGTAGGCTTCTGTAAGAGAGGGGTAAATTGGCCAGTCGAGTGCGTCTAGAGCCTACGACATTGTAGCGTACACTCTCCCCATCCCAACACTTTGTTGGAAGAATAATTATAAGTGGTCAACTGTTATTTCTAAATTTATCGCCTGATTTGAAGAAGAATTTGAAAGAAGAATGTATAATAAGGCTCTTTACTTCTTCTTAGTTGATTGCTCTTGTCAGAGGAGTCGTGATCTTTCATAAAACTGATTAGCGCATACGAGTATGTGCTAACCCATCGCGATGTCCCACTTATACAAAATACAGTTTTCTCTTTTTCTTTTAAGTAAGTATATTAATGTAATGATTACGATTATTTACTGTAATGACCACGAGTGAGTTGGAAGAACTACATTACCTTCCTAAGAAGAAAAGACATTAGTAACATTTTTAACGAAAGTATAAGTAAAATTTTATTCGGAAATTATAAATATGCAAAGACAATAAACACCATTGTTTTTTTGTTTACTTTATCCAAATATCAAACTTTCTAGCTTGAGTTTAAAGTAATGAATATTTTACAATTTTTTTTGCATATTTTCCCGAATTTCAACAAAATGCACTTGCGTTTTTTCTTCTAATGGCTCATTTACTCAAGGAAAGTTTCTCAAACGCGAGATTCTCGAACATCGGTCGAAATCTAGTGAAAACAACTGTTATCATCATCTAATCATTGTTATCTCTGTTATCATCATGTGAACAGTTGTAGACGAGAATTGTATGTAGTTTAGTCGCATACGAGAATCGTCCAAAGCGTTCGAGAAACTCTCCTTGTGTGAATGAACCATTAGGAAGGCAGTACAACCTTGCAGTGTCAGTCTTGCTTGTAAATATACATGCTCGAATATACGTAAAGTAACTTTCAGAAACACGAAAAGTCGATGTATTTTAAGGAATATTATGAAAGATACGAGTATTTACTTTTACGCATAGGTACTAACCACTACAAGCAAGCCAGACGCGTGCTGGTGAGTTGCAAAAACTAATTGTTTGAGTTAAAAAAGAATAAACTAAATATAAACTATAATACACTCACTCGAGTCTGACTCGATAGTTCGTTGCATAATTATCTCTAATAATTATCTGTTTTGCATGGTATACATAGTAAAATCCGTTTTTGGCAATAAGCTTAATTTGCATCTATAATAAGCTCATATTCTTATTTTGTTCATACATAAATAAATAAACAGTATTTGCATTATTTTTCGTATTCATTATGTTCAGTTTACGAAATCTCGTGAATTCTAGCTGAATTGATGAATATTATTTTCATTTTATTGTTTTATTTTTAGTTCTATTTGCTATCAACAAACGTGGAAAGCCAATAATGATCATCAACGGGTACACTTTCTACCGTGCACATGTTTACCATACAACTTACCATTGGGTGTGCACGGGGAACAGTGGGGATGCACCGTGTCGAGCAAGGGTTAAGACGACAAGGGACAACGAAATACTTTTGATGAAATTGCAGCATAGAAAACACTATCCATCTGAATACGTAATTAAAGATGGAGTTTACTTTAAGTTGTAATTTATAATTTTATTGTGAAAGTATAAAATAATATGATTTTTTATTTATATTTTTAATTTTACTATAGGCTGTACGACTAAGGCCAATTACATAGCTTAATCAGCGCCAGTCGCGTGCGCCGACTGGCCGCGCGCCGATCCCAACAATTTCATAGAAGTTGGCACGCCTGACCGGCGCCGATTAAGCTAAGCTAATTCGCCTAAACGTGGCATTAGAAAAGAGTTGCAAATTTAAATATTCTTGGCTATTAACTCTGTTTTGCTGCCAGTACAATATGAACTTGATTTTTCTTTATTATAGTTCAGTTTGCATACAACACACGCGGAAAACAATTGATAATCATCGATGGTTATACTTTCTACAGTAAGGAAGGAACCGCGACTACTAACTACTGGGTCTGCACTGGTAACAGCCGAAATGCACCGTGCCGTGCTAAAGTTAAAACAAACAAAAATAATGAAATACTTACTGCACATTTGGAGCACAAACAACACTATCCATTTCCGTACATTATAAGAAATGGAATATACATTAAATTGTAAACTCTTAGAATAATGACGCTTATTCTAAGTATAAACTGTAATTATATTCAATTCGAGTTAAGAATGAAGTGACTCATCCCTAGTAAAGGCACATCGATTTCCAAAATCTTTCTGAAAGCTAAAATATTATTCAATGTTTTAATTATAATTATCAATAATCGTTTAAATAAACAATTCGCTTTAAAATGGATTTTACTTGAATTTACCTTTGAATTTTACTTTGAGACCATTAAACTTTGCTTTTTTTATTGAAAAAAACGCTGCCATGCCTTGTCTGGTCCTGGGTTCGATTGCCTGTCGGACATTCATTTATTTAAAATTCATTCGTGAAATTTCTTTCAGTTCAGTTAGTTAAGAACAAACATGGAAAGCAGCTGATGATTATTAACGGCTATACTTTTTACCAAAAATCTACAAATTTCACTTCAAACCGTTTGCGTTGGACGTGCACTAACGAAGGCGGAAAGGTACAATGCAAGTCTCGAGTTATAACAAACAATTATAATCAAATACTCAAAACGTACATAGACCACGGACATAAGCCACCTTCATTCTTTATTCGCGATGGACTTTATATGAAGATATAAAGAAAATAATGAAGAAAAATTGTTTTGCATATTAAAGAATCTACAAAAACTTATAAGCACTTTTAGTTTCGATAGCATTTGAAGACACTATATGATTTGAATTGTATACACAAGAGTGGTGAAATTTTAGACTTCTTTATTTCATTTCTGAATTCGTATTTCATAGCGATTTTCCATTGTGCTGCGTGGAGTTGGTCGGTTTTAGAATACCACCACCCTACCCTATCTTTCCCCGTGGGTGTCGTAAAAGGCGACTAAGTGATACCAAAACCGCTACTACAAGCCCTGAAGAGCGACACCACGTCTAAAAGAGTAGGTACATAGACTCGCCGACCCGTTAGCCAGCGTGGCGTTTTATGGCTAGTATTGCATTTTGGGAGGTATGAAATAAGGTATACTTTTGTGAGGTAAACTTCTATACCAAAAAAAAAACAAACACATCTTTAAACTTGTGTTAATTTCATTAGAGCATTTTGGCGCACTTTGCGAGAGGCCTATATCCAGCAGTGGACAGACACTACTGGCTGACAAAAAAGGAGAAGTTAATTTCGTCCCATGCAATGAAACTGTTGTGGGACGAATTGTTGGATTACCCAATTTAATTCTTACATTTTATTAGGTCTTTGTAGAGCTAATAATTGTAGTGGCTCAGGCATATTTGTAGATGCAAGGGTGGACGTTTTTTTCGCATTAATACGTAAAAAGTCGTATTTTTTTCTACTTTACTTGGAGGCTTAGATACGTATGCATGAGGTATATACCTCATGTCAGCACTATCGTAACCTAAACTACACATGCCCAAAAGAAAAAGGAGAACAACTTAAAGAAAAATTGGCTACTAATGAAAACTCACAAGCCTGTACAATAATTGAGCAGTTTTTAAGTTTGGTTCTGCACAAAATCTGTTAAATTCACCTACATCCATTCTGTTTAGTTCGAGAGTCCTCATTAGCACCTCTTATTCCTCTTGGGCACATTCTACCAACAATTTATGAATATCTTCGACCGTGCCACACCTTTCGCAGTTAGAAGAATTAATTTTCTTCATGAGAAATCCAAACTTGTTAAGTGGCATGTGTCCGAATCTCAATCTACACGTAATAACTATGAACTTTCTACAAATCTTGGATTCTGTAAAATATGCGGAGGCTCAGCCTGAATAGTTTTGTACCATATCTCTTTCTCTAGTTATCTTTCTTTAAAGTGTTTCTTCCAAAACTCGCGGCACTTCTTTTTATACGTTATCAGTATTTCTGTATAACAAGGTTTAATACAGATTTCTGTACCTTTTGCAATTCCTTGCATTACCTTTCTGAGCAATGTGCGCTGGGACCCACTGTAATATCAGCTTCATACCGCTATGTCTAAGTACTTGTAATTTCGCCAAAATGTCATAAGCTACCGATACACCTCCATCATCAGAGGCGCATCGAGCTATATGTAAAAAAGGCTGTTTATACAATTATAATAACTGACTGCGGGGAGCACCAATGGAATCTTGAAGATGATAGGTTAAAGACTGGATTCCATTGCTCCTAGAAGTTTCACCACGCTACATGTAGCGGGGAACTGGTGTACCTCGGTGAGGCTTCGGGGGCGACGCGACAGATTGTTAATTTCTGTTTGTTTTTCTTTTTGTATTATTAACCTAGTTTTTAAGTCATTCGTTACTAATACTGTATTATTATTATAATTTATTTTTATCAATCATGTATCTTTTTCATTATTATTACAAGATTATGTATGTGTATCCGAATATACTCGTAGTTAGTAATATTTCAATGATTTTCAGTTCAATTGGTGCGCAACGTACGCGGAAAGCAGTTAATGATCGTCAACGGTTACTCATTCTACCATTCAAGGAAATTCGCTTCCACTGACCACTGGGTGTGCACAATGTATGGCGCTAAATGCAAATCTCGTATTATAACAGGCAAACATAAAGGGATAGTAGATAAATACTTGGAACATACACACGAGCCGCCAGTGTTTGTAATCCGCAACGGACTCTATATCAAGATAAATTAAAGGTTCCTTAAACAGACAAATTTATCAATTGATATTTTTTTTTATTTAGGAAAATATGTATATTCTATATGCGTAATGTAATATAGTCAAAGAGTCGTCTAAAAGAGGACTATTTAACAGCACCTCTAAAAGAGTGGACTCTACAATCCACTTGGCCAGGATGACGTTTTAAAGATATATGGTACATCCCTCATGGACAAGACGATGAAAGGGTTGGTTATGGTAAGTTGGTAGTTTCAATTTCCCGAGTGTTTTTATTTTAATTTCTCTTAACTATTGAAATTTGTTTTTTTCTTTTCTTTTAATACTTGTATATGGCAATTGTGCAATTAGCACATTCTACCAGTGTCAAGATTTTTCGCAATAACCAATTTTAAAGCCTGAAACATATCCTGTCTACATCCAGTCCCGTTGAAGTAAGTCAGGAGTCGTGATTGTTTCATTAAAGTGATAGTACTCTTAAGGAAATAAATTTAGTAGATATCTATATTCAAAATATTGACTTAAAATTATTATATTTCAGTTCAGTTGGTTCGCACATTCCGTGGTAAACAGCTGCTTGTCGTCTCTCGTTACACTTTCTATCTTAAAAATGAGAATGATTTTACCAATAATTGGAGTTGTACATATACTTTTAGTGGAGGAGCTCGTTGCAAAGCTCGAGTCACAACAAGCAAAGATAATGGAACATTATTAAGGAAATATTTGGTACATAACCACAACGTACCGAATGCGATCATTCGCGACGGAGTTTGTATAAGATTTAAAAATGTTTAAATATGTATTTATATAATATTTTTAGTATTTTGTAATGGGGCACCTCGGTCCCCACGTAGCCTCGACAACGCATCGTGGCATGTATTGACCTAAGAAACCATTGATAATAAAAACGTGATCATCAATGTTTACTTTTACACAGACTACTGTTTGTTGGCTCCTAATGTGGATTCGTGAGCCAATTACATAGCTTAACCGGCGCCGGTCGTGTACGCCGGTCGTGTGCACCAACTTATATTTATTTTATTTATTTATTGCATACATCGCATTCTAGGTTTTCATCAAATGCAAATTTGTTTAGAGTCGCAAGTCATATAGTTACCCAAATAGACCAATGGTTGTACTAGGGTTAACATTTAAATGAAATTGTCTGTTTTTTGTTTATAAGGTCTCAAAAACAAATGTGTATAAGGTGGTGTACGAGTAAGGTATAGTTTTAATTTTTTTATAAACTATTTCAGTTTTGAGTGTTTTAAATTAGGATCTACATGATGGGTAATATAATCTGACAATAGGTAATATATTCTGGTACAATCTTGGTACAATTGAAGAGTCCCTGCCATCTTACATGTATGATATATCGAGAAGGTACATTATAATTATATCTCGTTTTATGTCGGATACCACTAGACTCAGGTGCTAGAGGAAAGTCCAAAATATTTTTAGACATGAATATCAGGGTTTTCGAGAAATAAAGCCTACGGAGAGTAAAAATTTTGCAAATCTGAGAAAGTTTATCCGAAAAGAGATAAAAGGTTTATTTTTTATTATTTTTGAGCAGTTTCTAATTTTTTCATAGTTGTTGTTCCAAAAGTTTTCCATGCCACGATTCTATAAAGTAATAATATAGATTGAGTTAGGGCTTTGTAAACTTGTACAGATGTTTTATTATTTAAGATATTCCTAAGATCCCCGTATACATAGCCTAATTTTTGAATTTTGTTAGAAATTGTGTTAATACGTTCATCCCAACGAAAATGTTGGTCAACAACTATATCAGGATAAGTTGTGGAGGTCATGTGTTTTAATGGTCGACAGTAACAAAATGAACACTCACATGTATGTATTTTTAATTGAATAGGAAGGAGTTTTTGATAAGGACTTTTTAGTGTATGAAAAACACATGAATACACATGGTTTTGTCTTCGTTTAAAGTAAGTAAGGTTCTGTCATACCACGTTTTAGCGTACTTCAGACTCTCCTCAGCATTTATGATTGTAGCATCCCATGTGTTATCCGAAAACAACAGTATCGTATCATCGGCGAAACAGATAGTCCTACCAACGGGAATTAACGAACAAAAGTCATTTAAATATATATTAAACAGGAGAGTACCTAAAACACTGCCCTGGGGCACTATCAAGGTGTGGTCTATGAAATGAAATTATTCAGAGACGTTCACAGGTAGGTGCGCGGCTGGTCGGTCAATTTCATAGAAAACGGCACGCCCGACCGGCGCACGCGACCGTTAGCGCCCGTTGTGCTATATAGATAGATAGATACACTTTATTGTACACCAGAAACATACAGAGTTATACAAAGTACAAGTTATTAGAAGTACAACCGATTTCTTGCTGGCAACCTTTGGATGGTGAGGAGAAATCTATGTAATTGGCCTTAAAGAGATCACTATGTACTGAGGCCGCAAATAAACAGCAAAGTGGTCGCAGTTACGAACGCTTTCTATATGATAATTATTTATATAACAATTTATATAACAGAAAGAAAGCAATATAGAACATATAGAAAGAAATAAAGCAATATAGAACATATAGAAAGAAAGAAACAATTATGCAAACGGTTACTCACGATTTATTTATTATAGCCGATATTTCGGTCCATTTACATGAGACCATATTATCTCTCTATATGATTTATATCTAATTACGGTGTGATTACAATATTTATTTCCCCTGAGCCCAAAGGCAGAGATTTTAACACGATTTGTACATTTCATACGTTTACAATGTCTGTTACTGTCTTATTTTGTTTTGGTAGGCAATAAAGATTTTTGTCTATCTATCTTATTACGGTGTAGTTTCTGTATCTAGTGAAATGCCACTCTCGTTCTTACAGCGGAGTCTAGCGTGGAATTAATTATAAACTTTCCGAGTTCACTCTTGCAATGTGTTTGAGGGTTTGACATTGGCAACTGCATGTTGTAAATTCGATCTCCGGTAAAGAATGAATCTGCTTGCTTCCTACCTTAATTGACATTTTATTGGCTATGGCACCTTCCCATAAGCTCCCAATATTTATAATATATATACCTACATATACAATCTACAAATATTAGTTTAATTAGTAAGTATGTACCATATATTGATTTATGATATCAATATTTAACTATTATAATGTATATGCAGTTTGTGTGTTTTCTAGATAATATAACTTATATTCGTAAAGGTTATATAATTTTATGCTACCGCCTTATCCTACATAGGTACTACTTACTACCTACCACCTATGATTAATCGTATTATTAAGAAGATGAGATTTCTTTTGGTATCGTAGATTGTTTATATATAATAGTTTTCCTTTCCGTTTCAGTGGTCTACAATAAACGTGGGAAACCACTGCTTCTCGTCAACGGTTACACATTTTACCGTAAAAATGTATTCAGTCTTACTGACCGTTGGGTTTGTACATGGAGCAAGTGGGGCGGTGCGGGCTGTAAAGCTAGAATCACAACAGACAAACATAAATTAATGATTAAGACGCATTTGGTGCATGCGCACAAACCGCCGCCTTTTATCGTTCGTGACGGATTTTACATTAAGATATAAGGATAATCGTCAGTATCATTTATAGCCATCTATATTCCCCTTTGTTTATGCCATCCTTCTCGCTTCCGTGCTGTTCTCGTCCATGTCTCTCCTACGACCTTTTCTATTTATTTATTTTATATCAGGCAAAAAAGGCCCTTAGAATTACTTAACCTTAACTTGAAAATACATATTAAAAATAACGATTTGTCCCTATTAGAGATTTCATTGTTCGATTTCGTTTCCATAAAGCGCCGGAACACTACCTTTTTGGGCCAGAAATCTACACTCAGGATGGTCTGAATTCTGATGCCCTGCAGAACCCGGAGCCCATATGTACGTCTTAAAATTGCTAGACTTATATTTCGACTCCAGCTGCCGCAACTCCAACTTCGGCGCCGCGTTTTTGGTCCGACTCCGGAGCGTCTACTGGATGTACCGCCCGATATCTTCCCGCGTCATCTTCTCATATAGCTGATTATAACCATCAAACTTTAATAAATTGTATTATATTGTAACGCTCACGAGGGCTTAACACTTGATTCTTAAAGGTTTTTTTTGTTAATGTAAAATGCTACGCTCAGTTTAATAAAATTAAATATTGTTTTCATACAATCGTTTCGTCTTTTATTCGATAAGATTTAACTTATGAGAATTACACTTAATTACATTAATTACACGAAGAATGTTACGCGAACTATGTTACAACTTCAATTATATTTTCAGCGATGTTTGTCCACAACAAGCGTGGGAAGCCTTTGGTGATTGTCGACGGTTACACCTTCTATCTCAAGAGAGGCAACAGGGAGCAGACAATGGAAGACTGGGTGTGTACTACAGGTGGTAGCGGGTACAAGAAAGATACCCGCTGCAGAGCTCGCGTTAAAACCAACATGTATAAACAGATTCTCAGCTGCCATTTGCAGCACCAACATCCGCCGCCAAAGTTTGTTATTCGCAATGGCATTTATCTTAAATTGAAATAGGTTATTATTTTTTGATTTCTGTATCTGACAGTAAAGTACGGGCCAATCGTGCATCTGCCCAAATACAAGCTCGTTTGCAGCTCGTTATAAATTTATTCAATAAGCGGTTAGATAACGCCAACCGCAAATATAACGTTGTAGAACAAACCTACTCATTCGGTGAGCTACGAATATGATTTTTAAAATCACTGAAATAACTCGTTTACGAACGCAAAAAAAAATGTAATCGTGCAAACGCCCGTTTGGTTAATGCTTTATACAGAATCCTATTGCGCTCGCGTCTCTGTCTGTGTGATTTTCTTTCTTTTACATACCTTTATTTCATAGCCAAAGGGTGATAGAGGCTTGACCTTATTATGATAGGTGTATTATTTTAACAAGAAGCGTGTATAAATATGGAAATTTCGATAATAAGTCAACAGAATATCGTGTTTAAACCATTTATAAATTCTTATCATCTACGCTTCGAAAATGATTAGTTAAGTAGATGGAGAAATTTTTCGGTGAAGAGAAATTGATGATGATCCTCTTGATCCACATATGATTCCGTTAATGCCTGTTGAGTAGTCATCTGCTCTTGAAGATGCTAAAATAACTGCTGTTTACTTACGCAATTATTATGGTACCTACCTATGAGTTTGTTACTTACATTATTAAGTTATAACAGAATGAAATTAGTTTTTAAAGATTCTATTGATAAAATTTTAATAAAACAATTTTGTGAATCTCAAAATCCTTTCGGTGTATGTGTTTGAGTGAAATAAGAGGTGTGTGTGATTTTTATTCCTTAAGTATAAGAATACTAAGTAAATACTACGTATAAGAATACTACGTATAAGTATACTAATAAGAAACTTTCCTGAAGTAGATTTACTAGTGTGTACTAGATTTATTAGTATGTGCTCGTACTACTTACTATATGGTACGTGGGTGACATATATAAGTTTTGAGGCAAATAAAAATTAAGCTATAGAATTGTATTATTTATATTACATTTTTTCAAAATACTTTCCACGGCTAAATACGTGACGGAGCTAAGTAAGTCCCCTAACGCTGATTTTAAGCGTTCCAAGCTTAACTCTTTATTTAAACCAAATTTAAAAAGTTAAAAGATCATAGCACACAAATGTTCACGTCATTGCTCCATAATGCAAAGAAAAACGCGGCAAGTGAGTGTCGAGAATGCGGAAAAACAAATTTTCTATTAAAATAAATAGGTATAATGCAAGTGTTTCATTTTTTAATTTTGAGTATCTCAAAAGTTATATAGTCACGTACGTGTATGTTGTATTTAATCATTTTTGATCTTTTATTTTTAATCGTTCTATAATTAGGTATTTAATGGCAGTGTAGTAAAGTACTAAGTGTATTAGTGAGCATACACTAACTACATTACTTTTGGAACTAAGCAAAAGCAATAAATTCTAAACGTTTTATTGCACATATTCTGAAGTAGGCTTTTATAAAAAACAATACGTGCCAATTATGTAATAATACTTCTGATTTTTTAAATAATACACTTTCTTTTTTATTACTATGGAAATATGGATTCTCGCGTACTAAATGGGTCACGACTATAACTAATTTTGTAGATGTCATTGTCGCCGGAGCTCCTACTGAATGTAAGATTAGTTCACGATTGGACAAACTGCTGCAATAACAGCTGCTGCTACTTTATTCGTAGTTGAGCATAGTGGTGTCGTAATCATTAGTCGTGCAACTAATAAGCCACTGCGGCTAAGTGCGAGAGATTTAAAAAAAAGGTCAATTAGTGAGTGTATTGCCTTTATGGCCATTGGACATTGGCCGTGTCCAGTTAGTGCGTGAGTACTTATAGGCCCGAACCACCTAGCTTATTGAATGATTCCATGTTTGTAGTTAGGGACACGGTATCTAATCTAAAGTATGGATACTTTAGTCATACATTAGTATCTTAAGAATAGTATCGTAAGATCAAAGTATTGAAGGAATGGTACCTACAAGTTTTTGATGGCGAAAAAAAAAAACGTTGACGATATCTTCGACACCCCGAGGAGTTAATATTTTCCTGAATACTTTTCAAAATTTTGTTATAGGCAGATTTTTTACAAGTTTCTACTCATATTTACATATTTGATAGCGAAAATACAAAAACGTGGACAAATCGACCCCTCAAGATCAACTTCTTAAAAAATTCTGGACAAAATTTACGATAATATAGAAAAATAATATTTATATTAATTTCGATACTATACCTGCCATGTATTAGGTACTCATATGAGTAAAAGTATCGAACACAAAAGTATCGGTATCAAACAAAAAAGCACGTGACTTCAAGTATCGATACTCTTTCCCTATTTACTTTTATGCCTATATAGTGTCCCTATTTGTATATCCTATTCCAATCCAATTACTCCAAAATGTAGTGGCCTGAGGTAACTGACGGCCTTAAAACATAATGAGGTGATAATAATTGTTTATATATCCATAACTTGATTCATCGAGAGTCTCAATTGGATTTGAAGCTTAATGTTGGGATATTTCATTGATTTGGTTTTATTTGCGATAAATTGGACTGGAACGAACATTAGGTCCCAAATGCACTCCAAGTCGGGTGTTTCTCTTGGCGACTAATGACATATCACACTTGCCGTTGCATAAGTTTGGGACTTTAAAGGCTCGCGCACATTACGGCGCGCCGCATTGTAGCGCATAACATTGGAAAAATCCTCCTGAATCATTTTCGTACATTTTGTATAAACTATCGCACATCGAGGCGGGCCGCATCGCGCCCCAGCCATATTTAAGCGCCGATGTTGTACGCTTCGACGCGGCCCGCCTCCATGTGCGATAGACGGGGCGCAGTTAACGTACGTAATTCGAGAGTTATTTGCTGTGCGATGTGTCAAAAATTGAATGTCAACAGCTAACTTAAATTACTGCGTTGAGCTGCGGCCTGCCGCGTCTGTAATGTGCGTAGTCGCAGTTTTGCAGTGCGACGCGCAGCGCCGCGACGCAACTGTAATGTGCGCGAACCTTAACGAGTCTCTTTAGGATATACGATTAAAATCTATATGTGTTTTTAGATATATTGTGTAGTGTGATAGTAGCGACGAAGGCGTAGCAATGCATGCATGTTACTTACTACAGTTTAATAATTAGTACATTTAATTAAAATAGAAATGTGTGTTTAATCTTAGTAGTTTTAATTATATGTGTACATTTCGAGGTTGTAATGTAAGAAGTACCGACAGTGTGGATAGACAGATACTATAATCTGTTTATTTATACATAAATGTACCTATATACATATAATAAAATCGTGCCAAAGCATTTTGTATACATGAAATATTGAATAAAAATCATTACGGGGTATGAATGATAAAGAGCCTAAAACATCAATTTTTGAAATCTCTGTTACTGTCTGTTTATCTGAAGACGTATTACTTAAAAATCACTTGACAGATTTTATTGAAATTTGGCGCAGTTATATCTTATATTTCTCTGACGGATCTGTAACTTTTCACTTGGAGATATTCAATCTTGTTTTGATTGATTTTGAGACCGACCTTTCTTGCTTCCATTTCCAAGGCTATGAAGACGAGAGAAGAAGAAATAGATATCTGTGTTCAAAACACTCTCAGGTGTGTTGTGCAGCTTTCCATAAGGCATTAATGTTCAGGTTATTGAGCACCTTGATTCATATATATTAAACTGTCATTAGACCAATCTTGGTGTTTGGTTCACACCATAGTTCTTATAGTACATCACCATAGTTCTAGTAAGTACCATAGGAAACTTCTAGTAACAGAAAAAAAATTGGAGAAGAATTTTGAGATCGATTAGGAGAGAAGATGGTACATGGAAATGGTAATGGTAAGATGGTAATGTCTACGCGCACGAAGTCACGGGTATTACTAGTACTTAATAAGCTAAATGAAACATTTTTTTTGCAAAAATCGCAGTATGCACGAATAAAGCTCAAAACAATATTTTTGTGTATTCTGTCTCTATGTAAACGTGTACTACGCATAAATCAGTATGCTTATGCTATAAACGCTATAAATAAACTCTTTATAGGGGTGGAATTGGAAATGCATTAGATGGTTTATGGGAGATGGGACAGGGTAAGATGTGGCATAGAATTACAGTAAATTAACCACATATACTTTTAAAGTTCAAGCGAACGAAGTCGCGGCCACGGGTAGTTGTATTTTTTTATGGAAATAAGGCTGCAGACGAGCATACACTCCTCCCGATAGTATGTGGATACTGTCGCTCATGCGCGATACATGCCAACATCAGTCCAGAATGACAAACGTTGCCACACCCCCGGATGCGCTGCCTACCTTTACAGAGATGGATTTGGAGAAAGGGTTGGGAAAATGGGGAGAGATAGGATAGGTTGGGATGGGAATGGGCTCTGGCATATCTCACTCACTACCGAAACACGTACGTACATTGGGGAAATAGGATAAAGATAGTGATTTCCCTTACAAAATTTATCCCTTTATCCCTATTGCTTTATAGTTTTTTAATTTTAACACAATCTGTACTGAAACGGTTTTTTATTTACATTCTAACATGTTAATTTAAGGACGTCTATGGAAGACCTATGATCCTCGTCAACAACTACGCCTTCGCTATCAAGAGAGAACTTAAAAACACCATACAGCAGGGGGCACAGTAGTGCGCCCTCGCCAAGACTCGCTGCACTACCGAATGCTGCACCCTTTTCTCGAATCAATTTGGCGTACTTTTGACCCCCTCGTTTTATTGACCTCCTCGGAGAAATATAGACGGCTGACAGACACTATTTCTTCGGACCAAAATTCAAAACTGTAGAATAGCTGAAGTATATATAGATTTAAACGTTGTTAGACCTACGAACATGCTCTAACTGCTGCAGCTTCATTATTTAAAAAAAAGTTGATATTTAAATTTTAATCTTTAATTTCAGTACAATGGTTCCATAATAAGAGAGGCTTGGAGGTCATAATCGCTAATGGTTACAGCTTCTATTGTATGAGGAAGCAACTCTCCACAGACTATTGGAAATGCACTGCTGGCACTCGCTGTAAGGCTTACATAGTGACATCCAAACACAGAGATGTCGTAAGGGCTGTGCTTGAACACATACATCCACCACCTAGCTTTTGTATTTGTAATAATACATATTATAAAATTTATTTTCGTTTTTATTGATAATTATATGACTTAATTTTGACCCTAGGTATTTCGCGAAATCCGTGATTTCGACATTTCCCTCCTAAGTATATTATATGAAATCGATGAGGCTTAAGTTCGGTTGTTGTACATGGGAAAGCACTAATCATAATCATCGCTCGTTCTCTACGTACTCCTTGTTAACCATCGCCGAGTGTACATCGCTTCTGTGTACAATAAACGAGAATTAGAACAGCCATTGAAAAATGTGAATTAAGGACATTTGGACGAGAGGGCCCCGTGAAATGGTTTGGAAACAAGCTTCGGTAAGTGATTTGTGTTATGTGTAACAACAATATAATTGACGTTTTTAAAATTTGCGTGCTTATGATAAGTATGTACAAGTATTATAAATTTAGTATTGACGTTAATATACTCTGTATCATTCCTTTTTAATTTTTACAGTGTAAGGTTTGCAAGGTCGGCGGCGCACCCGCACGCCCCTTGTGTTGCAGGTGTCCACGGGCGGCGGTAACACTTACCATCACGTGGGACAGCTTGCTCATCCGCCCACCACATGTCTATAAAAAAAAGGTTACCAATAGTGGAGTAAAGTTAGATATTTAATTACCAAAAATTCCTGTGCCTGTAATTTATTTCTCGACCTTCGTGAACATTTTTTAAACATATCATAAAAAGTTCCAACATAAAGTGTAAGCTTCCTTCTTTTATTATACGATAAGCCGGAGTGGCTTATCTTATTTCGATCACCTATCGTGGTTACAATATGTGTTCTCTTGTAAGAAGCTACCATATATGTATGTGTGTTTCGTTGGCGAACCTAATAAAATACATCAGACAGTAATTTATTAATATTGTTTATAGTGAGATGGGTACGTAACCGCAGTGGTAAACAACTAGCAGCGATCGGCGGATACACATTCTATTGCCACCGGAAGGGCAGCACTAGAGACAGATGGCTGTGCACGAGAGGTTATCCTTGCAATGCTCGTTTTATAATTACTAAAGAGAAAGAGTTAACACAACTGCATTTGATACATGACCACGATCCGCCCAGTTTCGTGATTCAAGGTGGAATTTATATTAAAGTATGAATTAGCCTTGTCGTCTAAAGAAACTTTTCTCGGAAGTCAAGAAAAGGAATATTAACCGATTACCGATAGCTAGTCGATAAAATATAATGTTGCGATAGTTGAAACTGGGACAATACGTTCCAATCCAATTTATTCAAAATGTAAACAAACATGGCGGCTTGAGGTAACTGACACGGCCTAAAATTAAAGAAATATCTTAACATTTAGCTTTAAATCTAAACTTAAGTCAATAATTCATTATTAGAAATTATTATAAAATGCCATTAACGCTAGTAAAGATCGTCTAAGTATACCGTACTTACTACAAATAAAGATAATTTCAATTCGTTATAATTCAATTCAATTAACTTATAATTGAAAATATTAAAAAAGAGAGAATATTGATAAGGGGGAGAAACATTACTGTATTCCGTTCCAACCTAATTTGTCCAAATGTAAACAAACATGGCGGCTTGAGGTAACTGACACGGGTTTAAATTAAAGAAATACGTCAACATTTAGCTTTAATCCTAAGGCAAACTTGCACTCTCGATGAATCAAATTATAGATATAAATAATTATCACCTCGCTTTGTAACTTAAGGCCGTGTCAATTACCTCAGGCCACCATGTTTGTATACTCTTTGGACAATTTTGATTTTAACGGAATACAGGTGGATGTGGCGGTACTTCCATAGAAATCCTAAAACCCGGCTCACCTAACAAATATTTATCTATTTCAACGGGTCTTAACGTGAATGTTTACATTATTTATTTTACCTAACAACGTCGCACTTAATTTTGATCCTTATTTTCACAAACGTTGCGCTGATTATGATAAAAAGTTACCTAACAAAATCAGGACTAATTATCCCTAACAACAAACGAAATCATCTTAGTAGTTTAGTACATACAACACAGACGACAAGCAGTCAGTTGTCCTTTTTGTGTCAAAGTTAGTCAGGAAGATACTTCTATGTTTCATGTATGTCGGTATATGTGTGCAGCTTGTATGTGTGTGCAGCTTGTATGTGTGTGCAGCTTGTATGTGTGTGCAGCTTGTATGTGTGTGCAGCTTGTATGCATGTACTTTACAATAGTTTATTGATCTCAAATGTCAAAACAATATTGTTTAAATATTATTAAACATAAAATGTAAATTAGTATTAAGTGTGTATTTTATATTATTACTTATATTTTATAAATAACATGAATTTTCATTCCAATAATTTGATATTTCATACGTTATTATTATTGAATTAATACATTATCATTAAAACAGTCTTTAATTATTTAAATAAATATATTCTGAAATCGTGTTTTAAATCTCCAAGTTTGTTGAATATTTTATACATTTTTGTTTGTTCTTTTATTTGTTTCTTTGTTTGTGGTTTCTGTAGTAAATTATTAAATATTATTTTGCAGTGGTATTTGCACGTAATAAGATCGGTAAGCAAGTAGCGGTTGTCAACGGATACACGTTCTATCTAAATAGGAGAAGTTACACAACAGAAAGATGGATGTGTACGAGAGGGCGCCCCTGCAAGGCTCAGTTCATCATTGCGGGAGGTACAGAGGTACAACAGTATATTTTGACGCACTGCCACAATGCACCACATTTTGTCATAAACGATGGAATTTATACTAAAGTATGAATTATACTCTTATATAATTTATATATTACTATAAAATAAATTAGTATGTTCGAAACGATACGAATGAAAGTTAGAACAATGGTTTATTATTAGGCTAAGCAGAGCGGTTTGACATAAAGAGGCCTCTGCTCAACAGTGGGACACAAACATAGGCTAATAAAAATATAAATAAAAAAAAAAAGTTTTTTTATGATGTTTGGTTCGATTTTTTTTATTCGAAATGTATTCTTTTTAATTTTCTACAATTTATGTGATAACAATTGTCTGCTTCTAAATAATTCAATAAATTTGTGAAATACCACATTTGCACGCGTTGTATTATTTATACAATTAATTTTCACATACCAACTCATTAAAATATTTTTTCCTGTTTCAAACAACATTTTTTGTTGATTATATGAATATAATAATAGTAGGATAAAATTCAATCGGTTAAGATGACTTAATGTTGTTATTCAGTGTTTTAATTAACGAATAAATGTATTCTTTAAATCGCATTTTAAATGTCAATATTTGTTGAATATATCATTTTTGTTGAATCTTTCATTTGTCAATAGAATGATAATTCGCTGTGACATTTGCTACTGTGATTAAATTTTGTTAGTGTGAATACTATAATATATTATAAAATATGTCATTTTGCAGTTGAATTTGTGCGTAATAAGAGTGGCAAGCTACTGGCTTTGGTTAACGGATACACGTTCTACCTGAATAGGAGAACGTACACCACTGAAAGGTGGCTCTGTACCAGAGGACACCCCTGCAAGGCGCAGTTCATTACTTCCAAAGACAAAGTAATGCTACAGTTGTTATTAACTCACTGCCACAATGCACCACATTATGTCATATGCGATGGAATTTATAATAAAGTAAACTATCCAATATCAAAATGTTCACCCGTAACATAATTAGTTCATTTAAGGTATCCTTTAAACCAAAAAATACATATAACATATACATATAACCATTTGTATACAGAAATAGATCTTTGTGACATTTAACCTTCCTATATGTTTTTGGTTATTCTTATAATGTGTTCAAATCTAACTTTAATTGATATTCAGCGATATTAACCGTAATGTTTTTATATACTTTTTTATTTATAGTGATAACTCTTGTGATAATTTAACGGAATACTAATTACCCTGAATTGAGAAGACCCCAGTGTAAAAAAATCTTTTTTTTTACACTTTTTTTGCGCGAGTTTTTTTGTTTGCAAATATAAGAAATATACTTTTTGCGAATTTCCATTTGGTTGTCTTTTTATTTCTTCTTCCCGAAGGTTGCTTGGAGTAAAGCGTGGTATATGCCAGGCCGCCTTTTCGCTACAGTATTAATAAATAAAAATAAGAATGTAAAAAATAATATCTTAATTTTTATATTATTATTATTTAATTTATTTAACTGAGGATAATCATTAAAAATCAAATCAATCGTAATTAACTGTAATTAATACAGTGTTAAATTAACTGTAATTAATCAAATCAAATCGTCTTTATTTGCTATGTTAGTATGACAGTGGATTGGTTTGCCACTGTCGACAATCTATACAGTGAATACATGAAATTGTTATTTTTTTTACATAAATGTATTAAATGCGGTTGCCATGAACAATGACAGTCCAACGTAATGTCTAAAAATGTATAATATTAATATTACCTACGATATTAATAATATTAAAATTAATGGTATCATTTATTTAACTAATATTGTTAATATTAATAACAATGAATGATTGTTTAATGAAAAGAAAATAATATACCTACCTATATATAACGTAATATAAATAACATAAGGATACGGCTTTGCTTTAGGCTAATACAGATTTTGGTGTATAATCAAGTATGTCTCATATTCTTGTTCTCAGGGCCCTTCGGGTATACTTTTATACACAGTAATAAAGGGAAAAGTAAACTGCTACTAATGGACAAGTTTACATATAGTCACACGGGCTGCTCACTACTCTACTATTGCAATAGTAGGAAAACCAAAGGGTGTAAAGCGCGCATCAAGTTGGATTATGACGGCGACACGAGAGAGCTAGCGACCAACCACAACCACCCGCCCCCAAAACTCAAACAGTCGCAATTTGAAACTCAACAATGATTTATGTTGATAGTAATTCTGATAATTGATAGAAATATGTGACGTTATCTGATCAAAAGGACTTTATTGTCGGAATAAACTTATTATGTGGTAAATATTTAGTGGTGAATAAATATTAATGATGAATAAACTTATTATGTGGTGAAACTTATGTGGTAAATATTTTTAAGACAAAATTAACACGCTGGCTTTTAAATAACTGTTTTTACAATGTAAATGAATATATAGATAGAAAAGTAGTAATTAATAGTTAAGCGTTATGTGTAATAATAGAAATTAAACGTATGAATTTTACTTTATTTTTGCATCTCAAAGCTGCAATAATAAAATAGTTTGTAGATATCTCAATACGACAGCATGATTGACATTTTAGCAATAAATTTAATTGTAAATAAGCTAATGGTTAAAAATAAATAAAAAAAAGAAAAGAAAGTAAAATGAGTTAGAAAGGGGGACCCAGTTATGACTCTGTAGTTAGAGCGTGTTTGACTATGTTCTTGAAGGTCAGCAAACTGTCTGCGAATAAGTCCAATTCCGGATGTTCGGAAGCTAATTGGTTATATTTGTTACACTTATATTTGGTTATATTGTTATATTTGTGTTTCGAATTAGTTGTAAGATTACATTAGGATTGTAGAATAGCGTGGCTGTAACATCGTTTTATTTAACTTTAATAATAATAATATAATAATTCACTTATTTCAGACAAGGTCCATATTTCAAGTTTTATTAAACTTTGGATACGCAAAATATTTTAGAATCTACCTATGTTAAAATTATTCACCTGAATGCATTTTTATGACAGCTGTTGAATTAATTGCCTTATAAAAGTTATAATACATAATTAATTACCGTGTGTACTTTATTTTGGCGTATATAACCATATCAGCTCTGACGGAATTATACAAAGCGTGCCTGAACTCAATTCAGACCAGAATTATAATTTATAATACACTAAGCATAGGTTAAGCAAAGGTCGCATGGTAGGAGTCGACAAAATCTATTACTTATGAATTTATTTTCAGTGCTGTTGTTTCACTCCTCGACACACGATGGCGCTACTGTGCGCACATTTCTCGTACTCTCATATCGATAGTCCTGCTTTGAAAGAGTAACTTTAAAACAGAAAAAGCCACATAACATCTGGGGCATGTGCATCCGTCGGAGAGAAATGACGAAATTAAGGATTTCGCGAAATCACTAGGCATATCACGAAATCGTGGATGATGTAGAATACTTCAATTAATTAATTACCTCGTCAATTAATTAATTACTAAAAATGTAGTAATTTGACAAAATTCCACAAAATGTTCAGTGATATACTAGACTGATTCTCGTCAGTCAGCGAATCAACTGATTTGTACAAATACGGTGAAATAAGAAAGCAGAAAACAGAATAAAGGTTTGGAATTGATTATTTAATTCGCAGAAATCTTTCCAACCCAGAAACAATATAAAGTTCGAAGTCTGAGGCGATCGCTCCGCTACGCTTCGTGGTTATTGTAAAAATCGTTTCTAACCAGAAACCTTCCCATGTTGTTTTACCATTTTGTTTTCTCTAGAGACAAATCGCAAAAGCGAAATCCCCGATTTCATCATTTCCTTATGAATTATGAATTATTATTATGAGGATTATTCCGAAACACTAGTGATTTACCAGGGTCTAGGAGAAGCCTGTGGGTTACATATCGATGTTATAGTCTGATATGGAAAATATGCTTTGCACGAATGTCTTGTACGAATTAATGGTAATGTCTTATTCTTGTTTTAGTGCACTGGGTGCGTAATAAATCTGGGAAGGAATTGGCAATACTCGACGGTTATACTTTCTACTGTCAACGGAAGAATGCGACTACGTCTGGATGGATATGTACCAAAGGCCATCCTTGTAAGGCTCGCTTCGTAGTCAACAAAGAGGGATTGTTAAAACACATGCATTTGGAACACTATCATAAACCACCCAATTTTGTGATCCGAGGTGGAATTTATCATAAAATTTAATATCTGTAAAATTTTGTATCTAAATATTTACAAACGGTTAACCCCTTTTACATAATTTAGTCTGTTTTAAATTCTTTGGCAGTTTCCAACTAGTATTAAGTTGTAATTGCTAGAAATGGAAAGAGATTGTTGTAAGTGTGTTAGATGACCCGTGGTATTGCAAGTGTCCATGGGCGGCGGTGACCACTTACCATCATAATGTGGCCCCCTCTCTCGTCTGTCACCTCTCCTATAAAATCTAGAACATTTGCAGCATACAAACTACATATTGATTTGTCCCCTATATTACCTCTTATGTATTCAAACCTTTCTAAGTTGACATATAATGACTATTTTTTTATGAATTTTTAGATCTTACAATTATTTTTATAATAACTCATAATTTTTTTCCAAAAAAGTATTCCTGATATTTTCATGTCAATGAACTCTGAATCATAAACAAAATATTTCATTTTAAGTTTCCGGAAAGATTCGGACGTAGTCTGTAGAATATGTGGTTAGAATTAGCCGCATCTGGCCACCACTGTGGAAACCCGATGATACACTGGCCCACAGTGAAAGAAAAAAAGCTGATCTACTGGGCCGCCTCTTTGCCTCTAACTCGACTTTGGACGATGGGGGTGCCACACCGTACACGATGTCGCGGTGTGTAAGCTCTCAGGCGAGCTCTTGTGTCTCATGATGTCCGGAAATCGAGTGGAGCAGCGCATCCGAAGACGTGCCAACTTTTCTCAGTCTGGACTGATGTTGACGTATATCGCGGATGTCTATGGACCACAGTATCCACTTACCATCAGGTGGCCTATATGCTCGTCCGCCGCCTTTTTTCTATAAAAAAATGTATTATTACTAAGTTAGAAATACGTAAATTGTTATAGAACATGTAATACTCTTGACTCCCATTTACTCTAATCACTAGCATCACGATAAGATCGTGTTGTGGGCGCTCTAACGCACGCATGATTTTATTTAGAGGTTTTTTTATATATATAAATGAGGTGGCAGTGACCAGCAAACAGTGTATCTGGTGGTAAGTAAATACTGTTGGCCGTAGACATGCCAGGTACAAATTAAAATATCAGTCAACAATAACAAATATCGACACGTTTCCGGATGCACCATTTTTCTTTGGAAATTTAGGTCTTCGTGGCGTCTCACTGCGCTTTCCGGTACATGAGCTCCATTCAAGAATTCGTTTATCCAATCACTTGTCAGTTCTGCTTGGAAAAAGGATTGGGGCGGATAGGAAATTTATTATAAACTGCAAAAATTATAAACTTATTTACTATAAACTGCAAAGGACATGCCACGCGGTCCTTGTAATTGTACGTAATGAATGCCCTTAGTCTTCGTTACTAGGGAAGACCTGTGCCTTACAGCAGTTTGTTAGTTGCTATCAATGTTCAATTGTGATATGTGAAATGTTCACGTTGCTTACTAAGCAAGATAACTTCAACATGACGCTAGATTCAAATTCAATTGTGATCGTATTTACAATAGAAGTTTGGTAACAAATAACGTTGTTTCAATAATAAATGTGTACCCTTTAATTATTATATATCTTTTACTTATTATCGACATTTTTAAGATATAGTATATATTTATTTAAAACTGTTACTTACACATAATACTGTGACTTACATACACCAATTTTTTTTTTGCGACTTCCTTAAAAAACCTACTTGTTCCATGTTGTGTACGACAAGAAAAATGTTAACATGTTATACGTGATGTCATTGAATATATCAAGCAATGGATCATCTTTTTAGTGCAACATTTATTTTCTTATGGAAGAAGATGGTAGGCGAGCTACATTCCACCTGGTGGTGAATGGATAATTTCCCCCATTGACATCCTGGATACATGCCAACCTCGGTCCAGAATGACAAACGTTGGCACACCCTCGGATACACTGCCTACCTTTTTCGTCAATTCTCTAACCCAAAGGCTATCTGCCAGACATCGCTATTAGCGTTATGACCGCCCTTTTTATGTATATTTTGTATTGTGTTGGGTTTCTATCTGTGGTATACAATAAAAATATTTATTTACAGTTCAATGGGTGTTTAATTCAGCTGGTAAGACATTGGCGATACTCGACGGTTACACATACTATTGCAATTTCAACAGTTGCATCACGGGCACTGCCACGTGGCGCTGTACAAAAGGAGGGTCTTGTAAGGCGTGCTTCTATTTCCACAAAAATAATGAAATAATCCGGAGGAACTCATCACATGACCATGCACCCAGAAGATTCCTGATTCGGAATGGAATTTATTACAAAATTTAATGCTGGCCACGTCGCACATTGGGGCAGCGTGATATAAGGAAATCATGCTTATTGATATTAATTATATTATAATGTTTTCTCTGGATTCTTTTTTCATTTGCTTGGATTATACAATTTAAAGAAAAGAAATTAAATAAATGAATGATAATAATAATATGAAATCTATTTTTTCTAAAATTTATGAAAAGCATTTTAAATGTACCCAGAAAACTATAACCATAAAAAAGTTAAAAACTAAATACTACATACTTCTCCCTTTTCCAGCTTTAATAATAATAAATACTCTTTATTACATACAAACGTTATTACATGTGGCCATATCTCTAAATGACAGAATACAATATACGACAATTAAAATACAATATTCTGTCTCATTTTGGCGCATGTATCATATTATGTATATATTTATCCGTAGGTATATTCTACATTCGATAAATTTATTTTTTGCAGTTATTTGGGCTGAAAACCGAGCTGGGAAAAAATTGGCGGTAATTGACGGGTATACATTCTACTGCAAATATAGGACCATATCAACGGACACGTGGAAATGTACGAAAGGCAGTACTTGTAAGGCTCGCTTCACTAGCACCAAGGAAAGGGAAATTATAAAAACGTATCTGATTCATGATCACAATCCAAGACGTTTTATAATTAGTAATGGAGTTTATTGCAAAATTTAGTATAATAAATACATAAGTAATATAATAATACATATAGCATGCTCAATAATAAATTGGCCTAACACAAAATTCGGGGAACTTTAGTTTCCAAAAGTGGTACAATTCCATTTACTCCATGAGCTCTCTTTCTCACAAACGGTTAACGTATCGTAAAAGACAAATATAACGAAAGTTGATGGTTTTTACTTTAAAAAATAATAATTATAAGTAAATGAAGATTATATTAAGTAAAATAAGAAAAAAACTGCAAGTTTTATATTAAAATGTATTATACAACTTGTTACTGAAATAATATAATATTATTATAATACATAATGTACAACCTATTCGCAATAGTATTTTATGTAATTCACACTTGTTTCACATATTTTTGACACTATGCATGTATTAATACCACTTATATTATGTTATTGTCAATGTTGAAATATAAATATTATTGACTGTTAATTTTTTATACTAGTTCAACATAGAATAGTTTAACACGAAGCTCATGGATGTGAGCTATGTACTTATGAGATGAATAAATTCTTTGAAACAATTTTATGTATAACACATTATTCATAAGGCTTATAGGCAAAGGCTAACTAGTACTTTCTACAAACTTCGTTAAATTTCTTTTTACAGTTATTTGGACTAAAAACCGAGCTGGGAAAGAATTGGTGGTAATGGACGGGTATCCATTCTATTGTAAATATTCCTCAACTGTAACAGACACGTGGAAATGTACAAAAGGAAAGACTTGTAAAGCTCGCTTCACTACCACCAAAGAAAGGGAAATAATAAAAACGTATCTGGAACATGATCATCCTCGAAGACGTTTCATGATTACTAATGGGTTTTATTGTAAAATTTAGTACAATAAATACATTTTATTTTAATAATTTATTTAAAAAAAGATAAACAGTATAATAGTTACATAATAAAAATGAAGATAAAACTATTTCCTAAGATGTTTTCCACTAGGGCACATCTGAGAAAAGAGATAGTCTGATAGCCGGTTGTACTTTTCTAGATGTTGAGACTAATATTATCTTAAAAAATAATATTTTTTAATGTTTTATTTTAATAATCATGTCTTAGTGCATGTTTCTATTTGAAAAACATTTTGAAACACGAAATTTTAAGTTAGAACGTTCACGCGTTAGTCAGCAGCAAGATTACAAACACACGCTTAAATTCAAACTGGTACCTATTTGATAGTTATCCCATTCGAATTAACTATCCTATTTGATGGTATGATGCATAGCTACTATGTTAAATATACTATACATCCTACCATATGAACATTTGTTTGATAACCTATGCTTTCTATTACAGTTCAGTGGCTGCGAAATGCCGCTGGTAAAGAAAAAGCGGTAATCAACGGGTACACGTTTTACTGTCATAAGAAAAATGTCAATACAATGATGTGGCGATGTTCGAGAGGTAACCTTTGTAAGGCTAATTTCCTTACTACCAACGACAGGGAGATGGTTCGAGCACGTCTAGAACACAGACATAACCCGAGTCGTTTTATGGTGCATGACGGAGTTTATATTAAACTTTACACCGATTAAACACACCAAAAGTCCGACGCAGACATGCCGAAGCGAAGCGCAGAGTATGCTTGCGCAGGCTCCCTAGCACATTAATAAATATCCGTCTATAGCAACAGCTCTTTTATGCTGCGAATATTTATAACAATATTCCTAAATTTTTATGAATTCTGAGTTTTGTTAATCAATTCACTATACATTTTCAAATGGTTATTATTCTTTTAAATGGTGTGATAAATTCTTAGTCTAGTATAAAGTTTCATTAAATATTTTATTGGAAAACACTCTCATGGCGTCTCAAAAGTACAAACCTGTATTCTTTTTAATAAATCATTAATCATCATTGGCATACCGCCTCACTTTGCAAGATCTTGCTGCAATGAGCTATGTCAACCAATATGCATAATATATATCATGTCTTTGCCTCAGGGTGTTTTTCTACTTACTGGAAAAACTCACATATAGTACCTAAGTCCGGGGATAAATCATAGTGTAACAATTACCGACTTATTGTGCTGTCTCTAAGGCTTTTGCATTCTTAGTATACGCTAGTTTATATGCACATGTCAAATCACATGACCATTCAGCAGCATGGTTTTGTAAGGAATAAGTCAACTGTCTATATTAAAATAAAATAATTTATTATATGCAGATGACTTAAAAATCTTTAAATGTATAAATTCTAATAAAGATTCTTTAGCACTACAATCTGATTTAAAGTCGTTAAATCTATGGTGCGTCGAGAGTTCAAATCCTCCGTCCGTACCACTGAGTTTCTAATTAATTACGGATTTTCAAAAATTGCCACTAGCTCGGTGGTGATGGAGAACATCGTGAGGAAACCCATATGCACGAGAAATAACGAAAAAATCTGGAGTATGTGATTCCCAAATCCGCACTGCGCCTGCGTGGTGGATTAAAACCCAAAACCCCCCAGTGATATACCAGGGGAGTCCTGTGCCCTGCAGTGGGACGTTATAGACCGACACAAGTACATACAATAAAATAATAATAAATGAACTCAAAGCGCGTGCGACTCTCTTGATGTTTGTCCCCTCATTGAACCGGTTTGTTCCCTCACAACGCGTACGTGAACCTTGATCGGTTTTGTAACGTATCGGTTTGCTACGCTATGTAGTTGTGTACCTATCACGCCGGGTTTGTAAGAAGATTGGCTTCTGTATTGTATGGATATTTATTTACTCGTGTACTCCTAGTCGCCGCACACACTACGCATGTCGACAAAGTTGATTGTTGTTAGTTAATGAAAACCGAGCTGCGCTGCGCTTGGCCATGTCTGCGCCTGTCCAAAGAGTGGATGCAGATGCTTCTTATGCGAAACCGTCAAAAGGACCTACATAGACCACAGCTATGTTTCAGTAAACGCGCGGTGTTTGGGTAACAGTACCCCTTAAAACTGTTATATATGCATCAGATGTACCAAACTTTTGTATCTCGATATGTGACCAGAGGGACGTTTAATTACATTTAAAATACGCTCTTGATACGTTCCCTGTGGTACAACTGCTATGTCCAACTATACCATAGGGATTTTTCCCCCGCGATACAAATTTCCAGTCTATGGGAAAGTGTATCTATACCCATTAGTACAAATATTTGCTTAATAACAACTTAATTTAGAGGTTTATTTTGTCAAAAAAGACATCGGCTTACAAGGAAAAATTAAATTTTACGTTTAATTTCTTTTTAAGTTATTATTTACTTGATTGTATTAAGTAAATTATAAATATATATGCCATTACATACTATAAGCAGTTTTTAGGTTATCCATATTAGTACTAATCATACTAATATACCAGAGTCAACCCCTTGTGGCCGACTCTAAATCAAGCGCGATACGCGCATTAGAAAACTAATTAAAGTTATAATCAAATTGCGTTGAAAATGGCGAAGGGGCCCCCGTGTCCGATGTCCATAGAGACGTGGAGGTCCTCGTTCACAGGTGGCGAAACCGATGGCAAAACTATACTTTTCACTATAAATTATTTTATCCGTTATTATTATTATTCAATGCATCTAACCGCCGAGCGGCCGTCCCAAGCGAGAGCCGAAGCGCAAGAGTCTGTGTAGTGTTGCCACTGACAAATGTCAACACCACCTTTTTTAAAATTTTGACTACCAAAGAGGTCAATTCCGAACATATATATATTACTTTGTTTTCAACGGTATACATTGGTTGTATGGCAAATGAAGAAAATAAAATTATGTAATCGTAAAAATTTTTTTTTACAAACGTGAAGGAGTTATTTTATTAGTTAAAGGAGGCAACAATAGTGCTACCATGAAATGATAGGACTGCATATATAGAAGAAGAGAATAAGCTATGCAATCTTGACTTTTTAATTGATATCATCCGCAACACTTAAATAATACATGTCGATGACGATAACGTTGATGATGACATTAGTAGAGTGCTAGAATACGTAGTATATTTTTATTATTTTTCCCTAAACTATCCTATCCAACACAAAATATATATAATTTTTTAGTTATAGATTGATTACTAAATCTATAACTATTATAGATTTAGCAAAAATGCAAGTGGGTATATTTATTGGCTTGAATTTTTTGAACCAACTGATTATAAACTACAAATTAGAATTAAATTAGAATCATACAAAAAAGCTTTACGACAACAGGAATGTCGTAAAATAACAACTGTCAGAATTTCATGTAATTAAAAATCGGACTATATTTCATATAATTGAATTAGGCTTACTCAGTTTTAGTTGTAATATTGAAATTAAATAAATAACTATTCATATACACTTTGTTTCTACCTATCAGGAAAATGTTCCAATGCATATTTCTGCCTCCTCTCCCGGAATAAAAAAGTGTGTAACATTACACTTTTTGAGTCTGTAACTACAGAAGCGTACCTACTTGCGAAGCGACATCAAAATTCGTCATTTTTTTGTTCCAAAGTGCATACGGAAGTGGTATTTACTTCTATTATGGGGGAGTTGGTTGATACGGTCACTTGTTGATAATCATCCGAGTAAACCCTGTTGTAAAAAACTAGGTATACAAAAAACTGGTAAAACCCTTGTATGAAAAGGAATTCGTAGACTTACAGGATGCTGTAACTTGAGTCCAGCCCAGAGGCACTTCCTTTGCAGGTTTATGAATTTTAATTAAGGGGTCCACTATTAATATAATATCACTGTACTACGGACACCACTTTTTGATTTATTATCATCACTTTTATTATTATTTTTCTCTTATTCTAATCGTCTTATTGCTTTTATTAAATATAAATCGGTTCGATAGAAATATTACTACTAAATATCCCAAGTCTTTCTAGGTAAGAAGAATTTTTAACGTTGTTGAAAAAAATAAACACGAAGTCTTATTTTTTTAAATAACCGAAAGAAAAATAACCAAAATAACGTTCGATTTTTACTGAACGCCGAGAACTGGCGAACTATTTATCTATCTGTCCAATCAATCATTTTTTTTAGCGCCCAAATAATAGATATTAACTGCCCAGTGCCTCCGTATCAGTAAAAAAAACCTTAAATAATTAATTCCAGATTTAGATATTTTATGGAAAGATGTTGTTTGTTGCAGTCCAGTGGGTGAAAAATTCGTCTGGAAAGGTGATAGCGGTACTCAACAAGTACACTTTTTATTGCAATAAGAAGTTTGCCCAAACCGAGCGTTGGCCGTGTACTAGAAGACTTTGTAGGGCTAGCATAACTGTTACCAGAAATAAAGAAATCATACGGAAAAATTTAATACACAATCATGTACCGGGTAATTTTGTTATTATTAATGGTACTTATTTTAGATACTGACATCTGTGTTTAGTTTTGTTAAATATCAGTCACAACAAGTTCAGTTGGAGTAAGGAGTATTCTTCATAAGCCAATACTTTTGAAGGATGCGGTCAAAATTCATTATTGTATAGACTATCAAAGTAATTTGCACACATAGCTGTCAAAACAGAAAGCAATAGGCGATCTTATTGTAATTATGCGATCTCTTCCAGACAACTGGCGACTAGGAAATGTCATTAGGAAAAGTAGGCGATGCATCACAAGTGAGTCGTATCTATACACAAGATAATAATGTGACATACTTACATTATGTATTATATCATACTATATTTTAATTTTACAGCTATTGTTTATGTAACATAGTAACACACATTGCAACACAGCTATTAAAACTATATGTTACCAGCTACTGTTTTAATCTTAAAGTTCTCAAGGTCAAAATTATAGCTGCAAACTGAAATAAAATCAGATTTTTTTTATATAAAAAATCGTTGCATTTATCATCCTCGTAAAAGCACTATCAACGTGCACCACTAGGCGCGTATGCATAATTCACCTGATGGTAAGTGGATACTGTAGCCCATAGACTTTCGCGGTACATGCCAACTTCAGTCCAAAACGACAAACGTTGGCACGACCCCGGATGCGCTGCCTACCTTTGGAGATATAGGAATGGATTTGGGGAAAGGGTTGGGAAAATGGGGAGGTATGGGCATGTACTCTGGCATATCTCACTCACTACCAAAACACGTAGGTACCTATAATACGTACATTGGGGAAATTGGGTAATATGGGTAATGCAGTACATTTCAAGGTGGTTTTGTGAGATTAAATTAATTGGATTAAATTGTCATTTATTAATTTTATGTATGAAAGTCAAACGAAATTTATATGTATAGTCTAGTTTTGATATTTAAGTATATGTAAACGTATATGACAAAACGAGACGCAAACGGTGAATAAAAAAAATACAGAATTACAAATTACAATTACATTACACTAATTACACTAAACATTACACTATTACGTTTAAAATTACATTTAAAAAAATTACAGAAAAAATATTTTGTTTATTTTTCTCTCCTACATTCAAGAAATTCCCCAATACAAGTTCTGTTATATCACTTCGTAGTTTATACCCAATCGAATAAATTCAATGTAATCAAATCGAATTTGTTGAACATTTCCAACAATTTCAACAGTTGTTATATAATCCGTGCACAAACTTTAGAAACTTGTTAAATCAATAAATTTAAAAGATTATGTAAGATGTTTATCATCAAAGTATCAAGATGTTTTAATGTAAAACTCAATTGTCATTTCAAAATTTTTGCAAATTTAAAATATCCGAATATTTCATAGTGTAATATTTCGATTGCCAAAGTATATCTCAAAACCTTCACAATGATTAATGTTACCTACTAAAATGTATTAATAAGATATTTCCGAAAAATATTGAAAGCAATGTACAGTTAAGTGAAGACAAATGCAATTTATTTTCAGGTTTATATTACAGCAACAGGCTTGATGTTACAGCAAAATGTTTTTTCTTACAGCAACACGCACCCTTGTTACAGGAACATCCTCTTTGTTGCAGCAAAATGTTTTTGCAGCATATGCAATGAGTACGTAATCCTGCTGGAATAGAATTTGTTATGCTCAATGCGTTTCCATTTTATTGTGCGTTAAAATCGTTGGACTTGTTTCACTTGTGATGAAATAAACATACTAGAAAGATTTATTACACAAACATTCACATAACTTTTTTGCTATTAGTCGCAGCGACGTTTATTGTAATGTTTTATTAAAAGAGATGCGTCGATTTTATTTATTCGTCAATTTTGCATTTGACATTTTTGGCATAGTTATAAATGTTCGTATTCGGTTGAATTGAAATATGATATCTTCGAAAAATTCCGAGTTTTTTTTGGAGTTTTTCAAATATTTTTTCAGGTAAGAAATATAAAAATAGTGACCTCCATTAATCAATAGCGGACGAGTATACAAATACAATACGAATATGTTTTGGAGTTTATGTTACAGTAACGTATTTTGTTACAGTGCATTGGGTACGTAGTCCAAATGGTAAAGAAATGGCGGTGTACGACGGTTTTACATTTTATTGCCAAAGACAGTATGTACGATGGGATCGTTGGGCTTGCACTCGAAGTAATACTTGTAAAGCTTACTTTAATACAACTAAAGGTCCTCTTAAGGATATAGTACGGGGTGTTAATATATGCCACAATCATACGCCCAACCGTTATGCGATCAGTAGCGCCGGCATTTATTATAAATTTTAAGCTGTCTGATCATTGTAGCATTTTCTATTTTTTTCCAATCCGTGCTGACCACATATTCGGGTAAAGTATTGTTGTAAATTTTGAAAATACTGAAATTTCTGTTTAAATGACTTCTAAATTGGTTTATTAAACTTTTATTTAAAATAAATTATGAATATAGAATTATTTTACAACATTTAATCCTTTCGTGCTAAAATTAAAATAATTTATAATAGCAGAATATTCGGATCAGTAAATGAGAGCCGGAATGAAGGTCGCTATTCGATTATTTTGTTAAATCTATATTCATCTCATGTCTAAGTTATTTAATTGTGTTTAATCGATCTCTTCCATCCCACTTGAATTAAGGCTGGTTTATATATTTCATATAATATAACAACGATCTCTTATATATTTATCGTCTTTTATAACTTATTTATACATGATATGTCTTGACTATTCCCAAAGTCTGAAGCTAATTCATGATTCTGAGTTCATTGACGTGAAAATTTTGCAATTATTTTTTGCAATATATCATTTTCTTGAGTTTTTACTCAATTTTTCATGCATATTTGTTAAATATAAAGCTCAAATAGAAGTTTTTTTTTAAAATATGTTACATTATATATTAATGAACTCGAAGTTATGAGCAGGATCCAAGGTGTACGCTTCGAGAATAATCTGGACGTACTCTGCATAGTAAGATTACCCACCGGACAGCTAAACTGTAAACACTAGAGTAATCAGTCTTAATAATATAATTATTCGGAGTCGACACATCTTTTATTTCACATAATCGAGAGAACACACACAACTATCATAAAGGCTACTCAAACATCTCTCCACCACCCAAAAACCCTACAAAAATGAAAATACTTAGTCATTTATACTTTGTAATTTATCTATTCCTTTGGAACCAGTGGTGTGTAGAAAAGGAGTCGAAACAATAGTGCTTGCATTGTTTTCACCACGTAGCCCATGCCTTTTAGTCCATGACCGACGTCAACTGACAGCTGTCACCGGGAGAAATCTACACGATATATCACTCTTAATGTGTTATTAAGAGTGATTGTGTTATTAAGAGTGATTGTGTTATTAACACGATTAATGTGTTATTTGTAGGCATTGGCCTACAATTAACACATATTTTCAAATTAAGCAAGTTTGTCTAAGGATATTTTGTAGAACTCTATCTATAACAGATCGATAGAGCCAGCCTATCATAGTACAGCCCATAGAAAAGTTGATGTTAGCCGAACTACTGGAAACGACAATAGAGGAAAACATTCTAATCACCGAAGCAAAAACAAAAATAGATGATGAAATGATTCGTAGTGTGTGTGTGTGATCATGTAAATTCTCGGAATACCAGAATATGCAGCCACTACCATGTACATACATGTACATACATTAGGGAATAGGATAAAGTGGGAAATGCATTACATTTCAAGGTAGTGCGAGTGCGCTCAGCGGCTGTTCGACTGTAACGTGCATCCTCCCTGCAAGAGTAGACCCCCTGTTTACATACATGGTGGGCATGGTTATTGCAAATGCTTGGCGATACGTTAGACGATCATGTGGATCAATCGTTGTTTCAGCTATTACGTCAAGACGATTTACGTCAATAAACGCAGACAAAGGCCGACAATCTTCATCGTCACTTCAAGGTTTGCCTCGTGATGGTTCAGGACATTTCCCCAAAAAACTTGAAAAACAATTACGTTGTGTTGTATGTCATTCAAGAGTGCGCTGGGAGTGCAAGAAATGTCTTAAAACACTTTGCGTCGAAAAGTCATGTTTTGAGAAATACCATAAGCCCTGAGTAAAAAGACCAATATAATTATAAATTGGATCAAATCATACAATGATGACTGTTTTGTAATACATTACAATAGGTGCGTAACACGTCCGGCAAAGAGTTGACATTACTCGACGGATAGACGTTTTATTGTAGACAGTTTTATTGTAGACAGTTTTATTGTAAGATTATCTCTAAGGACAAGGACGGTTACGGACGCAACACCCACACACACACACACACACACACTGCAAACAATATTATATTTAGCATTTGAATTTATATTAAAATTTGAAATATTCACTATAATATAATACAATAAACAGACATTGAACTAGAACCAGACTAGACTGAACCAGATCAGCATCAAGTATTATTAACCAAAAACCAGTTATTAGTCCAGTTACTTTCATAATGTGTGACATTATCCGAGAAAATGGACCTCATTGTTCGTTCTAGTTTCCTAAATATTTATATTTATTAAAAAAAACATGTTTATTTTGTTATAAAAATCAGATATAACAACATGTTTCTATTTAAATAGAAACTTTTAACAACGAAAATTTAAGTTACGAAATTAACCAAAGTCAAAAAATTCATACTGAAAATCATGCCCCTTCGCTAATAAATAATAACATAACGACACATATATCACTTAAATGTGTAATTATTATTGGAATAAATATTCATTGCATATTCTTCAAATAAAATTGGTGATTTATTAATAAGGTTTTAATTGATATTGCAATTGATCTCAATTTATCTTTAACTTAATTATTTGTTTGATTATCTATAATATTCACGTTTTTATTGTTTTAGATACAGTTTTCTCGCGGTTATATGTTTTGTATTTTTTCTACAATGTGGACGCAATTTGTTTATTTCAATTAATTTGGTTTTTTTAAATTTAATCACACTGTTTATAGTACGTGGTCATTATTACAGTACAATGGGTGCGTAATACGTCTGGAAGAGACTTGGCGTTACTCAACGGGTACACATATTTATGTTTCAAGAAGTACAAGACTACTGAGCGATCGTCATGTACAATAGGCAATATTTGTAAGGTTCGTTTGATTATCTCCAAGGACAAGAAGATTATACGTTCACAATTGCATCACACACACAGTCGAACCAATTTTATTGTTCGCGGCAATTCACATAGACTGAACCAGAACCAGATTAGACTGAATTAGCTCATTTACGTTCAAAATATCTGAGAAAGTGGACCTAATTGTCGGTTTTACTTTCCAAAGTATCCTAAAAAACACGCCTTTATCTTAATCCGATATATGAGCATGTTTCTGTTTAATCAGAAACATTTTACAACGAAAATTTAAGTTAAGTTAATCTTAACCTTGGTCAATGGGTACTGAAAATGGACCTTCCATTTGCTAATATAACACATGTGTGACAGTGACACATGTGTCACGTGTTAAATGTGTAATTGTTATTAGAATTACTTATTTTTCAACTACAATTGGTGATTTGAGGTTTTAAATGATGTGGTCATTTATCTTTAACTTATCTATTCTATTTATTTTCTATAATATTTACGTTTTTATTAGATACGGTTTTATCGAGATTTTAGCTTCTGCATTATTTCCACAATGTGGCTCAATTTTGTTTTCTATATTCGGCGACTATAAAATAGCACCTCCTCATCTCTTGCCGTGGGTGTCGTAAAAGTCGACTAAGGGATAACAAAGCGGCTACCACAATCCCTGAGGAATTACAACGCCTTTAAATGAGTGTACTCGTTAACACGCTTGGCCAGCGTGGCGTTTTAAGGCCATATATCCCTCATGGACGAGACAATATGCATGAGAAGGCCCATGTCCAGCAGTCCCGCGTTTGGGATCTCGTAAAACACATAAAAAATCTTTAATTTATTTAATAAAATAAATATAATTATTTTTATTACAAAAAAACGCATTTTATAATTATTGTTGGCCTATAAGCTACGTTATGGAATATTTTTTATAATTTACTAGCTGACCCGACAGACGTTGTCCTGTCCAAATTTCAATAATATGTACAATAATTTCAATAAGTTCATACAAAAATCTCATAGAAAAAAACACTTTCAGTTTTTCCCCAATTTTCCGGCCAACTTTTCCAATTTTTCTTTCCTAAAAACCTTATTCAGCTATTACGAACATTTAAAAAAAAAAGCTAAATCGGTCCAGCCGTTCTCAAGTGATGCGCTTACCAACGAACAGCATTTAATTTTTATTTATATAGATTATTATATCTGCCAAAAAGTCAATTATATATTGTTATCGATATTTGTTTAATACTGACAAATTAAGAAATAAGAATAGTGGCTTGACAATTAAATATGCACACAAAAATATATGTATATCTAGGAGTAACATAAGTATATATACTTATGTATAATCAAATATACCAAACAAAATAAAAGCCGTATATTTTCGTTTTTTCCACCTTTTAACTATAAACTGGCGACCTCTTTTATTATGAGAACATGCCAACCAATTCAGATTTACATCGTCGATAATTCTTAATTACAGTGCAGTGGGTGAGGAAACCATGTGGTAAACAGTTAGCGGTACTCTTCGGTTATACGTATTACTGTTCGAAGAGGAATGTGACCACGGAGCGGTGGCGGTGTTCGAGAACCAATACGTCTTGTAAAGCTACCTTTACTGTCAACAGAGATAAGGAATTATTGCGGACCCAAGTGGAACATAACCACGATCCTTCAAACTACATAATTCGCAATGGTATTTTTCATAGAATGTGAATAAAAATAAATTTATTCTTAGAACTCGCATTTTTTCTAAATCTAACATTTATTTGTAAAGTATCGGGTAATCGAGCGTTCGCACTAATACAAACATCCATTGCTGCTCATTATACTTACTGGATAAGCTGTTAAATAGCGCCAACTGCAAATATACCGTTGTAGAAGAAACCTGTTCATTCAGTTAGAGCGACGAATATGAACTGTAGATTATGTGTGTTTAGTTTATTATGCTTCTCTGCGCCGTCCCACGCTATACCATGCCATCTCACCTAATTCAACCATATCCATACAATTTATATACCATATTTATATATATATCTCTCCACTGCTGGGTAGGTTGTTCAGTATCGAGAGTCAAATGGACTCTACTAGTTTTTACAATAGGGTTTTTTTCGTGATTTATATTTCAATTCTAGTATATTATTCATTTACGCGCGTCGCCCGAGCCGCGAGCGTGCGTCGCCGTCTGGTTTGAGTAATAGACAGGACAGGACAACAAAGCCTTACATGTTTGTAACTTTTGATATATTATTTAAAATAATTTTAATTCTCGTTATAACGGTTATATATATTTTAAATTAGTTGACATAAAGAAACTGAGGTACAAATATACATAAGGTGTCCATGGGCGGCGGTGACGAACGCGGTGATGTTGGCACATGTCCCGTATGTCTATAGACGACAGTATCCACTTACTATCAGGTGGACGGGTGCTAGTCTGCCGCCTACTTCCATAAAAATGTTCCATATAAAAAAAGAACTTATGCCAAATTAATATTTTCCGGTATTTTCGTATTATGTTACTGTCAGGGTGATAGTACACTTTTTATTTCAGTTCAATGGGTGCGAAAACCCTCTGGCAAGGAGATAGCCCTACTCTTCGGCTATACATATTATTGCTCCAAGATGAACGTTACTACGGAGAGATGGCGCTGTACAAAAACCGGCCGCTGTAAGGCTCACTTCACAGTCACTAGAGACAGGGAGATGGTACGCGCACAGCTAGAACACAGCCATGAACCACCTAATTTTATGGTGCGAAATAGATTTTCTTATAAAATGTAAAGAGTAGTAATTAAAACAATGAATCTCACACATGAAAAAATATGTAATTTAAATACTGACATTAAATTAAATTTTATTTCATTTATTTAAATATAAAATAACAATATGCTCAGCATAATTGAAAATTTCTTATGATTGACAATCAGATTTTTATTAGTAATAAATTATTATAATTAACTCGTAACTGAAAAGAAAAAGAAGAGACATTACGTATTCTTTGATAATTACAATTTCACTAATATGAAACATGTCGGTCATCGATTAATTCAACCAATCAATCGATTAATTAAATCAATTAATCGATTAATTCAATCAATCTATCGATTAATTCAATCAATCAATCGATTAATTCAATCAATCAATCGATTAATTCAACCAATCAATCGATTAATTCAATCAATCAATCGATTAATTCAATCAATCAATCGATTAATTCAATCAATCAATCGATTAATTCAATCAATCAATCGATTAATTCAACCAATAAATCGATTAATACAATCAATCAATCGATAGATTCGATCAATTAATCTATTACTTCAATCATTCAATCGATTAACACAATCAATCAATCGATTAATTCAATTAATCAATCAATTAATTCAATTAATCAATCAATGTATTAATTCAATTAATTAATCAAAAAAATAATTCCATGAATTCTTTGACAGAAATAAAGATTCCGATTTTAATTAAATTACTTCAAGTGTCAAAACTTTGTTTGTTTGTTCGCTTTGTTCTCTTCATCAACATGCGAGTACTTTGCGTACATAGTATAATATTTTTACATGTGTTAATTAATATTTAATATAGATAAATAAATATGATAGTATAATTATAGTTTATACTAACTTGTTCTCGCGACTTCATGGCAACTCTATTATGGATCTCGATAAAAAGTATTATCCTGGCATATGAGATCCGTAATATTTCATTTTCATTTCATATTTCATTAAAATCCGTCCGATAGTTTGCATTTTCAAAAAAATATTTCATATATAGACACGGCTCTTTCACGATTTCATTATAAATATGGTGTAGACAAGGTTATAATCATAATTTAATGACTGTTTTACATGTGATAATTGCAATAATAATTGCAACGACATATACGCTTTGTATTCGGTATTAATTTTCATTTGTGTATGTTACATGACAGTCCAGTGGGTGCGGAATGCGGCTGGTAAAGAGATTGCAATAATCTATGGTTACACATATTATTGTCACCATAACAACGTAAATACGCAGCGATGGCGTTGTACAAGTGGCCGCGGTTGTAAAGCCCATATCATCGTCACCAAGGACAAGCAGATGTTGCGGTCCAATATGCAGCACAATCACTATCCACCTAAGTTTATATTACGTAATAATATTTTTCATAAAATATAAAACCATTTTGTAATGAAAATCAATCCTGTTCAATAAAGTAATCGCTAATGTGGTATCTGTTAATAGCGAAGTTGTTTACTATTTAGCAAATATATTACTCATTTATGTGTAAAGAATAAAATATTTATGTCATGTCTTAAAAGGCGACTCAGGAATAACAAGTCCGCTCTACCACAAGCCCTAGGGGCCACACCAAGAGAGACCACTGAGGACCAAGCCTGAGCCACACCTCTAAAAGAGTGGACTCACAAACCTGCTTGGCCAGTGTGACGTTTTAAGGCAACGTGCATGAGGAGACCCATGTCCAGCAGTGGACGATAAGAGGGCTGATGATGAAAGTGGGAGAAAAACAAAGATTTTTGTTTTGTCGTGTTTTTCTAACTGTGTTTTCATTTGCAAAATATATGATTTGAATTTATATTCGTTTGATTTTACTGGCCCAATATTTACGTATTTCTAGTTTTGCCCGCGACTTTGTTCTCGTGTCTTACATAATTTAGGCAGCCTATATGTTATTCTGTATCACAATCTATTTGCTAAGTTTCAACTAAATCGGCTCAGCCGTTTCAACGCGACTGAGTAACAAACATTCAAACTTTTGCTTTTATAATATTAGTAGGATGTATTTGTACTAGTTACAGTGCAGTGGGTGCGGAATATCTTTGGGAAGGAGTTGGCGTTAATTGACGGATACACATTCTCTCGTCACATGAAACCAGGCAGAATGGAACGGTGGCGGTGTACAAGAAGTAACGGTTGTAGAGCCCACTTCTTGCTCAACGAGGAAAGAAAGATAGTGCGATTTCAATACGAGCACGTGCACAGCCCGAAGGGTTTCTACATTCGTGACGGAGTTTATCAAAAAGTTAGTCAAAGAAAATGAAATATATCCCGTCGGGAATATCTGTGGACCTCGACGGAGTGCGCTTCACCCCGCTCCATGGCGAGCCGTCGGAAATATTCTTGAAAATCGATAAAATACACTTCACTCCACTTCGTGCCGACCCGTCGGAAATATTTGTGGACATCGACGAAATGCTCTTCCCCCGCTACACTTCGCCCCGGTCTCGCCCTATTAACACCGTTGCCATAGTGATGCCAATTATGTGACGTCTTTTGACAAGTCCACAGATATATCGATGGGTTGTACATATAGATTATTTTTTAAAAACCATAAGGATACAAAGGATACATAACACTCTAACCCTAACTCTCTCAATCCATTTAGCAAACATCCTATTTGTTTTTATATAGCAGAGATGGCAGACGGGCAGGCCACATAATTGTAAGTGGTCACCGCCGCCATAAATGGAAAACTTCTTTGAAAATGTTAGTTTACTTTGAGACTATAGTAATTACATAACTCCTGTAATTATTTTAGTTATGAAATAAAGTAATAAACCTCATGTAAACGCTATAAAACATGTATTATTAACATTAACTAATATTGTAAAAGAAGACTGAGTTTTTTTTTCTTTATTTGTAAGAGGTAAACTCAAAAACTGCTGGATCGATTTTGAAGTTTTGTCACTTTTAGGACGTTAAACCAATGCGGATGGGCTAACCCTATTTTCGAGTTCACTAGGGTATCGTTATGCTTCCTGAGCCTAGCTAGGCCGTTACGATTGTACATAATAAAATTATGTTTGATTATTATTTAGTGTAATCCTGTTATCCGACTTAGGTTTATAATTCAAATAATATTCGTAATCTATATATACGTATCTATATATACTATTCGTAAATCCTATCGAAATAGAAGTGATATCGACGGCGCCTCGTTATTTACATTTTTCCGTTCAGACTCGAGCACTTGTAAATGATTTTTATTTATTTTTATTGTTACAAATATTTATGCTTTACTTTATAGTGCAGTGGGTGGGAAATTACTCTGGTAAAGAGATAGCGATTATCCACGGCTACACTTATTATTGTGAGAGGAGGAATGCTACTGAGGATCGGTGGCGTTGCACCAGAAGTCGCAAGTGTAAAGCTTACTTCACTGTCACTAAGGACAGAGAGATGTTGCTGTCATGCTTAAAGCACAACCACAAAGACAACAATTTTGTGATGCGCGACGGCGTTTATCAAAAAAATCCAAACTATCAATGTCATCGCTGTGTGAATTTATTTTTCCATTGGAAGGTTTTATCATGTAAGATTTTTATGAAAAAATATTTTGGTCATTACTATTTTTAATGTGTGGTTAATGCGGTTATAGAATAAAATAAAAATAGTGACTGTATGTGGTGTGTATATTTTTTCGTCGTCACGCATATTTTTAATACCGTAGGTAATATTTTGCGTATTGAATATTTTGCGTGGCGACCATTGACGTATTTTTTCACCATATTATAATTTAAATGTTATCATATATAACGAAATAGACACGAAATAAAAATTATAATTATTGTACTTATTAATTATTGATTAAAAACATAATAAAAATTATAAATGGACCATTTGTAAATTGTGTATAATGATTATAACAGCCGCTGTGCGCACTCGACTGGCCACGTTACCCCTCTCTCACAGAACACCCTCTCTCACCTTGAAATGTACTGCCTTTCCCACTTTATCATTATTTCCCCAATATACGTACGTGTTTCGATAGTGAGTGAGATATTATTGCCTGCCAGAGCCCATTCCCATCCCATCTTATCCCTTCCCATTTTCCCAATCCATTCCTTAAGCTGCAAAGGTAGGCACGCAGAAGGTCGTACGCAGCGGACAACAGTATCCTCTTACCATCAGGTGGACTGTATGCTCGTCCGCCTTCTATAAAAAAACATGTTTTTTGAAATCCCGATTTTATCTTGTCCGTCCTAAATTTCTTTTTAACATGTCCCGAAAAATTCATTTACAGAGTTGGCAACCCTACATGCATCTCTCCTGCACGAAACAAAGTGCAGAGGAGACCCCATGTCCAGCAGTGGATACTGAAAGGACTGATTGCAGTGCATTGCATTGCATGACTATTTGGGAAGGTTTAAGGTAGTTAAATAGATGTTAATACGAGTATGTTAATATTAATCATAAATAGATGTAAATAGATATTAAAATACTACACCGATATATTAACATCATGTAATACTGATTAGTACCTGTGCTCATCGTTACCGGCTCTCGAACGGAATCGGTACGCGGTATGTAAATGGAAAATACCTGTAATCACCGAATATAAACGGTGGATGTTGTCGGTATCTGGCAATTTAAAGCCATAGATCGAATCAAATCAATTTTATTTAACATAACTCAAGTTATAGTACATTGCTCACTAACTGTAAACATAATAACTTTTTTCTGCTGTACTTGTAATATTGTATAAATAGATTTATAAGACATGGTAATTTTGATGAAAATCCTATACTGAACACAATGATCGACCCAACTAGATTAGTCTCAAATTTTGATTGGAGACGTAAACAAGCGCCTTTGCTGTGGTAATAATGTATAATCATCTTAAAGAAACTCCAATTTTCTCAAGTAAGCAGAAATATATGGGTAAATATATGTAGAATATTCTTTAAATATATGGGTCAGCAATATGGATTAATTAATGTTATAAATTATCATATAGAACATGATTGATCAACCGTTACATAACTACTTACAATAGTAAACGATTCCCAGAGTTTTATAAAAATTTACACAGATGGGTCCAAAGGAGGTATTGGAGCTACCTGTTTTGACTCTGAGACTGGAAATATTAAACTGAACATTAATTCATTTTTTTTATAATGCACGGTGAGCTCATTGTTGTAGTAGAAGACCTTTCATATGTTGAATCAATTAATTTTAACAATTTTGTTATATTTATTTACCGATTCAAAAAGTGCCCTTCAACATTTGGTTCGATGTACTTCAGTTTCTCGCGGCATTCCAATCGCCTATGTTATTTTAAGTTGCATCCACGATGGCTAAGAATAGATATATAGTTTTACAGTGGATATTTTTTCATATTGGCCTCTCGGGGAGCAATGCTGCAGACCGACTCCCAAAGGAGGCTGTAATCGATGGCGATGAGTTTAATATTTTGCCCTATTATTCAGAAGTATTATAAATTGTCAAGGAAGACTGTATGGTCAGAATATCTTGACGAAAGGTCACTAAATAACGGGATATGGTATAAGACTATCCAGCCTACCACTCTCTATTCTCTCTGGTTTGAGGAACTCAATATGGGAAGACATGGCATAGAGGATGCTTATCATATTCTGATGGAGTGTGTTCGAAATGAAGTCTGTAGAAGGCAACTTCTCTTGCGCTCTTATTGTGATTGGAAGATGAAATAGTGTCTTGGCTTTTCCGATATCGCAAGAAGCCAGGGCGCTATATGTTTTTGTACAATCGGGTCTTAAGGAGAGAGTATTGAAATAGAATTTACATGATTGTATCTCAACAGTGTTAGTTGTATATTAGTTATGTATAGACTTAGATTGGGATTGTAACAATGAGGGTAGCATGATGTTTTTGATCAAACCATCCTAAAAAAAAAGATTGGTATAAATATTTTGTACACATTTCTATCAATTCTATTACATTTTGGTTGTGTTTACAGTACAATGGGTGTGGAATAAAGCGGGCAGGGAGCTCGCGATATTCGACGGGTACACGTATTACTGCGACAAGAAGAATTTGAGCACAGACATGTGGCGTTGCACCAGAGGCAACATATGCAGGGCTCGCTTGATTTGCACTAAAGACAAACAGATTATACGGATGCACATTGAACACACACACAACCGCAGCCGTTTTTTGATTCGTGATGGAATTTATCTTAAAATTTGAATTTGACATTATAAGGTCATTTTGTCTCTCTCTCTCTCTCTCTCTCTCTAACACAGAAGAACGAAATGCAAAAAGAAGAGTCGTTTGTTGTAGTCTAGGCTACAACTGTCTTAATAAGATAAAATAACAAAAAAAAGAGTGCATTGCCTTGATATTATGAGGAATGAGATGTCTTGGTCTCTCTCTATCTCTCTGCTGATTATTTATAATACAGAACAGGGAAATGTAGACCGAAGAGTCGCTTATCGTACTCGAGGCTAATCGTAACTGTCCAAATAAGATAAAATAAAAAGAAAGTATTTGCAGTATTATTTGTTTGTTTCATAACAAACAAGCATTTTTTTCTGTAGGAACACTTTAATAGAAAAAAATACTTAACGCGAACGCAACGTTGACGTCGATTGAAATACAGGAATTGTGTTTGTCCTAACATAAATTCAATATTTAATTGGAAATCAATGATGAATAAAATGATTATATAGCATTTGATATATTATTACTTTGCATCCGCTATTTGATTATCGATCTCTTTCAAATGTCTCGATATTACAATCATCAATACAATTTCATCAAACAAATTTGATAATTTAAACGTTAATAAAGACATTTTACTTCACTTTTATCGATAGTCAAGTTTTGGTATCTCTACGAGATCACGTGATCACAGCTTTGTAATTTCGGAAAAATTTCGCCACACTTCTTTTCATGGTGATTAAAAGAAGCCAGAACTACCCTCAATTCAGAAATGTAGATACATGTATACTATGTATACCGATATACGTACATATAAGAATAATAATTTTTATTTGCTAGTAAAGAGACTCATGAATCATAATAGTAAGTAACAATGTAAGTTATAAATAAAAAACACCTAAATCTTATTAACAGTAAATTTATTTCGTGAAAGCCAAACTTTCGTTGTACAACTTTTTAAAATTAGCACTTTTTTCAAATGAACCGATATATAGTGCCGTATGAAGTTCTATAAGTTTCATTTTAAGTATATTTTATCTTAAATGTACGGAAAACCGGCATAATTTAACTTGCTATTTTTCCTATTGTCATTGTTCTGTGTAGTTTTTTTAATCATATAAAAAAATCTCAAAATCCTTTTTTTTTCAGTATATTACGCGAGAAGTCTGTCTGGTAAAATATGGGCGATTCTCCATGGCTACACGTACTACTTTGACAAGCAAAGCGCTGTAACACGGATATATCGGTGCACACGAAGCAAGACATGCAGGGCTCGCTTCAATATCACTTGCACGGGTGAAGTGATACGGCATCATTTAAATCACAACCACGATCCGACCAGCTTTACAATTCACAATGGAAATTTTATAAAATTACCCAATAATTAATGTAACTGTAACCAGCTCTTTTAGTATCATGTATGATGGATGTATAGCCTTGAAACGCCACGCTGGCCAAGCGGGATGGCGAGTCCACTCTTATAGAGGTGGTGTAGTTTTTCGAGGCTTGTTGTAGCCGCTTTGTTATCCCTTAGTCGCAATTTGCGTCACCCGCGGGAAGAAATGGAGTGGTGCTATTCTATAGCCGGCTACATGACACGCCACGTAATGTCTTTATTTAAACAATAATTTAAACAGCTTTTTTTTCTTTTCTTCATATATGTCAACGGTGCAATTAGAACATTTTGCCAGTGTGAAGTTTTTTTCGTAACAAACAATCTCAAAGTCTACAACGTATTCTACCATTGTCTAGTCCCGTCGAAGTAAGTTAGCGAGTCCTTGAGTAAAGCGATAGTAGGCTTACTGAGGGCTGAAGAGGACTCCTTGGAATAGAAACACATGAAAAACGCAGTCCCACGCTTTTATTTGATTATCACAAACACCACGCAGGAAAAACACTTTGATTAAACTATCACTATTAAACGCCTAACGCCCAAAACGCCCAATACACATTTTTTACAATAATCAAACAAAAATTAAATCACTTCTGGAGTTCCCGCTAAATAGGCGTTCAGGACCCAGCTTGAGGACTTTATCTATTCTCGCTCCTCTTTTCGTTCTTTCTCTTTCTTTTCCCCTTTTCTCTATTTAAACGTGACGTCATCTAAAGAAGGAAACAAGTAAAAATTCGTTTATTGATTCAATTTATTCAATTTAAGTTTATTGATTGATTCGTTGTGTCGCAATTCGAGCCGCAATTGCGACACAACGCAACTTTTATTTTGCGTTGAAATAATACAATATAATATTTTTATTGCTGCTTGTGTGTCGTCATTGCGTCGAATTGGCGTCCAGCTCGGCTTTTATTTATTGCATGTTGTACCTAAGTAACATTAAACTCACATTTAATGTCATGCAACACTCTGCGAGGGCACAGCAATTCAAATATATATATTTATATATATTTAAAATACATTCATAATATAATTATAATTGGAATTATTATTCCAATTATAATTATAATATAATAAATACAGGCTGTCTGGATTACAATTTAAATTACCTTATTAAATTATACGATATATTTATGAATGAGGTATTAATTGTTTTCTAATTAATTATTATTCAGTTATTTATTAGTTATCTTATTTTTTTATTTATTATCTGTTATGATTTGTCTGTTAAACATTCATCCATAGAGTAAATAGCATATACTACATTAAAAAAAAATAGTTTTGTTTTTAAAAATGTTAATTCTTTCTTCAGACTTTAACTTTAAACCCTAGCAATTATGCTGTGTGCGAGCACTGAACTAATGGGTATTAATTATTTGAAAATTTTCAGGATTAATGTTTACTCGTTCGAAGTCTGGAAGGAAGTTGGTCGTATACCAGGGCTATACATACTATCTAGAACGACTACCGAGCTTCAAGAAGAAAATTACTCACTGGAGATGTTCTACTCACGTTACTAAAGGGTGTAAGGGTCGAATTGCTTTAGATTGTTATGAGCAAATTCTAAAGGAACCCACAGAGCATAATCATAAACCTTACATTGGGGAAATGTGGATTTGTGTGGATTCATAAACTTTCTTGAAATTTCTTTTGTAAAAAAATATCTTACGTATTTAGGCTTAATTTTACTACACATTTCTATCTCCCTTTGTATACGGAGTGTGTCTGGATTATTCCCCATGATTTTAATCATGGATTTCATTCATGATCCAACCATTGACGTAAAAAATCAATCACAAATTTGGTTTCCAAAAGTTTCAATTTTTTTTTAAATATTTATCCCAACTTTTCATCCAAAATTCGCCAAACATGAAGTTTAGAAAGTATGTAGTTACTTTTTTTTTAAATATGGCACATTACATATCATGATTTCAGGCTTCGGGAATAGTTCAGATACATCCTGTATATAAAGAAAAACGTCTGAGTGTTTGCCCGTATGTCTGTTTATTTGTATGTATCTTCACGCTGATCTCTGACCCTACTTGGCCGATTTTGTTCCATTGTCACTTCTGAATATCGTGCTTATTTCGGAAGGTTATATAGTTTTACTAAAAATGTCCAGTAAAATGAAGATTTAGAAAATAAAGGGTGGAATCATCGCATATATACTTATGCCTATATTAATTTAAAATCAGCCGTGATACTACCGGTAGTACCCTATGGTAAGAATTATGTCTTAGGGGGTTAAACCTTTACACTAAGACAACCTTTTATAAACGGTGATTGAAGAAATAATATAATTATCTGAGAAACTAGAAGCGACAATAAAGGTCCCTTTGCTCAGATAACGCAAGTTATGTTAGAAAATATGTAATTAGGAAAATTTACATTTATCTATTTAACGCGATTGTTTACTTTATTTATTTTACTCGACGGACTCTCGACGAGGATTGGGTTTCAGTCATTCCTCTTCAGTCAGCTCGTGACCATGGTTGGTGCAACCCAACCGAAACGAATAAAATAAATAAGATAAACATTCGAGTTAAGAACCGCTTAAATATAATAGATTTAAATACATATGTGTGAAAAACGAGAAAATCTCAAATGTTATAGGAAAATTAATGTTAAAAAATATAAAATTAAACAGTCACGCGTGTTTAATTTAACACTGTGTTAACAAACACCTAATAGATCTTTTAGATCTAGGGTTGATAGTTTTCACGAAAGGAATTCAGTGTTAAGAGAGTGCTTGTATTTTTTTATAGAATTTTATGACGTTGAGGGGTTGCCATTTATAAAAAGAATAATAATTCTAAATTTGCCGAGAATTTCAACCCATAAAACCTTAGGCAGAACATTTCCATGAGTCATATTTTGCGCATTTGGAACGTGAAATGTCAATAACTATAAAACATGTATATCGACACGGCTATGTTGCAGTGTCGATAATGATAAGTTCTTTTCTAAAACTAGATTTTTTTATGGCAATAATCGTAACCACTTCTTGTCTATAAATGTAGGATAACTTATATTTATTCACCACATAACGCCCCCAGCACGTAAATTCAATATTCATATACTTACTTTTTAAATTCAGTTAATTCTATACTAAAATTAATAAGAAATAAAGTACGTACTCGTACATACATATTTAGGTTTTTATGCAGTTTGAATACAACAAAGTTTCACACCCCTAGGCAAGCCGTGTCTCCATATACTATGTACTCAATATCCTTCGATGTTTGATATCAAAACTGACGAGAGTGAGGCATCTATATTCCGGCCGTCTACAGATCCATCTATGCCATCTCCAGCAACACAACTACGATCTCGTGTTTCTTCAGAAAATTTCCACTTTCTAGAAAGGCTACCTCCCACTAAGAAAAAGGGGAACCCCGGGAAGCCTTGTCGAGTATGCACCAAGCAAAAGAAACGCAAAGAAAGTAGTTTCTTTTGCCATGTGTGCCCCGAGAAACCGGCCCTATGCATTGTTGACTGTTTTAAAACTTATCATACTGATCCTAGATTCCTATAAGTTTATTTTTAACTCGAGTTGTTGATTAGCTTGCGTAAATTTAGCCCATACAAAATTTGGCAATGTATTTTAGTTCTCGGATACAATTTTCAAAAACGATAGAACGCGTGTTTAGTTATTTGTATTGCAGAATATAATGAAATAATAAAATTCAATAAAATTTACACTTTCCACTGTTGGATACAGTTACCTTTGAACCTTGTTACAGTTACAGTTACAGTTACCTTGTTACCTTTTGAAACATTTTAAACATATTTTTTATATGTTACAGGTGTCCATGGGCGACGTAACACTTACCATCACGTGGAACCGATTGCTCGTCCGCCTACTTCACTATTAAAAAATATATTTTAGAACAAATTTAAAATAGTATTAGTTATATTACAATTATGGGTGACAAACCCTTGCAATTCACGCACGAAGTGTCATTGTGTGCGTGAGCTTCAGCGGTTCAGTTTTTTTTATTTTATTTTTATTTTGTAGGTATATTTGTGTAGGTTTTCTAGAGCGTTTATAGGGAGTGTGTCTTCTGTACTTGTATTATTAGTTATTCTATGCTTTGGGTACAGAAGAAATAAATATTTTAGTCACAGGTAGATGGTGTAAAATTTACAAAATTACATGAAAATTTTATGAATAAATTAGAATTTTATGGATTAGATAATAAATCTATTGTCGTACCTATTTGTACTTTTTACATGCTGTATTTGCAATTTCTAGTGGTGCTGACGAGCAAAGGCGTCATGATATATCACGGGCACACGTTCTATTGTAGAAGACCGGAGAGGAACCGCAAACGATGGTATTGCAAGGAGAGGACATCAGCTAGCATGTGCAAATGTTACGTAATGACAGTCCAGGATGATGTGATGGGTGTATTTAATCCACATAACCACAAAATGAAAGATACATCATAATTTGCTTTTATTGGTTTAACCTGTTCTGTACACACACATAATTCTGTCGCTCGCCGCTTACATCATACTTAACATAAGTAATAAACAATTCTCTGACGCAGATCCCTTTCGTCTTAAAAGGGCTTCTTAAAAAACAAATAATTCTTTCTCTCAAACTGTAATCACAATGAATTAAGTACATACACAACAGACTTTAAACCTGTAATTATACCACACATTTGTACACATAACCATAACCACTAACACTACATATTGCTCAAACAACAAACACATACTCGTATGACCACACAAACCACACATAGACATAATTAATCTGTAATAATTGTTTTTTATAATATTAGTTCGTAATTGGCCTATAATTTAGTAACATTGTTAAACTACTTTTACTTAAATTGTAGGCACTATTATTTACTTTGTAAATGAATAAAAATAAAATAAAACCTACTTGTAAGGTGTGAACTACACGAGCGAGTCTCTCGCGACGATATTCTCGTCCGTTCGACTAATTTCAATAATAACTATATGAGCTATCACCGAGCCAACCGAACCGAGCCAGGCTATATCGCCGTGTGTAGATTGCTATTAATTTAAGTTTAGCACACCAATTAATAAGTTGTGACATTGGGAAAATTTCAGCGTTCTTTATTCCACAGCTCAACTAGTAGAGCGTTGCGCTTAGCCTGTGGGTCGGAAATGATTTTAATTTATGTTTACCCCCTACATTAAAACCTTGATGATTTTTAAAACATTTTTCATATGATTTTTTAAACTACAATAACCCTTAAACGCTAACTAAATAAGTGCTCCGTTGCTTAAACAATATTGCGAAAATACACAATATTGCATTCTACACTTCTTCCTTGACTCAATATTAAAAATATAAAAAACTTCATTATTGTATGTTGTTTTATCGATTAGCAAAATTTGCATTATACGTCTCGCCGCGAAAGACTCGCTCGTGTAGTTGGCGCCTATGACTCGTGAATTATGCTTCATACATGTATTGTTTTAATCAGCCCATGGTTATTAATTGTTAATACAATGTTTATAAATCTCTACTCAAATTAAAAAAATTGCATACTGATAATCGGGCCAGAATACACAAGGGGCATTTAATTACAATTCCAATTTATTAATAATTACAGTGCTGTGGAACGTGATAGTATATCTAGAACGACGTTGTCTTTGCCTTTTTTATGTTTTAGAATTAAATTGAAGCAAGATAGACGAATAGTCCAACGAGCTAATCTTCCTGAGGGGTTTGTGAGGTTGAGGAACCATTTCAGAGCAGCGTGGTCAGTGTAAATCGTAAATTGTTTACCGTTATCAAGATGACAACGCCAGTGTTCTAGAGCAGTGATCACGGCTAAAGTTTCCCTCTTGGTAGTGGAGTAATTTTGCTCGTTTTTGTTTTTATTTTGCCATAGCTCATGTAGGCTATGACAACGTCCTTTCCGTCAAGCTCTTGAGTTAACATGCCGCCTATTCCAAAGTTACACGCGTCGCAGTGTACTGAAAATGGAAGATTAAAATCAGGGCAAGCAAGAACAGGTGAGTAATTAAAGCTTCTTTTAGTTTTTGGAAAACTGAAGCGGCGTTCCAATTTTTCATCATTGTATAGAGTTCAGAATCTTGAGTTTCAATATAAAAAGGTCATATTAAAAATAATCATATTCAAATTTTGAAAATATCCGGCGTTCCTAACAAGATAATAAAACACTATCAGTATACAAACCTTGTTTTGCCGTGTCAACATCTCTATTATGTTACTTGTCACTGTGTTTATAAGCTTCTACTATTATTAGTGTGTAAATATTGTGATGGAACGCTGGATTTACATAAGAGAATATAAAAATACAATTATTAAGTTTAAATACTAAGATATAAGTGAACTATCGCATGTAATAGGCGAGATATAAGGATTAGTGAACACATTTAAATAGTTCACTATTACAATTGATATTTACATAAGTTAATAAGTGAAATAAAACTGGAAATAGACAAATTTAAATAGTACTCGTATAGTATAAAATATGTTATAAATTATGTCTATTGGAACAAATATTACAAAACATGGTGTGTCTGCAGCAACGAGCCTAAGGGCTCCCCCGCCGGTAAACCAGCAGAAAGAACGGACCTCGGTTTAGGTCGTTGCTTTACCGCGGTACCGCGGGATCACGAGTCGGTGAGAAGCGACCAGGCGCATGCCGATCCCTGGTAAAAGTGTTGGCTGAAGGCCTGTGTGTGTCCTCGGTGTAGCGAGTGTGACGTCGTCGTCTTTGTCGGCGGGGTCGATGTATATGTGTAGTCTGTGAGTGTAATGTAAGAACCGCATTGGCAGCAGTAATTGGATCGTCGGGATCGTCATGCCGAGGACGACGACGATGACGGCAACGGGGAGCTAGCGCAGGTACGAGCTGAGATAGCCCTCGTCCTTGAGCATCGGGGAACGGCTTCCCCGGTTAACCTAGTTGGTTAATCTTCAAACATCGATATAATTCAAAGCCGTAGCTCGTAGAGGTGGGGAGGACGGCTCTCCGATACCATCAGCTGTCATCCAACCCCAAATATTTGCTTAAAATTCGGCCAGACTCTCTGTTGGGTAAAAAAATCAAATTCTTTATTTGTCCAATATGAGTACATTCGAACGTCACTTTACCATTCATGGCATGCAAATACTTAATATCATATCACATGTAAACACGGTACTACAAGATCTTTTGTATAACGAGTCGAATTGTAACGCCAAAGATGTAGGCGTCCACGCTGACTAGATTTTTCAAATCTTTTCTTTTTTCTCTCTCAAGGTTTTTTCATCACGGAATACGGTATTACTTCAATCGAAATCTAAGTATTCTCTGGCGCAGAACAATCTAGCAATTCTATGAGCGTCAGTTATATATATTTTCCTGGCATAATGTCTATAATGTAAGCCCATATAATTTTAATAGTTTCTATTTGTTTGAGGACTCACAACAAAAAAAAAACCTGCAAACAAATTAGTTGGTCTAAAACCATTAAGTTCGTATTCGCGTCTCATTAATTCTCTGTTAACATTCGAGATCACAGGCTGACGACTGCTTCGTCAATGATCAAATTCCATCAAATTTCTCTACTCGCCTTCCCGAATAATACAAAAATGAACAGTCTATCATTATAGCATATGACGTCAATAATGCCCCTGAACAAATACTCGTAAAAACCAAATAATTTAGCAGACAGACAGAAAAAAATATTTTCGCTAAAAGTTACCCAATATCCTTCTATAAGTACATATACACAATCAAAGAAAAAAATTTGTAAAGCAAAGTATTTCTATCTGATTATGTATTATAACATAAACCATAGAGAACACTGATATCCTCAAGATACAGTTTTGTACCTAGATTTAGGGTCAAAGGTTCAACTGATTCATTTAATTAATGCTGATATAAATATAATTTGTATTACTGTATATATTTAAATAGATAGGTACTCTTTAATGTACACCAAAATCATACAATGAAATACAAATTACAAGTACAACCGGCGGCCTTGTCACTAAAGCGATTTCTTCTAGGCAACCTTTGGATGGTAAGGAGAAGTCAGTCGACGAAATAGAGGTAGATGGTGGAATAAAGACTTAATACCTGTATATACATTCATAGATACATACATAGATACATACATAGATACATACATAGATACATACATAGATACATACATTTACTGCACTTATCATTTTGTTAATCCCTTAACCTACCAACTTTATAAGTACCCACATTTATCTAACCCATGTACTACCCTCTATACGTGTGCACAATAATAATAGTTTTTTATTACCACAAAGCCTTTTCTCGTTATTTACTAATTGAACGAGATATTCTACAATTAATAAGTCTTTCCTGTCACTATCTTCGAATATGATGATCTCCATAGTTCTAATGACACCATTTTCTTTGCAGATTATGAGTTGATGCCGTTAAGAACAGGACGGTACCTGCTCCGAATTAAAAATTACACATTCTCGACTAACTGCCGAGACCTGTCGATGAAGAGTCTTTGGTACTGTTCAAAAAGGATTAGTAAAAGATGTCCCGCATCGGCTAGAATGGTTGGAAATAGGCTGTTGGCTTTGACTGGATTCCACACGCATAATTGAGAGGCATTTACACGCATTTACAATGGATATTTTTGAATAACTGAAAATATACTTTATAAATGACACTGTAGTATTGAACTTCATTGTCTATATTCCGTCCTAGAACGTTTCAGTCATTCCCAGACATCAAATATAGAGCAAAAGGTGGCGCGGGCGCCCGATTTGTTATTATTATTCGCCATAACCTACCAGGGTTTCAGTGAATCTAAGAAATAAGAGGAATTAAATATTTAAAATTGAATAAATAAATAATATTTAAATTTATATGGCGTGTGATGTCGGCCGGCTTTAGATTAATACTACCCTATTTCTTCCCGCGGGTCTCGAAAAAGGCGATTAAGGATAACAAAGTCGCTACCACAAGCCTTGAGAAACTACACCACCTCAAAAAGAGTAGTCTCGCCAACCCGCTTGACCACCGTGGCGTTTTCAGGAATCATCACTCATCCGTGCACCCCATACAATGTGCATGAGGAGCCCCATGTGGAGCAGTGGATGTTAAAAGGGCTGGTTACGGTGAAGTAAATTTAAGTTTAATCTTAAGTAACGCCATACTCAATATACGTATATTAATCTCAAGTACTTCATGGTCTAAGGGAATATATTATTTCAGACGCGGAATTCCTACCAACACGCGGCGGTTATTACACACTGAAACACGGGAATTACACATATTCGTGCAACTGGAATAAACAAGCTAACTTTGAAGATAAACCGACGAGGCGTTGGTATTGTTCCAAACGCAAGAACACGGGATGTCGCATTGGTGTAACCACAGTCTACAACAAAGTTGTCTCCATAAACGGTGTCCATAATCATTAAATCTTTTAAAATAATTATTGGGGCTTTTAAATTTATTAGCCAATTGTATATTGGCACGATTATAAGTGTATAAAACGGAACCACTCCCATCCCATGGATCACACAAGCCATCTCCCATGATCTTACCAACCTTGCGGTTATTCGGACCGAATCTTAGGAGGAGCGTGCCGTACTTGCGAATGGTCTTTCCGACGCGCTCTTTCTTGACTCTACAAATTATTATACTATCCTTCTCTTTTATTCTATCCTCTCTTTTCTGGGGCTAGACGACACATTTACGCATCCGGTGCCGAGCGATTTCTTAATACCTGCTTCTGTTTTTATGTCACTGATGTGCGAACTCTCTTAGCCGTATGAAGTTCGCCGCCGAGTTGACGAGGTCCGTGGCCTCCTTCTTGCGCTCTATTATCATACAGAATTATTACAGCTTATGTTTCTTCACTGTTGGATATAGGCCTCTGTCAATGCTCGCCACCAAACACGATCTTCCTCTCTTTTTATTCTGCTATCACTGGCAAACTTCTTTAGGTCCACAGTCCACCTGAGCGGATTGCGTCCTATACTGTGCTTCCCGATGTTACCCGTTACGTCCCGTTACGACACCGTTCATCATAATTGGCAGGATATGTATACCGATTGAAGACTTTACTTCAAGCATTGTGGGAATAGATGATGGGAAAATAAATACAAGAATCGTTCAATTTGTTAAATGGGAAGTGGTCATATCCGTGAATTGTTAAAGAGTAAGTTGATGAGTTAATCGCGTCATTAACTTTTGAGTAGATAATGGAATTGTTTGTTATATGTCAATAAATATAAGATTATGTATTTGCAATAAAAAAAATCTTTTTACATTATTGTTTTTACTTTTTGGGCTTTATTTTTTTTAATTGTAAAATACTTTTATACATTTTTTATTGTCTTTTTATATGTTCATTCACCCACCCGGGGGCGTGCCAACGTTCGTCATTCTGGACTGATATTTGCAAGTGTTACGCTCATCTATGGATGACAATATCCACTCACCACCGGGTGGACTGTGTGCTCGACTGCCGCCTTCTCTCTATAACTAAATCCTTTCCTTATACAATTGCTGTAATAAAATTAATCTACGAGTACATAAAACAGATAATAAAAACATAAACATTTATCTTCTTGCAGTGGAGTTTTTCATGTCGTCTAGAGGATCTCTGCTGTTAAAATATGACAAACAAACATTTCGGTGTCAAAACCCGACTCGGAGTTCAAAAAACCAAAGTGGTATGAGCCTCCTTCTTTGGTACTGTTCCAAGAGGAGTACTAACAATTGTACAGTGTCGGTAAGAACATTGGATAAAGAAATTTTAAAAGTGGCTGGAAAGCATAATCATACTTGATCAATACTATGTTATATTTTTATTATCTATCTATACATATAAAGGTATTACAAAAATAGTGTAAAATATTTTATTATATCAATTATTACACTAGAGCTATTATTAACTATAAATTAAGAGGTATTTATTGATTTTTATATTATATTAAAAATAATAAATGATTGGTGATTACCAACCTCAAGACCAACCCGAGGCGGTTGGATTTCCGTGGCGGCTGTCTCTCAGCGAACATGCAGAAGGCGGTGCTACTCGATACCGCGCGTATCGTTCTCCGGTTTCGCTCCCTGGGGTCCTAAATCCCGCTGAACGTGCTTCCGCCGTGGTTTATACCGTCTCTCCCTCATTTTGGCTCATCGAAGGAGAGACAGGATGGTTTAGATCCATATTTGAAATAATAGTTGGTGATTAATTTACTCGTATGTTAATAACACTATCCACATTCGCTCTCTTAGGCCTTTGACCTCAGAATGGGTGCGTTCTGAGGTCAAAGACTTAAGAGTAACCTTCTTTTATTATGTACGCGTGAGTATATGAATGTACAGGAACGACATGTATATGAACGACGTAATGTGTTATGTTCAGACGGGTAAATTAATCACCAATTCTAATATTTTTAACTAGCGCTGTTCGCGTGAACTTTAGAGTAATTCCCGTGGGAACTCTATAACGGATCGGGAAATAAATGTATCGTAAATGTTATCCCTAGTCATAAGCTATAATTATCCAAGTTTCATAAAATCCGTCCAATAGATATTGCGTGATGCGCGTTCAGTGACAAAAATTCTAAAAGTGACTGTTTGGGGTCCTGTATCGTTCGTAGAGTATACAGCAATGACTTTTTAAAAAAAATATTTCATGTACCGACATACACGGCTCTGTACAATTTCATTACGTATATGTATAGATGTAATGAAAAACATGTTAATTTTTAGTTTATTAAAATATTTACACTATGTTTGTAGGTTATATCTTTATTGTATCATCTTTGTTGTCCTAAATTTATTGTTATTTTTTATATCACTGTTCGTGATAAGAAAACAATTACATTCGAAGAGACCAGCGGAATCAGGACGAGATAATGTGGAATGAATAAATTCATGTATTTTTACCCTATCACTATAATCCAGTGGTTCCCAATCTTTTTCGATGTTCGGTGCCCTTGTTGAATCCGGATTTGCGAAACAGCCAATAAATAACTAAGTCAATAAATAATTGCGAAATAACTAAGTATACTGGCTTCGCTAGATGCGGAGTGCAAATTGCGGAGATAAAGCAGGAGGATGTTTGCTGCGGTGGGATCTTTGAGGAGATTTGAGGAGGATATGTTATTTCCTGTTATACGACACCAGGGTTGCGGTTGCACAAATATTACTTTTATTTATCTATCCTTGACTATGGTGTCCTCTATTATACTGATTTGAATGAGGATCAACTAGATAAACTTGAGCATCTTCAAAACATTTGCATTCGGTTCATATGTGGCCTTCGAAAACATGATCACGTCTCTCAGTTTCGCCGACAGCTCAAGTGGCTCCCCATTCGCCCCCGACGGAATACTCATGTCCTTTCTCTCCACTATTGTATACTCTTTAATCCTTCAGTGCCTAAGTATTTAAAATAATGCTTTCTTATCTTATAGGCAGTGTTACATTACCGGTGTAAATAAATAAAAAATAAATTAACTCTGTTTTCGTTTTTTTTTTCAATCCTATTTTATCCGAGTACGAATATTTCGTGTAATGACGAAAATACAGCAAATCTGGGGTGATCAACAAGTCAATCGTGATCAATCGCCTAAGACAGAGCTATTTAATTTGTTTATTTTTCGAAAATTTTAAGGTTGACATTATCAAATTAAACTCCTCTGAGTTTGTGAATTAAATTGAACAAATTAAAGCAGAAACTTCTCATATTTTTTTATTATAAATATAAGTCGAACACAAGAGGGTGGATTTCTTTAAAGTGGAACACTATTCTAAACAAGTTGGTCAACCCTGCTGTAAATAAAATAATAAAGTAAATATCTCTTCGCGTGGTTGTCGTAAAAGGCGACTGAGGGATAACAAAGCGGCTACTATAAGCGCTGAGGAACTGCACCACTTCTATTTATAAGTGTGGAATCGCCAACCCACTTGGCCAGCTGTGGCCACTTGACCACAAGACCGTACATCCTCATGCACAAGATAATGTGCATGAAGAGGCATACTAAAACGGCTGGGTTACGATTATAGTAAATACGTAAAGAAATTTCATATAATTTTTTATTGCAGTTGTGAAGTTCATAGAAACAGTTGCAGGAAGACAAATGCTATGTTACCAGGGACACACATATTCGCCTATTCGCAGCTATCAGAAAAAAGAATCTGTCCTCTGGTACTGTGTGAAAAGGAGACGTGGACATTGTAAAGCATCTCTAAGAACAATACGATCCGAATTAATATATATATCAGGCGAACATAATCATCATAAACTATTTTTGACAAATGGATAAATTGACTATCCATCATTGATGATGATGAATTGACTTTATGGATTGACTATATCAAACGGAATGGATCTTACTGTCTCGTTTTAGTTTCCTGTATATTAAGTGGAACATCGATTAGCCAAACTATATATAGATGGATTCTGACAATACTGCGTATATAAGTGATGCGAGAGGTATAAATAATGTAGTAATAATTATCTTTTTAAGAGTTTTTGCTTTTTATAACTTAAACTCAAATACGCTAACAGATTTATCGTCAAAGTTATCACCATAAATAAAAATACAAAAATAAAAATTGTGACATATACATCAAGCTATATGACCGTTGACCTTTGATGTACTCTTTTGTATTAGTGCCCCTAATGTGCCAGGCCGCGAATCAATGTCTTGCTGATTATAATGAAGAAACTGTTTGTACGCTTCCTTGGTATGGGAGGGAGAGCCTGTGAACGTATAGGCCGCCGGTGAACCACGCTGTCCTATACGAAAAAGGGAGCCTCCTAAAAGATTTATGGTTGAACATATTAAGGTGTAATTTAAGAAATGAGTAACTTTTGTTATGTACGTGGTATTAAGTACTATTTTTTTTGTAGAATAGCCACATCAATAAAAAGAAAACACTATGGTCCGGTTATTATAGGACATAATGACCGGAATAAAAATCATTTTACAACTCGATGGTTCTTTATGAATATTTTTTTTCTATTTTATTGTGTTATGTTAAGAAAGAAACGGTATTTACATAAAATTAATTAAATACGGAACTGTCAACGCTCTTCCTATGATAACCGCACCAGAGTTTGTTTTTCCCGTATTAATTATACATATATAGTAAGTTCAAGTAACCCTAAGACTAATTTTTAGATTAATAAATTAAAATTCTATGCATATGTAATACATATTAAGTTGTTACTCAAATAATGCCCGCTAGGCGCAGGCAGTCGTGAAATAAACGTCGTCCAATTCACTCCTTGTTTTATTCACACAATATATATCAGATTATATTATCCCACCACAAGGCACAAGCCGACAGGATCCCAAAGTCCCATTTAGAGCAAACAACGTCGTTCAAAAGTCGCTCAGCGAGCTACGAAGAGAGTTATGGCCCATTTACACAAGGAGAGTTTCTCGAACGCTTCGGGCGAGAATATTGTATACGACTCTCGTATGCGACCAAACTACATATAATTCTCGTCTACAACTGTTCACATGAAGATAAAAACTCGATGATAACAGAGATAACAGTGACCAGATGATGATAACAGTTTTTTATGCTTTTGACCGATTTTCGAAAAACTTGCGTTCGTGAAACTCTCCTTGTGTAAATGGACCATTACGCTCGGAGTTGCGATTTAAGATTTTGACATAATTAACATACATATAACTAGACGAAAAAAATCGCCAATTAACTGAAGTCACCAACACCACTCATAGCATCAGCATGCAGAAGTGGTACTGGACAGGCCATATTAGCCGCAGGACTGACACCCGATAGACGAATTGAGACAACGTACCGGATAGTATATTGCGGGACGTCCTCCAGCCAGAACGATTTAAAGAAGTTCGTTGGTGGTGAGGGACTAGATAAGAAGAGCGGAAGATTGTGTATCGTGACGAGCTTTGGGAGGGGCCTATCCCCAGCAGTGGAGACAGGCTGAAGGTGGAGAAACAGGCATGGAGTTGATCTCACAAAAAAAGCAAAAGACATCGTTACAACCTAGAAAAGGATAGCCGGACAAGTTTGCTACAAGAACTGGCCGTCGAACCATTGGACGAAATAGAGGGAGGTCTTTATTTAGCTATGGGAAATAGAAGCTCATAACTAACCTAACCTAATATAACTTTGTTTTAGTTATTAAGCTTCTGCCAAGCCTTACCGGAAAAGTGAAGCTACTTTACAATGGACACATATTTCATAACCGCGCAGGCGCAAACCAAAAGTTTGGCCTCTGGTATTGTTCCAAGAGAAATCGGGGACACTGTAAGATGGCTCTAAGGACAATTGGATGTGAAATTTTAAATATAGCTGGAGAACACAACCATTTTTAGCCGTTCGAGCATTATTATATGTATTTTTTATTTTCGAAAAAATAATTACTCCATACATGTGATCAGTGAATCTAAAACTTTAATGTATAACGAAATTTATGTTTAAATTATAAGGTGAAATTTATTCCTATTTGTTGCTTCGCTATCCCCTAGTCGCTTTTTACGACATTCACGTAAAGAGATTGTCAGGAATAACGAGGGTTAATGTTTAATATTTTTTTCAAAACCGTAACTGACTATTGTTCTTCATAAAATTCTTCATTAAAATGTTATATAAACTGCACGAGTATTTTAATGGATACCCTAATATCAACTAAAGAAGACTTAGTTGTGCTTTAACGATTTATCACATTAAATGAATTCCAATTTACTCTTAAAATTATTTATCAGGTTAATTAGATATACACCGGTAATGACTTGATTATTTTTTATAGGAAGTAGGTGTCAACCGAGCAGACAGTGCGTCTGGTGGAAAGTGTATATTGTCGCCCTGCGACTTCCGCGATACATGTCAACATCAGTCAAGAATAATAAACGTCAGCACGCCCCGTATGACCTTTGAAGATACGAGTGAATTTCCGAAAAGGATTGGAAAGATGAAGACCCCATAACTTTTTTTCTAATTCACTCCTGAATATTCAAAGGTAGGCGCCGCATCCGGCGGCGTGTCATTTTTGACTGATACTGACATGTAGGACAATATGCCATAATATCCAGATATTATCATGTGAATTGTTTGCTAGTCTAACATAAACTTTTTTTTGTATTATAACGTCGCGTCCCTAACCTTGGAACGCATCCTCGTAGGGGGAGAGTGCGCGCTGCATTCCCATAGCCGCTGTATGCATTCGACTGGCCACATTACCCCTCTCTCACAGAAGACTACTTTGAAATGTACTGCATTTCCTACTTTATCGTATTGTCCCAATGTATGTACGTGTTTTGATAGGGAGTGAGATATGCCAGAGCCCATTGCCATCCCACCCTATCCTATCCCTTCCCATTTTCCCAACCCTTTCTCCCAATCCATTCCCCAATCTGCAAATGTGGGCAGCGCATCCGGGGGCGTGCCAAAGTTTGTCATTCTGAACTGATGTTGGCATGTATCGCGGATGTCTATGGACGACAGTATCCACTTACTATCAAGTGGACTGTATGCTACTCTGCCGCCTTTTTTCTATAAAAAACGCTAACAGAAAATACTCCATGGTAATGAATGAGGTAGCAAAAATTTTACAATAATAATGTGCAGTTAAAATGATATCTTCAGCTACCCGGAAAGTAGTGAGCTATTAGAAGTTTTTGCGACTCCTTTTAATAACAGTACACAGTTAATCTATAATTATTATTACTTACTATTGTATTGATTTCAGCCGTTGAGTTTATACCTACTGGGAAAGGCAACTACAAACTGCGATATGGAAGATATACGTTTTGGATCACCAACCCAAAGCAGTCTCCAGGCCTCTGGTACTGTTCCAGAAGAAAAAGGAGTAATTGTAGAATGTCCATAAAAACTATAGGAAATGAGATACTTGATGTATTTGGAGAACACAATCATCTTTAAGTTTCTTCAAGAACCCGTCTCCTCCGGTGTTATATCTGGCCCATCGTTCTGTACGGATGCGAGTCCTGGACAATGAACGTGGAGCTCAGTAAACGTATGGAAACGTTCGAAATGTGGGCGTACAGACGTATGACGGCCATCAGTTGGACGCAGAAGTTCAAATTAGGAAGTCCTGGGACGAGTCAGTCAGTGAGGCCATCAAGTACAGAAAAGTTATATATCTGGGACACGTGCTAAGGCCCGAAAGATACGAGCTCTTGTAACTCATTAGGATGGCTAAGATCGGCAGAAACTTGCGTGTTGGTCGTAGGAAATTCATGGCTGCGTAACATATGGAAGGACCTTCATTGTTGCCGAACTGTTTCGCTTCGCGAGGGACAGCTCAAAATATTCGTAGCTGATTTCCAACCTTCACATGTTGGAGTGGCACCACAAAAAGAAGGAGAAACTTAATAGTGATTTAATATAAGTGTAATATTATGATTAATCTTAATTAGTCACGAGTTCGTGCGAATGTTTCTTGTGGTTGTTCCAGTTCATGTACGTGCAGTAGTGTGCGTAACAACCATCCGTCTGAGGGTCTGGATCTGGAGGTCTACTCTAATTTTGCACCTCCGAGCCCAGTTTACTTTTTCTCTAATTTTACAGTTCGGGCCCGACCGAAGTTCGAATGAAACCACTCCGATTGTTCTTCGATTCGATCTATACATTGAGTATCTCTGAATGTCTAAAAGGTCCCTTGTTATTGTAAAATTTAACGATTGATTCCGAAGTATTTCTTGTCAAAATCTATAGTTCGATCGTTGTCTCGTTGTGAAATCGGAGTAGAGTTTCAACGCAACAAATGTCAAATGAATTTCGTTCGGGCCGATATATCGGAATGAACGTTTTCGTGGTAGGGATCGCCTGAAATATCGGCCGAAATTTCGTTTTTTATGATTTCGGAGATCGGTACAGTGCTATTAATTTATTTATTAGGATCGTAGGTATTTATGATTAAGTTGTAGGAAGTCAATAAAAATGTACGAGTATTTTCCTTTTTGTTTATCTATATATTCAAAAGAGGATGTTGATATACATGATGTTAATACATGATACATGATGTTAACGACACTTTCTGCCAATGACTTCTAAGAATACATAAAAGTCATTGCAGTCTACGAGTATTATTGTCATGAATAACCACGAATAACCACTATCTGAAATTGGTACTGTCCAGAGCACGGAGAATTACATTATGCGATTCAATAGGTATTGCAACTGGCCCTTTCAGTATCCACTGCTGGACTTGGACCACCTCATTCACATCATCTTGTGCTTGAGGGATGTATGGCCGTAAAACTCCACTCTGGCGAAGTGGGTTGGCGAGTCCACTCTTTTACTACACCCACGGGAGGAGATGGGTTGTGTTAATCTATAGCCGGAAGGACACACACAGCACTTTATTAAATAAAATTTGATAATCTATGTATGCTTTTTATTGAAATTTATCCGGTCTAGACCTACAATAGAATTACAATAGTACTACCTACAATAATACAATAATGTCATTGCGCAATGCAAAATTAAGACCCGTTTAGTAAATAAATGAGAATTGATTTATTTAAATGATGTTTTTAAATATCTTCTATGTTATTTTGTAGTGTTTATTGTCATCATTAAAAATATTTTTTCTTCGTTATTTCTCTTTGTCTGCTCCAGACTGCAGTAGGGGTCTCTCACCCCTCTCAGGAGGGGTGGAGGTAACTGTTCGGGGCTGAGCCCCCTTAAGTGGTGTGTCCTTGCATAGGGAAGAATAAGTAACAGACTTTCTGCATTAGACTGCCTCTATTTAAATTATAAGAAAATTGTTTCCTTTGCCCCACAATATTATGGCTGAACTAAGAATATTTGATTTGATTTGAAAAATATTATTTTAATAAACCAAATTTTACTCGACTGTACCACAAACAGATTAAATAGAAGTGGGACGGTATAATAAACAAACACATTATTTATTTTGGGACGAGCTGTGGAATGCGCCCTTTTTTGTATATGATTTTAGTATTGAGCTTGAAAATGGTTTTACGTAGGTATCATTATTTTGTAGTTGAAACGCGGCGATAATAAGAAATAGGTGTCTACACGTTATTAGGTACACGAATGGATTAGGTACATTAGACCTAGACCCTGGATATAATTGTTTGCTTTTGCCCCACCCTGAATAAAATCCTGACTACGCCCTGGTTCCCGGGCACCTTTTAACGAATCGGAATTAAACGATCAAGTGTATCCTTATTAATCCAGTAAATTGTTTTTTCCAGTTTATGAAGTTCCCGTGTATCTGCCCACGTCAAGTGGTAACCGAGTTGTGCTGTACCACGGACATACATTTTACTGCAGCTTCCTGAGTTCCGGGAATTCCAGACTTTGGTACTGCTCCAAGAGGAGAAGATTTAAATGTTTAATGTCAATAAAAACTATAGACGATAAAATAATACGCGTCAGTTCTAAACACAATCATTAGGTAATGTCACAAACCCAGTATCCCTACTGAGCTTTTGAAAAATAGTTTTTTATAAGAAAAATATTTTTCGTTTTTTATAAGAAAAACTTTTTTTTTATGTACGAAGGCGGCAGACGAGCATACAGTCCACTTGATGATAAGTGGATACTGTGGATACTGTCGCCCATAGACATTATGCCAACATTAGTCCAAAATGAGAAACGTTGGCATGCCCCCAGATGCGCTGCCTACCTTTGGAGATATAGGAATGGATTTGGAGGAAGGGTTGGGAAAATGGGGAGGGATAGGATTGGAATGGGCTCTGGTACATCTCACTCACTATCGAAACACGTACGTACATTGGGGAAATAAGATAAAGTGGGAAATGCAGTACATTTCAAGGTAGTCTTCTGTGAGAGAAGGGTAACGTGGCCAGTCGAGCGCGCCCAGCGGCTGTTGGATTGCAGCGTGCACTCTCCCCCTTGTGGAAACTATGCAGACAATCTATACTAAAATATTTCGCATTTATGGATATATGAATACATTTAATAAGTGCACGTCACGTGATATTCATTCATAAATCATTAAAAAACCTATAATATGTGTAATAATGAAATTACTATTTATAATGGTTCAAGCATGATGTACTCGTATCTATTATCTTGTAGGTATTGTGTGTAATAACGATAATTTTTTTTATTTTTCTTCTTATGTTTTAACTTGACTGTTTGAACGTTTTTGGGCTGTCCTGTAAAATTTGTTAAAAATACATACTAGGTTTTGATATGGGACAGTCGAACTAGTTTGTAATAGGAATCATGAATTGCTAAGTAATTATGGTACGAATGTTGTTTTAAACTGTATAATACATTTTTGAATTAATTTTAACATACCACTGCAAGGCACAAGCGAGAGTGAGGTCCCTTGAAATTACGGAAGGTATCGAGCCATAATGTACCATCGCGAAACCAATGAAGAATGACTGATATTACACATTTTTTTTTTAATTTTCGGGCACATAATTTTTTTTAAATTGAAGGAATACAAATTCGAAGGAAAAATTCGCATTTATATAGAATTTCAGCGTACAGGCTAGCGTCTGAATTCACTACCTTCAAGAACGTGAATTGAGCATAGTTACCCATATACTATTACCGTTATTTGTTTCCTTACAAAACGCGTAAATATTTCGTCTTTAATTATAATTTATAACTGTTTCAATTATAATAAAAAGCACCTTTTTTATAATTTTAAATGTATTTTTAATGAACTCCCGATGAAAATAATGTTAGGTTTTATTTTCTACCACCTACCTTTTATTATATCTGCCGCTTCAGTAGTTTGGAACTTGAATATGTCCGAAAATCATTAAATTTTCTTACTTTACTAAACATGAAGTATATTTTTTTTTTAAAATATCAAAATATTTATTTCCCCCATACCCAAATGTTGTCTGGCAGAGATTGCTTTTAGCTATCAGACCGCCTTTTGTTTTTTGACAATCAGACAATCAGATTTGTTGTTTATGTTTAATTAAATTTAATTAAATTAAATTTAATTTAATTTAATTTAATTTCTGTTATTGTTTTTGTTTTATTTTTGGTGTGCAATAAAGTGTTTTTCTCTCCAATTGCTGCTTTGAAATCAGACATATCAACCCGCACCTTGCTACCATGGTAATTACAATTTACTTGCTAGTATTTTTTGTAATAATTATGAATCTTTGATTTTGTACATGAGAATGTGTATGTAATGTTACCCCTATAGTTGTCCTATTGTTGTTCACATATGTCTTAGTGAGAAATTTTCCTTGAATAGGTGTGGTTCCCATACGGTATTGTAATCTAGAATTTAAGTCCTAAATTTTGCCTGTACTCTGTTCATTCTCCACATTAAAAAACAAAGTAATCTAAATCTGGCCAAGAGCTGAAAAAAGAAGCGAAGCCACTTGTATTTATACACTAAACTTGTATCCTTACGCATATTTTCTATGATTCCAGTCGCGTTTGTAAGAGGCAGAAGGGGCAATACGCAGATCTGTCTAAATGGGTACACGTTCTACAAACGGTCGACGAGCTTCAATGACAAGATTCAGTGGTCTTGTACTAGAAGTGGGTGCAAAGCGCACTGCTACACAGTAGAAGGGAAACTAGTGAGGGTCAAGGAAACTCACATACATTAAGCTTCGAGTAAAACACCAAACTATTGTAACTATAATATTAGTATATATTAGTACTAACTATTAATGTTAGTATAACTATGCTGGGGCGCATCGCCGAGTGCTGCTTGCCCGAGGAAATAGACGATTTTAAGTCTGAGAGTTAGATCGAGTGGTTCTAAATTAATCTCTATGCAGACCGCATAAGATAAGATCCTATAAAACACGACTCCGACTAAGACTGAGATCTGTATATTTATCTATCCCGGGGAGACTCGCCTCTCTACCACTCTATCACTATCACTTTTGCTCAATGGTCTTGAAAAGTCTTGAAATCCTGAAACTAACCAGTGGAAAGAGACCTACACACTTGTATTTCACTGCACTGTGCAAACGTTCCGCTGGGCGGGAGTGGATAACCAGTATTGATTACGTTTGGATTAAATAGTACTTTTTATTGTTAATTAATTTGGTTTAGCGTAAGTATCAACATTGTAAGGGGCTCTAATTGACGACAACACTCTAAAGTCTGTTCATGTAATAAAGAAAGAAATAAAATAAATTAGAGTGATTCTTGAGTCTAACCGGTTATTTGTCTTTCATTTGTCATAGGCTCGCTGTTGAGCCTAATATAAAAGAGAATGTTTATGAAAGTACGGAGTTCAGGCTCTTTTAAAACAAAATCGTATTATAGTTTTAAAATTTTCTGTGTAATTTCAATATGAATAAATATTTTTTGAATCCAACACAAAAAATAATACAGGAATTTTCTTTTATTTTTTATATAATTTAAACTTTAGTGCACAAAGAAGCATTGCACAAAAGTCGGACTTAATGCCTAGTGGCCTTCTCTGGCAGTCAGCCTTTGTTTAAAACAGAAATACGAAGGGCGATGCATAATGTAATCAATAAAAATGACTACAAACAATACAATAATACAATACACATATAATACCTAGGTACACTAATACATTATATTGATAAAAATATCTACTCATATACCTATTTATATGGGTATTATATACATTATACTTATTATATTGTTAGTGCAAACGCTCATTATTAGTGATGTACCTGAGGGTAAATCGATCGACTACGACTTTGGTGTGCATGGGCAGTCACTAGTCACCCCCTCTCTCGTAACACACTACAGATTTGAAACTCGAGGAGTTAACACCGCGCTAGTTAGCAATCTCGATAACAAGGAAAACTAATCGTGATAAGTGTAGTTTAATTTAAGAAGATACAGGGCCCTGTCGAGGTGGGAACCAACAGAGGAAAAGGGTAAGTGGTTTGTGATTTGTTTATGCGCACTAAAGTTGATCCGTTCGAGCTGGGATTTTGTTTGAGCTATATAGGTGCAACATATTGTTTTAGTCAAAATGTCAAAATCATTGCAATTATTAACAATAAAACATGATTTCTTGTTAGAAAAGATAAAGAAACTAAATATTATTTCTAATTCAATTGATTTTTCAACTCAGGGTAGTATCGAAAAATTAAAAGTGCGTTGCAGTGACCTTGAATCCATCAAAACAGAATTCGAAGACATTCATCTACATCTGTTATCAAAATTAGATACGGATTCACAGGATTTTGTAACGCATAAAGAAAAATATAATATCTTTGAAGATCAGTTTTTTGAAGTAAAATTATTGTTAAGTTCTTTCCAAAATACAGTCCACAAAGAAGGTCAATCGACTATGTTCAGTAAAACATCAAGTGATATTATTATACCGCTACCCAACATCAGTTTGCCTCATTTTTCTGGAAATTATTGCGATTATCCTAGTTTTATAAATGTTTAATACGTTAGTTCACAACAACGAGCGACTGAGTCCGATTCAGAAAATGCACTATTTACTGAGTTGCCTATCAAATGAGCCATTAAACTTAGTTAAGCACTTAACTAATATTCCTGATAATTATGAGGTGGCACGGGGATTGCTGATAGATCGTTACGACAACAAAAGGTTAATCGCAGATTCGCACTTATCGGCGATGTTCTCACTTCCTACCCTCACCGTCAAGAATGCTACTCAGTTACGTAGTTTTGTTAATATTTTGTATGAGAACACACGGGGTCTAAGTAGTTTAGGTTTTCCAGTGTCCGAGTGGTCGTTTATATTGTTGCATATATTTTGTAGAAAGTTAGACAACGACCTACACTCGAGATTCGAGCTAGCGCATCAAAATATAAAAATACCTACATTTGACAATTTGCTTACGTTTTTAGATAATTATTGTAAAACATTTGAAACCACTGGACTATGTCAACAAAGTAGCGGCAAGTCGTATAGCACATTGCCCAAGAAGGGGAAGGTTTCATCCTTCTACGCGTCCAGTGTAAACGAGCGTAATATAAGTAATAATGTCAATAAGCCAGGTAGATGTAGTGATAACAGCAGCACAGTCTCAACGACTTGTCATCTTTGTAAGGGTCCCCACATGCTATTTAAATGTGTTAAGTTTGTGGCTATGGACATTAAGTCTAGATTAGAATTAATTAAATCAAAAAAAATGTGTTTTAATTGTCTAAGGTCACACAGGGTCATTGATTGCTTTTCTAAGTCCCGATGTTCAAATTTGCAAACGTAAACATAATAGTTTACTACATATAAATGAAGAACCGTGTATAAAAACTATATAGAATAATAATATTGATAATGTAGCGGGAAGTACAGTGGGTAAGTCTCCTCGCTCGGACGTTGCGGCACATTGCACGAGTGGCATAGTGTCGTCTCACTCGCACTCACGCGATTCAAATGGATGCGAGTACACTGGCTATAGCGGTTCTTATCAACACGCATTGCTCGCCACTGCGTTAATAGATGTTGCTGTTAATGTAAATGACAGGTTTCAACCCGTTCGCGCGCTTCTTGATCCTGGCAGTATGGCTAATTTTATTTCTACGTCATGCATACAGCGCTTAGGCCTACGGTATGATAAAACAAACTTAATAATAACAGGTATAGGGGGAACGAATAGTGTATATCCTAAGGGGCAATTACACTTATACCTACGCCCTGATAGTGACGTCGAGTCACCTTTGCACGTCGAATTGTTTGTTTTGCCTAAGGTTACCGCTGATATACCTTCGAGTACTATCAATAGTAACATGCTACAACGTTATAAACATCTTAAGTTAGCGGATCCGCATTATATAGAAAAAGGTCCCGTAGACATTTTATTGGGTGCTGGAGCGTGTGCACAAATATTTCAAGGAAATAAATTGATATTCGGTGACAACTTGCCTGCGGCTTTCGAAACAATATTTGGTTGGGTTTTAATGGGAAATTTTACGTGTGACAGCCTAATGAATAGAGAGGTTCAGGCGTTATCTTGTGTAACATCAGTCACTTCAGTAGATGATACGTTAAAGCGTTTTTGGGAGTTAGAAGAAATACCTACCACCAAACCCGTAGACCCTGACGTTGTGATATGTCAGAATCATTTTAAGCAGACGCATTCGCGTACTTCAGATGGCAGATTTATCGTGCGCTTACCCTTTAAACAGGGTGACCATGATGGTAATTGGGGAATCGGGGATACCATGCAGTTTGTTTTACTCAGACTTCTATCATTAGAGATAAACTTTAAGCGTGACCCTATGTTAGAGTTGAGATACAAAGATTTTATGCGAGAATATTCATTACTGGGCCATATGCAACCAATCGATATCTCGATTGCATCGAGGTTCCCTAAGTTTATTATACCACATCATGGAGTATACAAGAAGAATTCGGACAAAATCAGGTGTGTGTTCGATGCTTCCATGAAGAGTACAACAGGGAAATCGTTGAATGACGTGTTATTAGCTGGTCCCAAATTACAGCAAGATATTGTAGACATTATTCTCCATTTTAGATTGCACAATGTCGTATTCTCAGCGGACATTCGCCAAATGTATAGGCAAGTCCTAGTGCACACTGATGATAGGTGTTATCAGTGTATACTGTGGCGCAACGAGGAAGGGCAAATCAGTGTTTCAGTTAAATACGGTTACTTATGGCGTGACCTCAGCCCATTTTCTCGCAATCTGATGTATACACGAACTAGCCTATCAAGCTAAAGACACACATCCACGCGCATCGGAGATTCTTCTCAATGACATTTTTGTGGATGATGTGGTCACTGGTGCTAGTTCGTTAGCCGAAGCTCAAGAAATAAAGAACTTATTGACCTCTTGTCACAGGGAGGATTCGAGCTTCGCAAATGGATGAGTAACTCTTCTCAGTTACTCACAGAATTACCAGCGGAATTTTGTGAATTAAATTTCACGGAAGATGCCAACACACCGCTAAAAATATTAGGTTTTAAATATAGCCCTAAAACGGACACTTTTTCCTATCAAGTGTCTGTTAACAGCGATGTGTGTACTAAGCGTACCATATTGTCAAGCGATGAGTTACAACATAGTTTATTAACACTCGTCAAGATAGTTCAACAACGAGTATTTGCAGTTGATATTCAACTGTTAAAAAATAACAAGGTTTGTAGTACTGGGCTGAGCCGCTTACAACCGTTCATGGATGACAGTAACTTGCTTAGAGTAGGAGGTAGACTCGTTAACTCATCTTTGTCTTATTCGACAAAACATCCGTTGGTATTACCACAGTACCATCAGTTTACAAATATGGTTGTGGATTACTACCACATAAAATATTTACATGCAGGACCTAATGCGTTGATGTCTCTCCTTAGAGAACAATTCTGGATCTTGTCGGCCAGACGTGTTATTAAGAGTCGAGTGTTTAAGTGCGTGCGTTGTTTCCGTTTGAAATGTCAACCTCCACGGACATTAATGGGAGACTTACCTGCCAGCCGCGTCACTAAATCTCACCGTCCGTTCGTCTCGGTGGCCGTTGATTTTGCGGGTCCATTTAATATTAAAACTAGTAAACTACGCAATGCTAAAATAAATAAGTCATACCTGTGTGTTTTCGTGTGCTTTACAACAAAAGCGGTGCACTTGGAAGTGGTTAGTGACTTAACTACAGAAGCATTCTTAGCGACCCTAAAAAGATTCACTTCTCGAAGAGGGTTACCGAGGGAAATCTGGTCTGACTGTGGTTCAAATTTTAAAGGGGCATGCAGACTATTAAATCAATTTAGAAGGGATATAATTAAGGATTCTTCCTTAAATGTTTATTATTCTGAGCACTTTATTCAGTGGCGATTTTCTCCACCTCTTAGTCCTCATTTCAATGGACTCGCAGAGGCAGCCGTCAAATCTAGCAAAGCTCATTTGAAACGTGTTGTAGGTGATCGTAACTTAACATTTGAAGAGTTAACAACAGTTTTCGCTCGGGTAGAGGCAGTCTTGAATTCGCGTCCTCTATGCCCTCTGTCTAGCGATCCTAATGATCTTACTGTGCTGACTCCAGGCCACTTCATAATTGGCGCGCCTCTTGTGTCGGTGCCAGAGGTACCACCTACTGAGCGTATGACGCTACTGTCTCGCTGGCATTTAACACAGTCGATTGTAAACAGCGTTTGGAAGCGATGGATGAGTGAATATCTCCACACCTTGCAACAACGACTGAAATGGCACTACCAGTTACAATATAAAGATAGGGGATTTAGTACTCCTCAAAGAGGATAATTTGCCTCCACTACAATGGTGCTTGGGACGCGTCACCCGGATTTTTCCTGGGACGGACTCAGTTGTTCGGGTAGTGGAAGTTAGGACGGCTAAAGGGCATCTTACCAGGTCTCTATGTAAACTATGCCCTTTGCCATGTAATAGTGATTAATACAACTTAATTTGTTATTCTTAGGTTAATTTAAAAAATAAGTAATGCACTGAGATACTAGTTCATCTTAGTCTTATAGCAGTTGCTAATAAGAGGAAGTTTTCAGCAACTCGTCTGTTTTAAAAAAAGGGGTAAACCCCTTTTTGGGGGGGCTTATGTTAGTGCAAATGCTCATTATTAGTGATGTACCTGAGGGTAAATCGATCGACTACGACTTTGGTGTGCATGGGCAGTCACTAGTCACCCCCTCTCTCGTAACACACTACAGATTTGAAACTCGAGGAGTTAACACTGCGCTAGTTAGCAATCTCGATAACAAGGAAAACTAATCGTGATAAGTGTAGTGTAATTTAAGAAGATACAGGGCCCTGTCGAGGTGGAAACCAACAGAGGAAAAGGGTAAGTGGTTTGTGATTTGTTTATGCGCACCATATATTTATATATTATACATACTTAAATTATCACTATAAATTGAATTACTTAAAATGTAATATAAGCCACTGACAGGGGGAAGTAGAAAGATAATATCGCAGAAGCATCTTTTTAAATTAAAATTTAGAAGGAGTTTTCCTAATGTTCGCAACTTATAAAGAGTATACAAACAAACAAGAAATACTTGTTTATACGAGTACTAGGAACCTGCCCAAAACCTGTTTCAATAAAATTATATACGCAATGTTTCCATGGCCTAGATTTATCATTAATAAACCGGCTAAGGACACTTGTCATACATACAATGACATGTGATCTCTTGAACATCAAGATCTCATTAGCTGAAGGAGAAAACAAATTTAATTTACAAGTTGAACTTGCCGATCATCAGTCACAACCTGAAAAGCTTATTCTAAAAAAACGTAAAAGTTAAGATGTACCTCATGAAAATGTACCTCATCGATTCGAGTGTAGGTATACATTGATGATCTTGATCTCCAACAATGTTTACCTACACAGTATCTCAAAACCTCCGTTTCTAAGAGACACTATTGTCTTTTAATCTGACAATCCATAATTTGGCTAATGACGAAGGGACATGTTAAATGTGAGACGAAAAAGTTCTGTTTATGGCATTATCTGTGGAATTTGCCGCCATAAGTTTCTTCCGATACATGTGGCGGTCAAAATAAAAACCATATTGTCGTAATTAGAAATCACAATCACAAGTTTCGTATTAGCGTACACTGCCACATGGAGTGTGATTCAGATCACACTACCATTGAGACAACAAAAAAGAAAACTCAATTCAAACTGAATCACATTAATGATTGGATGTGGTTTGTAACACCTTGCAAGATTCAAAAACTCTTCAACGTTGTGTCAATGAAACTTGAATCCGTTTTCAATTTTCCCGTATTGAGTACCAAACTTTCTATCTCAATCTCACACTCACTCATGCTTCAGGCATCATTCATTTAAACTTAAGATTATTTAAACTTTTATATTGTCGACTTAAAGAACACCTTCTTGAAGCAGACACTGTTTTGACATTTTTTGTGGGGTATGTATTCTTATATATATATATAAGCATGTATTTATGTATTGGTATTATATTGTGTTCATATCTTGTTCATATTTTAATACTTATTTACTGACGGTCGTTTTTTATATATATGTTAAGTACATTTATTTACTCCCCTATCATTTCATGTCCTGCATAGCCCAAAGGCTGACTGGGAGATAATGCTGTAAGGCATTAAGTCCGCCTTTTGTAACAATTTACAAAAAATAGTAAATAAATAATAAAATAAAATAATGAGTCTGATGTTATTATTATTGTTTATATTAATATTATAATTGCTTTCTTTTAACAGATAATTTCTTCACGTATGTTACGTCGCAGAAAGGCAAGACTTTGTTGAAGTACGGCGACTATACATTCTATCGCCATTCTACAACTAAATATGGAGCCATAAGATGGGCGTGTTCCACCCATTACAGTTTTGGTTGTAAAGCTAGAATCATACTGTTGAATGATGAAGTAACATCTGTATATGAAACTCACTCCCATGAGCCTAAAAGAATAAAATATTAAGAAGTACCATACTACATCATCAGCCTGTATCTCTTTAAGGCTGGCCACTTTACACGATCATCTGCTTTTCTCAGCCACCCAAAAAGGCAACTTTCTTTGATCGTCGGTCAACCTGGCTGAAGTGACTGACGATTGGGTTAAGGACGCTACATTTCTCGTTACTTGGCGTCTATCACGTTCGATTATTGGTCCTGCTACAAATATAGCCAGCCCAGTGCCACTTTAATTAGATTCATTGAGCCATGTTGATAACATTTACAAGAACTATGTAATTAGATAACGTGAAATGTTTTAGGTTTTCACGTGTTTGCATATACGAGTATCTGTCGTTTAAAGTCCACGTATTACATACTCGTATATGCTAAATATTATTGTATTTCTATATAATAAATATTTATTTCTTCGAGTTTATTTTATAATCAAAAGAATAATAATTATTCCGGTCTTAAGCATGACCGTATGACCGTGGTCGGCGCAACTCTTTCAATAGGTACATCAAGTAAAATAATACATATAAACGAATGAATACTGTGAATAGAGCTGTTTGGTATTTAAATCCATATTTATTTAAGGTTTACATTCATACTCATCTGCGTGAATTCTTATTCTTACGTTTTTTTCTTTTTATTTACTTACATATAAGCACATTTCATATTATATTTACGAATGACATTAAAAGACCTAACTGGGTTTGTCCCAATGCCATTTCCTGAGAAGTTGACATTAGTATCATCGATCAGCACAATACATTAATCGATGATTAGTATGCATATTATATTACAGACAAAATACGAACATAACAACAATAGGACGAAAATAAATCATAATTGAATAACACAAACACATAATTAAATACATAGAACCAAACGAAAAGAGAGTTGAACAATTCAGCGCATGAACGTAGCGGTCGTACCCACACAGTCTCCTGTCCCTTTCTCCACACCACCTTCTTCGCTATCGGTCACCACGCTATCGTCCGCGCACCTCTTCCCGTTTGAACCACTGGACTAAATAATAATTATTCCGCCCCCTAACATATAAATAGGTTGACTGTCAATAGATTGAGTAATTCGTAAATGTTTAGTTTATTTATTATTATTCTTTTGCAATAATGAAATCATTACTTTAAACGTTTAAATTTTGAATGAATTTTGTATTGTAAATTTGTAAATTTTGTAATTGAAAGGTTTTATCCCTATCCTTAATATCAGACGATAAGCATTTTTTGAGTTCAGTAATTATGTATTACGACACCCTTTATCCATATAAATTCTTAAAATTACATTTCAGTAACTCTTTCCTTGCGATCATTGGGTGGTAAACAACACTTTGTATTTCAGTCCTAAACATTGTTCTAGCAATGAACTTAGTTTAACTTTATCATATACTGGAATAACACCGCAATATTTGAACAATCATTCTTCTTTGCTTCCTTCTCATATATTGTGTAATGTATTGTATGCATCTCAAGTGACTGTATATGTATAAAATAATTTATTTTTTGACCACACTAGTATTAGTAATGTCTTTATTTTTATAAATTGTGTGTTGTTTCGTATGTTGTACGTTATAAACCAGTATTGTGACATTAATGTTAATTACAAGTATAATAACATACCCGTATTTCCTGTTTTTTTGTGTATTTATATTTCCGACTTCTAATGGCGAGGCGACAAGTCCATAGTTAGAATCTAGAGCATGATTGTGAAGACATTTAAATGTGTGCGAAAAACAGTGTTGGGATCAAGATGGGAGAGTCTTAAACCGTAATTCAAACCTTAGTTCGTTCTGCTGAGTTTCCCGCATTAGAGAAGTAGTAAGACAGAAGAGATTAGCAGATAATGGTCAACATCGCATCGAAACTAGCTTGCCTGAGAATTAAAAATTTGAAGGTTTCTGTATTAGGATAGTGTAGAAAATTATTTTTTCAATACTTTCTTATTTATATACTTTATTGTACACACAAATGATAAAAATAGTTACAATAGAAAATACATACAAAATGCTTGCTTATCCCCTTGGGAGATTTCTACCAGTAAACCTGGGAAAACGACTGGTAAGCAATACAAAAAATACAAGTAAATATCTTCAAATGGGAGAATTGCAGTAAATAAACTGAAGAATATTGTATAAAATTGATTTTAAACAACTATACTTCAAGAAAATAGTGGCGTGTGGAGTGCGCCGGCTTTAGAATATCACCATCCCATCTCTTTCCGTGGGTGTCGTAGTGACTGAAGCCACAAGTCAGAAGAATTACACCACCTCTAAAAGAGTGGACTCGCCAATCAACTTGGCTAGCGTGCCGTTTTACCAGTAATTTAATTTAATAAAATACTGTATTGAATGTTTTTTATTATGTTTTGCTAACAAAGATTTTATGTTTTTCTTCTAATAATTATTATGGATACTCTTATATCAATTATATGGATGATGATATGAATGATGGATGTATCTGACAATAAATGAATTATTATTATAAAACGCCGCCCCCCGCATGATTGGTCAAAATTGGTCAAAAATACCTGACTGATAGTAAGTTTATTTTACTTAATTTGAACTGAGTACCTTTTATTTTTGAATAACCGTGCTTACTGTTTTGTAGTGACGTTCGTGGAATCTCAACGCGGAAGTACTATCATCAAGGTTGGAAGCTATACTTTTTACCGTCAAATTGCCTTCGGCAAGAAAATCAGGTGGATGTGTTCGTGTTCATACACAAAGAAGTGTAGAGCAGTCATACACACTTATGAGGGTCATGTTATTAAAATTAATAACAATCATAGTCATTGACAGGTCTCGAATAACAATCGTTTTACAAATCGTTTAACAACAATTGATCTAAGGTAGATGATAGAAAAAATATTTCGTTCCCATCTACCATTTGTGTTAATGAAACAAAGAATTATCACTATTTATGTGTTCTGGTCATAGATTGAATTATTTTTTCGTATTTCCCACGGAATGATGACAGAACGGAACAAAAGTTTTTGGTCACGGAATTAATCAAAGAAGTAGCTCCGGCCATAGCGGTCTTCAGTTTTAAGTGAAGTCGCCGGTAGTGGCTGGATGAGAAGAGCGGAAGATCGTGTATGGTGGCGTTACGTAGGAGAGGCCTATATGCAGCAGTGGCGAGATCCAGGCTGACAGTAATGGTAAAACTGTAAAGCTGAATTGCTGGAGTAACACCGTTCGCGTCTTGCATGTGTGTGTTAGCATTTTGTCTACTCAGTAGTGTCATGCCGGTAGCCAATAAGCAGTACCTAACACTGTTTTAAAATACATAATATTTAATTAAAAAAAAAAGCCTAAAAAGTAGCCATGCTGTTTGGTCATTAATTCGGAAGCGCTAGTCGATTATCACGGTACGCAACCATGCACCGACATTCGGTGCATAAAATAATGCATATGGTATACCTAGTCTACCCATAAATATTGTTACAAAGAAAACATTTATATTTTTATTTTTACATTATCATTTTATTACAAGAATTTGTGTTATGTTAGAAGCAAATTGTGCGGGATACGTATGCACTAACACGCAGTAGAATGCTAGTGTCTGTACTCCGCACCAACTGGATCGCCTGGGGGGTGTGGACTGTATAATAGGTTTTTCTTGTCTTGAATAAAACAACAAGGCTTGTTCTTCAATAGAGCCGGGGTAGCGCAGAGGTACTTGTTCTTCTTCTTGTTCTTGTTGTTCTCGGAGTGGATGCCGCTGCGGAAGTGAAGTTGACCGGAAATGGTCCGCCTTTTATTCTATTTATTGGGTTCCTCAACCTCTGGCTAGTTGCGGGATTCCCCCACCACCGGTCAACGACGGGCCTCCCCTCCACTTGTCCATGTATGTACCCCTCCCGCTACCCGCGGGGAATCATTTATTTTCCTTATCGCTAACACGTATTTACATTTTTGATAAGATCCTAGTATGTCCTCAATTACACTAATGACCAACGATTCACGCCGAGACATACTAGGGATCACTCCATTATTATCAAATTATATACATAAAAAACTTAACAACTAGTTGCGAAACTATATACATGTTTGCCTAAGTACCCTAGCCTTTTCGTCGTCAACACAAATATATAAGCATTTATAAAAATATGTATAATGTTTATTTGAAATAGTCACCACTTGCTTCTATACAATCTTTCAAACTTTGTGGCCAATTTTCTATTGGAACACACACCCTATCCATGGGAAAATTGGCAACTGCCACCCTTATGGAATGTTTTAGAGGTTCAATATTATCACGGCGTTTAGAGCATGCCATGCTCTCTAAAACAGACCATAAATTATAATCGAGCGGATTAATATCAGAATTCACTCCTTGATGACATCCCACCAAACCATCACTGAAGCCGGATAATGGCCACGTTGCAACCCATTGACCAATTGAGCAGCTTCTTTAGTTATGAGCATAAACTCGATCATTCTGCTTCTTAAAATGTTCCTCAATGAGCTCTTTGCGTACCGCCGAAGAAGTTGTTTTGATTTTTCCACCCAATTTTTCTCTAAATTATCAGTTAAGAAATGAACAATACGATTTTTGTAAGCAAGTCCCAGAGCATCTTTTAAAATACGTGACATGGTTCTGGGTGCTAAATATAGCTAAATTAAGATGAATACATCTCTCTAGATAAAATCAGATAGATCGCCTGTTTATTACGAATACTGCGTGGACGGCCAGACTATTTTCTGTCACAAACAGAGGAAGAACAGCCCGGTTAATACCATAAATATTCGGCTAATACCTACGAAGCGAAAGGAGAGTTTTAAAGATTGCATTTGGCTCCATGCCTATTTTGTGTAATGAAATTACAGCAATACGGTTTTCGTTATCACCCCGCTCCATTTTAGTAATAGTACAATATTTAATAATGATTGGCGCCAAAATGAGAAAAAACATTTATTTTTCTCGTGAGAATGACAGATTCCAACTTCAAATGTATTTTGTTTCTTTATTGTTACAGTATTTATGGCCAGACTAAGTATATTGTGAATTATTATAGTTTATAATAGTGCCCCGAGGGGTCGGCCGGCTATTCTTAGAATAGCTCCATCCAATAGACATTCGACTTTTACGACATTCGCGGGTGGAGACCGTTGGATGTCCTAAAAGGCGAATTAGGGATAACGGAAGTTCTACCACAAACCCTGAGGAACCCGCTTGGCCAACGTGGCGTCTTAAGGCTATACATCCCTCATGGACAAGACAATGTGCATAAGGAGGGGCCCGTGTCTAACAGTGGCTACTGAAAGAGGGCTGGTTGCATTGCATATAGTTCATAAATAATATGTACTGTAAGTTTTTATATGAAAAATATACGCTACATAGACAAAAAGTATATTTAATTAAAGAAAATGTGAATTATATTTGTTTGTATCATTTCTAAAAACTGCGTTTCCATAAAATTCTCTATTTTTTGTTCTGATCTTCTGCTCGCAGTACTGCTGACTGGTGAGGAATGCTTCCTTTGACTGAATAACTCAATATTGTACCTCAAAGCATTGACATAGAGTTTATATTCATAGAACACAAAAAAACAGTTGTGCTGTATTTTAATAGAAGTGCTTCATCCCATTATATTCCTTACATTCCAATTTTGACCCATTGACATGTCATCGAATCTAATCGACTTGAAGATAATTATAATGGGGTAATAAATTAAATTCTTTACTCGCCGTCCCATTCCATCCTCCTCCAAAGAAATAAGCCAGAGTGTAATAGGATGAGGAAAACTTCTTACCCCGGTTATTTCTCATCCATCTCAATTCTCTTTCCAAATCCAATCCTAAATCTCCAGAGATAGGCAGAGTAGATGCCCTGCATACGTTTGTCATTTTTGACTGATGCTGTCATGAATGTCCATGAGCGATAGTATCAACGTACTGAAGTCTCTGCCATCTTAATTCTAAAGATCATCTGACTCGCGTTAAAAAATTAATAGTTATTCTACACTGAAAAAATATACTTAAAATTATTGAATTGATTTATTATGTACACACTTTTGTTTTAACTTTCTATCTCAAGATAGATTGTTCTGCTATAAAGCAATTCCGCCTGGTTGTATTTTTATTTTTATTAATTATAGCTACAATAATACAATAAAGGTTTTATCTATTTATCTAAATCTTAAAGCGGGTTTTCCACCAGGAACTAAACTACGGCCTATCTAAGCTAAGCTAGCTAAATTAAATATAAGCCAGAATATATTGGATGTCCGTCATACACGAGACGGGAGCCAAGTAGCGTTGTAGTGTTGAGTGTTGTAGGAGATCTGGAACAACACTAGAATGGGTACTTTAGCTCACCTAGCGTCGGACCTAGGCACACAACGAGTCCGCTTTGACATAGCCTAGTTTAGTTATTTAGCATAGTTTAGTTATTTGGCATAGTTTAGCTTTGTTTGTTCACGGTGAACACAACAATATGTAAAAGACCTTTCCACATAACTATATAGACACTTTTTAGGTCAACTATAGACTAAGTTGTGTTGTAATACAATACCATTAGCCTGTGTTTCTCTACTGTTGAATATAGGCAGAGGCCTATATCCAACAGTGGAGAGCTAAAGCTAGCTATCACACACGATCTTCTCATTCAACCACTATCAACGAACTTCTTCAAGTCGTCGGTCCACCTGGCCAAAGGCGTCTCACACTGCGCTTCCCGATACATGGCCTCCATTCGAGACTCGTCTCGTCTACGTTATAATTTACATAACTAATTTTCAGCGTATTTACGAGTATTTAACTTTTTACAAATGGTTCATTTCGCTCGTTTATGATCTTATCATGAATGTTTAAAGTTAAAATCACCTCGAAAATATGAAATACCTGCATCAGTTTTTTCTTGCAGATAAAACTATCTCCTTCGTCACGTCGAAGAAAGGCAGGATCCTTCTCAAGTATGGCGATTACACGTTTTACAAACAATACATAAACAAACATGGTGTCACAACATGGCTGTGTTCCACTCATTACCCCCTTGGATGCAAGGCTAAGATGGTCATTTGTGGGCAGCAAGTGGTATCTATGATGGAGACTCACTTTCACGCACCTAAGAAAGAAAGGATTTTGAAAACAACACAATATTTTTAGTGGCGGAAAAATCATTATTATCTAGTCTTTATGATAAGCACGTTAAAGTGCCAATGTGTGTTTAGCTTTACATGTGTGTCTTAAATAAGTGTGTTTATTTATAAATATTATTATCGCTTCTTGGAATTAACTAAGCGGCCGATTCGCTCAGTTGGTAGTGCCCCTGCCTGCTGTGTATAAGATGCCGGGTTCGATTCCCGGTCGGACGTTCATTTGTTCAGATTAGACAAATGTTTATTCTCGTCTGGGTGGTGTGTTCGCCTTTGTATGTGTCTTTGGACCCACGACACACGGAATCCTTATGTGGGCTATGGTGTGCGGCGTCATTTATTTATTATTATATTAGTTACAGGTTGTTATGGATAGAATCGAATGATCGTCATAAGTTTCTATTTATTATAAGTAGAAAAAAAAAGTATGAAGTTTTGCATACACAGATATACAGATGATTTCTGGCTCATACTCAGATATTCGTAGCAGAACGTTCACTATTATCTTGATATTACTCGCCTAGACGGCGCTAAGTGCACGCGAGAGTCATTTCAGTACATTTAGTTCAGTACACAGGAATCTATTGAAGAAGGTTTTGTCTCGAGCATCCTGTAAAAACTTTTGATCTTTAATATTTTATAACGTATTTTTCGTATTATTAGATTTTATTTTATTAATTGAATCCGTTTCAATGTTTCACTTCACGTAACTAATTTATTCGAATTCAAGTTATTTTAGCCCCGAATGACTGATAATTCAATGTATTGTAACTACCATTTATTTATCTATTATTATTAAGTTTTAAAAAATCTCTTTCAGATCTCTCGGTATAATATTAATGATATGTCCTCAACTTTGTTTACAGTTTAGTACATACGAGTATTTATAGCCCTGCATTTTACTCAAAAACGCAATTAACATAGCTTTGTGCGAAGTAATGATATGTCCTGTAATCGGTAGATCTTGTGTCGTAAAATATAATTTACTTGAAATAATGAAAATAATAATAATACATTTATTAAATAATATACTTCCTTACTCATAAACATTGTTTAAAAATGGCTATTTGAATTTTTATCGAGTTATAAATGCCAATTGGTTGAAGACAATTGATTATATGAAATCATTTCTATTCAACGTTTATGGGTAATTTATGGTATCTATAATGAAAAGGAATAGTAAGCTACCCTTTCAATAAAATTGGCCTACGGTTGAGCAATATTGTCGTAAAAAGTATAATTTACTTTCGTTGAATAAACACCTAATGCTACTCCAATAAGTATTATTTTCTAATATACATATAGTAATTCTACTCTACTTGACTTAAGCTGTTGTTACTTGATTAAGAAATTACAAAGATTAAGAAAATTTGCTTTAAATTTTTTTTTATTTAATTACCTTCTGTTTTTTATAAAAGTGACTGTTATATATATAGGTTTTTTTTTAGAATCATGATCAGTTGATTTGTGAACAGAATGAACTTGTTGTGAATGATTCATGATGTCTTATATATATATATATATATATATTGTGTAGGTCATATATTCCAAAATAGGAAAAAGAAAAATAATTATTTAAAAATAATGGAATTTTTGCTAATTCTCACCTAGCTAAATTGAATAAAAATTGGTCCTATACCTATTGGGTCTTATAGACCTATGGATCCTATACACGTTTATAGAGACAGGACTTGGTGTAGTTATGTTGTAATTTACTGAAACAGCCATAACACATGACAATTTAATACTATAATTGTTATTGGTGTGTCGTTGCAATGGACAACAAGTTCTGATAACGTTTTATTTTATACAAGAGATAACACACGAGCGGGCCACGTGGTGCCAACCTTGCAGAATCTTGATTACCTCTCTCTTGGAGAGCCCCATGTCACAGTATGACGGAAATACCTCAGCTGGCAGTTCATGCTACAACTTTCAAGTTCGCGGTATAAAGTGTCTCGATGACCGCACTTTACGCAGTTAATGTCACTGTCATCGTTTGTCGGTTTTTCGACAAGTATGACCTGACTATTGCCATTACAGCAGCTTAGTGAGATGACCTGTGAAATACCACAAATTAGGGCAATGGTATGTATGGAAATCCCTTTTAACGTCCACTGCTGGACATGGGCTTCCTCGTGCATGAGGGATGTATGGCCTTAAAACGCTACGCTGACGAAGCGGGTTGGCGTGTTCACTCTTTTAAGGTGGTATAGTTCCTCAGGTTTATTATTTCTTAGTTGCCTTTTACGACCCCCACGGGCAGAGATAGAGATAGATAGTATGATATCGTAAATTCTAAAAAAAATGTAAGTATTCGTTTTATAACCGATCTATTGTAATTAATGTGTAATTAATAAATATCTTATTCTCATTTATAGCCACATACGTTAAATCTCGCCGAGGAACAAATCTCATCAAAGTTGGAGGATATACTTTTTATCGTGAACTTGATTTAGGAAGGAAAAAAAGATGGAGATGTTCGACCCACCATAAAAAGAAATGCAGAGCAAAACTACTTACTTTCGATGAAGCAATTATTAAAATCAATAACAACCATAATCATTGAATTTCTTATCTGAAACTAAAGGTACACTCAGATTGCCGTTAATGGAAGTCGACCATTCGATATTAATCGCCTCAAACACACGATCGAAGACATCGGTTATTCGATAAGTTCATAGGATAATAGATTGTCCATCGGTGGAGAGGACGTCGAATCGATTGAAAACGTTCGAGCTTTAAAACATTGATCGGCGTCGATCGAAGACATCGTTCGGTTCCGGCATCATAATAATAATTAATGAAATTGAAAAGAACGCTAGACCTGGCTACTTAAGAGATCTCAGATTGCTGCATACATTCGAGAAACCTGAAGACAATAACGTAGGTATGTGGAACCAGATCCTGGAAGTACATCTTACATTCAACACCTAACGAACTGCCATACTGAACTCCAGAACCTATACACCTATAAAATTTTGTCTCCAAAAAGGCGGAAACCGCATTGGTCATTTCATCATCAGTGGAAAACCTTCTACTCTTTAGTAATCACTAGGAGCCAAGTCAGGACTACCCTATACATTGAATTTCCGTGAAGCCATACTTTGAAACAGCAGCTTTCGCGGCGGCGAAACGGGTGTATTGTCATGGAGAAGCCGCACGCACACACCTTTGCTTAGTTTTCCACTTTTCTGCTTGATTGCTTCTCGTGATTTCTCTATAAGGTTAACATAATAGCTTCCAGTCACTGTAGTATTGCGTTCTTTTATGTCTATAAGCAATATGCCTTGACAATCACTGAATATGGAAGCTATAATCTTTCTACGTTACGTACCATACTTTTCCAGGCTCCCAACCCGAGATTTTTTCTATTGTTCTGTGCCGATGCAACTTCGCACGATCCTGCGCTGTTTTATTTTAGTTAATATTTAATATGCAAGCATGAACTACAAATAATTTTAAAGAAGAAATAATTGAATTGAAAAGAAATACATTTATCATCCCGTGTTTAGTGTCAGTAGATTAACCAAAATTGCATAAAGTGAATTTGAAGAATATTCAATCACAATTATAGTGTAATCAAGGTCGGCGGCGCGCCCGCATACCCCCTGGTGTTGCAGGTGTCCATGGGCGGCGGTAACACTTACCATCACGTGGGGCCGCTTGCTCGTCCGCCCAATAGTATATAAAAAAAAAAAATAGTGTGGAGTGTAAATAAATTAGAGTAAATTAGTAGCAATAAATTCAACACTGCGATAACTTTTATTAATGTAACCAAAGTATAACGATGTTAATTTAGAGAATGTCAGACCGCGTGTGAAATTATTATAATAAATTATTTAGTTAAATTCAGTCCTGATATAATAGAATTGATTTAATTAAATTGAATAATAAAACAATAATCAAACGGAACCTATTTTTTTCGAACAATGCTATATTTAGCATCTATTTGTGAACTATTGTGAAGCCAAACAAATTACTCAAATTTCGCTGGTGCAAGTTCACAAGCATCGTGAAGGAGCTGTCCACCTCTCCCAGCAACAAGGTCATCACCAGAAAGCCCAGACACAACTAAGCATCGAACCCGATGAGATTGTTCCTAATCAACTTGTCCCCTGTGAAGGTTGATGAGATTTGGTGTGTGTTGCACGATGTAGCTTTAGAAGGCTTGATAAATAATTTCCTTTGTCTTCTATACTATTTTCTTAAATGTTCACAAGAATTAATTAAAAGTAGACATTCATTCGTAATGAATTAGTCAATGGTTATAGCGGACCTGCGTGACCCAAACACGTGATGTATATGTGGGTGTGCGAGGGTGTGTATGTGTGTGTTCATACATGTCCATACCATGGCCTTATTACAACAATACATGCCCACTTGAAATATGTTAAACATCATAGTATAGTTGTAGTATAATTAGTATAATTTGTAGTAGGTATCTAAAGTTACTTGATTATATGTTTTTTTAAATGTTACTTGTTTCAGTAACATATGTAAGATCAAGACGAGGACACAAACTTATCATGTACGATGGATTTACTTTCTGCAATGATACTGTAACAGTGTCAGGGATGAAAAGGAGATGGAAATGTTCGACTCACAGCCATAGGAAATGTAAAGCCGTGATACATACGTTTGAAAATCAGTTCATTAGAATTAAAAACGACCACAATCATTCATAGGCATTATTTATACTTGTATTTATAAACAGAAACACATACGTACACATTAATATATGTGTATGTGTGCTTCTCTCTATGTCACGTCATGAAAACAATTTGTGATGTATGTTCCATTTGCGTTTAATTTTGTTTTCCAAACTTTCTTCTTGTTTGTTTTATACAAAATATATCCTAAGATTTAAGATAAAAATAAACTTAATTGTTAAAAGTCAGGAATTATTATAGTCGTAAGAAGAAAACTGTATTTTTTAGTTGATTTCAATTAATTTCAGTTTGTTAAATTATGTAAAAACTGAATACCAATTTGGTAAACAATTTATGTGTTTCATTTATAAATATGTGAATCCAATTTATACACACAGAGACACATACACGCTGCGAGACGGGCGCTGCGCCACCCGCGCCGCCCGGCAGGTGCCCGGTCATTTCATTACTCTCTGAGTAGGTTATATACTAAGAGTGAACATTGTAGAATCCACAATAAAACTTTACATGTTTGTAAGTTTTGATATTCCCTAAAATAATCTTATTTTTCGCTAGAGCGGTTTTATATATAATATTTCAAATTAGTTGACATATTTCAGATTTTGTGTTATTTCGGTGACACGTTTGTATACACAGATACATGAATATATTATACTGTATTATACATATGCAAGAACTAATTAATAGAAAAATTCGCTCTGTGCACTTGGTCCATTTGGTCAGTCCACCTGGGTAGACCACGGGCAATTTCTTTACCCGTGGTTCACCCAGGTGAGATAAAATAGCTGGTTAGTTTTCCCGTGGTTCAACTCGTTATTATTTATTACTCCTTAAATGGAAATCAATCCATAAACATAGTCTTTAATGCAGTTTATCTATTAATTGTCATAAATAATATAGTCTGAGTTAATGCAAGTTCGTGTTTCATTTTTAAATTTGATTACATATTTTTTATTAGAATAAGCATATTAGTTCATAAAAAAAACATTTATTGGTTAATTTGTAATAAAACTTTTAAAACATGGAAAAAATAGTGTTTTTTTTTCTAATTTCCCAGGTGGTTTACGGCTTACGGCTTTACGGTAGTATCTAATTCTTTAATCATGTGGCCCGGCGTCAGCCATCTATTCTATCAGTAAACAAAATTGGTTTCCTTCTAATTACATGTTCTTTTTTTATAGCAAAATATGTACAATCTCAACGCGGCAAGACTCTCATTGAAGCAGGAGGATTTACTTTCTGTGTTGACAACGTGACAGGAAAGAAAATAAGATGGAAGTGTTCGACACACCATAAAAAGAAGTGCAAAGCATACATACATACATACGATGGCGAAATTATTAAAGTTAATGTCAACCATAATCATTAATCATAATCAAGTAGATATAAGTAAGTACCCACTCTGGGGCTTAATATAATAATAATGCTGAATAGTTACAATCTTGACCTACCTAAGTTTGTTTTACTCGTACGAGTATAATAATATCTATGTATATATAGTAAAATCCCTTGTGGCGATAAGAATAGTTTATATCGATGTAAGTTTTGTTTTAATTGGCTTTGCTGTGGATTTATGTATATAAATAAATAAAATAATGGTTCCATTATGAGTTCCTAATGTTTTTTTTTCATCAGCTTTATATTTATTCCTCTTTTCTTTCTCTTTCATTTTTAAAGAAGTTTGGGTACATTTGGCCCAGCGAGTACAGAAACCAAATAGATCCAAATGTTAACTTACAGTGTGTAGTCGAATTATTTACAAATGCCGGGCGTATTACAATAAATAACAATGGAAATACTGTTAATGTATTAATAAGAGGACGCATTCAATTATGTAGTATATTATGTAGGTCTAAGACTTATTATACTTATATATATTATACGGATTATATAAATGGACGTAACGAGATTTTGGAAAGATATTGTTCTTGTATAGAACGGGCGCCGCACATTGGACAGTTGCGCACATATAATGAACATTATATATTATCTAAGTTGTGCTCGACATGACGATAACAATGGCCAGCCTGCGGCGCTGTTCCTCAATACTGTTATGATAGATCATGAGCTAAGTTAAATTAAAAAATCTAAAAGACCATTTGTTTTTCTGTTCACTTAACACCGAACTTCACCATCATGCAAGTAATCATCATCATAAGTAAAGCATAAAATAATGTTTTGGACAACAAGTTATAAATAATGTTTTCCGAGAAACAGCAACAACAGTAATGAACTCTAGTGTGGGAGCACATATAAGTTGATCCATAACAAAAACAGCGCACTATGTAGCCTTAAACTACACATTCTAGGGGACTATTTGGTACACAATTCATCTTTGTACTCGCTGGGTTTTTTGACCATACTTCGTGCCCATTCTTCTTTGTCTAGATTCACTGTATCTACTATGTTAAATGCCTAAAACCATTAATTTTTATACGAATACTACTTGAAATTTACTGCATTTTCCACTTTACCATATTCCCGAATGTATGTACGTGTTTCGGTAGTGAGTGAGATATGCCAGAGCCCATTTCACGTCCCCAACCCTCTCTCCAAATCCATTCTTTCATCAACAAAGGTAGGCAGCGCATCCGGGAGCGTGCCAAAGATTGTCATTTTGGACTAATGTTGGCATGTATCGCGGATGTCTATGGGCGACAATATCCACTTACCACCAGGTGGACTGTATGCTCATTTGCCACCTTCTTTCTATAATAAAAAAAAACAGAATTAAAAATTTTGGTATCTGTTTTATGCTGTACGTGTTCATTCTTTTAGTATTATAATTATTTTTGATGGTATTTAATCAACTAATATAAATTAACATTGATACTAATCAATTTTCATTTATATGTCCAAATCACTAATCAAATTTGTTTTCAATCACAATTTCATATTAAATTTCCGTTAATTTACAAAATATTGTAGGTATCGCTATGTCCCGTTAGAGGGTAAAATATATAAAAAGAAAAATGAACACAATCTTTGTTAATCAAATTATGAAATTAAATTTATCACAAAAGGATAGGTTAAATTACAGAATACGCTATCGTCGTTGTCCTAGCCAAACCTGATATCCATGTGCATTATTGATTTTCCGTTTTTTCACTAGATACCGCCGTTTATAATATAGAGCCACATGTAGTAAAGCCACAAGCCACAAAATTTGTAGTAAACTTGGCTTTATAAACTGGCGGCCATCTTGTGAAAAAACGAAATTCATAAATGCACATGTCCCGTTTGGCTGGCGCAATGACTTTATGCAATGACCTAATAATTGTATAATACTTTTTGTTAGTAAACCGTTTGTAAATATAATTAAATGTTTGTTTGTTTAAGTGACTTACATCAAATCTCTACGAGGAAAGCCTCTCATCAAGGTCGGTGAATTTACTTTCTGCAATCATGTAACAAGAAAACTAAACACAAGATGGCGGTGTTCGACTCATCATAATATGAAATGCAAAGCAGCAATACGTACTTACAATGGGGAAATTATTCACATTAATAACAACCATAATCACTGATAACTATTCCTAGAAAGTTAAGGTATTTTTCACTATTCTTTACAATATATAAGGTATAATAAAATTAACTTGCGTCATTTTTACGGGGGCTACTATAAACGTAAATGGGTCAATTGGTTTGAAAGTTATTTTTTCTTACAAATAAGATAGTTACAATTCAGTGTCTAATTTTGATTTAATTTCAAGTCGCACATAATTTTGTTGTCATTTGATAAGGTCTATTATTAGGTTTGCTATTAGCTTGGTATTATTAGTCGAGCTATCTACATACACTATCTGATAAACAATTTTTTTATTTCTTATTGATAAATTGTAGTGTTTTATCACTGGATAAAATAATCGAAATTTCCGAAACTTCTTTATAAGTGAAATGAGAGTAGTAAACAAATTAAAGTAGGCCCCCTGTCGTGTACTGAAACCGCGTGATCGTCTTTGGTCTTACCCCACTTACCTATTAACAATGGACCATTAAGAAGTCAGTAATTTGAACCTGCTTGCCCAGTGTCTCTGACCTGGAAACCCTTACCAGGCTCCACAATGATACATGGAAGTTATCTTTAGCCCGTGCATGTCGGATGCGTTCAGATAAAATCTTTACGAGTAGCTCGTCAATACGTTAACGTATTTAACGTTGTAATAAATGTATTTAATAAATGTAAATTAATGCCAAAATAATTATTTGTCTTATTTTCCACATTTAAAACAGAAACAGCATCAAAAAAATATTTTCTATACAACTATACGCATTATAAAGAAATAACATATAAGTATGATATTACATATTATTATAATTTTAAATACATTTATTTAATTAAGCATTTATTTATCTTGACGTGCGAGAATCCTCATCAGTGTTGGAGGATTTACTTTCTGCACTCATACTGTGGACTAAAAACAAGATATAGTTACGACGGTGAAATCTTTAAAATTAATTTCAAAAACGTTAAATGATGTAATAAACCATTCAACAAATCTCGGTCATATTTTATAGATTTGATAAAACATCTTTTTGTTTTCGCTTTCTTTAATTTGAATTGCTCAAGTGGTATAATTAGAGTTTTTATAAATAAATAACACCATTCTCAATGGCTCACACTACGATTCCCTGTGTCGTGGGTCCAGAGACATATACAAAGACGAATATCACACGTACAACACCTAGACTCGATAAAATACAAATGTTTGTCCGACCGTGAATCGAACTCGGGATTTATTGCACATCAGGCAGCGTCACTACCAACCGGGCTAATTGATACCGATACTCTCGTTCTCGATACTTTTACTCATATGAGTAAGTACTATACGGCAGGTATTGTATTGAATAAAAAGAAAATCAATAATGAAAAATGATTTTGTGGAGAAGTTTTTTTGTTTACGAACCTCCTTGACTTGGGGTGTGGAGTTGTCCACATTTTTTTCGCTATGAAGAGAACCTGCTTACTATAGTATCAATGCCTTAGGATGTTGAGTTGTCGATATATTTTTCAAACTTAAAATATATTTTAAGTTTAAGTACATTTATATAACTATTACATAGCTTGTTTGTGTACTAATCCACTGCAATCTCCAAAGGCAAGTGTGACTGGCCAACTTTTGTCATCGTTGACTGATGTTGGCATATATCGCGGATGTCTATTGGCGACATCCACTCACTTTCTGTACTCATAGTGTGTCCTCACGAAGAACAACGTGGACGTGTTCTACTCACATCTCGAAGAAATGTAGAGCGTTCGTGCATACACGCAATGGAAGAATACTTGTAACAACCATAATCATTTAAGCAATTCCCACTGAGCGTGCGCATGACTTAGTTTTAATTTTAATTTTCTTTAGACTAAGTATATTGTAAAATGTAAAACTAGGTATGTACTGTCTCGTTTTCCAATTTATGAATTAATAAACGAATATTTGACTCTTTCTTGAAAATTATTACAAAAGGCGGACTTAATGCCTTACTTCACAGAATTATCTCCCAGTCAACGAACGAATTGATGAAGCGAAGCGAGGGACATAACTATTCCTAGAAAAGTACGCCAGTAAAAAGTGGTGTATGGCATTAGATATCCCTCAGAGTAAAATGTGTTGTATTTGTGATAGAACTTTAACTAACGAGTATATAATCGATTACGACGGGCATACTGGTTGTTACAAAGGTGTTGCTCATTCAGAATGTATTGAAAAATATGACTTCCTAAATTTGTACCGATATTCCTTCATAATTTAAGAAACTATAACGCTCATTTTATAGTGCATGCATTAAATTTTGAAGGTGAGATCGAACTTATTCCGGAAAATAAAGAAAAATATATTTCATTTTCAAAACATCTGAAAATCAACAACCAGACTATGAAACTAAGATTTCTTGATTCATTTAAATTTATGTCTTGTAGTCTAGAAAGATTAGTGCAAAATCTTGAACGCGACCAATTTCATAACCTTCATGTAAACTTCCCACGTGATGATGATTTTAATCGTCTAATTCGGAAAGGCGTCTATCCGTACGAATTTATGACATCACACGAATCTTTAAAACTTACATCTCTTCCAATTCGCGAAAAGTTTTACAGGTCTATAACTGAACGATACCGTCCCTTTCTTTCACGTGTCATATTTCAAATATCCCTCTCTATCTCTCAACGACTGTCTGATACGTCGACCCTGATAGTGTAAATTTGCTCAAAAAAAGAAAATTCGCGCGGCCGGTTGAGCCAGAACCCACGAAACCCCAATTCCCTAGTGCTCGCCGGCCGTGGTCGCGAGTTAACTAGAATTAGCGATGTGAGACTGATTGAAACTAAATATGAGACGAGTTATTATTAATTTCCAATACAAAACAAAACCCCAGTTAAAGTGTCAAAGTTCATGCCATGGTTAACGAGTTTACTGACTTTAGTAATTGCTTTTATTATCCCAGATAGCCCATAAATTAGAACATATATAATATTAAACATTAAATATAAAAGCCTTTTCTTTAATCTTCTAAGGTAACAAAATAATTATTTAATTTTATTAATATATAATATATTTAATTTTATTGTTGAATTTTCAATTTTTTTTTTAATAGAGTAAGTATTATACATCGGTGATTTACTCGTTGGTTTATTGTTATTAATACAAACACACATTTATGTTTATGTCGATTTTAATTTAAATACTTTTTGCTGTAACAATATCTTTAACATTATGAACTACTGCAGACTTAATATATATTTGTGATTTTGAAATGATTATTTCACAGGTAGATTGGAGTACGTCAAATCACGGCGCGGTAAGGCCCACTTAAAGGTTGGCGGATACACTTTCCGCATCGACCAAGTGTACGGGGAGAAGAAAAGGTGGAAGTGTTCAAGTCACTGCCATAGGAAATGTAGAGCAGCAATACTAACGTATGAAGATGAAATTATTAAAGTCAATAATAATCATAATCATTAGAAAATATGCGAAACGCGAGCTTATTTGCCATATACAATATATATGTGTATACATATATACAAATTTATAAAATTGTCTCTTCAATGTAACGTGACTCTTTGTAACGATATGTAAGCAAATAGAAGGTATTTAGGAAATATTACAGACATGCCTCAACCTTTTTTTAAAACAGTTACGTGAAATTCCTCACGTGTATCTGTTTCATCGATAAGCTTTAGTAATATTTCAGGATATAAAAGAATTACATATTTTTCCCATACAAAACATAGTATGTGGTGTCTAATCTACCTGCAGTTACGAGAATTTAGTTACTTTGACACTTAGCTATAATTATTATCCGCAATTAGCCCATTTATTTCCATTTATTATTTAATATCTGTTTTCTAAGATAATAAAGTAATCATTTAAAGCATTTAACTGTTTAAAAGATAATACTGGTTTTTCCGACCCACGCTACTGCGGCAAGTCCCTCACCATCCCAATCCCCTAGTAGTTGCCAGCCTAACCTATGTCCCCGATAGGAATGCCTCTCTTCGTTACTGTCGTCAGCGTCGTCCTCGGCACGTCCTAGACAACTCCGACTACGACTGCTGCCAGTGCGGTTCTTAAACTACACTCAAACATTACACATATACACCGTCCCCGCCGGCGGAGACGAGGACGTCCCCCTCGTTACACCGTCGACACACACCGGCCTTCAGCCAACACATTTACCAGGTATCGGCACGTGCCTGGACGTTTCTCACCGACTCGCGTTCCTGCGGTTCCCTCCTAAAGCAACGCCCTAAGCCGAGGTCCTAAGCCTAAGCCGGTAAACCGACGAGGGGAGCCCTTAGGCTCGTTGCTACATATTTTTTGCTCCTGGCTGAGCGCCTTCTGCGCTCGCCCTAATTTATACACGCCTTGAAAGGCCATTAGGTCCTCAAGAATTTTGTCATTCCGAAAAAAAAGAAAAAAGTAATAATACTGGCCTACTTACCTACACTATTTTTATATTTAAGTACGCATTTTTATTTTATGTTAATAACGTTGTTACCTACAAACACACAATTTTACCTCTTTATTATATTAGTATAGATAGAAAATTTCTGAAAATCTGAATGCAATTTTTCGTAGCTCTAAAATTGACGCCATGATTCGTTAGAACAAATTTCTCTATTTACGAGTATCATAGTTTCAGATCGATCCGTCTCAAAAATAGACTCTGTATATCTCAGATTTTGAAATGGTTATTTCACAGGGACCTGCGAGTACGTTACGTCTCGACGTGGTAAGGTTCTTATACTGGTCGACGGATTCACTTTCTGCATTGATAATGTATTCGGGAAGAAAACAAGGTGGAAGTGTTCAACTCACTGCAATAAGAAATGCAAAGCAACAATACAAACGTATGAAGATGAAGTCATTAGAATGAATAACACACATAATCATTAGATAATAATGCGAATTTCCTATACACCGTGTATCAGATTTGCGCACGGTATTATCATGTATTCATCTCATTGTTTTTTTTATTTGATATAAAAAATCCACAGCGCTTAGGATAATATATCCTAAGCGGATAAAATCCTATCCTAATTATCTTTTTAATATAATTTAGGTTATGGCCAATTATGGATTTACTTTATATAAACTATACTATAAAGTTATTAACATCTATAAAAGCAGAACAGAATAAATACCTAACAGTAATTATACGTGTGAGGGCGTGTTTGTGTGTATGCGAACGTGCGTTTATGTGTTGTACATAGTATATTCATTTTTTTTATTCAAAACATTCAATAACATGTCTTTTGAATGTAGTCTACATGCAAAAGGGATCGACACTCGAAAATGTGGTATTGCTGCCGTAGGAAATTTATACTTTGGGTATTATAGAATTATAGTATTTTATGCGTGCACGAAGGGGATACACGTTATATTTTTTCAATACAAAACATATTCCGTGGTGAAATGTTAATGTTTATAATACCTGTTGTTTCAAGACTTCAGTTACTGCAATATTTGTTATTTTAAATTAATTCATTTGTGTGCATTTATGTGATCTCTGTTTCCTATGATAGCAAAATAATAATTTAAAGCATTTGCTGTTTGATAGAGAATACTTGAAACTTATTTCTTATATTTTATTTTATTTCATAGTAAAACTTACGGCTTGTTACAATTTTATTCGATTACACGAATACTGATGGCATTACAAGTAGTCACATATAGCTACTGCATGCTTATTAATGAGTCGTGGGGCGATGTGATGTCTTCTGCAGCGTGAGAAATGACTGTTATCAATTTTCTGACTTCGGAATTGTGAATGTCTAAGAAAGTGCCTTTGTATGTTTTTAATACGCGACACGTCGATATAATTACAAACTTCTGACGTGTATTCAACAAAATAACTACTAACAAAGACACAATACGGAATTTTAAGAGTTTTAACTTTAGCAAATCCTGTGGAACAGCGCAAAATGAACCCCCGACGATTGCTTTACGCACCATATTATCGACACTAATGTCGAATAAAATTTGGAGTCAAATGTTACTCCCCGATCCTTGTTATTTATAGAAAGCATTTCTCATTACAATAGTGGGGTGAAGGGTGAATGTGGTGGGTTTAATATAGGCTCATATATGTATTTAATTTTGCTTTTAGGTCGTAACGGAGAGACAAATGAAGTAAAAAGATTTATTTTAAAAGAAGACCAAATCACGGAGAATAAAGTACAACAGCAACAACAAAATAAAAAGAAGAAACGAGATGTAACAGAAAGAAGAAAAGAAAAACAACGGGTCGCTAGTCAGCGTTATTATTCAAAAATGAAAAGTCGCCCGGAACTATATGCTATACTCAAAGAAAGACAAAGAGAAGACTATTTAAAACGGAAGAGGAATAAGCAAATAGTTGGCATTTCAGAACGAACAGCAAGAGAACAGGATATGCAAAGAAAGAAGTGGAAGGAGAACGCTAGACGGTACAGGAAGAGAAAACAAGTAGAAAGAAAACAGCAAGAGGAACGTAATTAAATATACATTGGTTAGAGAAATTTGTTTAGCTCTGAGGAAGAAGAGTTTTAAACCTATGCCTGGGCCCTGTAGTAACACGTGGGACAGCTTGCTCGTCCGCCCACTCGACTATTAAAAAAAAAAACACATCATTCCACAAGTTAGCCATGAAACGATAGAAGCATCATAAGAAAAAAGGAAAAATGTATTTAAAACAAACTTATCACAAATAAAGAACCCTGAGTGCTATAAAGAAATTATCGGATATAATAATGCTTACATATAAAATATATATCCATAAAAAAACTGAAGATAAGCAATATATAAAAAACACTGAAGAATTTTATCTGAATGATTGCAACGGTAGAGTGCAACGGTGGTAAAAAAGCGTGACTTGCAAAGTTGTTGCAATGACAAGAAGCAATAACGATACTTGAATGCATCACACACTATTTTAGTACATATATACAAATGTACTGAAATATGAATATGCTAATTCATTTATTTATTAAATAAAGTTAAAATACTAAAGGGGAAGACTTCCATAGAGTTTATTTCATCACTTCGTCGTTCATTGTTACGACGAATGATTACTCAGAAAAAGAAACAAATTTTAACGAATTTGGCATTAACAAAGGCCAGGTGATTGCATATTATAATATCTATACATATAATAAAATTGTAACAGACCGATGTCTGTACATTATAGATATTGAAGAAAATCTAGAAAAGAATTTATTAGAGCAACAGAAGCCAAAACAACAGTTTTTAGAAATTTTGTCTGTCTGTCTGTCTGTCTGTCTGTATGTTTGTACACGCATCACGCAAAAACTACTGCATGGAATTGAATGTAGTTTTCACCGATGTATTGCTAAAGGTCTAACTTACAAATATAGGCTTCATTTTACCGCAGGAAAATATCTTATTCGGATTGTTTTAAATTTAATAAACCGAAGCGAAGTGAGGGCGGGTCGCTAGTATATTATAAATTGGCTGATATGTTTCATATTTTGCGTTATTTTCGAGACACGTTTTATATAGATTAGATTCCCTCCATCGACAAGCTGACAAGCTATATTGAAAATGTAACAGAATATTATATTTTTCCAACACAAAATATAATCCGTGGTGAAACGTCACAGTTTATAATACCTATAGTTACGAAATTTTAGTTTACTGAGGTAATTGTTATCCAAAATTAGCCCATTCATTTAGTCTCTGTTTTCTAAGATAACAAAGAAATCACTTAAAGCGTCTCCTTGTTGATAAGAAATACCGGCGACTTAAACTCTGATTTATTGGTATTAATAAAAAAATACATTTTCAAGTAGGTGTGTGTTGTTTATTATTTTCAAATTAATAATATTTTAATATTTCTGTAACACTATGAACTATTTGAGACTTAGTATACATATCGTCGTTCGGCATCCAATACCGCGAATTTAAGTTGGATACTTAAACTTACATTCGCGGTATTGGATACTGAACGACGATATATTTCACATTTTGAAATGTTTATTTCACAGGGGCATGCGAGTACGTTACGTCTCGACGCGGTAAGGTTCTTTTAATGGTGGACGGGTTTACTTTTTGCATCGACACTGTATTAGGGAAGAAAAAGAGGTGGAGGTGCTCAACGCACTGTAATAAGAAATGTAGAGCAAAAATACATACGTATCAAGATGAAATCATTAAATTCAACAACATGCATAATCATTAGCAAATAATGGAAATATGCCAGCTTACATATTATACAGTATGTCTGTGGATCGATTACCGATATATTAAGAAGGTGTCATAAACCTATTTTTGGTTAAGTAAATATTTATGACAATATCTATGAACTAAAAAAATAATTTAATAACTATATATTATATGTTATGTATGTATAACTTTATATTAATTTTAAGTATTTCAATATTTTTTTTCCATATAATCTTGCATTAGCGTTTTATTAAGTAGTCTGCAACTTCTATTCCTTTATAAATGAATATATAATATGTATATTGAAACAAAAGTTGTCCACACCTTAATGGAATTTTATTTATTTATGTATTCTTTATGCGCTATATTGTACAGAGGCGGACTTAATACCTTCATTTTGAGATGTATTATTGAGACCTTATTTTTTTAGAATTACTGGTAAGTACCTCTAAAAGATTGGATTCGCCAACCTGCTTGGCCAACGTGGCGTTTTATGGCCATTCATCCCTCACGCACAAGACAATGTACATTACGAGGACCAGGGCTTTCAGTGGATGATAAAATGGCGGGTTAGGGTATGTCTATGGTTTAAACAAATTGGAAATGTCTGCCTTTTTCAGTGACGTACGTCATATCTAAAAATGGCAAGCCTCTCATGAAGATTGGCCGATATACTTTCTACTCTCAAACTGTATCCGGAAAGAGAACAAGATGGTTATGTCCGAAGACTAGAACATGTAAAGCAAAGGTTCATACATATGACGGTTACATTATTAGAATCGATAACAACCATACACATTGATTATGACTTTAAATGTCTATGACTATGTCCTATCTGGGCGGCGCGAAGCGACGCATCGCGTCGCGCGTTACGTCGCGAAAATATCAAACATTCGCTGCGCAGGCGCGTGTCCTACGTCTAGAGGTGACGTACGTCTGTTTATTTTGCTCCTTGCCTTTCTAAATATAAATACTTTAAGTAAAAGGTTTACACTGAGTAATAAACGACAAATTTTATGTGATGTCATATTAAAATTCGAATAGTACTGACGGCCATCGCGCGTCAACGTGTCCCATGAGTCCGCGACGAGACACACCGCATCGCAACGCTGCCTAATGCTCAGTTAGGACCAAACACGATAAAATTGTTGTTATTTTCGATAATTCTAGTTAACGAGAAATTTCACTACGTCTAGTCACAAATATTACATCTGAGAAAATGAACCTTATTGTACCAGATATTAAGACTAGAGATATCTTTAAAAAATAACGTTTTATTATTATTTTTAAAAAAAATCACATGTGGGGTTTAATGGTGGTTATGTAGATGATGTTGAGATGATTGAGTAGCCTCTATGATGATTGTGATTGTTCTCTCGACTGTTTTTTTTTTCTTTTTTTCGGAATGGCCAAATTCTTGTGGCTCTAATGGCCTGTCAAGAGTCACCAGATATGTATAGTTTAGATACCGCGGGATCGCGAGTCAACCTACAGCTAAAAGTTCGCGATCATTAGCACTAAATTTTTGTTGTGCTTTTGACAAACCCTTCGAAACATAACCTAAAGGTCTCCACGAGTTATTTACGACATGATGTAAAACCGCGTCTACGCAAGTACGCGGTATGCAAGTACTCTTAGACGCGTCCGTCATAAGAGCTAAAGTTACGTCAGGTAACGGCGATGGCGATGTAATTGCGCCATGTATACATTGCTCAAATACCTGTTCTGCTTCGGATGAACATTCTATGGGCGTTTTATCCCTCTTTTCAGCGTTGTGATGATAACTATTGAGGATAGCTTGCGATGCAGATGCTTTAGTAATGTGTGATCGATAAAAAATTACCCTGCCCGAAAATCTACGTAATTCCTCGACCGTTTGAGGTTTTGGAAAATTAACTATTGCCTGTACTTTTGACTTTAAAGTCTTAGTTCCATCAGTCGAAACTTGAAAACCTAAGAACTCGATTTCAGACTTTCCAACACATATTTTGCGATATTAATACTAAGGCCGAATTTGACAAATCTTTCGATAACCAATTTTAAATGCTCTCTCGGAGTTACTTGCAATTATGACATCATCGACGTAACAGAAAATAAAGTCCAAGAGAGTATGATTCATAAAACGCTGAACCGTTTCTGCTGCGTTGAGTAATCCGAACATCTGGCGAGGGAACTAGAACAATCCGAAAGACGTAATAATTTCAGACTTTTCGATGTCACTATGTCGCTACATCATATGTTTTTAGCATGTTTCTATTTAGACAGAAATTTGAAAGAGTGAAATTTCAAAAACACACGCACACGAATACACACCCACAAACAAACACTACATACGCAAACACACCACATCACATCCCAAGCTTGCGTTAGAGTCTGAACCCACCTAAGTTTATTTATATAATATGTACCTATAAATAAATTTAGTTAGAAAATCTAAAAAAATATTTATATAATATGTATAAATAGAGAATGGCTTACGACACTAAAGCTGGCCATTTGTACGAAAATGTGCAATAAAATTTGTTAAATAAATAAAAATGAATACTGACAATAAGGTCCCTTTGCTCAGATATTGTTACAAATGTATTGTATAGTCAAATTATGTGCGTATGTTACTCTTAAAGAGAAGTTTTCAGCTGTTCTTGATCGAAGTATGTAGACACATGTTATTTCTATTAAACTAAAATAGCACATAAAATTAATTGTTTCAAAATTCTGTTTAAAAATACGGGGTTAAATAAAAAAATCCTATGTCCTCTTAACACCTTATTTCCAACGTTAAAGCTAACAATATTTGTTCTTAAATAAGAAATTTAAAAACATCATGGATGTCTCATGTCTCTCTTTCTATCTAATGAACTAGTGAAGTGAACACTAGGTATATACAGCTGGTAATCGAATCGGCACTATTAGATCGGCAAATAACTGAGTGGTTTGTGTGAAAATAAAAAGCGGTGAATTTTAAAATGTCGTAGAATGAAACTTGTTAGTTTTCACGAAAGAAATTTAAGGTCAAGAGGGTGCAAGTATATTTTATCCTGTATACAGACTCTAACGTCTGATTTTTTAAATAAATAAAAAGTAAAAAAAATGTGTTATTTTTTAAGATTAAGATTTCGTTTAAGTCTATCACCGACAATTAATTTCCTTTTTGTCACTTGTATACTCTAGTAGGTCTTAAAAGGGGAACAGTTAAATTATAAGTTGGTATAAATATTTGTATTTTGTTATGACAGATATTATAGTGGTAGGTATAGATAACGCAAGTTGTCCGTCTCTGCGTGCTGCTCCTACTTCTCGCACTGCTCGTTCAGTCTATTCCGACCCTTGTCGCTAGCGAGTCGTTGTTATAAATCACAAAACGCCTAACTGCGCTTTAACCAACTGTAAAACTTTGTCAAAAGTAATGAACCGAGTCAAGGGAGATGTGTCTTTCGTCGGTGAGTGGTATCCCATCACTCAAATTTACTCACTAAAGTGAAACGCTTGTTTCCACTTGATTTCACTTGCGTTGTCTATCTATTTCTATGAATGTTATGAACTATACTCAAAATTTTGAAATCCTATTTTACAGTAAAATGCGAGTACGCCAAATCTCAACGAGGAAGAGTTCTCTTAAAGGTCGACGGATTTACTTTCTACATTGAATCTACAGTGGGGGAGAAAAGAAGATGGAGGTGTTCCACTAACAATCATAAGGGATGTAAAGCAGCAATACACACGTATCAAGATGAAATCATTAAAATCATCAACAGGCATAATCATTAGGAAATAAGGTTTCCTATACATATTGGGTCGTGTTGTGGCGGCCGGTTTTAGAATAGAACCACCCCATTACTAAGGGATAACCAAGCCCTATACCACCTCTAAAAGAATGGACTCGTCAACCCGCTTGACCGGCCTGGCGTTTTAAAGCCATACATCCCCCCTGCATAAAACAATGTGCATTGGGAGGTCCGTGTACTTGCACGCAGTACTTGCGGTGTCGACATCTCCAGCAAAGTCGAATTTAGGGGTTATCTGGAAAATAAGGCCAAAATGGCCTCCAAAAAGCTCGGTGTGCTGAACAGAGCGAAGCGGTACTTCACCCCTGGGCAACTCCTTATGCTTTACAAAGCTCAAGTGAGGCCCCATATGGAGTATTGCTCTCATCTCTGGGCCGGCGCACCGAAATACCAACTGGACCCATTTGACTCCATCCAACGACGTGCTGTTCGTATTGTCGACGATCCCACTCTCACGGGCGGTTTAGAACCCCTCAGCATTCGGAGAGACGTTGCGTCTCTCTGTGTGTTCTACCGCCTGTACAATGGGGAATGCTCTGAAGAACTGTTTAATATAATTCCCACCTCGGGTTTCTACAACCGCACCTCCCGTCACAGAAGTGCGGTCCATCCGCATTTCCTCGATACGGAGGTGTCCCGCACTGTTCGCTCCAAAAAATATTTTATACCGCGAACCCGTATGGGGTTCTACGATATGGGGTTCTTCAAGAGAGCTGTGAATAGGATTTTTCAAGGTCGGCGGCGCGCCCGCATGCCCCCTGGTGTTGCAGGTGTCCATGGGCGGCGGTAACACTTACCATCACGTGGGACCGCTTGCTCGTCCGCCCACTAGTCTATAAAAAAAAAAAAGTATCTAGGGCTGTCATTTGTAAAATGATCAAACCCTCAAAGAGCTCAAGTACCACGGGTTTTAGGGCTTTATAACAGTAGGTTTTTTCATTGAACGATTTCATTTACAACGATTTCAGGCACACACACGATTACTACATTCAAGTACAGCTTAGTTGTAAGTTATTGAAATTTTAAATACAAATTGTTTAAAAATACAAAGATTTAATTTATTTTATTTAATTATTCCAAAGCCTCCCCGAAGCCCTCCGAACTATTGTCGTACAGATCCGGACAGATGGCAACTCTAGCCCTGTATTCATTTCATTGTTGACAATGTCTACTCCATAATGTTTTTAGAATTCGGTCATAAAGTCATAATTGAACAAAATGGTTATTGTATTTTCATTATTTCTATGCCATTTACAAAATAGTAATTAATTAACTGGCAATTAGTTTCTTTTGTTGTAAATGTCAGTTTAAAATAAACCGTAGATAGATATATTGTGATAATATAATTGTTTTATTATTTTTAATACAAATAGTTCCCGTCGAGAGTAGCGAGCAGTTTTTAAAATATAATATTATACTAATCTATAATATTTATTATTTAAAATATTTTTTTTAGTCTGATATTTCCTGTTAGGACTTATGACATATTAGTACTATTTTTTTTTTTTATGTACTAAGGCGGCAGACGAGCATACAGTCCACCTGATGGTAAGTGGATACTGTCGCCCATAGACATCCGCGATACATGCCAACATTAGTCCAAAATGACAAATGTTGGCACGCCCCCGGATGCGCTGCCTACCTTTGGAGATATAGGAATGGATTTGGAGAAAGGGTTGTGAAAATGGGCAGGGATAGGATGGGATGGGAATGGGCTCTGGCACATCTCACTCACTACCAAAACACGTACGTACATTGGGGAAATACGATAAAGTGGGAAATGCAGTACATTTCAAGGTAGTCTTCTGTGAGAGAGGGGTAACGTGGCCAGTCGAGCGCGCCCAGCGGCTGTTGGATTGCAGCGTGCACTCTCCCCCTCCTTAGTATATATATGTAATATTGAACTATAACTACTACTTTGAAACAAGAACATAAGTAATTTAAAGCATTTAATTCTATAATACCTACTGGTATATTATTATGTATATTGTATAATTGATTGGTGTTCCAAATTTTTTGGTCTAGCCCTATTGGGCCAACCCGCACTTGACTGATAAAAATAAAAATTGATAAGCTGTTTAAAATATTTCTATGACCTTTAACCAATTTTATACTTACTATATATTATTTTGATATTCAATTTTACAGGGACATGCGAGTACGTGAGATCTCAACGCGGTAGGGCCCTTTTAAAGGTCGACGGATTCACTTTCTGTATTGATACTTTATCAGGGAAGAAGAAAAGGTGGAAATGTTCAACTCACAACCATAAGCGGTGTAAAGCAGCTGTACACACGTACGGAGATCAAATAATTAGAATCAATAATAATCACAATCATTATTTAGGGACTATCGTGGAGCGCGAGTTTCCTTACAGTATCCCTCTTGGGCCAGGAATGCATTGCGAATAAACGCGTGTTTGGTTTATATGTATGTGAACGAACGCATTGGCTGATCATTTCCGCGACTGATTTTAAATACGTACTTCATAAGGAAAGCTTCTAATCAAAACAACCTCAAGAGGAAGCTTTGTTAACATTGCCACCGAAATCTACAGAGTTAATGGTACTCTTCACCTATTGTCTCTATATTTATATCATATACTAGCGACCCGCCCTCGCTTCGCTTCGGATAATAAGATTTTTTTTTTCAAAATTTCAAAATAAAATAGCCTATTTTACTCGGGGATAATGTAGCATTCTAATGGTGAAAGAATCTTTGAAATCGGTCCAGTAGTTTTTGAGTTTATTCGTTACAAACATAGTATGATAACATATACTTATAATAAATTATGTACTCTATCACAAGTATTATATATATATATTTAAATTTAAGCAACCGCTTTAGTGTTTCACATTTGATCAACGATTGACTGGTAAAGAATGCCCTCGGGCAGTAAGTCCGCCTCTGTGCAAAATGAGTAAATAAATAAATAAAGAAACTCTCCTCTAAATAAAGAAACGAGAAAGACGCCTCTGATTTCTATCGATAGTTGGAGCTACCACATAAATTATTTGTCAGAATTACTTTGTGTTAATGATAGAAATATGTGTGAAAAATTCGTAGTGCGTGTTATAAGGCAGTTATGCGGTTAGCGCACTTATTCCGCGACGAATAAAAACCGCACTGAGTTCTTGGCCGTACATTACGAATCTTTAATACAGTGTTCAATGTTGCTCTAACAGGTCCTCAACATTCATTAAGTCCTCCTTAAAATATTTTAAGCAAATCAATCTCTTATATTAAGAGGGTAGACATGTGTTTCCCAGTCTTCAGTCTGGCAAAGTTGAGACTGGAAAACGGCGGCAAATTAAAAAAAAACAGGCTCTCATTAAAAATAGATAAAAAAAATTATACTCCAATTCAGTAATAAAATTAAATTATCATTGCATTCAAGTATCAAAGTTATTTTTCTAATTATTTTTATTGATTCTTCTGATTATCTATTGATTTTTTGTAGGGCTTTTTGTTTGACAGACCTTATGTAGCGTATAACTTCCAATTATTTGACGATCGATTAGCGCAGTTGATAGTGACCCTATCTGCTGTGAAAAAAAGGGTTCGATTCCCGATCGGGCATTCAATTTAAAGGCAAATGTCTGGTAAGGTCTGGGTGGTGTGTTCGTATCTGTTTCTGGACCCATGACACTGGGAGTTGTGGGTATGATTGAGTGTGGTATTATTTATTTAAAGACAAAAAAAACGATTCCAATGATAATTAATATTAAATTATGATATTTATTGTAGTGTAATTGTAGATACTTTATTTCGCGTGCGTGGCGTGTGCAAGCGTCATTATCGTGACAGCCGCAGATAAGTGTAGACGTGTGCTCGCACATTATAATTATAATTAATAATTTAATTAAATGTAATCGCATTTAATTAAAATTATACTATCTGTCATATGGGTATTCCTAGTATTCACTTACCATCACGTGGGACCGCTTGCTCGTCCGCCTACTTCACGATAAAAAAAGATGGTAGCACACTTGTCCACATTTATATACCTATCCTATATATACTTACTTGCCTTTATTATCGCTATCTGTTAGTGTATACGTACTTGTAATAGTATTCTATATTAATTATTATATTTAAATAAGGACAAATGTAATCAACATTAAGTTACATTAAAAATATATTATTATTATTCAAAAAATGGTCTTAAACCTTCTCGTCCCCCCTCGATTAGTCAAAATAAGGGAGAGACGGTATAACCCCCGGCGGAAGTTCAGTCGGCCAGGGGTCAGGATTCGCGCTGCATCGAGCAGCACCGCCTTCTGCATCTTTGCAGGAAGTGAGTCGCCACGGAAAGCCAACCGCCTCAGGTTGTTCTCGAGGCTGGTCGGGATTAATCCGTTTACGGATAAAACGACTGGAACGATTTCAGTGGACGTCGCGCCCCACATGTCTTTATTATTTTTATTATTATTGTACGTAATGTTTATTGTAACTTTATCCATGTATTTTATTGTAAATTACAAAATATGTTTAACAAATTATCTTTGTATTTATTCTTACATTTAAATAAACATTCAATAAATGAAATAACAAAAAATAAATAACAATAATTAAATAACGTTTGAATAAATTGCAGTAATGACTAATATTAGTATCACCAATTCGAACAAATACAAACTCTTTTGCATTTCATTATTCAATTCACGACATTCAATAGACAGCTAGGTGAAGTCAATCGCAAATACAACGTTGTACAACAAACCCGTTTTGGCGGTGTGGACTTTTAGAACAGCCCCATCTTCATCTCTTCCCGTGGATGTCGTAAAGGCGATTAAGGGATAACAAAGCCTCTTCACAAGCCCCGAGGATCTACACCATCTCTGAAAAGAGTGAACTCCTCGCAATACCGCTTGGCCATTGTGGTATTTTAGGGCCATACATTCCTTATGCACAAGACAATATGTAGGTACGAGGAAGCCCGTCACTAGGAGTTCTTTAGAAAGGATCTGTGTCCTGCACTAAGACTTTATATTTTGATATTGATTGATTGATTGATTGACAGCGACATACGTCAGATCTCAACGGGGGAGGACGCTCATCAAAGTAGGGGGATACACCTTCCACTCGCACATGGTGTCTGGAGACAAAATCAGATGGAAATGTTCTACTCACAGTCATAAAAAATGCTTGGCCTCAATGTATACTCTATATGGTGAAATTATTACAATTAATAACAAACATAATCATGTTGCGAGTGTGTGATTGGCTCATAGATAAGAATTCGTAGATTAAGAAACGAGGAATCCAACATCTCAGCCGCGTAGGTAAACTGGCGAAATGATAAAAAATTTTATATATCCATAATTTGATTCATCTATACTGCTAGTTTGCCCTAGATTTAAAGCTAATGTTGGGATATTTATTTCATTGATTTGGTTTCTTTTCGGCAAATTTGTTTGGAAGGGACAAATATTTTTTTTTTACAAATATTGAGTACTATAGCACACAAACTACATTGCCCTTTCTGATCTTTGGTGACCAAATGTTTGTAATTAAATATGTATTATTTCTGTATTCGAATAATTTACGTTTAATATTCATAAATGTTTAATAAGAAGCGCGCTACTGCATTGATCAGTGAACTATCACATGTAAAACAATAAGAAGATATTCAATTTGATGGTTCCTTGTTAGAAAGAGATTCTCCTGGTCCTTTCCTGCAATCCAACGTCAAGCACATCACTTATGTCATGTTGTATTTCAAGACAATATTTGACAAATATATGGCATGTTTCCTGTGTATCTTTATTTTTATTTTTCCTTTATTTTTATAGATCAGAAATCTAAAATCCTTTACTATGTAGTTATGTTTATTTGTACTTTATCAGCCTATGTTTGCCCCCGTGGAAAGCCTCTCTCCGCCACCATTTTCAAGTCTTCTATTGATCATGTGTTATCTACTGTTGATTCTCATAGGTTCTTTCTCACGTATTCTCCTTACAATAATTTTAATTACTCAAATACTCGTATACTTCATTTTACAGTGACGTACATCAAATCTCGTCGTGGTAGAACTCTCATCAAGGTCGGGGATTATACTTTCTGTTCTAATGGTGTGAGTGGAAATAAAATGAGATGGAAGTGTTCGACCCATTGCAATCAGAAATGTAAAGCAATACTACATACGTGTGACGATGTAATCATTAAAATCAATAACATTCATAATCATCAACCCCAGAATACGGAAAAACAACTAATGGCATTTACTGGCAATGGTTACCGCAGTAATTCACTAAAGGTTGTTGGTCATTCATAGACTTAGATAACGCAAGTTCGTGAAAGTCTATGGAAACTAAGTGACAACTTACTTTTTGTATCGAGGACTAACTCGAGTAAATTTTGAAGACGATTATTAACGATCACTCGAGTAAGTGATTGGAAAACACTCACCGATGAAATCACCCAGTCAAGAAATTATCTCCCTTGACTGGGTTCACCACTTTTGACGAATTTTTACAATTGATTATAGCGCAAGTAGGCCTTTTTGTGTTTTGTAACAATGATGAGCAGCGCGAGAATTAGGAGCTCAACGCTAACTTCGGCACACGCAGCGACGGATAGCTTGCGTTATCTATCCCTCTATACCTGTGTGGCCATCGTTATTGATTTATTTTTAATTATTTGTATAGTATAATATATCAATTATAAATATATTGATTTATAGACTTTATATTTTATTAATATATGATAAAAATTGAAATTTGCATAAGTTAATTGAATAATTGGTCGGGGAGAAAGTCTTTTCGTATTTTGTATGTATGAAGTTGTCATCTAATATCTTTGATTGAACTGTTTGTACCTGGCTGGTTCTGATACCATTAAAAAGGTAACATTTAAAAAAAAGAAATAAAAAAACGAAAAACTGTTTCCCGCCATTTTTCAATTGTTTTTTTGTGCAAGAAAATGAGTGAATCTAACGAAGAAATTCGATACATTTTAAAGTTTTATTACAAAAAAGGGAAAAATGTGACACAAGCCGCGAAAAAAATTTGTGCCATTTATGGACTTAATGTAGTGTCAGTAAGAGTAGCACAAAGTTGGACTAAGCGTTTTTAATCAGGAAATCTTAATGTTAAAGATGCAGTTCGCTCCGGTCGCCTTGTTACCGATAAAGTTGATGCCATTTGTGAAAAAGTGCAGCAAGATCGGCATATAAGTAGTTACGACATTGCTGATGAACTGGGCTTTGACCACAAAACAGTTTATGACTCGTTTGAAAGTCTGGATTCACAAAAAAGCTCGATATTTGGGTACCACACGAGCTTACTGGAATAAACCTAATGAACCGTGTACTCGTTTGCGATTCTCTATTAAAACGCAATGAAACCGAACCATTTTTGAAAAGATTAATCACTGGTGATGAGAAGTGGATCACTTACGACAAGAACGTAAAGAAAATATAATGGTCTAAGTGCGGCCAAGCTCTACAGACTGTGGCGAAACCCGGATTAACGCGCAATAAAGTGATGTTGTGTGTATGGTGGGATTGGAAGAGCATTGTTCATTATGAGCTTTTACCGCCGGGCAAAACCATCGATTCGGATCTCTACTGCCAACAGCTGATGAGACTAAAGCAAGAAATTGAGAAAAAACGCCCGGAATTCATCAACAGAAAGGCTACACCCTTTCATCATGATAACGCCAGACCATACACATCTTTGGCCACTCAGTAAAAATTGAGAGAGCTTGGTTGGGAAGTGTTGATGCACCCACCATATAGCCCTGACCTTGTGCCCTCAGATTTCCACTTGTTTCGGTCTCTTCAGAATTCTTTAGGTAGTGTAAGGTTAACATCAAGAGAGGACTGTCAAAACTACTTGTCGCAATTTTTTGACCAAAAACCCCAAAATTTCTACAGCAACGGGATCATGTCACTACCTACAAGATGACAACAAGTTATAGAACAAAACGGCACATATATATTATCATTAAATGTAATTAAACTTTTAAAAAAATTGTCTTGAATTTGTATATAAAATACGAAAACTTTTTCCCCGACCTTATATTTAAACGCAGGAAAATCTTCTTATTTTTTTAACATATTAAAGATTATGTTTAAATTTTTAAAAATTATTTATTTAATTAATAAATAGATTTTTGATAAATAATCTCTGGAAGTTGAAAACGTTGGTACACCGATTCATATAAAGAAAGGAGTGGCGTGGCACTCACGGCATTAAAACTTCTAGTATTAGGAAGGAGTTCTATCGTACATTGTACAGAGTGAACGGACAGAAATCAAAACATATCAAACTTCCCGGCCGAAAGTAATACACATCGGCCTTTAGAAAGAGACTATCGGCTAGCTTCGGTTTATAGAGCGTCGTCTCTGTCGTATCGGCACACGACTAGACGACGCTCTACAAAACCAAAGATAGCCGATCATAGCTGATGTGTATTACTTTCGGCCGGGATGTGTACTCGTAATTAGTAGCTTTCTGAAACTATTGTTCGTGCTACAACGTCGGTTTTATTTTTCTACAGCTTATTATGCACATCATTTTTTCTAACTGCACGCCTCCAAATTAAAAATGTGTGACCATTAGTCTATTGAAACGCCCTCGCCGCCGCCGGTTCTATATCGGTTAGCGAGAAAACTGCGTGGTAGTGGGCTCTGTACACTCGCGAGTCTGTGACGAAACTTCGTATCTGCTGGTCGTGTACCGGCTCGAGAGAAAACCGCACGAGAGAACTAGTAATCCCTACTAGTACCCCGATCACTTTCTCCATTTGATATCGTTTAATAAATCAATATCGTTTTGTCACTTACGCTGAAGGCTGCTGCTAACTCAGACGGGGTTTGAGATGAATCCGCTTCCATTATTGCTTTCAATTCGTCATTTAGTCTCCGGTCGTCCACGGTGCTTGTTCTTAAGGTGGAAATTTCTAGAACGGAAACGATCAAACCTAAAACGTACCCTGCGTTCATTTGCGGTGTTTGGTCCATCCGTACACATCGTTGATATAGCGTGCCGTCTGTGCTGCGTTGCATCACATTCGAAAATAACGGGATGTTTTAACTTTCCCATTGTCATAAACAACGATATCTTAGCAAAAAGTCGTTTGATGTATAACAAATGAATAACTGATTGTGAAAAAGAATGGCGTAGCTTTAAATTGAAATTAATTTAAATTTCGAATTCCTAGCAAAACGCAAGATATCAAAATTCAATATGGCCACTATGAACAAACGGCAATTTCATAGGTAAGACCCCAATAAAATAGTTTCACTTGCTTTTACCGTACCTACCGTGATTACTGTTAGTGTAGTTACTGTTTCTATTGATATAAATATGTTAGACATACTTTGCCAAACTTTAATAACAAGCGTGTGTTTTTACAGTGACTTATGTCAGATCTCGCCGCGGAAGGACTTTACTCAGTGTGGACGGGTTCACCTTCTGTTCGCAGGCTGTAAGTGGACAGAAAACAAGATGGGTGTGTTCAACCCACAACCACAGGAAGTGCAGAGCAGTGATGCATACCTACGAGAATCAAATCATTAAAATGAATAATAATCATGTTCATTTCTGAGGTCTTGTCTAATTCATGTCTTAAATACACCGTAAGAGTGGGTACGAATCTGCGGGCCTTATTACCCGCCAAGACCACATTCTGTTCAAGAGAACGGTAGCGTATCGATACATTTAGAAGGGGTACGCCGGCTCCCTGTCTAAACTCTCAAGCATAACGCAAGCACAGCTTACCTAACAGTTAGTGCACTCCATACAAACGGCCCGATTCTAACGCACTCGCGCTGTTTACGCACGCGACAAAAATTACAAACAGGCTTGTCAACTTTTCAGTTTACTATGACCGGACAGATGATGATTGTTTAGATTGTAAAAAATATGTACATATTTTAAACAAACAATTATATGTATATTCTTTTTATACTTAATTTAAATGAATATTTTTTTTGCTTCATTTACAAGTAGAATGTTTGTGTAGAGAATAGAACTATTCCCGCGTAATTTACAATTTGTGGTTAAACCGGACAATTTGAGTCCGGTCGCATATAAGAGACTGGATACGGACAAATAGCGTCAAAACCAGACTGTCCGGTCGAAAACCGGATGGTTGGCAAGTCTGATAACTAATAGCAAAACATTAGCAATCCGCCAGTATGGACTTGCGCTACCGAATGCTTTAGACAATACATATGTTGACGATGAGAGTCTACGGGGGTTGTAGGGGAGAAAATAAAGAAAACGTCACTAATTCCACACAAACTGCGGGGTGCAGGGGAGGGGGGGGGGTCAATCAACAACGAACTTACATACGGGCAGAAGTTCCGCCCACTAATTACTTTTACAGTTTTACATATTAACTGTGCGATAATTCAAGTCGGACTGTGTCGGGAGGTTCGGACCTCTCATATTTATAGCACTGTGTTGCCAAGCGATCCTCCCGTTCACTCAGGACTATTACAATATGAACCTATATGAATATATTTGGCCTATATGAACAAAAAACTATATTATGGAACGGGTCAAATAAACGACACAAGGACAAATTAAAGATAAATGATGCGTGCGAAGATATTGCTATAAACAATTGGAAATGCTGCAAAAGGAAGTTGAAACAAAAATGCACTCACGTCGATCACAATTTGCTCGCAAAAAAAAGAAATTGACTTCGTCAATGTAAACTGGAAGTGGTAGCGATAAATTACGGAATAGTAAATGGTTATGGTACGATACTTTGAAATTTTTATTACATAAATATACCACATACTAAAACACTACTTCTCGCAACAACTGCCTAGTGAATACACACAATTGTTTCGAAATTTTATTCCTATAAACTTCTAGATACTTGTTTCGCAACTCACGAAACAAGTATCGCAACAAATGTTTACAAGTGAATACATAGCTTAATTCATACAGCGTGATTTTGGCGGGTAATTACACGCCTTCTCTTGAAGCCTAAATAAAGCATTATAATTTAGTTTGGAGCCTAAAGCCTTATACGTAGCTTATTTGTAAGACTTTGTAATTTTTGTTTAAGTGATTTTATTAACCGAAAAATGAACAGCTGATTTTATAATATAATATAATTAGCTTTCTTAATTTATTTTTTATTTCAATGATGTTTCTAACAAATAAATTTAAATTTTCTAACAAATCTAACAAATAAAGTAGCGAGTTTGATAAATAAGTCTTCGAAATGATTTTAATTTTCAGTATACATAAAACGTGCTTATTAAATGTAATATGAACACTTTTATTTTTTACACCTTTGAAAAAAAAAACAAATTTTTAAAAATAGAAATAAATAATGAATGAATATATAATACTGTGTAACTATTTGAAATTTAACATACTTCATACACCCCAACCGTTTGTAGCCGTCTCACCTCACGAGGGGTGGAGTTCCGCTCTTGGGCTGTACGCCTACATACGGAAGCTTTTTCGCTTCCAGTTGGGTTGCCGGTGTTGAGTCTTGTTTTTTGACGCCGCTTGCACGATCATGCGCACCGGGTGAATTCCGCTTGTGGAAAGCCCAGTGAGCAGCGCAGGCGGCGACTTAGGTGTCAAGTCCGATGCTGACGAAGTCACAAGTGAAGTCGCACCCTATTTGGGTGCGATCAAGTCGCACGGAAATGCCCTGCCATCTGATTGGCGAGCATGCAGCAGCACCAACCCCTTGATGTACGAGAGGCGCGACTTATCAGTCCACTCGAACAGGTCCGTGGCAAGGCGACCGATAATACACCACAATTATACCACAATTACAGGCTTTAGAATATCACCAACCCATCTTTTCCCGTGGGTGTCGTAAAAGGCTACTGGGATAACAAAGCGCTACCATAAGAACTACATCAGCTCTAGAAGAGTAGTCTCGCCTACCCGCATGGCCAGCGTGGCGTCTTAAACCTTACATCTTTGATGCACAAGACAATGTGCATGCGGAGGTCCATATCCAGAAGTAGGTAGATGTTAAAAGGGCTGGTTACGGTTATGATAACTATTTAGACAACAATAAGTACAACTTAACTACAGCGACAAACACAATCAGTGAATAATGTCGTCAATATATGTCATACTATAATAGATTCATTTATATTTATTTATGTTATATTCGACAAAGAACTATAATCACCCACATAGCTCACAAAATTAACAAGCTAAAGTTGACAAGACAACGATGGTATTTGCCGCTAGTGCTGGATGAGAAGAACAAAAGATTGTGTGTGGTGGTGACCCTTGGCAGATGCTGCTGTCCAGCATTTGAGAGACATAAACTGATGGAATGGTGATATTTTGAGGCCAGGTATTGGTATTACATGCATTGGTATTCAGATTGGGAAAGTAACACTGACAAGTCGTTAGAATTAATGATTGTTAAATTAACTGACCGAAATATTTTATATGACTGAAATTGGGTCTGAACGCGTATAACAAAGGTATTTGTTTACCTTTTATTTCTATTCGACGTGATTGACAAATTTAAACCTTATTGTCCGCGGACATTGTTAGGGTAGTGCGTCGCAGCCTTTCCCAATATAAAGATCAAATGTGGGTAGTTGATAAAACTGCTCGCAGCTCCCATACTGGACTACCCGTCTCTTCAGTCAACTCAGGACCACGGCTGGTGTAACCCGTGCCGAAATGTCAAGTAGAAATAATACGTAAACAAATACTTTTGTTTACAGAACCGATTTACAATATACAATGTGTACAAAACGCGAGGAGCAAGTAAGTATAATATGAAGAATATTACGGCCTTTTGTTGTGGAAAATTTATACAAAATTATTTTTTTAATCTATATAGATACTACAAAAACCTCCAGGGTTTAGTACCTCCGTAGTACCGAAGCCGTTCATTAAATATAACTTTCTGACCCCTTTTATTGTTAAAAAAATATTTTTAATAAAAGTTTTATTTTGTCGTCGTGTATATATTTTTCCTGCAACTTGATACGCAGTTCATTCACCAAATCGGGTAATATGTATTGCCATATTCTTTTGTCATGTACATTATTAACTTTGGATAGTTCATAATTCACGTTTATCCTTTTTGGGAGTAAATAACTGCTTCTTACAATTTTAGTTAATTAATGTCTACTTTGCTGTTCCTCAATGAGGACGGATAATTTGATCATTGGTAATTTGATAATTGAAAATCAAATTATCTTTATTTACATAAAACGCAGTATTTATTATATTTGTGTGAGCATTTATTGACAATTATGTTATGATTATGTCACAATATTTCAACCAATTAAACTTTTTTACAGCTTATTTCATAACGTCGCAACGCGGGAAGCCCTTAATTCAACTCGGAGTCTATAAGTTTTGTAAAAAGACGTCGTATCAGCTGAAAACTAGATGGGTGTGTTCCACGCACAATCACAAAGGCTGCTGCGCGGTTATTCACACTGTCGATAATGAAATTGTCAAAATTAAAAACGAACATAATCACTGACATCTAATCAACTATGTACTGCAAAATAGTCCGGCAGCGCCCGATTAACAGGGTTTAGAAACATAGAGGTTGACAATAGACATACAGACAGGGTTATTGAAAAAACTAGGGATGTAACGACACTGTACTAAAAGCTAAGAAAAAAAAAAAACAATTGCGAAATCAAAACCATAAGAAAAGAACTTTTTTTTTAAAATAATTTACTACAAAAACAATTATTAAAATTATTATAGAATAATAATTTTATATTAAAAAATATTAATAATAATAATTATTGATAATATTATTAATTATTGTGGAATAAAATACTCAATTTACTGTTTTCTATTGAGCGACAGCACATTTTAAAAATTCTACGAAATGTTAGTGAGACGAGGATTAAATTTTATCATACGAGGCATTGAGCGACAGAACTCTGCGTAGAATTTTAATCCATTTTGCATAAAATATTCCCTAAAACTTTCACATTGAATTAGCGAATGCGAAAATCTACATTTCGCGAACCTTTCGCATCTTGCGAAAGCGAAATCGAATACTCGATACGTCGATAAGACACACACTACTATCAATTATTGTGATTACAAATATAAACCTTTGTTTTTTTGTCCAATATACATAACGGATTGTACATTGTAAAAGATATGAATTATATTTTTATTATAACATGATGACGCTGTTATAGTATTTTTAAACAAAGATAACGGTTATAAAGTAGACTAATCTATACAATGTGTTACTGAAATAACGCAAAAACTAACAAGTAGGTTGTTTCTTCGGAATTCTGAAAAAAACTATTTTGACCAAATACTATTTCGACAGAACAATACTTCGACTTGACACTATTTCGACGAGAATAAGATAGACAGACCTCGGCTTCGACATACTAGTGGTTCAAAAAGACAGTACTTACATTGGAAAAGGAGTTATAAGAAGGGAATGGTTTAAATTTATAAACTAACAAAAACGAAACTACATATTTGTTTTCATTTTATCCCCTAAAACAATTTTATTTCTCTAGAGATAACCGTTCTAGAACGGTTTTATACATTTTAAACTAGCTGACCTGCTTCAGGTTTTGTGTTAACTTCAGTGACATGTTGTATATAATTTTGTTTATGCCAGTAAGTTGTCCTATGCATGTCTATGCTGGTTGGATTTCCGCACGTAGTCGTTCCCAGCGACCATTGTGAGTGCTGACTACTCCATATATTCGTTTCTAGTATTTTCATCTGTGCTAGCCACTCTAGTTCTCTTTAGAAATGGAGGAGATTCTGGCTTCCTGAGGCGACCGACGCACCACTACTCCCTCGCACCTCAACTGCACGCTCACTGTCTTGTGTTTCCTCAGCCTCCATGGTTTCTTTGCATTCAGGACAAATTTGCTTTTGGTTCATTGTTTGGTTTTGGTTCAAATGTTGCTATGTTTTCACGGTCCCAAATGGAAACAGTGAAATGAATTTGCAATATTACTCCACGTATCAGTATGTTTGGCCTCGATTGCCCTATGATTAACTACCAATTACTACCAGTAAGTCAAGACGTTGTGTTTCTCTTTAAAATGTTTGTTACATTTTCAGGGCCCGAAATTGAGATAGTGGAGTCAATAAAAGGAAGGCCGATGTTAAAGATAGGGAACTACAAATTCAGTCAAAGGACTTCGAAGAGTGAAAAGAAGAGATGGGTCTGCTCAACGCATGCGTTTAGGGGATGCAATGCTTTTGTAGTCAGTTATGAGCAAAACCTGCTTAAAGTACGAAATACGCACAATCATTAACCAAATTACTCTTAAGATAGATGTAATCCAGTATAGTTCTTTCATTTCACAAAGGCTTTCATTTCACGCTATTTTTAGCGGCACTACCCTTAGCCTGCTCTCAACCACCAACGATTAGCTGGATGAAAATGCTATATAGCATTAAGTTCGCCTTTGTACACACTTTTGGTGCAATAAAGAATTTATCAATCAATCAAGGCGGGTTACACTTAGTAGTGGTTGTGTTCGTACGTGTACATTGTTTTAGTATTCGTAAACTTGAGAACGTTCGGTTGTGTTCCTGACTCCCTCGCGCACACTAAAACATTGTACATGTACAAGCACAACTACTACTAAGCGTATTCCGTCAATAAAACTTCAAGACAACGTTTTAGACATTTCATACTTCAGATTACAGAACACTACAGAAGCCTTTCCCAACACAGGACACGATTTTCTGTTTTTCTCTTTCAAACCCCCGATGCAATATTAGTTGTGTAAAAAATATAAGTGGAATTATTAAAAACATGCAACTGGATTAAATTGAAATATCTATATACAATAAACTGTTATTTATAATTGAAATGTTTATTTACAATAAATATAGGCATGTTTGCATTTACCTTGGTTGACCTTACTATATGCCAAAAACCTTTAACGAAGTTAATGAAGTTCGATTCTATTGTTACAATGTGACAAGATTTAATAAAGTTATATTATTACTTTATATTATTATTATTTATTTGTTGCTACAATTCCTTTAATGTCCCTTATTCTTCATCCCAGTTCTTAAAATCAAATTTATGGCAACTTCGATGATTCAATTGCTTTGAAACTGATAAAAAAATATTTTAGGGTACTATAAAATATCGCAGCGAGGAAGACCTCTACTCGTGTTCAAGGGATACACGTACCGGGTGCACCGGCTTAATGAACAGCAAGTTTTTTGGATATGCTCTAAAAAGAAGAATTGCTGTGCAAGGATTGTTACTGTTAATGAAGTTATTATACATGTCAAGGGAACACACATAGAGCATTAGATAATATAAAAATAACTGGAACTAATCATTGAGAAGCGATTACATTGTTGATACGACAGGCGCATTATTAAAATGGCCCGCGACTTCGTCCGCATGCATTTTAGAGTATGTGAAGTTCATTGTCTCCTATGCCTTGCTTGATTTCCCATCCCATCCAATATCATTTCATCACGTTGTAATCCTATTCCGTTCCATTGTATTCATAATATCCATATCATAAGATGAGAGATTTACTTTACGTAATACTTCGATTATATTTCACATTCCCCATCACAACACTTGAGTAAAGTTTATAATAATTCCCAGGGGGATTTACAACGGCTCGGGATAAAGTGTCCTTCCTATAAGTTTATCCAGGATATAAACTGTTTTTGATATAAATATAAATTGTTTTAAGTTTTGGTGGATTTTATGTGATGCCTGGTACATAGTACAATAGTACATGCGGGTTTGACGGTGCTTCCCGTGGGAACTTTATAATGGACCTGGATAGAAATTCCTCTAAATTAACCTCCAGTTAACCTGGCTTATAATTATGTATGTCAAATCTGTCCAGAGATTTTTGTGATATGCATACAAACAGACAAAAATTCTATAAAGGGTTGTTGTATGTATATTACAAATACAAGTGCATGCAAAGCTATTTAGGCTTGTGACAGCAGCTGTTGCTGAAACTTGTTGAAGCCGGACGCAATGTCGTGAAGTCTCGGTCCCTCGCAAGCTGCAATTCGATGATCTAGACCCCCGTGTGGGTTGCCTAGTGTCAAGCAATGAAGTTTATCGCTGTAGTAATGAAGTAATCGCCCATGATGAAATCCAATATAGATAACAGATTTATTATATGTACTGATAGATTAAGGAAATATGTTAAGATTGTTGTTATTAATTTGATTTTTGTTTTGTTGATTATGGTTGGTTAATTATACAAAATAAATAACACAGTTAAGATCAATATCAATTTTCAATATTTAATTAGGTACCTAATGTATTTGATTAAATACTTATAATTAAATTATTGAATAAGCTTTTAATGACTTTTGAATTTTTATTCTGATGTGATGTTTAAGAGTGAAAAAATGAATGAGTTTTTTTCTTCATATATGTCAATGGTGAAATTAGCGCATTCTGCTAGCGTCAAGTTTTCTTGGTAATAAACAATTTCAAAGTCTAAAACGTATTCTGTCAAGGCGAGTCGCTGAGTCGCTTGGACGACCGGCAACCACGTGCATAAACACCGATTTAAGCTATAGAAAGTCACAGTCGCCGTCGACCGAGTCGCCGGCGACTAGTCGACAGTGCGTATTGGCTCTAACGGTCAGTACCCACCCACCTTTGACGGTTTTAATTCTCTGCACGGGGGCAGGCGCTAGCTCACTTTACCTCAGTCACACATCATCTGTGGAGGTAATCAGTGTTATTGTGTTTTATGTGTGTGTTATAATTATCATGAGATCCAAAACTCAGAATTGGTTTGTTAAGTAAAACGTCACGTATTTTTTAAATTTCAATTTAGCAAACATATAAGCTTTTTTGCAATAATAGTTTTGTAAAATTTTCATGTCTATTAAATACATAATCTCGAACAAAATCCATGGATTTTGGGGCTCAGCAATTAATCATTTACACCCTGTATGTTATTAATTGATCACTTTTTTTTTATTTAGGCATAAAGGCGCGATTTACGAATTCTTTAAAAGGCAATCGCATATTACTAGTAGACGGCTACAGGTTTTACCTGAAACGTGACTCTAGAAAAAAAAGTGACACAGGCACGAGCAGATGGGTTTGTTCCACTCATTTGAGATTTGGATGCAGAGCAAAATTAACTACATTCGGAGATGACATCATATCTCTTAATAATGTCCATAATCATTAACGATAATTATTATTTCATAAAACAATGTTACTATAGTAATTACAAATGTAATTTAATATTAATATCATTTAATAATGTTGCTAATATTAAATCTATCGAAAGTTTATTATCAGTAAAAAAAACAAATTCAGTATTATATTTAAGATGAAACACATACCTGGTTATAAAGAATTATGTAAATTTATTCAGATTTATTTATTTTTTTATCCCTTAAACCTATTTTGTATCAGTAGAATAGCAAAAAAATATCCACAGGCAGTAATATCCTAACATCTTTATATAGATTAATAGATACTGTAGTGTATCGCGCAGTTCTAGAAAACGTATTTTGGGTCGCGCTTCTCGCTTCTCGCGTCGCTCTCCTCCCGTGTCTTCGCTTTCCGTGAGTCGCATCAGGTGGTCGTATGGCAGGAGACGAGGGCAATCGCTACGCTCTCGGCTCGCGTAAGTCCCCACATGGACGCGTCCGTCTTCCAACCGCATCACATTTGTGCTCTCGGCTTATGCATTATTGCAATAAAGAGAAACCCTGAGAAACAAATATCTCGTTTTATTTAAGTGAACCCCATCGTGAGATATCAAGATTACAGTGACTTATCAAGTTGTGCGTTATTAGATTATTATAGTGGCGTCAAACCTTGGGGCTATTACATTACTTTTTGTTTCATATATAATAGATGGCAGACGAGCGGGCGAGCCACATGATGGTAAGTGGTCACCGCCGCCCATGGACACCTGCATCACCAGAGGCCTTGCAGGGGCGCTGCCGACCTTGCAGAATCCTCGTCAAAGCTCTCTTGAAGAGCCCCATATCGTAGCATAACGGAAATACCTCAGCTGGCAGTTAATTCCACAACTTTCGGGTTCGCGGTATAAAGTGTCTTTTTGACCGCACTGTACGCAGCGACTCTATGTCAAGGAAGTGAGGATGAACCGCACGACGATGACGAGCGGTGCTATGGTAAAAAGCCAAAGTTGACATCAAATTGAACAGCTCTTCAGAATATTCCTCATTATAAAGGCGGTAGAAAACGCAAAGAGATGCACCATCTCTATGGATGCTGTACGATTCTAAACCAGATGTGAAAGTGGGATCGCCGACAATTCGGATTACCTGTCGTTGGACGGAGTCAAGAGGGTCCAGCTAGTAATTCGGTACACCGACCCGGAGGTGTGAGCAGTACTCCATGTGGAGCCTAACTTGAGCTTTATAAAACCGACATGCGTTACCCCGGAGAGAAGTACTGCTTTGCTCTATTCAGTACACCGAACTTTTTACTAGCAATATTTGTCTTGCTCGCCAGATGACTCCGAAACTCAACTTTGCTCGACGCTAGGGATCCCAAAATTCTCAGAGATCTTGAGAGGAAAGTTCTGAAACGACAAATGGAGCTTTCTTAACGAAGAATAATCAGACTTGTGGTCTTTTTTATGACTTATTTTGCAGCATAAAAAAAAACTTAACTGATGTAAATTAAAATAACAATAATTTTATGAATCTCTTATCATGATTCCAATAATATGAAAACCTTGTATAAACAGTTTGTAGAAAAAAAACTTACCAAACTTGTAAGAAAGAGGAGAGCAAAATTTCTATTTACATATATTTTGGACAGTAACATCAAAGAATTAAGAAGGATAAGTTAAGAATTTTAAAGTATCGGCCTAACAATACAAAAATACAAGCTCACTATCCCACATATACAAAATATCGCACAAATACAAACTCACTATCGCACATATACAAAATATCGCACAAATACAAACTCACTCTCGCACATATACAAAATATCATACAAATACAAACTCACTATCGCACATATACAAAATGTCGCACAAATACAAACTCAGTATCGCACATATACAAAATATCGCACAAATATTATACAAACTCCCTTGCAGTTCATTATCTACTTATTCTAAGCGGTTAGGTAGCACTAGCTGTAAATATAACGTTTCTAGTACAAACCTACTCATTCAACTTAATATATTCATTCAACGAAAATCACATTAAAACCACCGCAGTAACACATTAACGAACGCAAAAAAGTTTGTAATAGTACACGAACGCTCGGTTGGCCAATGCTTCAAGTGTTTGTTCGGAATATGAAGATGGCCGCCCAACATTTTTTTTATAAATAAATGGCGCACCCTGTGTCGTGGATTCCCTGTGTCGTGGGCCCAGAGACGAACAAAACACCTGCAACAAACACCCAGAGCCGAACAAACACCTGTCTTTAAACAAATGATTGTCCGACCCGGAATCAAACCTGGGATCTTTTGCACAGCAGGCAGGGGCACTATTGGGCTAATTCGTCGTCCACTTAGTCCAATGTGAAGATAGCCGGCCGACATTATTTAATTAGTAGTACGAGTAGCTTAAGATTATATCTTAATATATTCTACATACTACACCTCAATAATATGTATTTAAAAAAAAATTAAAATGGTACCGAAATAAAAAAAATATATTTTTCATTGCAGCAAAATATGTGACATCTCAACGTGGTAACAATTTAATAAGTCTGGAAGGTTACACCTTCTATCACAAGAAGAGAAGGATGGACAATGACGATCGGGTTTCCATGAAGGAAAGATGGGTCTGCTCCACTAACTTCCGCAAAGGATGCAAGGCTGTTATTTACACCATCAAGGACACTATTGTCACCGTTAAGAATGAACACAACCATAAATCTAATTTCAATCATTTATAAAATGATATTGGAAGAATCAATAATATTCCTATCTTACATGGAGTATTCGAAGACGGAATCAATAAATGGCGTATTGATGACTAAAATACATCTCTTCGTTGATAAAAAGATGTATGTATTCAAGTATGATGTTAATAGCAACTTTGTAATTACAAAAACTTTCTGTTGAAAATAAAAACAACAAAAAAATTGTAAAATTTTACTTTTAATAAAACAAATTATTTGATAACACGTAAATAGTTTTCATGGAAAGAAAAATTAGATAACCATCATTTGCTTGTTATTTGTATATCACGTAATTATCTTTTGGTATTATACATATATTTGTACTTTTAGTCGTAGGTACCTGTGAAAGGTTATAGTCATTTAATTTAATAATGACGTCGTATGAAAAGTTTTTGCAGTTCTGATAACTTTTATCGCTTTATTTTAAAAATCAAATGCTATAACCATATTTCCATTTAATAGAATCTTGTAATAAGGAAATTTTATGTCAGAAAATCGTAATCAAAGTTAAGTTAGAACAATACTGACAATAAATACACTTAAATTTAAATAAATACACACCCACCCTCTCAATCTCGCGCGCACACGCACACATACACGCGCGCGCGCAACTACACACACGAATGCAGCTGGACACTAATGCAAACACAAATCTACATATATTATTAATAAAAAAATCACCTATTACTTGCCGACAATCTATTAAACACTGTTTTTAAATTACAGTGTAATCTGAATTTGGTCATTAACACTAGGAATATATTTATTAAATAAGTTACTTAAAAGGCTGTAGGCTACATAAATAAATATGGTCCTTTTGCTCAGATGACATGTCTATACCATAATAAGGTCCTTGTAGTGTTTAGTTATCCAACAAAACTTTCAAGCTTGAAAGTTTTGCGTTTCTTCAGTTTGGAAGCATAAAAATAAATATAAATGGAATTTCTTAGGTGACAAAATAAAAAACATTATTTTTCATTGTAGCAAAATTTGTGATATCTCGACGTGGCAACACTTTGATAAGTCATGAAGATTACACTTTCTATCACAAGAAAGAAAAGGAACGAAAAGGCCTGCTATGGACTAAGAAAAGATGGGTCTGTTCCACTCATTTCAAAAAAGGCTGTAAGGCTGTCATTTACACCGTGGACGATACCATTGTCGTTGCTAGAAATGACCATAATCATACATCAAACTTACATTTTAGATCCCATCATTTTTAAAATTATTGAAAATTATAGTGTTATAATTAATTGGAATTTTCGAAAATACATAAGACTGAAAGATTTGTTCAAACGGTTACAATCATTTTATAATATGATTGGATATTCATAAGATTCCTAAAATTACAATTTGTTTTCCCAAAAATATAAACAAGGAATGTAATTATGTCTTTGACCAGCATGTAATTATGTCTTTGGGGTTCTTACGGTGTGCTAATCGGCTTATTTTGGCTTAGTGTTTCAGTGTATTTAGAGTGGTGTGTTAGAGTGCTATGTTCGATAGTGGAAGCGTAATCTTTGTTATTTGTTCTAAAAAGTCAAAGGTAGTCGTAAATAATTCACAAACTGGTTATCCTCAGCAATTATTTTGTTATTCAAATATTTATCTTCTCTCTACCGAAGAGATTGATTTTAGTGCTAAGACCGCTTTTTGTGCATTTCGTTACAATGTCTGTTTTATTTTGGTGTTCAATAAACAGTTTTACCTATCTATTTTTTATTGAAATTGTAACAAAATGCATAAAAGGTATTATAAATAAAACAAATCACTGAATCACTTACCCTTCGTTTCCTGTAGTCCACAACCTTGACAGGGCCCCAAATCACATTAGTCACAAATTATTAGTTTTAATTATTATTGAGATAGTGTGCCCTCGCGGCTATAACACATTTTCTCTTGTAGTGTGGTACGGGGGGGGGGGGGGATTAGTGACTGTCCGTGCACAACAAAGTCGCAGTTGATCGATTTACTCTTGAGTTAATAAACAATGTCTTTTTTTAACAGATCAGCAGATGCAATATTTACGGTCACGTAAAGGAGGTGTAATGCTCAAACTATTGGAGTATACTTATTGTCTCAAAGACTTCAAAGCATTCTCAACATGTTTGGCTAAGAAAAGATGGGTCTGCTCTAGCCATTCTAACAGAGGCTGTAAGGCTGTGGTACACACAATAGATGACGTCATAGTTAAACTAAATAATGATCATAACCATAAACCAAATAGGCGCTAATTGAAAGAAAGACGAAAGTTATTACTTGTTAAAAACTTAATTTTTTTCCCATAAATGCATTTGAAACTATTTTTGACAATGTGTATATATTCCAAGCAAATGAGTCGTTTTTTAATAATAGTGAAATATGTCAAAAAGAAACTAAATAGCTTGCTTTTTGTACATCTTCTCTTTTACTTCCTTTTTTATTTATTTCGTGTTACTTATTTTATTTATTGTATTAAATTTCTGACTTTTATATACGTACCGCGTAAGCTGTTTTCGAGGGTAATTACGAATTGTCTCGCCCGGAGGTTAGACCAGTTCCAGCCGCCGGAGCAGGCTGGGTCTCGAAAAGGCTCTGTGGACCACATATGTACACACACTGCAGCGGGTTATATTAAAGATTGAAAAGTATAACCGGCCGTTTTATCTTGCCTTTGTGGACTACGAGAAAGCCTTCGACTTTATCAAGATCTGGGCTGTACTGGTAGCGATATCGACGGGCACCTGTAGCGGTGCCAAGTCGATTGTCGATATATCGAGCTGCTGAGATTTCTGTTTAATACTGCAAGCATGATAGTCCAAATCCACGATCAACAGACCAGCTCCGTCGAGGGGTCACAAACGCGCTGGAATATGCATTTGGGATGCTGGACTGGAGAGGGCGTGAAATCAATGTGAACGGTGAGTACATCTGGCATCTTCGTTTCGCCAACGATATAGTCATCATGGCAAAATCGCTGGAATGTTTGAGCTGGGTGCTGAACGGCCTTAACGCAACATTGCGACGCGTCGGTTACGGAATGAACATAGATAAGACAAAAATCATGTTCAATGAACATGTTCTTCTGGCACCGGTAAGCGTTGAAGGTGTGGCGCTCTAAGTTGTTGACCATTATGTCAATCTTGAGCAGACGATCTAACTAGACAAGTCCAACTTCAGCAAAGAGATCCATAGATGCATTCAGACTTGACGCATGGACTTGGGCAGTATTTGGGAAAATGCGTCGATTCTATTCATCGCCTATACCACAATGCTTGAAGACGAAAGTTTTTAATCAGTGCATCCTCCCAGTTATGACGTGTGCTGTAGAAACGTGGCCTCTGTTGGTGGGCCTGAACTAGCTCGGAGTTTCTTTCTGCGATAAGATCTGAAACGAAGAGATTCACCAAAGAACTAAAGTCACCGACATAGCTGACAGAATCAGCATGCTGAAGTGGCAATGGGACGCCCTCCGGCCACGTGGACCGACGACTTGAAAAGGTTCGCCGATGATGGTTGGATGAGAAGAGCCGAGGATCGCGTGTAGTGGTGAGCTTTGGAAGAGCCCTATATCCAGCAGTGGAGAGACATGGGTTGATGGTGTGGTATGGATTTGATTTTTATTTTTATTTCACCATTCTATGCACTCCATCAACACTGTTTAATTCTCGACTATTAACTATTTACCTTAAGTTATTTATTAATTTATTAATAAATAAGTATTCGTAAACCTCGTTTATTTTAGTTTTCCTCTTCCTTTCCTAATTTTTTCTTTCCCATCCCTTTCCTTTCCACTTTACATTATGATCCTATCTTCTCTTTTATGCTTTTTGTACTTCCACCTTAACACTCTTATGTCCATATACTCGTACTTCCAACAGGTCCCATTCAGTACAGAAGATCCCGCAAAGGAGGTATATTGATTAAGTTAGGCGAATATACCTATTCTCACAAACCAGATTGCAGAATATCCTCGGCTAAAAAGAGATGGGTGTGTTCCAGTCACTGCAGCAGAGGCTGTCGCGCCGTTATACACACTAGAGATGACGTCATTACCAGCGTTAAAAGTAATCATTACCACCTACCCGTTACGCGTTAACCCCTTGTGTATGCGCTGATTTTTGTAATATAGTTCATTTTTATTAAATAAATTATTTATTATAGCCAATAATAATAAAAAGCGTATCCGTAACTATAAAAATAAAACCCACGTCTCTATTTATTTAAACATATTTAAAAACTATAGTGTAGCATTGCGTTGCATTTCAAGTGAAAAAAATGTAAATTTTTAATAAACTTAAAATTTAATTTAAAAAAATTACGTGTCTCCGGCAAGTAAAAATGGTTTTAGGGGATGACTAAGACCTCCTAAAGTCCTCCCATTACTCTACAGTGTCCAAATTGAGATAGCTGATTACTAAATCCCACTCATAAATTGTATACTTTACTTTGAATACTTTGAACATGAATTCCGTGTAGTAAACAATCATAATTAAATTTTAAACATAGTAGTAGCCAAACGTCGTGCGTGAAATAAAACGCTATAGCAACCAACGCCATGGTGCGTTCGAGAACATGTGCTATAATTTTAAACATAGTAGTAGCCAAACGTCGTGCGTGAAATAAAACGCTATAGCAACCAACGCCATGGTGCGTTCGAGAACATGTGCTATAATTTTAAACATAGTAGTAGCCAAACGTCGTGCGTAAAATAAAACGCTATAGCAACCAACGCCATGGTGCGTTCGAGAACTTGTGCTATAATTTTAAACATAGTAGTAGCCAAACGTCGTGCGTGAAATAAAACGCTATAGCAACCAACGCCGGTGCGTTCGAGAACATGTGCTATAATTTTAAACATAGTAGTAGCCAAACGTCGTGCGTAAAATAAAACGCTATAGCAACCAACGCCATGGTGCGTTCGAGAACATGTGCTATAATTTTAAACATAGTAGTAGCCAAACGTCGTGCGTAAAATAAAACGCTATAGCAACCAACGCCATGGTGCGTTCGAGAACATGTGCTATAATTTTAAACATAGTAGTAGCCAAACGTCGTGCGTAAAATAAAACGCTATAGCAACCAACGCCATGGTGCGTTCGAGAACTTGTGCTATAATTTTTTTTTTTAATATTTTCTCGCAAAAATTATTGATTTCCTCGTTTTGAAATTTGAGATGCAGACCTCTTTTGAAGGGAAGGTCTATCAAAAAAAATATGGAGTTCTAAATCAAAGGTACATATTGTACAGTTGAGCCCTTGATTTAACATGAAAGGAGCACCGCACCGATTATTTCTACTCGACGGAAAGTTTCTTGTCACTAACATTGTTATTTCAAAAAAATAAAAGATTTATATACAAATACACAAAATACAGGATGCCGGTCAACCGCGCGTAAAAGAAGTGTCATATTCGGGGCTGTCAGGATGTAGCATAGACATTTAATATTTTTCTTAAAAAAATAGGCTTTGAAAAAATCGCAATGACTAGCGAAGAGGGAACTTCTATCTCAGATCACCGTGAAATAAAATTTCTATTTTTTTTCTTATCTATAGTGGTAGAGGAAGAGGTGGTATTGTGGCACCCTGGTGACAATTTGGCCCCCTATACATTTTTGTACTTCTCACAACGCCATCGTTGAATCCTTACTATAATTATGTTCACCTATGCGGCGTATTGAAATGAAGTAAAGTTATAGCGGTTCGCGTACAGATGACGCTAAAGTACGAGCCGTTATGTCATTGACGGAGGAACCAAAGTTTAACGGTCCTATAAAAAAAAAATCATATTGCCGGAATTAAAAACATTTGAAGGCTGCGCCGACTGTATATTTGCTGTCAACGAAACAAGATATCGGTATTTGCGAGTAAGTTTGTACAAATCACCGTATTTCTAATTTTAGTGCCAATATTTTGAATACATAGCTTGTTGACAAATAGGCCCCCTAAGAATGAGTATAATCTGGCCCCCGGGGGCCACGTTGCCAACATATCCAGTTGAATTACAATTATTTATTTTTTGTTAAAGGCATGCCAAGAACTCCACTACCCAAAAAGAAACTCAAATCATGGAACGAGGAAGACATGATCAATGCAGTGAGGGCAGTACGAGAAAAAAGGATGGGCTACAAAAGAGCAGTAAAGGAGTTCCGAGTTCCAAGAACTACACTGAGGAGGTTCGTAAAAGATAGCTGTTCAGTTGAAGAGGTAGTAGTAAAACGTGCTGGGAGAAAACCAACCTTACCACCAGAACTAGAGAAAGAGTTGGTAAAGTATCTACTTTTGATGGAGAGTAAGTTTTATGGGTTTACATCTCGAGACGTGAAACGAATGGCCTATCAACTGGCAACGCTGAACAATATACCACACCCATTCACCAATCAAGAAGCTGGACGTGCATGGTTTGATCATTTTTTTAATCGCCACAAGGATGTTTTGAGCCTTCGTAAGCCTACAGGAACCTCACAAGCTCGTGCTAAAGGATTCAATAGAGCAGCTGTCCAGGTATTTTTCGATATCCTTGAAGAAGAATTCAAGAAAAATAAATTTCCTCCAGATCGTATCTTCAACGTTGACGAGACTGGACTTAGCATCGTTCAAAGCAAAATTCCGCGTATTATCTCTTTGAAAGGAAAGCGTCAAGTGTCTGCAATTACTTCAGCTGAACGAGGTGCTTTGATCACCATAATATGTGCGATGTCGGCCAGTGGCATATTCATTCCGCCGATGATGATATTTCCCCGCAAAAATATGTCAGAAACGCTAATGCGTGGGGCACCATCTGGTGCACTCGGAAGGTGCCACCCGTCGGGATGGATACAAACAGAGCTTTTCACCGAGTGGTTTCAACATTTTATAGATAAAACAAAACCAACTCAAGAATCACCAGTACTGCTTGTATTCGATGGGCACTACAGTCACACGCGAAACCTAAACGTCATTAATATGGCAAGAGAAAACAACGTGGTAATCATATCCTTGCCGCCACATACAACCCATAAGATGCAGCCTTTAGATAGGAGCTTCATGGGACCTCTGAAGAACTACTACAGTGAAAACATAAGGCAATGGTTGCTCCACTCGCATCGTCCCGTGGGTACTTACGACATAGCCGAACTATTTGGCAAGGCATATCTACAATGTCAAACAGCTAGTATCGCTGTCAACGGCTTCAGAATTTCGGGTATTTACCCGTTTGACAGGAATGTTTTCAACGATGATGATTTCATTGCAGCAGAGCACGAAGCGTCTGAATCTGCACCCAGGAGCGTTGATGTAGAACCCATCCCGGATCCAGATGTTCCTGATCAGCCAACTACAGCCAACACCTCTGCAGTAGTACCGCCCTCACAGCAACCTACCGGCAGTCCTCTTATTTTACCTGATAGAATTATACCTATTCCACAACCTAAAAAAAAGAAGTCGAACAGGGGACGCAAGGCATCAGCAGCAACTCTCATTACTGGATCTCCGTACAAGTCAAATTTGGAGGCTTCGGTGAATAAACCTCAATCAGCAGCGCCGATAGCTGGACCTAGTCGTGGTAGGATTGATCGAGGCCGCGTTGGTGGTCACGGTCGTGGTCGTGGATCTGGCGATAGTCGCGGAGGACACAGAGGAGCTAGCCGGGGATCAAAGAGACGCTGCGATTCTGCGACGACTTCTGACTCGAACACATCTGACGACTCTGAGCCTCAGAGCTCAACCTCAGATGTTTCCGACATCCTACCTCATGGTGAAGATCAGGCTAATGAAGATACGACGTGCATGTTCTGCCATGAACTCTATTCTATGAACCATCGTGGTGAAATATGGATACAGTGCTTGATATGTCAATCGTGGGCGCACCAGGAGTGCACATCTTGTGAAAAAGATGTATATGTTTGTGATTTTTGCAATTAATTAGAATATTTGTATAATTTAATATTTGTTTTAATTTTAATATCTATTTGTTCCTTACTGAAAAATATTGTTTTTATTTGATTTTAGACGGGGGCCACTTTACCCCCATAGTTTTAAAATAATAAAAATTGTCAATTTTTAGAAATACATTTTTTAGTTATTGTTAATGCGTGTTTTTTTGTTTCAACTTTTTACTTTCGAAAACTTAATAGTTTACCTTCATAATAAACAATAGCTGAAAATATTTCGGTGAGAAAATTTGATTTTATGAAGGAAAAACAAACTGGGGGGCCACAATACCACCCCTTCCATTATTGGTGGTAGATAAGAGAGAAATGTGTGCCGTGTGGTGTGGGCTGGCTTTAGAATGACACACTCCATATCTTCCCGTGGGTGTCGTAAAAGGCGACTAAGGGATAACAAAACAGCTACCACATGAACTCGCCTGAGGAACTACTGTAGGATTTTCAAGTATACACCAATTTATTTATTATACACTTTTATTAACCAATGCTATAATTACACTTTCATGTCCTGCTCAATTGAATGCTAAGGTAAATCTGTACTGCTCGCACGTGCTATCAGTCCTTTTACAATCTCGTTTCAAGATGGCAGATCCCTTCCCTTACGCCTGCGCACTCAACGAGCGAAAGGCGGACCAATCCAAGAATAGCGCGTGCGCCGGCCAATTAAGATACTTTTAACTTATATGTAAATATGTACTACTCAACTATTGTCTATGATATTAAATGTCTTATTAATTATCTCAAATTCTTACACTACACCTCCTATAAAAGAGTGAACTCGCCATTCAAGCTGGCCAACTTGATATTTTAAGGCCACACATCCCCTATGCTCAAGAATAAGTTCAATGAGTATGAGGAGGTCCGTGTCCAGCGATGGACGAAACAAGCACTGGTTCCATTTATTAGACTTATTGGTTAATCAATTTTTGTTCGCCCGTCCACTTCTACTGTGGCGTGGTAGTGTCAGATCCCATTCTAACATTACAATTATTATTTTACAGTGGAGTATATTACGTCGGCTAAAGGCATCAAATTAATTACATCAGCTGGATACACATATGGAATGAGAACAATTTATAAGAACCGCCTGAAGAAAGTCTGGCGATGCACCTCTCATAGCAAAGGCTGCAAGGTTTTCATGTATATAGTTGAGGACAAGATCATTGCCATCAAAAATTATCATAACCACGATCCACCTAAAATAAGTTTTAGGCCTTAGGTTCTGTGCGAACATATATGCTGGGAAAGAAAGTTACGTCCAACTGGTTCAAATGATCTGCGCGGAACGCGTTTATTGCCTACAAAAATTACAATAACAAATAGCTTTAACGTTTAGAATTTTATTATCGATTTAATAATCTTTAGGTTTCACAAATGTACATTACCATTCCTCGTCGTTGCTCGTGGGTGGGTACTATAAGGCCCTAGCAGAATATCAGCGCTGTGGTTCATTTTCTTTTGTGCCACAGCTTTATACTAAGCTAGGTATCCCTTCTGTCGCCGCAACACACATTTGCAGACTTATTTTTGTTTATGCAAACCTCTTATTATGTTATTACTAAGCGTTTCCTTTGTTTTGTCTGTCGTGTTGTGATAAATAAATAATGTTTCTTTCTCTCAAATAATGTTATATTTATTTGTTTCTTTGCGAGCAAATAGATTCCTATTTGCAGGAATAAGAACCTATGAATAAGATTCTGCAACGTGACACGTCACTGATGGCCCTAGCAGAATATCAGCGTTATCTGCCTCACGGGTTGCAACAATATGCTGAGTTGGAGTTGGAAATCATTTTTTGTCTTTTTGTCGCAAAATTTTCTGACTTTCCTACGTACATTTATGTAAACGGTGCGAGTCATCGATATGGGAATAGACTAGATGACACATCATACGTTCTTATCAAAGAAATCTAGTTGGCAACTTCTTTTATGAAGCAAATGAGGAGCGGTTCAATAAAAAGTCAAATTTGAAACTTAAGTACTACGTAATAAAAATGTTCCATTTTCAAAACATATATGAACTAAAGAATTCGAGAGCTACTGGACATATATCTACATAGTGTAGATATATACGCTATGCGAGTGAGTGATTGATTCGTGTGAAAAAAGAAGTGCTGTGTTTACAGAGTTGTTAGTTTTCACTAAAGAATATTCAGTAGTAAGAGGTTAGGTGTTATTTTTATTAAACGTTAAAGAATACCTAATGACTTTTGTCTACTTTCAGATGAAAATACAACCCTGGAGTTCGTGGTATCAAGCATAGGGAGTCTGATGATAAAATTCGCCGGATACACCTTTGGTTTAACGCCAGGGTACAAAGACCGCATTAAGAAACAATGGCGCTGCACACGTCATAGCAAAGGCTGTAAAGCTGTTATTTGCACTGTAGAAAATAGCATAGCCTACATGAAACGTAAACACAATCATTGATCATATTTTAGATAATTTTAATATTTGACTGTACTTTAATCATATTTAATATTTTTTTGAGAAATGGTTAAAAGACGTCAACTTAACGTCAAAAGACATCGCTCCTGTTAAATTAATCTAAAAATAGCATTTCCTCATAGAAACACATAACCTGGCCCGACATAATTCCCGAAATGCGAAACTCTTACACAAATATTTTAATCTGGTGATATTAAGCCATAAAATTTACACGATCATCAAAAGATAAGAAAGATATGACAGTTAATAATCTTTGACAAATCTTAGTAACAACAACATTATAACCATTATAACATAGACAATAAGTGTATTATATACATTATAACAAGTATATCATATATGTATTATATACTTGTTGTGTTCTTTTAAATAATGTTAAAATCTAAACTTCGCCATAAGACGATCTAAAGCTTTGTTAAACTGTGGGTGTGTGTGGACTTTAATTAAAAATTCCTAACTTAAATGTTCGTTGTTTCAAAATTATGTTTAAACAGAATACTGGAGTATCGGCACTAAATACGTTTTTGTTCCTTCTGATGTCGAAACTTGAGGCGCTATTACTGACTCTGTATTTACGGATCCATCGAGGCACCAATCTGGCCATTCAGGGAGGTAATGCCGCCACCTTGACAAGTACTTTGCCACAAAGACCAAAGTACGTTTTCAATACTTAGAAATTATTAACCCATATGATCTTACAAAAATAGTGTAAAACGCCTATTTTAATGTTACTCAGTATATCTACTAGATATATCTCAGTACCTATATCTTGCTGAAAATTAACATATTTCTTGATTTATTTTATTACACAAATGAAATAAATAATTAGTAATTAATTTACTCTTATATGCATAGCGTATTACATATACGCGTCCAGAAGCGATTCCAACAGTAGCGAGCGGGTTCAAAGGTCAAAGAAGGGAGATTGTGAATAGTGTTATGCACATACCAGTAAATTAACCACCAACTTTTTTTTGTGTAATAAAGAAATCATGAAATACATATTCATTTTGAGTTAGATATAATATTCCAGAGCCCATTCCCATCCTATCCCACTCCATTTTCCCAACCCTTTCTCCAAATCCACTCCTATTGTAACGGTTTCGTTTCACTACGTCAGTAGTTAAGCGAAACTACATTAAAGTACAAACTTAAATCAACCATTTAAAAAAAAATAACATTACTACATAAAAATATCTATTATTATTAACTATTTACAATAAATAATACCTTAAATTATAAAAACATACTTAAATAACAAAAATATAGATTAAATATTAATTCGAAAGCAAAGCCGGAGCGCACTATATGTTTTGCAATTCTATTGTTTGCGCGTGGAGTGAACTATAAAACCGGTCCTTACGCATCGCATCGAACGCAGGTAGGTACCGCGTCATTGGCACTCCACGTTGGCTATCCTTTCTGTGTAGACTAACATTCCGTCTACAAATAAATAATTATAAAATATCTGATACTGAAAGTTTTGGGCGAGTCTAGCGCCGACTTACTAATAGTGTCCTGTGTATGTGAATCCCCTTACTTACTGGGGCTCACCTACCCGGCAGTCGACTTGGACGTGACCTGCTCGCCACCTATGCGATTATACCACCTACCTACTGCTCGCTGCTAGCTGCGAGACTGTTCCGGCCTACCGCGGAATACCTACTGGAAGGCTATCGCAGGGCAGTGGCATTCTTTTGACCGGGTCATAACTTCTGACGTGAGCGAATCGAACCCATCCCGGATCTATTCACTTTTTTAAAATATACCTCTATGTAGTAGTGGAGTCTTTTATTCACACACAAAAAAGACTACGTGACACTATATCTCCAAAGGTAGGCAGCGCATACGGGGGCGTGCCAACTTTTGATGCTGGTATGTATCGCGGATGTCTATGGGCGACAGTATCCACTTACCATCATGTGGAGTATACGCTCATTTGTCGCCTTCGTCCATAAAAAAAAATATTTTTAGTGTACTGATTAACATATTGCAAGATTAGTGAAAATGTGGTATATTTTTTTAGCACTTAGATTAAACTTGTATTTACAAATATTTATAATTTTAATATTTAAGTATTGTATTATTGTGTTATGTATAAATATTACATCCCAATAGGAAGTGGTATTTAAGATAAATAATAAGTTATGTTTTTTACTGAAGTCTCAGTACATGAGAATCTAGAACCGATAATAAAGGATCCCTTTGCGAAAGGTCTCTTTTCAAAATCTAAAACATACATTTTACAAAATCAATATATACATATTCTGCTGTAGTACTTTTATGATCTACTATAACGTAGAAATACTTTATAAATGTATTAAAATCTTAATATTTGTGACATGAAATATTTAACATAATAAGTGTCTAGTGACAAATTACCATTATTTATAACAAAATGCATATTTATATTTTAAGAAATTAAATCTGTAAGAAAAAACATTTAACCATGCATGTTTTTTACCAATGTCCCCATCGACTAAATAGTTGTAATCAGAATCACAGAATAGGTACACTTCCCAGTCGAAAGTAATACACATCGGCCTTTAGAAAAAGACTATGGGCTAGCTTCGGTTTTGTAGAGCGTCGTCTCTCTCGTATCGGCATACGACTAGACGACGCTGTACAAAACCAAGCTAGCCGATCATAGTCGATGTGTATTACTTTCGGCCGAGATGTATAGTAATAATAGTTGAACTCCATCATAGAAAATAGTTGTTAAATGTAGCATGTACGTGTTTCGGGAATAAGATTCACCAGAGCGTATTTCCCACCCTATCGAGTGGGCAGTGTGATGGGACGAAGGAAGTCTTTCATCCCAGTTCCATTCAAGTTATATATTTACATATTTACTTTCTTTACTCTCCATTTCAATCCATTCCTCCGTTCTCCCTCGAGGAAGGTTGGGAAGTGTGATAGGACGAGGAAAACTCCTCATAGCGTTATGTTTCCTATTCACTCCTAAATCTCTAGATAGGTGGCACATCGGGGGGCATGTCAACGTTGGTCATTTTTTACTGATGCATATTGCGGATGTCCATGAGCGACAGTATCCATTTACCACCAGATGGACTGTTTGCTCGTTTGCCAACTTCATCGTAAGGAAAAAAATAACCTTTCAAACCTGAGTCCAATCTGTCTGTGTTACTTTTTGAATTATGTATATATATGAGTAACATGTTATCAATAATTATAATAATAGACATTATTACATTGTTGTACTCGTTTTGCAGATCTGGAATATGAATTCGTGACAACGAAGAGAGGAATTAAGATGCTAAAAATGGCGGGATATACGTTTGGAACGAAAAAAATGTTCAACGATCTAGCAAAAAAGCGTTGGCGATGTACCTGCCATAGCACTGGCTGCAAAGCCTACGTACATACCGTACATGACGAAATTGTGAAAATTGTACCCTGTCATAACCATGAACCGAGACAGTCGCACCGCGTCCAATTAGAAATTGAATGTGTTACAACTCCCGAATACACGTCAGTATAAATATGTAATAATCACTTACAAATAAATACAGTTTAACTTTGGTCATCCGGCATTATAAAAATTATCACTGTGCCTGCCGGATTGTCGGGAATGCCGGATTATTGCACTTTTTTCCGCGTAGGCAGACGAGCAAGCGTTAAGTGATGTTAAGTGGTTACCGATGCCCGTGGACACCTGCAATGCGTATACAATTGCGCCGCCAACCTTGCAAAACCCTATTCACAGCTTGACAGCGGTTATAAAGAAAGAACTGTCATATGAAGTACAAGTATAAAAATAAAGAACATTTCAAGTAGTTCTGCATAAAGTAAGCTAGTTCATGTCACTGTTTTTCAATCTTTCCATTCTTGTATTTTAAATGAGGAATACTAAATGGGCAGCAATTCATGATCAACAATACAAACTTATTTTTGAATGATTGACATAAATAATTTCGAATTACTAAGAAAGTCGACGGAATCTCGCTTCACGGTACTCATGTACCTCTATTGTCATCAGAGAGCCTAAACCTAATCTACATTTCATTTAATTAGAATGTGCGTATACAACATGTAACGGAATAATTCGTCACTCGTGGTATTCGCACATTCTTTACTCCGGCACAATTGTCGAAAGTTTTTAATGAAAAAATAAATAGATGAGCTACTAAAAAATAACGAATAGGCAGCAAATCTATGGTAGAAAATTTATTGGTGGATTTGATTTAGGTTCTCTGGTGACATATACGCACGCAATGTTATATGGGACTTGGTGGCCGGATCTGGGACCTGTGGTCAATGTGCCGGACTAATGGACGTGCTGTATCAGTAAAAGCAGGATTTTCGAGATTGTACTGTACTTTTAAGTTTACTGGCATTGAATTATTTTATGGCTTGTTTTTAATTAAGCAATAAAAAATACTAAACGATTGACAAAACTGAACTAATAAATAATTGAAGTAAACAGTTTTAAAACTATTTCTCTTATTTTGTTATAAGCGGGTAAACAGACAAAAGTAGGAAAATATTAACCATATATAATCTTAGCTATTTTCAACCGATTACTTCTGTTAATTTCTTAAACTTAAATTTCTTTGTGTTGTAACACAAATATTTTTTTTGTATCTCAAAATTTACCTGGTCACCCTATGTAGTAACCATTTAAATCTAATGTTATACTTGCATGGTCTTAATTATTATTTGTTACGTATAATTAAAAACATATGGAAGTTTATTTTGTATTTATATTGTTACGTTATTTGTATTTTATGTGAGTAGTTAGTGATACTGAGTGTCACATATACAAGTGATTCTAACAAATATATCATTTATTGAAAAATATACACCAGGAGAAATCTAAGTTAACTTTTACTTCGTCGGATCCCTTCTGATAATATAAATAAAAAATTTAGAAAACCACATAACACGAAACTACTGAAGTCAGCACCAAAATATTGGCCATAATCACTATGATTCAATTATAGTGAAGTGATAATTGATTACTTTAAAAATAAAAAAATACAAATGAATATTGTGAATATAGACAAAAAAATAATTTTATATTATTATTACTTCAGTAGCTCCAATACTTTAACTTTATTTGATACTCTTATTATGTATAGGAAAAATATGGCATATATTGTATAAGAGACTTCATATTCCAGGAAAAACGTAGCGAGCGCGATAATCACCTGATTTGATCACCCGATTTAAGTAAATAGATACAAAACTACGGCCCGCGCATGCGCTGGCTACATACAGTTTCACTTTTCAGTTGTATGAAAAGTCGCAATATTCAGCATTATACGAAAGTTAGCTTTCATCTCCTAAACCACTTCCTGACGTCCGCGGTTATCTGAATAGACATTAAAAAGTAACGCGAGACATAAAGCTATTATTGATATGCCAGTTGCTATTAAAATTCGTACATCGATTTTAGCACAAGGATTATAACAAAAAATATTTTGTGTGCTGCAATATTCGTCCGACAATTTTTTTCAAAAAATATTTCATTAGTTAAATGTTGTAAGTGTTTTATTATACATATGTACATGTATGTATAAATTGCCTCATTTTCTGTTCGTCAAGTAAATATTATCTAAATCATCTGAACCAGTGACATTTAATGGACGGTCGGGGAATTGGACGAAACAGACCAACTGGACATTCGGGCAATTGGACCTGGTATACCATAGGCGGCAGAAGGTAATCGGTCTAACATGGAACAAGTCAATATTTTTAGTCATTAGGATTAATATTAAATTCGACTAATTTTCGAAGTTACTTTCTTTTCGCTTTCCATCTATAGTTTATATATATTATTGGAAAAGGAGGCAGACGAGCAACCTGATTACAAAGTGGTAAACGGTCACCTACTCCTATGGACACCTGCAACACCAAGGTGTATGCGAGTGCGCCGTGACTTTACAGGACCCTATTCACAGCTTTGCCTTTATCGCTAATTTTACTATAAAAATGGACATAGGCCTCCGCCTGTGGTAAATCAAAATTAGTAAATTAAATCACTTATAGATTTCGGGCCAGCGCAAATTAGTGGATACACATTTACACATACCCCAGATTTTTTAAAATTCTGCAGCATGCGAATTTCCTCGCGATGTTTTCCTATACCGATGATTAGTGATATTTTTTTTAAATCCGTACTTACGTTGAAACTTAGTGTACGAGCTGAGGACTCACGACCTCACAAATAAGAGCCGAGAAGAGATACCCCTAGACTATCACCGTTGTAGAGTTAAAATTAACTATGATGTATTTACAGGTCAAACAATCGCACACGAATATACTACGTCGAGAATAGGGACTATGTTACTTAAGCTAAATGGATATACATACGGTATTGAGCCCAGATACAAGTATCGGTTGAAGCAACTCTGGAGATGTTCCACTCACAATAGCAGAGGCTGCAAAGCCACCGTTCAGACACTTGAAGGCGATATCATTAGTGTTGGAAGAAATCATAATCATTGACAAGCACGCCTTCATTAACGAGATATACAACATGCCACTGAAACAACGCAAAAGCTGCAAATAGGTTTTTCAGTAGGTATCGAGTTTAGAATCGATTCTACAAGTTTCATCATTCGGTATTTTTTTCTCATAATTTAAGTTTAAAGTTATTGTAATTAGCATGACTCTACTTTAAATTACTATATTTTTAGTTAATTGAATTAAGGCATGATTTTAATTATAATTGGCCCTGTTTACATGATCAATTCGTATATTCGTATACAATGAATTTATTTAGGCTGATAAATTTAACTGTATAAAGACATTGGTGCGAAGATTGTTCATTTTAACACAACAATATTTAAACCATTTTTTGATTTAGTACAGGCTTGACTCCTAAAAATGTTTTTTTTTTAATATTTTAATACGATAATCATAATCTGATCTATAACAAATTATGTACACCTTGTTATGGAATTGTTATGTAAATTATGTGATTGTGTTCGAGATCAGATTATGATTCAAAATTGTGTAATTGTGTAAGTTTCAACGGGGAATGTAATATACATTATTACTAAATTTACGGCTTATAAAAAGCAATTAATTATCTCTGTCGCAAACATTACTGGTTTTGGTGAATGGTGAAAAGATACACAAACAAGATAAGTGTCTCCTCGCTTGCGTGATTGCAGGGCTGCGGGGGCGGGGTGACGTTATACAGCGACACACACGAAAGGAGCACACAATCTCCCGCTCTCCGCACGATCTCCGCGTTGCCACGGTTGCCCCGCCCCCACACCACCGTAACCGCTCAGGCGAGGACTCACTTATTTTGTTTGTCTATAGTCTCAAAAACGGCTGTCAAAATAAAAAAGCATTAAAAAGTATTTATTTCTACACCATTTTATAGGTACCGCATGTGAATATATCATGACAAGCAAAGGAACTAACTTACTGATCCAGGCTGGATACACGTACGCAATTGACCCAAGATATAAAAGTCGTGCGATGAAAATTTGGCGATGCTGTAACAGGTGCTGTAAAGTTAACATTAAAACAATTGACGACTGCATCATTGCTGTCAAAAATGAGCATAATCATTGATTTTTTTACAATAAGGCGGTGGCAGACGTGAATACTGTTTGGCTGATTGTAAATGGATACCCTCAACCATAGATTTTTCCATAAATGCGTCACATACATTATTAGTATGCCAACTAATAAAATGAAATTTATGGAATTTACTTCATTATTTTATATCACTAAAAATGATAATTCGTTGTTTGTTGCAAACACACGTAATAATACAGTTAAAACACTAAATTGTCACGTTCTGCAGCGCAGCTACAATAATATGATCATGGTCGGTATTGTTCGGGGGATGAGAGGTGAGGTGTGAATTCACGTGCTGCGCGGGCGCGGATCGCCCGGCTTTTGGCCATCGATCCTTGTAGTGTACGGAAGACCTTGCAAAGTCGTCATTAAGCGTCTCCCTGTTTAGCAGTTCCGGGGGGCTCTTATTTTCGACGCTTTCCCCCATACTGTTTGTATTGTATGTAGAATATTTTGTATTTATTTTTATACATGTGTATAGGTATTTTAATTTACACATTTGTATAAAACCTAACAATATAAATGCAGTAAAAATAAAGAGAAAATGTAAAGAGTGTTCTTTTAGAACAGATTATATTGTAAATATTAATTACCTATCTTTAACATAATGCGGTTGATTATGAATAAATACATCTAATATGTCTCGCTTTATTGCGTTTAATTTGACGTCCAGCAATGTGCTTTTGAGTAAGCTGAAAGAAAAATATAAGACTGCATGAGTTGGATATACAGTTAAAGCTCCTTATTTGTGGGGAATTTCCTTCGTGGGGACATTGGTCCCCGCGTGGACAGTTTAAAAACAGAAAATTGTTTTTGCACTCGCGTATAAGAATTTCATTATCAAAATCAAAACTATCTCAAACTCGTTCATTGGAGTTCGTTAAAGTTCTCATTCATCAAAACCTAACAAACCTTGCAGACGTTGTCCTGCCTGTGTCTCAAATTTATGTACCTAAGTACAAAATAATCTACAAAATACCTATGTATACCAATTTTCTAGGCGATCGGTTGAACGGTATAGAAGTTGATATGCTGCAGCGCCATCTAGTAGCGAGTTACAATAAAGTGGATAGTATAAAAATCTTCTCCATGAAAAAATACATAGGTACATGTGCCAACTTTCATTGTGATCGGTCAAACAGTATCGAAATTTATTAATCTTAGATATACCAACATATTCTTTATATATATAGATCGAAGATAGATAGATAGATAGATTATATGTGTTGGTTATACGTAATCATCCCTCAAATTCTACACGTCACTTACGGTGTTATAATGTAGCGATATCAGCGGTAGGGCGAATAACAAACCCCTACCACGGTTTTGTCATCTCTTAGTCACCTTTTACGAAACCTTCGGGAAGAGATGGGGTGGTGGTCTAAAGCCGGTCGACATCACAAGGCCAGGTATTGGAACCATCTATATAATGTCATATAATTTGTTTCATTACAGATTCCCCGTCAGATTCATGTATCTGCGACAGGTGAGAAAAGAACAAACTGCGTAAATTGCTACCAGAAGTTAAGGTTTACACTATCGCAGCCGATATATTGATAGAAGAGTAAAACAAATTCTTACACACTGCAATCAATGCGAACAACCTTTGTGCTTGCCATGTTTTAACAAGAAACATTATTGGAATTAATTATTTCCACTTTATTAATGGATTATTCCGTTTATTGTTTAATTTATTATTGCGTTATTCCAGTGACAAGTGAGAGGTCACTGGACAATATAATACAATAAGAGTTTATTTAACCACAGATTCCTGCTCAAACCACATATTTAAAAGAGGGGAGAAAAGGAAAAACTGTGTAGGTTGCTATCAGAGGTTAAGGCAAACGTTAAACAGCCGGGAGGCAGGAAGAAGAGTAAAAAAAATCATAACGTACTGCGTTCAGTGCAAGAAATCGTTGTGTTTGCCCTGTTTTTACGCAAGGCATCATTTGAAGTGATTTTTTTCGATTTTATTATGTCCTTACCTATGAAGTTGCCGTTGTATATTTTAGAAAATTTAAAACAATAAATGGATGAAAAGTATATGTATAATTAATCGAAGTATTAACCTACAAACAAACATTAAGAAAAAAAAGGAAACTTAAAACGTGCATTACTTATTACTAACTTAATCTATAAAAGCCACAGCGTTTTCAATATTTCATGTTTTCGTTATTGCACAAACGAAAATATTGGACAAATAACAATCAACACAAAAACAAATGACTAGCGGATTTTGGAAAAAGGATAATCTAACTTTGAATTGAAATTTATTTGAATTCCGATTTCGAAAGTCATACCAAAGGTAATCACGCCCAAAGTTGCCAGTGTGAATAAACGGCAACTTCATGGATGAAGACCTAATATTTTATTAATAGTTTTAAAAATAAATGCCCAATATAATCATACAATGTGTTTCCTTCACATCATTATTTAAGCATGAATGTCATTACGAGTGTCATACCATTTATATATAGACAAATAAAACTCGTTATTGTATAAATGTTACATTATGACAGTTAACGAACAATGGTGTAAGAAGATAACGTGTTTTATAGCAATTTAGTGTTAATTATTAGTGTAATGGGGATGAGAAATTTAGTTTAAAAACTAAAACCCGACTGCGCAAAAGTTTTAAGTAAGTTTTGAGGTCTTTAGATAGGCCTTTTACATATAGCGTAGTCGCATGTCAGTTATAAATACCTACTATTAAATTTGTAAACGTGCGACTTCGCCATATGTAAAAGGCCTCCTTTTAATGGACCTAAAACTTATTTAAATCTTTTGCGTAGTAGGGTTTTAGTTTTAAACTTATTTTTTTTTAAACAATTTTGGATATGACCATGTAAGTAATTATTTTTATGCACATTTTGATCGATTTTGTAACTTTCATGAGAAATGGCACGAGAAATTGATACTAAACACGATACATTTATTTGCATTTTTTTTGTGCTCCATGTAATTTCGTGTTACATATCCGCCATATTGGATTTAAAGCGACGCTGTATAGCCTATGTTACGGAGAACATCAAGACAAATCTAATGACACCTCATTTGTCAAAATGTAATGAGTAGTTTAGGAGCTGCGAGGGAACATATGAACATACATTCATAGACTGCTAAAATCATAACCCCCTGTTTAGCTTTGCCGTTGTCGTAAAAATACTCCTATTCCGCCCTATTCTATGCGCCCTATTCTCCATCCTTCCTAACACATTTATCAAATCTACTCCTAATTCCCGAAGGAGGACAGCGTTAGATATTTTTAGTCCGAGGCTCGTAATGAAGGGCGATTGAACACTGTTACCTTGTGTACAATATTCTGTATGGTCTAAAAAATTAAATGGCATTGGTTAGAATTGTTTATCAAAATGCAACTTTCGGCCGTTTGGAATATTGGACCTCAAATTTTTATAGAGCCTTATCGAACACTGATACCAACTTACCGCTTCTCAAAAAATGGTGTTCTTTGATTTGCCACCGATGTCAGTGCTTCATCACAATGTGATTTTCAGTTGTATGATCTCACCCCCTTGGGGGATCCCAAACACAGCGGGTGAATGTTGTCTTAAACCCCTAGAAGGAGGTTCCTTACACCTAGAACTACAAGTTCTATACAATGCTAGTGTTACATATGATCCGTTTTTTTTGTGTCGATAACTCTCGGTCTATTTGCGATTCTGGGACAATTAAATCTGTAGTCCATATAGGAATACTAATTTATTATTTTGAATTACATATTCTGGTTATTTTTAAATGTTCACATTTTATTTAATTAACCCATTAATTAAGTTTTTACATTATCTTTTGGGCTTTAATTGTCTTCTTTTGTACATATTTCTGGTATATCATATTGGGGCTCACTTGAATGGATGCAAAAATCGCTTGAATGGTGTTTCTTTTTCTCAGACTATCCCCATTTTGTAACGTCACGTCGAGGTAGAAAACTCATACAACTGGGACGGTATACATTTGGATTTCAGAAACACGTAGGATCGAAATCACGGTGGTTGTGTTCTACTCACAACTCCAAAGGTTGCAAAGCTGTAGTACAGATGTTCGATAACGAGATCCTTTCTATTAGGAATCATCATAACCACTGAACCAGCTATATTGTTAATAAAAATAAATAAAAAATCTTATCTTCCTTTAAAAATTCGCAGGGTTTTATATTTTCGTAAGAATTTGTAAGCGTTCATATAAGCCTTTGATCCATGGTAGTATCCCTAATGGATGTACATAAGCTTGTTTTTTTGTCTCAATAGTTCCATGATTCATAAAACTAGACACGAAAACCGGCTTCTGTTGTCAACAAATAAACAAATCATGAACAACACTGAATTCCATTTTAACAGAATTATTTTTTTTTAATGTGAGTAAAAAGTAAGTAGTAATGGCATATCTAAAAATAAGCGACACTTATTTCTACAACGGTTAGTTGCGTTCGAATGATTTGGATATACCTATATGTTGATTGATTGTTTATGGGATTTTGTTTCATAGAACTTCAGAGATATTTTTTTATTGTTTAATACTATATTCCAGTAGTTCCACCAACGGATTATTGAACATTTTGTTCCATGAAAATAATACCAAGGAACTAGTGGGATCAAAGAGAAATAAGCAGTACATGTCGTATTTATGGACTACATTCGTTCTGTACCAGCAGTCTCAGTACGTAATGTAGTTATCGAGTTACAATAGTGGTTGGGCTGAAAACATCACGCTGGGCCGGCTACTTTTAGATGCTTTACATCTTTTTATTACATATGCTTCTCAGGAGATTTGATTTCTGCTTAATTTTAATTAATTAATTTTTAATTCGTACGTCTGTTTAATGCACATCTTAATAGCTCTAGACGAGGGGCCGTGCACGTTTGTTATATATTCTTAAATTACCGATCGTCGCAGATGATGCATGTAATACAACGGCATATAATGTAATGCATTCAGACCAGTAATTTTAGTGAGTGTTATTTCAATTAAAGTTTCACAAATAAAAATTCGAATTACCGGCCACATGTGAAAAGAGGGAGAAAGGGGATCCTATTTTTTGTTCTAATTTCTAGAGGTTGGTATTTTAGTAAAATCTTAAAAATAATTTAATTTGTTATCATAAAATTCAGCTGTTAGAATTTGTTTATTTTTAAATATATTCATTCTTGAAACAACGAAATTTTAAGTTAGAAAATTTTAATCAAAATCAGTACCGACGATGAGGTCCAGATAATATCACATTATTTTTGTACCATTTATTTGTTTCATATCATAAAAAAGATAATCATGTCCGTCAGAATTCATGCTTTTGTATATGAATGTATGTAATGGCACCAAAATTTAAATTTAAATACAATTGAGTAAGTAGGTAGCCAATATCTCAAAAAAAAATGTTTAAATATATTTTTATCTTTTGTTTGTTTTTTTTTTTACTTTTTTTGCAGCTTTGTTCATGTTAAACGTAAGGTTAGTAATAATATTCTATTGTGTTACGAAAATTGCTTGTCTAAAGAATATTTTTTATAGAAGGAAAGTGGCAGACGAGCAGACATCTGGTGGTAAGTGGATACTGTTGCCCGTGGATCACGATACATGCCAACATCAGTGCCAAAAAACGTGGCTACACCGCCGGATGCACTTCTACCTTTGCAGATTTGGTAGTGGATTTGGATAAAGAGTTCGTAAAATGGAAAGGGTGGGAAAATGGGGAGGGATAAGATGAGATGGGAATGGGTTCTGGCATATCTTACTCAATGCCGAAACACGTATGTACGTTGGAGGAATAGGATAAAGGGGTACTCTTAAATGTAATACCTACATTTTACTGTAATTTTCCATGAGAGAGGGGTAATTTGGCCAGTCGAGTGAGCCCGGCGGCTGTGGGATTGAAAGAACGAAAGAAAAAAGAGATTTTTTTATTGCCACTCTATAGTTAAAAAAAGAAGAATACAATACAAGTTAAATGCCTAATGAACAAAGGAGAAAAACTTATTTAATGTAATATCAGTAGGAAATATCTTACAGAATTGAAAATATATGTATAGAAGCTTAAAGATATTTATCATTAATTGTAATGGTTTGGTCCACAGGTATTGAAGATTGCTGCTGAAGATTGAAATAAGTATGAAAACTGCAGGCTATTTACAATACTTATTCATATCTTTATATGAACACAGTATTCGCACAATATACTCACACAATACATTTCTATATGAGACATTAAATCATTCAATATACAATTTATTCAGACCAGCTCTTGTGATACAGCATCTGAATAGTATAAGGATTGTTAATATAATTAATAAAGAGTCCTTCCACAGATCTGGAGTCCTGGATTGTTAGGTTCTCGAAGTTTCTATTCACATAGGTATAGTCTCCTAATTATACAGTCGCACATGCTACATGATATCACATATCTATGTATATGGATATATCGATGATTACGTAATGAGACTTTCTAACTTACAAATTTCTGAATTTTGGTTTTTTGCTTATACACTTAAAAATTATCTGTCTATTTATCCGTAGGCTACGGTTAATTACGTTTCTACTTAAAATATAGTACTTATGGTAAGCATCTCATAAACAACATTTAAAGTTTATTTTAACGTAACATATTTTTAAACGTATTTTTCATCTCCTGTAAAATTTATCATCTGTAGGTGATAGATTTATCACCTGTAGGATGTCTCAGTACACGTACTGTGACCGTCGATATGACAGCGCAATAAGTACGCTACAATTTAAAGGATACATTTACAGGTGATAAATTTACAGGTGATCAATTTACTGGTGATCAATTTACTGGTGATCAATTTACAGGTGATCAATTTACAGTTGATCAATTTACAGGATCAATTTACACGTGATCAATTTACAGGATCAATTTACATGTGATCAATTTACAGTTAATCAATTTACAGGTGATGAAAAAACAATTAAAAATCTGTTACAAAGATAAACTTTAATTGTCGTTAATGAGATGCTTACCATAATAGGTACTATATATTATATTACCTATATTATTAGTATTAGCTGATTCACACTACGGTACGTCTTATAAAACATATGTTTTTATAGCCTTAAAAACAAAAACCGCCACCACACACGGTCTTCAATACAATGTATTGATAGTGCACTATAAATAATACTATGCTGTACTATATTTCAATTTACGCCGTAAGTTTAAGTACAATTTCAAACATTTATGTTACATATAGTAGAATATAGAGGTTTATCTATTTTTTAAGATCTGTATTTATATACTTAAGATCAACTAATATTTATATATCTACATAAGATCATTTCATTTTTAAAATTTTTCAGAACCATCTTTCTTGTATTCACGACGAGGCAAACCGTTACTTCTCCTCTCCGGCTATACATATGGAGTACATGAAGTTAGATACATACAAGGAAATGTAAGAAAAAGGTGGTATTGTTCAACACATCACTCTCGTGGTTGCAGAGCCTTCTTGTATACTTTGAATGAAGTATTTTCCCGTCTAAATGTAGACTGTCATAATCATGAACCTGTATATAATACATAGTGACCATACTAAAATATTACCTCTGTTTATAAATCATATTAAACCAAAATAAATTTATGTGTAATCTATCCGTTTAGTACATTCGCGTTAATACATAATAGTTATCTAATTTATTTATTTATTTGTAAAATTTATTAAATTTAAACAGTATATAGACTTAATTTTAAGAATACATTTAGGAATTAAATAGACCATTTAAGAATTAAAGCCGGCAATAAATGGACTCATAGGCACCTCAGTGCTCTACTAATAAGTTACTTAAAAAGTAACTTCAGTTAAACTAAAGTAACTTTAATAACGTAAACTACTTGTCAGTTGTCATAAGAATACAGTCCTTCACATTGTGAGCTGTCCTTTACCGTCAGTAGAAAGCTTATGGCCCCAAACACACCGCAGCTCAGGAACGATCGTAAGCGGGAGTGCATGCGTAGGAAATTTACAGTTACCCGCCAAGACCCTGCTCTGTGAAGTAGAGAAGCGTTTTAGAACATTGGATAAAACCTCGCCACGTCCGTGTTATCGTATGCTTGGTGTTCGCAAATGCAAACTCTAATATAATTCAAATGCAATTCCATGCGAATTCGGAGCAGTAGGGCTTGCCGCGGCGCGTCGTTTTGAGCGTAGACGCTACGCTACTTAACATACAGATTAGTCTTGAGGTGTCTTCAAGTTTGAACTTTTCCGTGTTTTTGTTTCGACGAGCATATACAAGTGTTGCTTTGTTCAGTGTGTCGAGAATTGCCAGTGAAATAGGTTATGTGTGGTTATAAATAAATTGTGGAATGAGAAGATATTGACGCATATTAGCGATGACGCTTGTCCTTGAGTGGCTATTCCTGATTGGTCAATTACACTAAACGTCCCGCTTCACCCAAAACTAGTTTCATGCACGCTGTACGCGACAATGCACGCTCAATACAACGCTTCAACGACCCGCTGCATCCACTGTTCCGAATTTGCGGCCTTAGGGCAGTCCTTAAAAGAGACTTACTTCAATTTTGTATTTTTTTGAACTTATTTTACCCTATACGGAAAACTATTTATATTGCGATCTTTTATTAGCTTTGATTTCTAAAACGACATTTCTGTATAAGAGTGGATTTTAAAAATGATTTTTATTGGCAAATCATTCATAAATTATTTTTATAAAAATAATAAGGTGACCGATTGGCACAATTGGTAGTGCCGGGGCTTGCAAGAGATCCGGGGTCGATTCCATCCATTTATTTAAAGACATTAGTTTGTTCGGTTCCTGGTGTGTGTTTGTCTTTGTGAGTGTCGCTTGACCCATGGCACAGGAAATCCTATAGTGGGCCATTGAGTAGCGTTAGTTGTTTAATCCAATATCCGTTTGATTAATTTATTTAAGAAGTCTTCCCAAAAAATATATATTGCTTATTGAAATAAAATATTGACTGCGGCGCTGTATCAGTAGCTTTATTTATTTTTATTTTTATTACTTAATGTAACATAATTTAATAAAATTAGCTTTAAAAACATGACGTTCGTTTTTAATTGTTGTCTTATTTTAGTAAGTAAAAGGTCCTGGAAGGTAGTGTAACGAAAAAATTACGAGTTTGAATATATATCCATTTAATTATCAATGTATAAATAAATCATCAGTTTCTTCTCATATTTCTGTAGGGTCAAAATTTCTCATTCATTTTTGTTTTACCAAAACCTGTTTCTGGTAACCGTTTCCTTTTTCCAGATCATCCTCAGTTCACACTTTCAAGGAAAGGAAAACCGCTGATGCTTTTTAAAGGCTATACTTATTCTGTAAAGGAATCTAGAAATGTGGGAGCTCTGGATTGCAATGGAAAGCCGCTTCTGAAGATGCGATGGCGCTGCTCGACTCACAATAGTCGGGGCTGTTCAGCGACAGTTCATACATTCGATGATCAGATTGTTAAAATGAATGTAGGAATACACAGTCACCCACCTGCGGGCAGATTGTAGGTACTCGAATTAGTAGGTACTTATTTGCTAGTAATATTTTTGAATACTAGAATACATTTTTTCTGATTGTTTTCCACGCTATATAAAATAATGTTTAATATAAGTTATAAAGCTATGTTCTATTTAAGCATATACAACACATTTTAGATATTTTTAATTAGGTATAAATGCTTAATATATTATACTTAACACAAGCTTTTATAACTTTTCTCAGCTTCAATTAGCTGTACTGCAAATTAAGGAGTTTTAAATTAGGCTCTTATACGTAGGGCACATCGACGCTTCCATATTGCATACCATCCCATCCTATTTTATTATCCTATCCCTCCTGCTACATTAAATAGAGATTATAATGGAAAAAAGAAGCTCCTTATTCCATTATATTCTTAATTTCCCATCCAACCCCATCCTCTCAAAAAAAAGGAAAAGTTTTCGTGCCTATTGCCTAATAGAAAATATATCCGATTCTCGTACTAATGTTTGATATTTTATCGATGAATAGTGAATAGTTGAAAAATATAATATAATAGTTAACTGAGTTTCGGCCAATAATCCAGCATGCGGGTCCAGTTGGGGAGTTGGATACACTTTATCCGGATTTTTTTTATTTCTAGAACATACGGGTTTCCTCACGTTTCCTTCACTACCGATTTGTAAAATCCGTACTTGAGTAGAAATTTAGGGTTATGGGCCGTGGGTATCACGATACGCACCCCTAAGTTATCACCGCTCTAAAGGTAGATGTAAAGGTAATTATTACATTATTTAAGATTACTTTCACTAATTGTTTTGGTTTTAAAAATGGACTATATAATAATTAGATTTTACTTAAATAACTTAAATAAAATATTGATTTGTGGTTACTTTGATTTTTTATTTTAAGATGTCTGATTGATTACTTATATACGATAATTTATCGTTGCAAGCGATTTGCTAGTGATATACAAATTGTGTTTAAACTGTTTATCACCAATTTCTTCTTTCAGGAATGTGGAGATAACTTAAGAATAGAAATATAAAATTTTAGATCAGAAGTTCTAATACGTTCTAAAAATTAAAATCGTTCAATATCCGATAGCTTCAGAGACATTGATTTCAGTATTAAAGTGATATCTCCATATTGAAAGCGAAAACAAACAATACACTTTTAAACAGTATCTTTGAAAAATAGATTTTGACTTATCATTTATCAACCTATTCCCGCCATGCTCGGATTTATTATTTTTTTCTTTTACTAAAACCGAATTCCAATAACTGTTTATTTCTTTCAGATCATCCTCGGTTCTCACTTTCAATGAGAGGAAAACCACTGATGATTTTCAAAGGCTATACTTATTCTGTAAAACAATCTAAAAACATTGGAGTCTCAGAAAACGGGAGACCATCTTTGAAGACACGATGGCATTGTTCGACGCACAATAGTCGGGGCTGTTCTGCTCTAGTACATACTCTAGACGATCAGATTATTAAAACAAATGTAGAAATACATAATCACCCACCTTCAAGCCGTTTGCATTGATGCATATATATTTCTGGTGACAGATGATTCGTGGATATTCGATTTTGATTTAAAATCATAGTTCTACATTTTCAATTGGTCTTATATACTCGTATTATATATAAAATATTGGTCTTATAAAGTTACATAGGTATAGCTTATCTCTAAGTACTCGACTGAGCGCGCCGAGTGATTGATTAGTGATTACACATTATCCAGAAATTAACAATTGTATGGTAACTTTAATTCGAAGTATCTGAAGATATCTTCAATCGGTCTACTATAACAAAATTGTAACAATCACAGAATAACAACAAAAAGAAATTTTTAACACTGTGCGGTAGTCGGGTACTTGAAGACGAGCCGTATAACAAAAGTTTAGTTTTAAGGCAAAATATACATACTCGAACATTAGTACTTATTTGTATAAATCACAACAAGACTGAACCAGTTCCCCATACATTTCCCATTTTCTGTACCACTAGATGTAAGATAAGGATTCACAGGCTTTTGAAGGTATATGCCATATACCCTTCACCTGTGAAGTAAACGAGTCCTTAAATAGAAAGTACGTATCGGGAAACGTAGCGTGGTACGCCCTTGGGTCCGGAGAACTGACTTGAAGAAAACCGCTAATAGTAGCTGAATTAGAAGAGCAAAAGATGTGTTGATAGTGGATATTCAGAGAGGTCTATATCCAACTGTACACGGACACTGCGTGATGGTATGGTATACTGATTACTCTCCATTTACTCTCCTCATCGTTTCTTCGCCACTCCCACTTTTTTATTTGCAATTCAATGCAATACAAGCAGCCCTTGCAGTATCTACTTTTAATAGCCTTGTGTTGTATTTATTGTATTTTCTTTAATGGACGTAGGCGGCAGACGAGCATACAGTATACCTGATGGTAAGTGGATACTGTCGCCTATAGACATCCGCGATACATGCCAACATTAGTACAAAATGACAAACCTTGGCACGACCCCGGATGCGCTGCCTACTTTTGGAGATATAGGAATGGATTTGGAGAAAGGGTTGGGAAAATGGGGAGGGATAGGATGGGAATGGGCTCTGGCACATCTCACTCACTACCGAAACACGTACGTACATTGAGGAAATAAGATAAAGTGGGAAATGCAGTACATTTCAAGGTAGTCTTCTGTGAGAGAGAGGTAACGTGGCCAGTCGAGCGCGCCGACACTCCGTGCACTCTCCCTCTTCCAAAAAGTATTATCATGTATAAATGTTACTATTTTGAGTATATTTCATGGTTTATTGGTATTTAGTATGTATAAAATTATATTTATTACATGTTTGTTTCTACCTATTATTCTTGTGTTCATATACATCTCCTCCCGCCCAAAGGTTGCCTGGAAGAGATCACTTTAGCGATAAGGCCTACCTTATATATTGGCCTAACGAAGTCGCTATCATAAGCGCTGAGGAACTACACCACCTCTAAAAGAGTTAACTCGCCAACCCGCTTGGAAAGCGTGGCGTTTTAAGGCCATTCATCCTTCATACACGAGACAATGTGCATGGGGAAGACCATGTTCAGCAGTGGATAGTGAAAGGTTTTTGGTGTGTAATAAAGTATACTTACTGATCTGTAATCCAGTCAGTTTGCACAGCATTAATAGTTTACAAATTTTCAGATAAACCATCCTTCATAACATCGAAGAGGGGTAAGACTTTGATTTTATTGTCCGGCTACACTTATTCCATGAAGGGTACAAGACAAATTGATTCTGCTCTTAAAGCGCGATGGCAATGTTCCACACATAACTCCAGAGGCTGTAGCGCTTATCTATATACCATAGACAATGAAATTGTCAAAATTAAACCTGAGCATACTCATGATATCGTCAATTATACTTCATAAATGAATGAACGATTAAATTGAATGAATAATGAGGGATCATGAAGTTAGGCAGAAAACTGATATTTTAGCTCAGAAATCTTAGATCAGTACTCGTAAATGGTTTGGGATAAGCACATGTTCCGGGCAGTAGTCTCTCACGTGAGGATGGCTTTGCTGATAGTCAACCACGGTTAAGAGATGGCACCAGAAGAAGACTTATATTATTATGGCTATCAATAATGGCCTGCCAAAATTGGTTTGTTTACTGATAAAGTAGCGCTTAAGTGCAAGACGCCAAACATATAGCAAGACACAGATGAGTTATTCATAAATATGCTGAAACGTTCCTCTCGTAAGTGTTCCACACAGCAAGGTTTTGGTGGGTAATGTCAAAATCCGCGCGCCCACACCCTTGTTCGCTCTTCGCGTGTTCGAGGTCTGAGAGCCAACGAGTTGTTTCACGCTTACACTAATAGTTTCGTAATTGTTATCAACTAGATCTGAGTACAGAATTAAGGTACTTAACGACTGCACGCGATGCAGTAGTGGTTTTTAAAATGTGTTTAAACTGTTTATCGACAACTGTCGATAAAATGTAATAATGAAATAATGTTAATAGAGAATTATATATATTTTTTGCAAATTTTTGTATTTCACTGTTCACTGGATTTTTTGTTTTAACTTAATACTTAATTATCATTAACAAGCGTGACTATTGTAATTCCAAATAATCGTCTGTTAATGAGCATTATGAAATAAATTAAAGAAGATGTCGGTTCAGTGGCTATACTCTTAGATGTATTCTTAGATATTTTTAATATGCCTTATTGAAAATATAGGTATATCGCTTTCTTATATTGAAGGCACACAGGTGCAAACACATGATTGTTTCTTCCGGACCGGATATAGATTCATCCTTCCATTACCTAACTATTCTGATCCAACATTATAAGAACAATATTCAAAATAAAGACTTTCGTATTTAAAATACTTGTGCGTACATTGTGTATGGAGACTACTCTTCTACATTACTCTTTTGGTATAAGTAAATACATACTATACGTATACTCATAAAGTTCGCGTAATTTTACAGATTGAAATAGATGAGTAACGAAGTCAGAGTACACTGAATGTTCATGCGCTCATACGAATGTAGATAACCGATTGGCTAAGTTGGTAGTGACCCTGCTTGCTGTGCAATAGGTACCGGGTTCGATCCCGATCGGACATAAATTTGTTTAAAAAAAAAAGACAAATATATGTTCGGGTCTGGGTGTGTTTGTGTTTGTCGTTGTATGTGTCTCTGGACCCACGACACAGGGAATCCTAGTGTGGGCCATTGGGTGTGGCGTTATTTATTTATTTATAAACAATAATACAATGGTAATGTTTATGTCAGAGGATTTATTACTCTGTTAAATGTAACAGCAATAAACTCTCTTACATAAACTTTCGGCATCTCAATTTCAAAACAGCTATATTTTTTGACAATGAAGAATATGAAATTCCAAAACAAATTACAAAGAATGTTTGCATTGCAAGGACAAAGGTGTTCTCCTACAATTAAGTAATAAAACAATTCGAGAATTACAGACATTATCTTGGTGCGTGGGAAACCGTCACTACACACTGACCCATACCGGCTATCGATAGTTACAGGCTGTTATTACAAAAAAATATCCATTTTCAGAACGCCCACAGCTAATAACGTCCAGAAAAGGGAAGCCAATGATTTTGTTACATGGTTATTCATACTCTCTGAAACAGATGTCAGTACTAGATGGTTGTTCAATAAAGAAGAGATGGAGATGCACCACTAGGGATTGCAGTGCTTCAATGTACACGTTAAACGATGAAATAGTCAATGTCAGAGGCACACATAAACATTGTAAAACATACACACAGCCATAGTAAGGCATCTGACACATGTGTGCGACCTGCAATGCGCAAACACACGAACAGTTTAATAGATAAGGGAAGTCTATTTTCCCATTATACTCTCTGCATTCCATCCCATCCAATCCCATCACATATTTAGTGTACGTAAAAATAGTGTCAAGCAAACTATGTCATAACTACGGACGCGCTCATCCAAAATTTACGTAATATTATTATTCAAATGAGTAAGTAATTTATTTTAATTCAATTCAATTCGTGTCTTTTGCAAGAACATAAGTAACAATGTAGTGTATCTGCGATTACGTTTTGCCTCAATAGGTGTGCAAAAATATTACTTCAAAAGGTTACTTCAATTCATAATATTAACATTACGGATTGAACACCCAAATGTTAATATTAGGATGTTCAGGAAACATTTTCGAACCTGCTGTCTGATCTCAGCGTAACGGTTGCTTGTTATTCGATCAAACAACTATTCACAAATTTTCGAATTAAAAACAACAATTCACAAAAGTAACATTTCACAATAGAAATGTTTGATAAATTTTCATTTCGTGAAATATTCTTTAGTCAAATATTTATTTTACAAATGTACTATAATAATTGACTAAACAACTTTTGCTAAAAACATTTTTTATCTCTGTATTATTTGACAGTTCGGTCATTTCATACTTTCTTTTTAATCTAATAACTTTATTCATAGGTAAACATAGTAAATGTATTCTAATATTTGTTTATTCTGTTTAGCGTGATTATTTGACGGAAGTCTTTGTTTGTGCGAAAATCTTTCCTACCCAAAAACGATTTGGCTTGTGATTGTGAAATAAGCCTGGAGGCTTTTTAATTTCTTTTCTATTATTATTATTATTTTTTTAGTCTTATTTTTTTAAACAACGTGAAAATACTTCTTACGCAGAAACGATTTATATGAAATACTTCATATGCTATTTATTTTACCTCAGCATTATTTTATTGTAGCTCACAAAACAATTTATTGTTAATATTTATTTGGCAATAATATTGTTTTCTTTTATGAGATTTGTTTTATAAAACATTGTTAGGTGAAATAATTTATTTGATAAATGATCACTGTGAATTAAAAAGTAGTGAACATTTGCAGGATTAGTTATTATGCGAATTAACATTTTGATAATAAAGTAGGTAGTTTGTGAAACGTATTTGTATTTTTTGGATGAAACATTAGTGAACTCAATGTGGATCGACAAAGGCTTGCGGAACTAAGGCCAAGCATTTATGATATAATCTCTAAGTTATAAATTGTTTATTTCATTCACTTTATCATTAGACTCACATATTGGACCAATTCTAAATAAAATATCATGATGACGATGATGATGAAGTCTGCCTTTTTAACGTCTTACTGGAGGGCTCAGACCGCCCGTACTAAATCACTACGCGGTGTCGAGCCCTACCTAACCACGAAGGGCCAGTGCCAGTGAAGAATATGGGGTTCTTCAAGAGAGCTGTGAATAAATATTTGCAGGTTGGGCCGTGCATATGTAATCCTCCTGGTATTGCAGGCGGCCTTAGGCGACGGTAACCACTTAACACCAGGTGGGCCATCTGCCACCTTTATCATATAAAAAAGTGCGGTTAAGCGGATTCACATACATATATATTTTTTAATTCTGAAACATACAGGTTTTCTCACGATGTTTTTATTATGAGAATTACTTTGGTATATGGGTATTGTAGCATATATGGGGGTAGTTATGCTATGACACTATTGTTAGTACAGCTAGTTATAAATAAATCAGTTTTACGCTCAGACTCAACTAATTATTTCGTGTTCCCGCATGATATGTATTATAATAAATCTGGCGACGAGTAAACACGCCAAAAACCTTTATTTTAGTTTTATATACTGTACGCATGCATAAATAACAAAATGCCAGTATAAAAAATCGAACCATTTGATTTATCAAGCAAAAAGTGGTCCACGTACGTTAGGCGTGTCGAACAGTTTATCAAATCAACCGTGAAGCGACTTATGATCTCATGTACTTATGATTTATGTGCACCAACTAAGGAAAGGTCCGGAAGAAAAGGTAGGTAGTCATTAGGAAGGAGTGCGATCGAATATTGCGGAGCTGCATGTGTACCGGCCGCGGCGGCAAAATGAGGGAGAATCGTTAAATGAATACTTGGAAGCACTTAATCATCTCGCGAGTACTTATAATTTTCAAACAAATCTCGAGAAAACTTACGAGATTAATTCATATCTGGCCTTGCAAGTGATGATCTGAGATCTCAGTTATTTGCTGAACCTGCCTTAACATACAAAAGAGTAGTGGAATTAGCTTTTGTATTGGAGGCGGCGGAGCGGCATGCTCAGGCAAGTGGATAAAGCTGCGGGACTACAACAGGGTATAAGGGAGCATCGGAGTCCATACATCGATTAGATATACGCGCATCTAGTGATGCGCGGCCGGCCACGGTGCAAGTAAATGGGAGTGACGCGGGCGCAGAGGCTGCAGGCGGCAGCGGAGCGTAATTCGAGCGGGCGGCAGCAGCACCGGGTCACGCACGGCCGTGCTGGCGGTGCGGCCGGGATCACCCCGCATATTGGTGTTGTTTTAAATATTATTCATGTGATACAAAAAGGGCATATTAAAGCGATGTGCAAGAGGGTCGAATCTTCGGTGAATGAGAAGTTTGTGGAGCGTGGACGACTGGCGCGGCGTCATAATTATATAAATAGTGGTAATAGTGATAATTACGATTTTTACAATTTGAGTGTGAATGATAAGCCGTACTGTCGTTGATGGTCAATGGAAGGAGCCTAAGGTTTGAATTAGACACTGTCAGTAGGTAAGTTATCCAGTATTAATCTAGACTGTTATGTAAAGTATTTTAAGGACGTTCAACTGTGTGATAATAAGGTGTGTTTCCGTTCTTATGTCGGCGCAGTGATCGAGTCACTGGGTAACATTATTGTGTGTGCAGTACTTGGGGAGCATCAGCCGAAAATCTTGAATTGTTTGTAATTGAAAATGGGGGTCCACGGCTTCTAGGTAGATCTTGGCTAAGAGAATTAAAAATTGATGAAGTACATGATTTATATTTTAACAAGTCGGATACTATTGAGCACGAGATAAACGAGATGCAACGTGATTTTACAGCTGTGTTCCCCCCAGGCACTTGACGCCGCAGCGTCGCCGGGCGTCACTAATGCCGTCGTTATAGATTTGGAAACAGGCGACAGTTGCAGCGCGGCACACCTAACTAGTGGTAGTGTTTTCCTACTTTCTCCTTCCAATGACTGAACAGCGAATACAATTGCTCAGTTTTGATTAGGAAAAGAAAAAACTTATAATGGAAAGTAGTGCCGTTGCGTCAAGTGCCGCTCTGCAGCGTGCAACGTTCAATCAACCAGCTCCTTCAACGATTCAACCAGTTCAACGATTATTAATCGTACCTTTACAATTGTCAGCTCCTTCCTTTAAGCACGCCCTACACCTTCTGATCCTGATTATTGGATAAAATTGTATAATGTATAAAGCAATCGTCCTAAAATTGTTATAATTATTGAAAAATCGGATGATCAGAAGCATCCGACCGTCCTACATCCTAAATCGGATGGTTTATAAAACGGTCGGAGAACTTCAACCTACAAAACGTTATCACTTGCTGTCGCGCATGCGTCAGGTGCAAACGTGTTTTCGCGCGATTTTTATAAATGTCGGACGAAGAAAGTGTTTCGGCGACAGACCGCGATTACTTTGTATTATTTCTCGAGTATTACAGTATCTTGCTTTACAATAAATAGACCCACGATACTCAATAATTTTGAAAAACATTAATGAGTCATTCTTAAATACTTTCGAAAATGCGTAGAGTTCAAAACCATCATCACTCTCATAGGTGTAAATTTTCTTCATTGTCTGTAGATTTCTGCAGCTCATATTTTTCTTATTCTCCTTCCTTTTTTTACGATATGGCTTCAGCTTCCTTCAAGAAAGCTGTAAACAGGATTCTGCAAGGTTGACAGCGCACTCGCAAGCCCCCTGGTGTTGCAGATACCATCATGTAGCCCGCCCGCTCGTCTGCCAAATAGATGGCATAGACTCGAATAAAAAAATCCGACTAATTATTTAGATCGTAGGTTTTCTTATTTAAAAATCACCGACTGATATTATAAATAAATATCTTCAATTTTCAGAAAGTCCCCAGCTTATAACCTCCAGAAAAGGGAATCCAATGATATTGTTACGTGGTTTTACATATTCCCTGAAATTCGTGAAAACGCTAGATTGTGGTTCAGTGAAGAAAAGATGGCTTTGCTCCAATAAGGATTGCAGTGCTTCAATATACACATTAGATAATGAAATTATCAGAGTTAGGGAGATTCATAAACATGGTAAAATATAGGTGCAGACATTCTTTGAAACAAATTACAACTATTCGCAGTGTACAATTTATTGTAAAAATAATATTGTGTTATATTGTAAATATTGTAAAAATAAGTATTTCATAAGTAAATATTTCGTGTTTATTGTAAAAATAAGGAAAATATTTCATCCCGTGATACTTCCTACTTCTTTTCCTAACCTAACCAATCCCCCGTCAGTCCATCGAATAGAGAGTATAATGCGATAAGGGAAATTTATTCCATTACACCCCTTTTTAGGGAATAAGTGAGTGAGAGTTTCCCGAGTACATTTTTCTGCTCTATCCCATTGAATTGTAAATATAATGTGACATGGGAAGTCTCTTATATCTTCATAAATCTCTCTCTCTCTCTCTCTCTCTATTATATCTTAATAGTACGTTTCCGTATTAACTTGTAGGAGTTATATGTATACATTATCTAATTACATAGTATGAGTTACTACGTAACTCATAGTAAGTACATAATATGTATGTCTTTTTATTTATTATTCAATTATTTAGATTGTTAAATATAGATTATGTAAACTTTCCACAAAAAAAATAGTAAGTATTCTAAATTATAACCCAATTTTGTCTACAGGTAACAAAACTTTTTTGATGTACTTACGTAACAAATCAGATAATTTATTTAACAATTATTGAGCTGTTTTGTTACTTAGCAAAAGTATTTGTTACTGGTAACTCTTAGTTATGTTAGTTAGTTATGTTAGTAATTAATTAGTTACCAAAGAACAAATGCTGCCATTAAAAATGGATAGTTAAAAATAGATACAATTATGTACGTAAAATTCTGAGAAGTCTTTTATTATCTTCTACCACTCGTGTACAAATTTACTTCTTTTCACAAAAAAACGCAAATAAATACATAATAGAATTAAATGAATATATTTAATGATGTATGATGATATGTATAATCCACTCTATGAGTATAATCGATCCATTCCATGCCTGAAAAAATGAATTTTGCTCACGATTTACCATACCGTCAACCTATGTCTCTCCACTGCTGGATATATGCCTCTCATAATGCTACGGCCATCACACACGTTTTTCGGCTCTTCTTATCCTGGCACGAACGGTAAGTTTCTTTAAGTCCACCTTCAGTCCATGAAAAGATGCTTAAAATTGTCATGTTCAATAACGCTAACACATGTACGGAATCTAAGGTTTCAAGCTTTGAAAATTGATATGTTACACCAATATACTGATCACTACAGCAGTGGTACAGCTTATAGTGATAGTGGTTCCCAAAATGTGCTCCTTGGCACCCTACGGAGTCGCGACTACCTTACAGGGGCGCCGCACAATATTACACAACTTTCATAATTTTATTTCCATTTTCAGTTCAAAATCTAGCGGAACTGGTGAATATCTCTCAATTATATTATTTATTGTTTATTTTTACCTAACCTTTGCAAAAAAATAATTCGCTATTTCGCAAAGTGGTACTTATTAGAATATGACATAAGGCGTCTTGGAGAATTCGGATTCAGCAAGGGCGGCGAGAATTAGAAAATTTGGGAATCGCTGCACTAAAGTATCAATTGTATACGAGTATATTTATTATTAGGTACAATGTAATAACATTTTTTTTTACAAATTACAGATATTCGTTTTATAATGTCCAAGCGAGGCACCAAGTTGATTTTATTCAATGGATATAAGTACTGCCGCGTCGGCGCAAGAAATGAGCAAACCTCACAGAAAACGCGATGGATTTGCGGCACTCATTCGCATCGAAAATGCACCGCGTCCCTTTTACTGGTGGAAAACGTAATTATGAAAGCGAAGCAAATTCACAACCATGAACCTTTCATATCTCAAAAGAAAAAGACTATTATTTTTGTTTGAGATCTCGCATATATTTTTTAATATTTTTTTAATTATGTATATATATTTTTTAATTGTGTTTTTTAAAATTCTCGTAGCTTGTTAACTTAGCGTACCTCGTAGCTTGTTCAATTATGGTACTCCTTGTGATTGACATCAACGGATTTAAATGATGGTTAAATCCGTCATAGGTTCGAAAACAGCTGACGATGGAGAAGTTCACCATTTTTTATTTCTTATCTGGAGTACCTAGTTATGAAAAATTACAAATAAAATCACTTCAATTTTTTTAAGATATCATTAAAATGTAGGAAAGTATAATTATAATGTAAAATAAATATTTTTTTAGTAAGTTACACCCTTTTTTTCAAATATAGTTACCCTAAGTTCCGAAATAAATAAAAATAGTTTTAGATTATGTAACACATTGTTTTATTTCTGAAACCAACTGTGAAATACCAATTTAAAATATACAGTAGGAATTATGTTCGTACATAATTATTATGATTACTATGATCATTCTATGACCAAGTGAAATAAGAATAGTAAAAACCAACGACACAAAAATAATGCATGCTAGCAATTCAGCGATAGGTACCTTGCCACAAGGACCAATTTTGTACAACATTTTCAATATGTAGGATTTTTTAACCTACATACTGATAATGTCGTATATTTTATTTGTAGAGGTTCTTAATTCTTGTTTGTAGGTTATAGCGTATCAGAAGGTTGTGTAAACAAAACTGTAATCGTCCTCCATACTGTTATATTAAATGATCACAAGAATTAATTAAAAGTGCACATGTCGTTGGCGTGCGGGAGACGACTGGCGAGCAGAGTATGGACAGCAGTGTGACCGTTTTAAAAAATGGTGATCTACTAAAACTACAAGGTGCCAGTACTAAATAATACCAAAACACATGCTGAATTATACTAAAAATATACTAAAATAAAAATAAAAAGTAGAAGAGGAAAAATTGAATTAAAACACTTATTATCAGTTACTTTTTTTAATTTTACCAATTACACACCTTCATTATACAGACATATTAAAATAATAATAAATATTTACAATAAGTTTTATTACAAATAGTCAGTATTCGACGGATTATTTTTTACCATATCTTTCGATGGGTCAAATAAGACACAACCTACACTCCCTAGTCCCTTCACTTAGACCTTGCTTAACATGCAACAGGCACGCAATATGTTTAGCTAGAAACCTGTTTCTGTATTTAGTTTTTATATGATTAACTTTTGAAAAAATTCTTTCGCATTCAGCGTTTGAAATGGGTATGCACATTAGACATTTTACAAAATTAGTCAAATTTTTGTACTTAGGAACATTTTTACTGTTAACAATACAACTTAATTTGCTCCAAAACTGTTCAACATTTACAGCACTAGCACTACTACTAGAACCACACATCAGGTTTTGTACCTCTGAATCATACTTAATTTGACGATATTCCTCGTCAATTAATTGTCTTACTGTATCATTTGTAGTAATGTTCGGAAACCTGTTCATAACGCTGATAAGAGATGTAAAATTTTCATAAGCCGCTACTTGTGGGTCTATGAAACGTAAATCGGAAAATATTTTTTCATTAATGGGAAATCGACATTTAAGTTGAGTACATAACTCTATCAAAAAGCTTTGACACCTTTTTAAAAGGTCTCTAATTACGATACTACTGTTACTTGGTTGATTTCTTAACAGCGCTATTTCATTAGATACTTTTATACCTAAGTATATCTCATGTAATTCTACAAAATTTATATTACTATTAGGATCTATGTCCTCAATAGCAGTGGCACGAATGTAGCTGCTTTTCATGTAGCAACTTAATATTGTTTTAAACATGTCAGTCAAATCCCGATAAAAAGTATGAACAACACATGCATTACCTTGAAAAATTATGTTAAACTTGTTGACTATATGCAAAATATAATCTAAAAACAAAAAGTAGAGCTTTATTTGTTTATTTTCGAAACTATCATGTAAAAAAATCGCCGAATGGCTAGGGTTATGTTCTACGAGATGTTCTTGCTGAAAATACAGCTGAAGTGCATTCCACTGTTCTACTATGCGATTTACACAGCCGTGTAGGGAGAGCCAACGTATGTCGTAGTGACGTAAAATATTGTGATGCTCTGATTCTACAAAGGTCTGAAATTCTGCAAATTCTCTTTTGCGTTTGCTACTATGGCCAAAATAATTATAGACTTCTTTCACAATTTGATCCAATGCTTTAGGCAACTTTTTACAGGCATAACTTACAGCTAATGCTGATGAATGACATGCACATTTTACAAAAATACAATTAGAATTGACGGACTTAATCTTTGCAACCACACTATTATTTCTGCCAAACATTACATTTGTTGTATCAGCTGCAAATCCTAAAATATTTTCAATGTTTAAATTTAATTCTCGCAAACTTTTACACAGTGAGTTAAAAATATTTTCAGCAGTTTCACTTGATAGATTCACAGAACATAAAAAATTGGTTTTTACTGTATTATCCTGAACGCTATAAAACTTTATTGCAATGGCAAGTAATTTTTCTGTTGTAATGTCTGTGCTTTCATCTATAATTAATGAAAAAGTAGCAGCATTACCTGATAAACTTGACGTATTTTTTATATCGGTTAATAACTGCTTTTCAAATGATGGCGCCATTACGTCGTAAACTAACTGAGCAGATTTAGTGCGTTTGCAGGAAAAACCCTTTGCAATTTCCGAATCATAAAACATTTTGCTGAATAAATCGCTAAGATGATCCATGGCCCGAAATGGTATGTTATGTTCTGCCAACGCTGCACAACATATAAGCTCTGCTTTTCTTACTTCTTCAGATATGGGTCCTTTCCTTTGAAATAATTTATCGGTCTGAAAATAAACAGTATTTGATTAATTTTCCTATCGTAAAAAATAAGTAAAATAACTACCTATTTCTTATCTTGGGAAACTAGTGTCTCATTCAGTTGAAAATTAATATTCTTGATAAAAATATTACATATGTTTGAACCCTGCAAAACTATCTTTCCATCCCACAGAACCAGTTCGGCATGTATGTATACCTACACTTTCATTTATGAAAATTTCAAAATTCAGCTTTCTGAAATCGCTTGAGAATCGATTATACATGTGTGTACAACTGTACATGTACACTGGCCAAGATCCACCGGACATCCTGTACAAGTAGGACAATTAATTTATGTGCCCCAAAAAAAATAAGGGACACAATAATCTTATAAATATGTTAATGGGGGCATAGCTTTCTTACCTTGGATTGTCCACTATAATGTATAAGTTTCTGCCGATGTTTTTCAGAATCTGCATGACTTTTAATTGTTGCGATTCTGCTCAAAAATGTTGCTCCACAAGTTTTACACAAGGCATTCTCACTATTTTTATCTTTTGTCAACCATGACGAAAATTCAGGATTTTGTTCCCACTCAGATCTATATTTCTGATCGTATTTGCGCTTCATTATCTTCACTACACACGCACGATAACACAGAGAGACATAAATAAAGAACAAAAACATCCGTGGTCCCTTTTATACTTATTGCTAGGAATCATTTTTTAAGTTTCAGTAATTCCCCGCGACGTAGAGCATGTAACATAGATATGTAGCTAAAGCACGATTCGCGGTTTTGTTAGCATTAACCGTTCGAAAGAGACAAAATGATACAGTTGCGGTAAACATCAGACAAAGACAAAATTATGTGAACGAAATACGAACGAATGGAAATTAGTGTTGCCCGCCCAACCCAAAAATATATCAATAATGTGTTTAAAAATGTTGAAAGTTTAAAAATGTACCAAAAAATACCAGAATATGAAAGGATACCAAAAAAAAACTAAATTAGTTTTACGGAGCCCAAATTATACCAATTTGGTACTGAATATACTAAAAACGGTCACACTGATGGACAGTGACGCCATACCGCAACGTGCTGACAACGTAAAACACTGTTCGCGTTCTGCGTGCACTGTGTCAACACCGTGTCCTTACATTATTTTTAGCAGAAAATTTTAGATTATTCTTGTACACGTATATAGGCTTTAGTATAATTTTAATATTTAACTATATTATTGTTATATATATAAATAAATACAGTGCAAGTTAATTCTTACTACAGATAATATAATCCAAGCGTGTAACACTTATTAATATAGTATCGTTTTTTGTAGCCAGTCTACGATTCATAAGATCCAGTCGAGGCAGCACGCTGATCGCGCTCTACGGATACAAGTACTGCGTAGGTACAACACAGAACAACGGAATATCAACGAATAGAAGGTGGATCTGCGGCTCACATTCAAATCGGAAATGCAAAGCTATGCTTCGTACAATAGACTCTCATATCATCAAAATGAACCTTGAACATAACCATGGTCCAATTTTTGCTGAGTGAAATTATGGAAGTCATGAAGCCGGCTAAACTTATGATTTTTTTCCGATTGGTCAAATAGGTGAAACACGTGAATGTGTCGCTATTTAACTCTTTCTAGATAATTACATAAATAAACTAGCCTTTGCCTCCGATTTCGCCCATCGTGCTCACTATCCCATGGGAACCTTAGTTTTGTAAGTTGTCGTTTTCGTGGTTGCCAAGAAGGTCCATGCACAATTTTCACTCGATTGATGCGTTGGATGCGTGAAAGCAGTTTTCCCATTTATTAAATAACCTATAAAATGTATCAATTTCAAGTCATCTAATTTAATGTTAATGTATTTATGGACAGTTTAAAGTATGTTAATTACTTTTTTACTACGTGTAGATATTCATTGGTGATTTAATAAGTGGAGTAGCGGAGCTACACCTATATAAACAAACGGAAGAGGGTGCCGCTTTTCTAAACGTATCGAAACGCTATTCACTCCCCATTACCATAAGAATAAATAATAACTCAAGTCTTATTGTTAGCTGGCCTTAGACCGCGCGGCTGGTGGCAAGGGAGAGTCCCGTCTACTTTAGTAATTATTTATTCTTATGACTGTACACAGCGCAGTCTAACGGAGAATGAACGATGAGATTCTCACATCCATTGTGTTGCTATGTGTTGTTGTGTGTTTAAGGCTTAGGACTGTCTTTAGGCGCCAACTACTTAAATTAGCGACACGCACGAGCGAGAATATCGCCGCGAGAGACTTGCTCCTGTAGTTGGCGCCTTATATGGTTCACGAACGCGATCTCCATATATGTTTATGTATTTGTGTGTTGTACTTATGTATGTATGAGTGTAACTGTCCGATGTGTTTGTGTATTATTGAATAAAAAGTATTAGTAAACTATTATAATAAGTAAAGATAATAATTAACTTTCTAATAGTGTTGAAATAATAGTTCTAATGTTTACCATTTCATTATGATTTTTATTTACCATTTGTGAATTTAACTTAATGTAACTTTAAATAAGATGAAGTGAAGTAAACAGTATTTTTGTGGAATTAAAACACTTCTATTAAATTGTTACAAATTATTGCCTTATCTTCTATACATATTATTGTAATAAAATCTTGGGTGGAAGGACTTGACAAAAAGCTGAATTGTCTTTTGCTTACGAAGACTTAATTTAATCTAAGACTTGTTACACGTAAAATAAACCTGATTTTTTCGTATTTTAACAGAGCAACCGTGTTTCGTAAGATCACACCGTCGAGGCAACAAACTGATTCAATACGCCGGGTACAGATACTCTATAAAGGACATAAGAGAATTCGGAACTACTTTCAGGAAGAAGTGGCGTTGTTCCACTCACAACTGTCGCGGTTGCAGGGCCATGCTTGTTACCGTTAACGACGAAATTGTGCAGATATTCAATAGTCACACCCACGACCCTGTTGTATAGAACTAGCGACTTGATGTATTTAATAAGGGTGTAGTATCGCCTGTTTAATGCCCTGCGTATTCAATAAAACAATGCCTTCAAGGTGTTTGTTGGGGCTGCCGCGGTGCTGTAGCGCATCGGAAATGTCTGCAAACGCGCGCACAGATAATATCTTTGCCATATTCCATAAAATAATATCATCACCACAGATACAGAGGGATAGGTAACGTATGCTGCGTATTCGAGGTTGGTGCTAATGCTCCTACTCCCCGCGCCGCTCGTTCAATCTATTCCGACCCGTGTCGCTAGCAAGTCGTTGTTACAAAACAAAAAATGCCTAATTACCAATTCATTAAAATTATAATAATTAAAAATAAAATTTTAAATTAAAATAAATTATTTCATTAAAAGTGGTGATGAGGCGGGTCAAGGAGATGTTTCTTTCATCGGTGAGTGGTTTTCCATCACTAAAATTATTTACTCAGTAAAGTAACACGTTTGGTTTCTATACAATTTCATGAAATGGCGTTGCCTGTCTATGTCTATATAAGGTCCTACAAAAATACTGAGACATATTTTAATATGTCGCTCAGTTATACTAAAACTAATATAACTAACTAAAAATTAACATATACTTTATGATGCTTCATTAATTGGTAATTAATTATATAATTGATAATTAAAATAATTAATTTGTGATAAACTTACTCGTATGTGCATAACTCGCTCAGGTGTTTGCACTTTGACCACGTCCGCTTCTGTTAGTGAGTACGCGTCAGGAGGTATCAACTAGGTCACGTGTTATGCACGTACGAGTAAATTAACACTTTTTTTTAATGTAAGAAAAATGTTTTAGTTAGATATAATATTTTTAGTATAGTGAGTGACATATTAAAATATGTCACACTATTTGTGTAGGACTTTATATAGACAGACAATGCAAGATCATGAAATTGTTTAAACATTTTTTTTTACACTGAATAGGATTTTGCAATGTCGGCGGCGCACCCGCATACCCCCCAGTGTTGGAAGTGTCCATGAGCGGCGGTTACCATGTAACGGTTTCGTTTCACTACGTCAGTAGTTAAGCGAAACTACATTAAAGTACATACTTAAATAACAAAAATATAGATTAAATATTAATTCGAAAGCAAAGCCGGAGCGCACTATATGTTTTGCAATTCTATTGTTTGCGCGTGGAGTGAACTATAAAACCGGTCCTTATGCATCGCATCGAACGCAGGTAGTTACCGCGTCATTGGCACTCCACGTTGGCTATCCTTTCTGTGTAGACTAACATTCCGTCTACAAATAAATAATTATAAAATAACTGATACTGAAGGTTTTGGCGAGTCTAGTGCCGACTTACTAATAGTGTCCTGTGTACAAATTTTATCCATCGTATAATGGGTGGCTAGCTACCTACATTGTTTTACACTTTGGTTTCTAGCTACCAGCTTTGTAAGCCTTGTTGGAATATGGCGGTCATAACATGTAATTAATTTCTGTTGTTCTCTTCTGTATTGTTAACGCCCATAAATGCTAAGTGTATAAACTATTTAACTTTAACTGTTGGTTGACTGCCTCATCATGAACACCATTTCTTGCTAATCACGCCATCTGCCTTTGTTTAGCATCTTCTAGTGCGGTTCTTAGCAGGTTTATGATGTCGCAGTCAAGCTACGAAACTTCCGGATGGGTCTTAAAATGTCCGAAAAATATAAATATTTCAGGGCTCACCTACCCGGCAGTCGACTTGGACGTGACCTGCTCGCCACCTATGCGAATATACCACCTACCTACTGCTCGCTGATAGCTGCGAGACTGTTCCGGCCTACCGCGGAATACCTACTGGAAGGCTATCGCAGGGCAGTGGCATTCTTTGGACCGGGTCATAACTTCTGACGTGAGCGAATCGAACCCATCCCGGATCTATTCACTTTTTTAAAATATACCTCTATGTAGTAGTGGAGTCTTTTATTCACATACAAAAAGACTACGTGACAACCATCAAGTGGGACCGCTTGCTCGTCCGCCTACTTCACTATATAAAAACAAATATGGCTCTATATGAGTATGACTGACGTCTAGGGTGTGGCGCGCCAAAATGATGTTGAGGGTCGTTGGGGAGAGAGTGGACTGCTCAATAATGAGATATTTTCTGGCGTCGCACGTTACTTCGTGCAAGAGGTAACGAGCGCGACAGCCAGTGCCCAGAATTCCGATAATAATGAAAATTAAATAGTAAGGAAGGTATTATAACATAACCTATATATCTTAATACGTCAAGATGACATTAGCTTTATCATACTTGTAAATTTATTATATTAATAGTTAGCTTGACATAATTAATAATAAATTACACAAACAATTACTTTATCATTATCCTTAAATACGCACCCAATTTACAGGTTAACCTTCCTAAGTTGGATGTTGACCGAACAGCGTGTGACGTCACGATTAATTTACATATAAACTTACAAACAAACGATATATAATTGAGTAGTGTTCATGAAACTTTGCAACGTTTATCTCAAGGTTTTTTACTAAAACATACCAATAATAACTAAATCTCCCCTTTAAAGATTATAATGTAAGGGCCTTTTAAGAATTATATATATTGTGACATATCGAGTAGTGATTTATATCAAATTAATTTTAATTTGCAGATTCAAGCCTCAAACACAAGGTAAGATCAGGAGCGCCATACGAGATTGCTCATTACCCGCCAAGACCCAATTGTGTGTCTAAAAGGGACGTTTCAGTACATTAATTAAAAAGACGCCCCCACGCCCGCGCCCTTTTTGCGGTGTATTTGGGGCCCTACGAATTTACATTAATTGTAATAATTTGTAGTTAGTGATTTATATATAGCAATTATTGTTTAGACAAAATTCGTTAGACAAAAAAGTTTTGATAAAATTCTGTTTTTATACAAATAAAATTATAAATAGTATAAACCTTAACCATAAGCCCTTTTAGTGTCTACTACTGGACATGTATGACCTGAAAACGCAATGCTGACCAAGCGGGTCGGCAAGTCCACTCTTATAGAACTGGTGTAGTTTCTCAGGGTTTGCGATCCCTTTGTCTCTTAGTCATCCCTTAGTCGCCCTTAACGACACTCTCGGGAAGAGATTGGATCGTGCTGTTTTATTGGCGCCGACACCACACGGCGGTAAATAAATAAATATGAAGTATATATTCCGAATTTTTTATTTTTTATGTACGAAGGCGTCAGACGAGCATACAGTCCACCTGATGGTAAGTGGATACAGTCGCCCATAGACATCCGCGATACATGCCAACATTAGTCCAAAATGATAAACGTTGGCATGCCCCCGGATGCGCTGCCTACCTTTGGAGATATGGGAATGGATTTGGAGAAAGGGTTGAGAAAATGGGGAGGGATAGGATGGGATTGGAATGGGCTCTGGCACATCTCACTCACTACCGAAACACGTACGTACATTGGGGAAATACGATAAAATGGGAAATGCAGTACATTTCAAGGTAGTATTCTGTGAGAGAGGGGTAACGTGGCCAGTCGAGCGCGCCCAGCGGCTGTTGGATTGCAGCGTGCACTCTTCCCCTCAAAAATAATCGTATTCGTATCCGTTTTGTCGAATACTCGCCAAATTTCAGATATTCGTACTCGTACTCGTATTCGCCGTTTACTAAACGAATAGTAACTGTAAATAAAAAATACATAACTTAGTCCAACGTAAGCTGTAGGTAAAATAGATTTTTTTACATAAAGACGTAAACTTTAATTTGAACCAAATATTACTTACAAATTGAATAAAAAATAATTAAGTACCTACTAAATTTAAATTGGACTACAAATTATTTACTAATTTTACGTAGTAGGTTACGTAGGTACTCTTCGTAGTCGCTGATAATGCGCAAATTATTCGTATTCGTGAATAGTGTTTTTTGCTATTGGAAACATACCTATATATACGTTTATTTTTGTTTCAGGAATTCCATTAAAATATGTATATTCAAGGATAGGCAGCAAATTATTGCTGCTATCGGGATACACGTACTCCCTTAAACTGTCAAAGGAAATTATAAAAGGGCAATTAATAAAAAGGAGATGGCAGTGTTCCACCCACAACAACCGCGGATGTAGGGGCAACATTTATACCATTGGAGAGAAACTTCTTAGAATTTCCGGAGAACATAACCATGAACCTGTTTACGAGTATAGTGAATGAAGTTTTTAGAAAAACAATTAGTTTTATTAAAAGTAAGTTTATTGACGTCTGTGACATTTATGTCGCTTAGAATTAAAATCGGTCAAATCCAAAAAATACTTTTATTAACCAATAACCATTTCAACCTCATTTTTTTCTAATAAATTGATGTGAAGTCATAGTTTTTCTTTTTTTAATTGAATAATAACCAAGTCCTTTTAATACTAACCTTAACTATATTATGTGCAAGGAGCTAAATATAAAAAAATTATCAAATTTTATTTTAATCGACTCATTTGTTGAATAACAAATGTCAATGACCAAACTGTAAACTTTTAATGTAATAATTATGATTAATTAATAATTATGAATAAATAATTATTATTTCATCGATTAGTATAATTTTGTAACGTTCTTGCGAGACGCGGGAACCACATGCTGATACCACGTGATTGCCCGGTCTCGTCAGAATTGTGACTTCGAGCAGAACTGAATACGAAGCTAAGTATCTTGTGTTTTACTATAGTGTATCGTAGTCTTAATTATGAGTGTAAATCGTCATAAATGCTGCTGACATCACAGTTTTTAAAAACAGCCCTGTGACTTCTGCTTCGTCATATATATTGTAAGAAAGTTTTTGAAAAAAAAACATGGCATATGAAAACGATTTTCATAATTTTTCAAAAAATATTGTCAGGGGTGTGTCTTTATAACGTACTAGCGACCCGCCCTCGCTTCGCTTCGGTTTGAAAGTTTTTTTTTTCAAAAATTCTAGCTTATATAGACACGCTTCTAGCTTATATAGCTTATAATAAAATATAGCTTATATTAGACACGGATAATGTAGCTTCCTATTTGTGAAAGAATTTTTGAAATCGGTTCAGTAGTTCCAGAGATTACCCACAACATACAAACACACAATTTTACCTCTTTATTATATTAGTATAGATTATATTAGTATAGATCAGGTATGGGCAACCTTTGACATGTTGAGGGCCAAACTTTAGCGTGCAAATACGTTCGCGGGCCGCGTTTAAAAGTACTTAGTGCATTTTAAAGTAGTGATAATATTTTTTGCGATAGATATTAGACATGAAATAATACGACAATGTTATTATAGTACAATTTATTAAAATAACAAAATGAAATTTAAAAAAATGGTACATTATATTTAAATCGTTAAATTTGCAATTGTTACAAACTACGAAAGTTAAATACACCGAAATCAATGAGACACTTGAGCTTGAATTTGGGAAACTAATCCATCGATGTTTGGATTAATTCCACTGATACAAAGACGTAAAGAATTTTCCAAATTATCGTCAGTCAGTCTTGTACGATGTGTTGATTTATTAACTTTCATCAATGAAAAGAACTGTTCGCATTTATAAGTACTGCCAAACGCACAAATCAATCTTCTTGCGAATTTTCTAAGCTGCGGAAAATTGTCTTTTTCTAGGTATTTTTTGTAGAAATCGCACAACTCTACGTCTTCAAATTTGGATTTTAGGAGTGAGTTTTCTTGAATATCGATCAACTCCATTTGTAAGTGTATTGGAGCATTTTGTACATTATATTTTGTAGGAGTAGCAAATAAACTGAAACAGTCTTCCATGTTTTTGAAGTCGCTAAAACTGTTCGAAATTTGTTCCGACAGTAACTTGAGTTCTTCAGCATATTGAGCATAAGCAATATTTTCATACGCAGAGAGCGTGTTGAAATGGTAACAGCATCTGTGACTCCCACAAGCGTAGTTTGATCTGAAACGCTTTCAAATGGCTGTACAAATCATTTAGTAACTGTCCTTGTTTTTGAAGTTTCAAATTTAAATCATTCAAATAGCCTGTAAGATCGACCAGAAATGCTAAGTCACATATCCATTTTGGGTCACTTAATTCAGATAGTGGTTTATTTTTTATTTTCATAAAGTCTGCTATCTCATTTCTAAGCTCGTAAAACCGTTTCAACATTTTTCTTTTGCTCAGCCATCTGACTTCACAATAATATGTTACGTCGTTATATTCAGCTGATATTTCATCCAAAAACGCCTTGAACTGACGATGGTTAAGCCCTCGGGATCGAATAAAGTTGATGGTTTTTACTACCACATTCATAACATTCTGGAGTCAAATGGACTTAGAACACAAGTTCTGTTGGTGGATAATGCAATGAAGGACTATCAAATCATCTTTTTGCACATTTAATTCTGTTGCTTTTTCATTCAAAATTCCGATGAAACCTTTACGTAAGCCGACCATAGAAGGTGCACCATCAGTGCATACTCCAATTAATTTTGACCATGGCAAGCCAAAACTTGTGAATACCTTTTGAACTTCAATAAAAATATCCTCTCCTGTAGTGGTTCCTTTTAGCGGCTGTAAAGCAAGCAATTCCTCAGTAACAGTGAACTCTTTATCAACACCTCGAATAAATATAGCCAGTTGAGCTGTGTCAGACAAATCGGTGCTCTCGTCTAATGCTATGGAAAATGATTCAAAACCAGCCATACGGTCAGTCAATGTTGTTTTTATATCATTAGCCATCATTTCTATACGTCGAACAACAGTTCGTCTTGACAAACTAATTTTTTCAAATTCATTTTTCTTTTCAGGACACAAATACCGCAAACTTCTAACACACTCCTTGATAAATTCTCCTTCGGCAAATGGTTTTAATGCCTTTGCCAATTTTGAGCTAACTAAAAAACTAGCTTTCACAACATTATCAAGTTGTGTTCTTTGTTTATGAAACATTTGTTGCTGTTTTTCCAAATTTGCGGTAAGCTTCTGGATTTTGTCTGTTCTTAATTGTCCTGTCAGTGAGTGCAGCGTAGCATGCTTAGTTGAGTAATGCCTCTTTATATTGAATTCTTTCATTACTGAAATGGATTCATTACACAGCAAACAAATAGGCTTACCATTGTGCAAGATAAAAAAGAATTCTTCAGTCCCTTTTTCTTGAAACTGGCGGACCTCTGTATCTACTTTTCGTTTCTTTCCACCAGACATCATTTTTGTTTACTTTTCGTTCAATAAACTTAATAACAAACTATAGTTAGTAACCACTCAAGATGCACACAAAGTCACAAAGCAAGTTGACGGCTCGAGCAGTTCGCTAGGATATCGCTTGTCCAAGTTATCACCTCGGTAGCTCAAATAGAACTGAACTAACGTTCGGGCCATCCACCCGCTTATATAGGCAAAATGAAGGAATAATCTGGAATAAACTAGTTTAGAATAATTGAGAAGCAATAAATCTTTTGATGTGTCGCCCGTGAGGCGGCAAACCTCAAAGAATTTGATCGAGCAAGCCGAGTGGCGGCGATTATCAAAGAGTGAGGCGGCAAACATCAAAGGATTTGATGTTTGCCGCCTCACTGTCACTCCCGTGAGTATAAGTACCTAATGTAATATTTTTTTAATTGGGTTTTTTCAAAATGTCTCGCGGGCCGGATCATATCTTACAGCGGGCCGGATCCGGCCCGCGGGCTGGTTGTTGCCCATATATGGTATAGATGCTGAGTTATGCTACAGCGTTATACGGATGGACGCAGCCGCTCCTATACTCTTACCCAAGTTCTGCTTCTGTTTCATTAATAAAAACTTTTATGATAAAAATATTTCAAGTGTTTTTTATTTTATATTTTTATGCAAAATATGCGAGATATAATTACAATTAGTTATTCAAAAACATCGAGAAAAAGAAGCGTCAATACTATTAGCAATATTATACTTATTAATATTTTACTTTATTTATATTAAATATATTATGCTTATTTAGCACTATTTTCGTTTATAAAATTATAAGAACAAATAGGTCCGGCTAATAAGCGTGAAAGACTAAAATAAGTGACAAAGACAATCATCTCTCTGTCCTATGGTTGCCTGGAAGAGATCGCGGCGATCGATCGAGAGATCGATGGAAGAGAAGAGAAGGCCATAAGCCCGCCGATTGTGTTTTAAGTATATGTTTTAAGTATGTGTATATTATATTTTGGTCTGTTGTGTACGCAATAAAGAGTATTATTATTATTAAGTTTCAATGAGATGTTGGAAGCCGAGATTTTTAAAAGACATCCTTGTCACATGTCTTCACAGTTACGCTTCAGTAAAACTAAGTTAAAATCATATTTTTTTTTATAGAAAATAGTTAGCAAACAGTCCATCTGATGATAAGCAGATTCTGTCGCCCATGGACATCCGCGATACATGTTAACATCAGTCCAGAATGACAAATGTTAGCATATGCTCTGCCCACCTTTGGAGATTTAGGAATGCCTTTGGGGGAAAATGGGAAGGGATAGGATAGCATGGGATGGAAATGGGCTCTGTCATTTTCACTCACTACCGAAACACGTACGTATATTGGGAGAATAGGATAAAGTAACAAATGCAATACATTTTACGGTATTCTTCAATGAGAGAGGGGTAACGAGACCATTTGAGTACGCCCAGTGGTTGTGGGATTGCAGTGTGCACTCTTCCCCTCCACATAATGTAGTTGATAATAAATGTCTATTATTTTTACAGATTATCGTTATTCCATATCCCGACGTGGCCAAAGGATACTACTGTTATCTGGATATAGATATGCAAAGAATACAAGTTCTAAGAATGGAAAGACATACTGGCGATGTTCCACCCATATGAACCGTGATTGCAGAGCCTCACTTCAAACCTACAACGATGAAGTAATAAAAATTAAGTCAAACCACAATCACGGCCCCGTTGCAAATGATTAGAACTCTTTTAATTTGAGAAAAAGTCACACCTTTCACTGATATACCGTTTCCGTCATTAGCCCATATATCGTTCACTGCTGGACCGTGGGCGTCCTCTTGCACATTGTCTTATGCATGAGGGATGTATGGCCTTAAAACGCCACGCTGGTCAAGTGGGTTTTAGACGTGGTGTAGCTCAGGTGTTGTGGTAACCGCTTTGTTATCCCTAGTCACCTTTTATGACATCCGCAGTAAGAAATGGGGTATAGTTATAATTAAAATACTCACAGGTATAATATAATATATTTCAACTCATTTTTTCGATTACAATAAATGTGAAGTTAAGATTATGAGCCAAGATTTAAAACTTAAAAATTTCGTTAATTCAAGATTCTATTTAATTATAAATATGCTCCTAACGTCTGGATTTTGAGATAAAGCATTAAATACGAGTATGTTATTTTTTTAAGATTTCCCGGAATTCTCAATATCTAGATATCTATATAGAGCTGAATTTAAAGTTCCTTTTCTTAGATAATGTTACAAATAAAACATGAATATATGTATATAATATTAATATCAGATAAATTATTTAAAAATCACCAATTATTTATATTTTAAAAAAGGTAGAAATGTCATATTTAATTAGACTGGCCGTTTCCCGCGGTTTCGCCCGCGTTGACCATGATACAGTTTAATCTACGTGTTAATCCGCTCTATGAACTACAAGTATTAATTAGATAGCGAAATTAATCATGCGTAATCATTATAAATTCCACGCGAAGACGCGAGCACAGCTAATTATTGTATTAATAAGTTAAATTTGCAATTTCGTGGCAAAAAGTATCTTTGTTATGCATTAGTTTTATTTTATTATGTTGTCTTAAAAGCCAAGTAATAAATAAGTATTAAATTATACCAAAGCTTCTACTTTTACTAAAATAGATATATACCTTACCGATGTATTATCATATCACAGAACTATATTTTAAAGTACAAGACACCATGGTATACCAAGGGCAGTGATAAACTGGGGGTATATTTATATGGTCTCGTCTCACATCTAAAACTGACGGAAGAAGCATTTTCTGGTTAGAAAACCAGGGATTGCGTACGGGAACAGTTTAAGACGGGCACCGGAACCCTGTTCTGAGCAGTAGTCGCTCTAAAGTTAAGATTGCCACAATGGTAACCTCCAATAGGTAAGAAGAAGATACCCAGAAGAAAAAAACACCCAGAAGAAGGGAAGAAGCACCCGGAAGAAGAGAAGAAGCACCCATAAGAAGAGAAGAAGCACCCAGGAGCGAAGAAGCACCCAATGAAGAAGATATGTAAATTTTATGTAGTTTGTATTCAGTTTTACTATGCCGTTTACTATGACTTTACCTTACACCATCCTATTGCATGTTTGTTTAACCAACAGTTGGCTGGCAGTGAATTAAGTCTGCCTCTTGTACAAATTTAGTGCAGTAGAGCTTAAATAAATAAATATGTTTTGGTAGGAGAAGAGACAAATTTTATGGCCCTTGTTAACGTGGAGAGCAGCGAGTAGCAGCGGCGCAGCGAGCGGTGACATTAGTCTATGGGTTTCTATGGAAGTGGCAAGCATGCACAGCGGCAGCGGACCGACGCCACTTCCATATAAACCCGTAGACTAATGACAGCCCTGTAATGTACACTGCGACACATCGGTACATTACTCTACACTAATGTGTGTAGTATCCTCGCGTCACCGCGCGCCGCCGCTCTCCAAGCTAACAAAGGCGCAATAAGAACTATTAAGTAAGTGGATTTTGATGCTTTTCTTACAGATGTCCGTTACGTGGCCTCTAAACGCGGAAACTGGATGATGTTTAAATCTGGTTACAAATATTACAAGAGGAAAGTGATGAAATTTGGCAATTCAAATAAAATATATTGGCAATGTTCCAACCATGGTAGTGCTGGCTGCAAAGCTTTGATCCACACACTGGACAATGTCATAACAAAACAAAGCTGTATACACAATCACGACCCTACATATTATTGAAATGTTTAAAAAAGACTTAATAAAGTTTCCATCACGACTAGATTCATATTATCAAAATATATGTATACAAAAAAAAATCTACGCTTTATTTGGCTAATATAAATGGTACTACTTAACTTTTAAAGAAGTTAAGTAGTACCATTGCATTGAAACATTGCAATGAAAGATACTGCCAATCAATTTGCGAGAAAAAAACAAAATAACTTGAAAAAATTATATCTAAAACAAATGGACTTACAAGTCACAGGTAAGAAAAGAACCGCAATGTACATAAAACAAAGACGTCATTCTTCTAGAGTCCCATTACAACCACACACGATGACAGAGATAGCAATAGCGTCCGGTCACATCCCCATTCCAAACATACTAAGTTTACCTTTTACTAATTTTATTCAAAAAATCTTTTTAATGCATTTTTTGTAAATTATTTCAAAACGAATTTTAATTTCAAAAACAGTCGAGTATCTTAAAAATATTCATATATTATAGTTTTTCAATAGTATTTACAAGAAAATTCTTACAGATGTGCCCCGTTTTATCAAATCCCAACGTGGAAACCAATTAATATTCTTAGGGGGATATAAATATTCTAAGAAAACTGTATTGACGCGTGGATCCTCCATAAAGACGATGTGGCACTGTTCTACCCATAACAGTCGCGGATGCAAAGCTATAATTCATATGTTAGATAATGAAATAATAAAATTACAATCTGTTCATAATCATGTTCCTTCACACTAATGTTTTGGTACCATTAATCATTACGTTTAAATTTATTTGCTCTCATTAAAACAATTATTGTCACTTACACGAGAATTTACATAAGTTACTATAGTGCATAAGATTAATAACAGTTCATTGAACAGAGCAGAGAATAAGAGAGAATGAACAAATCGATACAATTGAATTTAAAGTTAGTATGTACATATAGAATAGCACCTCCCCGTCTCTTTCCGTGGGTGTCGTAAAGGGCGGCTAAGGGATAACAAAGCCACTACCACAAGCACTGGGGAATTACACCACCTCTAAAAGAGTGGACTCGCCAACCTGCATGGCCAGCGTGGCGTTTTTGGGCCTTAAATCCCTCAATCACAAGACAAGGGAGGCCCATGTCCAGTAGTGGATAATGGAAGGACTAGTTGCATGTACTTGCAAATAAACTGTTTAAATATACTTGATTCTTTTATTTATTTATTTTATTCCTGTCTGTTTGTCTGTCTACCTGTGTATTTTGTGATAAATTGGGGATAATAATTCTGCTTTAATAATGACGCATATATTGTTGGAGATCTGTATCGTTTTAGAAGAAAGCAATTAGTCTTGAATGATATGTTTGGATAGCCAAGACTTGAAAACATCAAATGCTTTCATATTTTTATATTTCATATTTCATATTTTGATATTTGTGGGTAATTTATTAAAAATCTTTAATTCCATGCTAATTAGTCTTGTATGAATCCAGCTCACAAGCTATATTTAGGCTATGAACGCACTGCGGTTTTTATCCGCCGCAGAAAAAATCCACATACTTTCTACTTTCTCCACCTACTCGTATTCCTACCATAATGGAATTATGGCACCTACCATCCTAGGAAACAGCTTATGTCGTAGTTCTAGTCATCAATAGAAATCAGAGACGTCGTCGCCGTTATTGACTTATTGACTCTGGATACATCTATTAACTGACCAACGACATATCAACGGCTTTGTCCCAGTTTTACACGGAAAAAAACCGCGCCCATTTATACGCAACGCATTGCTGGCTTTAATATGAGACATATAAGCAAATCTCATTACGAATGAGTGTTTTAAAAATGAGCATTGAGCGTTCGACGCTCGAGTGTTGAGCGAGCGCTAATAAACCTTGAAGACTCGAACGTTAAACGCTCGTGAACGTTATAGTTCAAGATTTTAACATTCGATGGTCTTAAAACTCTTGAAGTTAAAAGCTTGACTCTAAAATGGTTAAACTTATATCGCTGGAGTACTGAACGACCAGAGATAATTTATTATTAATACGCTTTCAGTTATTATCTTTAAATTCAGCATTATATGTATTTGTAACATGTATTTATTCTTATTCTGTCTTCCCTAGTGGAGTCTATGTCTAGTTGTCTATGTCTCTCCGCTGCTGGATATACGCCTCTCCCAAGGCTCGCCACCACGCACGATCCTCGGCTCTTCTTATCCAACCACCACCGGCGAATTTCTTTATGTCGTCAGTCCACCTGGCGGAGAAGGCGTTCCACACTACGCTTCCCGGTACGTGGCCTTCATTCGAGGACTTGTCTACCCCATCGGTCCTGCGACAAATTCAACATGCCTTCAACATGCCCCTTCAACATGCCACTTCAAAGGATATTGCCACTTCAACATGCCCATTCTACGACGTATGTCTGTGACTTTTGTTCTTTGGCGAATGTCTTCGTTTCGTATCCTATCCAGCAAAGAAACTCCGAGCATAGCCCTCTCTATAGCCCGCCGAGTTGCCTTGAACTTTTGGATCCGGCCTTGGATCAGGCATTGGATCAGTTTAAAGACAAATGTTTGTCCGGATCTGGGTGTGTATCTGCGTTTATCTTTGTATGTGTCTCTAGACTTCGCTGGACACAGCGAATATTAATGTGGACCATTGAGTGGCATTTTTTTTTTTTTTTTTTTTATGTACGAAGGCGGCAGACGAGCATACAGTCCACCTGATGGTAAGTGGATACAGTCGCCCATAGACATCCGCGATACATGCCAACATTAGTCCAAAATGACAAATGTTGGCACGCCCCCGGATGCGCTGCGCTGCCTACCTTTGGAGATATAGGAGAAAGGGTTAGGAAAATGGGGAGGGATAGGATGGGATGGGAATGGGCTCTGGCACATCTCACTCACTACCGAAACACGTACGTACATTGGGGAAATACGATAAAGTGGGAAATGCAGTACATTTCAAGGTAGTCTTCTGTGAGAGAGGGGTAACGTGGCCAGTCGAGCGCGCCCAGCGGCTGTTGGATTGCAGCGTGCACTCTCCCCCTCACTATATATATATTATTATTGGGTACTATTTATAGAACTTTCTGTGTAAACCATGTACTTTGCAGATACTCCACGGTTCGTAGTCTCCCAACGAGGTAACCCATTACTTATGTTGGCTGGATACAAGTATTTCAAGAGAAGCGAATTGACGCTTGGAACCGCCAAAAAAATTATATGGAGATGTTCCACTCACTACAATCGTGGTTGCAAAGCTTTACTTCGAAGTTTCGATGACGAAATAATAAAGACTAACCCTCATCACAACCACGAGCCTCCTGCAAATGCTGTCACATAATTTAATACCTGAGAGAAATATAGAATATTAATGTAGATATTAGGCTTATTGTGTACTTTCAAAACATGAAGCATAGTTTATTCACATTTTTTGGTTTACTAACTTTCTAGAACGTTAAGGTTATATACAATAAAAATAATCAAGATATGTTAATATTTGTAAAAAGATGATTCAAGGAGAATTTATTGTTTTCACTTGTCACTTTTATTACATTTCGAAACAATTCTTCGTTTCAGTCTGTTTTTTTTAGTGTCACCTTTACCCCTCAATGCTATGCTGGCGAAATCAAAGAGAACATATGTAAGTGAGGTATTCAATTTAAATAATATTAGTAAACAACTTTACAATATCCCATCCCACATTTCAGATTTCCCGTGTTCAGGATATAACACGTCGTCTTCAACTTCGCCGGTACCATCGGTCACCCGTGATGTACATAAAAATACTAATTGTCACGAAAATTTACTATCTTCTGCTCGTGCAACTAGGTCAAATGTGATTGAAAATTTAACACCGATGGCCTTTCGCTTAGTTTCTTTTTCATCAGATTATCTATTAGATGAGAATAGTCGCTTTACTCCTACGCCTGTCGTACATATAGATTATAGTACAGACACATCATTAGGTAGTTCTACTCCTGCCTGTATAAATCGAAGACGTCAAAAGAAAAAAAGATAAAGATAAATTGAGCGAACCATTCACAAACACTTCGATAGATGAAACAAGGAAATATAATTTAAATAGTATTTTAGAATATGTCGATCGTATAGGAAAGATTTATAAGAAAAGGCAAATAAAGGAAACATGTAAATGTCCTAAAAAAATGTTTTCAAAAAATACCCTACAATATCCTAAAATATCCTATACGCCACCAAATATTTAACAAATTCTGGTCTTTAGGTGATCATACGAGGCAGTGGGATTTTATAGCGAAGCATGCATCACGAAAAGATATCAAACATATTAGAGTTGATGATTCTAGAAGAACATATTCCATTCATTATTGTTTGCCGGTTACAGATAAATGTGAATTAAAAAATATTCAAGTGTGTCAATCCATGTTTCTTAATACTCTAGCAATAAGTTACAGCTTTGTAAAGACTGCTTTAGATAAAATTGAAAAAGGTTTTGAGGTTGTTGAAATGGACTGTAGTAGAGGAAGACACTCCAACCATCCTACCAAAATAACTAAATATGTCAAAGAAAGTGTATGCAAGCACGTTAAACTTTTTAAACCAGTCAAGTCTCACTACTCCAGAAAATATTCAAATAAACTTTATTTAGATGGGTGTCTTAGTTTCACGAAAATGTTTAAGCTTTATATAGAATGGTGAAGAAACAGGCATAACAAAAAATAGTAGGGCAGAAACCAAAAACAGTACAGAGACATACTGAATAAAATTTTTTAATGTATCTTTCCACGTTCCAAAGAAGGATAAATGAGAACAAAGAGAATCCCATAGCAACACTCCAACAACAAGTGTTGGACATCTTCAACTGTACCACAACTTTGGAAATTAGGGGAATTAATTTTTTTCATAAGAAAACCAAACTTGTTTAGTAGCATATGCCCAGACCGCAACCTGAAAGCTATGACAACCAGGTTCCTATTCAATTTATACACTGGCTTTACGGCACCGTTTCCCCCGTTATCTCTACGTGAGCGAGTCAACTAATTGATGATCTAATTCTCTATTTTTTCCAAACTCTCCACGTACAGACACCGAAAAAAGAATAATATTGTTTTGTACTGGTCTTATTTAATAAGATTAAAATTATAAACTATCCGTTTTTTTTTAATAAAACGTTTCTTGCAGGCGACGCAGAATTTATTTACGGGTCTAGAGGAAACCAACAAGTACGATATGCCGGTTGTTTGTTCACTCTGCACTATTCACGTCAAATTGGACCTCAAATTAGCTGTAAGTGGCGATGCTCTCCTCGCCACTCCAGGGGTTGTAAAGCTTGGCTGCGAACTGTCGACAGCGTCATCGTTGCTACCAATACTGAGCACAATCATTAAATATAAAGAATAAAAACAACAAAAATTCAGAAAAATATTCTTACCTTATTGAGTTTTATAATAATCAAAATAAAATAAACAATAATAATTTGTATTCAGTGTAAATCTCACAATGTACCAAATATTACTAGTTTTTAGTTCTTTATTTGCACAAGGTGAATGGCTAGAACTACGATTTTTAGTTCAAATTTAATCGATAAATAATAATAAATATGTTACAAATTTTATGAATAATATTTTTTTATAAATACAACTGTGAGTTTAAGGTATGATTTCAATAAATAAGTTATAGTTAATTATATTGCTTATTTCCATTTCATACTTTTATGGGCTTGTCCTGTGGTAAGGAGAAAGAACAAATAGAACAAAGATGTAACTGAGTGGTACCCCAGGGACGGTAAAGGGAGAGGGGAAGGCGATACCGAAGATGGCAGCAAACTGATCAAGACCGCGACACCGATGTCTGATGGACCTATGTGGTACATGCATGAGATATAGAGATCAGTAAATAAAAGTTTATGATAATAATAATAATATTGTTTATTTGAATTTAAATTTAGTTTAAAAATAGTACCTCTTTACTATTTAAAATTAATTTATAATGTTACAATGTTCTTAATTATATTGACAGAAGCTGTTTATACAGAGTCAATCCGTGGTACACGTCAAATATTGCTGCAAGGATATAGGTTCTCCCGAAGAAAGAAAAGAAAAAATCAAGTGGGCATGAAAGGAAGATGGTATTGCTCTACACATCACGCCAAGGGTTGTAACGCGTGCCTACACACTATAGAAGACGTCATCATTTTCTCTAACAATACTCACAACCACGATCCCCCGCAAAGTAATATTAAGTCCTTTGTGGAAATGTCCTTTGTCCTATGAAATTGTCGTTTTACGAGTGTATGGATAAATTCAAATATTTTTTTTGTATAAATTTTGTACGCGAATTTTTAACTTTTCCATGATTACAAATAACGATATCTAAGCAAAAAGTCGTTAGACGGAAAAACAGATGAGTAACTGATTTTGAAAAACAATGCCATAGCTTTAAATTGAACTTAATTTGAATTTGGAATTCCAAGCCAAACGCAAGATAACTAAGTTAAAAGTGAAGAAACGGCATTTTCATAGGTTCATTTAATAAGACCCTAATAACATACATTCAAATACATTTCTAATACATACATTTCTCCCTACCTTCCTGCTGTCCCAGTTCAAAAAGTTTCTGTTTAGATAATTATGTTGTTGTTCAACCCCGCGAGTTGAATAATCAAGCGCCAAGTTACAGCGCTATCTCAGCACCGAAATATAAAAATACCGAAATATCGGTCTGTTTGCAGGTAGTGCAAACAATATCCCTTTTATTTTTCTCTATCCTAAGGTTGCTTGGAAGAGATCGCGTTAGCGATAAGGTCGCCTATTGTATTCTGTCATTTATTATTTGTGCACATGTAATAACCAATTGTATGCAATAAATAGTATTTATTATTATTATTATTATTATATTGTTCGACATGACATTCACATTCACATTTAAGTAGTAGTATTTATATTAATTTAATTTGTGTGTGTATAGTGTATAAATAAAGAAATATTTTTTTAAATAAATGAAATTGTAGCCGACCGCATTGCTTCTCGTCACCCTGCCCAAGTTTTCCCAGCGGTTCTCCTATCCTTTTCATATCTCACTCTTCTCCGTTGACCGGGACTAGTCTCCTTTATTTAACTCAACATAGTTGACCCGACTATTGACGTCTGCGACTGGGCGTGTTGGTCGATACACCTAACTTCTTATACTTATCTTTAATTGTGGGATTGTAGGTAAATGTTAGGACTTTTACGCGCAAGTAGTGAGATCCTGTCCGACAAAGTGAACACTATAAGGTGTACTTATACTAGAACCTCTATAAGTCTAACATCAAGGGAGACGCCAAAAAATTCGAGTTATAGAGTTTTCGACTTATGGAGGATTTCGACTTTCGATTTTTTTCATGATGTCTGATTCATTTTTTATTGTTGTTGACAGAGTACTCATTGGTAGGCCAAATTGTTCAGCAACATCTTTCTTCTTTTGACAGCTCTTCACAGCTTCGAGCACTTCTAACTTTTCAGCGAGACTCAAAGTTTTCAGTTTACGTTTCACAGCACTCATGTTTTAACAATTTTATTCGTAAACTGTTGTAAAAATTTATGTGTATTGCGGTAGAAACAAACTACTGCTGACAATTTTTCAATCGACAAAAAATGATTTGCTTCGCTAAAGTTCAAATTAAATGAATAATAATACATATAACAGGGTAGAAATAAGGCAGGTGAAATAACTAACTAATCATTAGTACTTTAAAATTACACCACGACGCATCCCTAGCGTCGACAGTTGGGGAATGCCACTAACCTGCAATCCTCCAGCGATTATGTTCCCCGAGTACTTTAAACCGTCCCTCGCGACGGTTATGGACGGACGGTTACGGTTGTAGCCGTCAAGAGACGGCTTAAAGAACACCTTGTTACAAAAATTGTTCCAGGGTTCTAGAAAGCGTTCCGGGGTCCGGCAGTAGTAATGTAAAAATGAGCGCTTCATGCTCGAGCGCTAGTCGAACACCTTTAACCTTTATGAATCGAGTGTTAAATGCTCGTGAACGTTATAGTCCAAGTCTTTGACATTTGATGGTCTCGATGTTAAAAGTTCTAGTCTAAAACGGTTAAGGTTCATAAGCTTCATTAACATGTGTAAGTGGAGTGTGCACGCTGCATCCCCACAGCCGCTGGGCGCACTCTACTGGCCACGTTATCCCTCTCTCACAGAAGACTACCTTGAAATGTACTGCATTTCCTACTTTATCGCATTTCACCAATGTATGTACGTGTTTCGCTAGTGAGTAAGGTATCCCAGAACCCATTCCCATCCCATCCTATCCCTCTCCATTTCCCAACCCTTTCTTCCAATCCATTCCATCTGCGACAGTGGCCATCACATCTAGGGTCGTGCCAACGTTTGTCATTCTAGACTGATGTTGGCATGTATTGCGGATGTCTATGGACGACAGTATCCACTTACCGTCACCTGGAATATATAGTCGTCTGTCGCCTTTTTCTCTATAAAAAAAAAACTTGGTGAGAGTAATCCGAGAAGTGGACTGTAAATACTACAAACTACAGCGCAATGTCGAAGAGTCCAAACTATCAAGCGGGATACTGGATCTCATGGAACGGAGACGGGAGAGAACTTCACTTATTGGATCACCAGACCGACAACTCAATAAAAAAATCGGGAGGCTGATACTCCGTGACCTACATCGCTTCATTACAAAACAAGCAATAGTTGATTCAGGCAGAATTTTAGCATGCTAACACAATATCTAACTTCCAGATATATTCATAAAATCACAAAGAGGTAGGCGAATGGTTCAACTGAAAGGCTACAGGTATTCAGCCACTAGCCACGGACGCAGGATACGTTGGCGATGTTCCACTCATCATAACCATGGATGTTCTGCTGCCGTCTATACCACAGATGATAAGCTGGTAAAAGTGAAAGACGGGCACTCCCATCCTGCACCGAAATATATAGGCGATATTTACGTTTCTGGCCAGTGAAATATAACATAAGAATAAGAATACAGCGAGAACTTTTAATATCTTGCGCTTTTAACATTTTATTTTTTAACACCGGCCTTCAGCCAACACTAACAGGTATCTGCACGTGCCTGGGCGCTTCTCACCGAGTCGCGATTCCCCCGTAACCTCCCAAAGCAACGCTCCAAGCCGAGGTCCGTTCCTTCCGCCGGTCTACCGGCGAGGGAGAATTTAAAAAGTATTTTTATATAGTAGAATGAAAAATGGGTTTTATTGTGCATAAATTACAATAACTTAAACGAATTAAAACAATGTATTTTAATTCAATTTGACTTTGTCATGGAATTATAGGTATTCCCCCGTCAGTAACTTACCATGAACTCCGCCATCAATATTGTTTGAGTGCGACATTTAAATCCTTTTTAATTATTAACTTTATAAAAAAAATCGAAAAATATGTTTCTTCGCGGGCTTAACACATTCAATGTATTCATCCCTTTTTCTATTTCCACCATTAAACGACTTATAATAGTGTGCGATTATCAGTAAGTATCAGTAAGTATCAGTAAGAGAATTATGTAAATAGAGAATGTTTTGAGTTGTTAAAGTGTATTGTTGTGTTTGAATTATGTGAATATATGTATTTAAGAAAATTGTTAGTGAAGAGTTTAAAAAATATAAATTACGTCATTCTGTCACCCTGCATTCGCCCATTTATTTTCTTCTTATTCGTGCCGTAGGAATACAAAATTAATCGGGCATTTTTTTTTTTCAGTTAAATTCGTAACATCACACAAAGGCAAGCCTCTAGTAATATACAGGGGTTACTCGTATTCGTTGTCTTATAAAGGTAAACAAAAGGTACGATGGCGATGTTCGACCTACCACAACCTGGGATGCCACGGTGCCGTATACACAATAGAAAATAAAGTGGTTCTTGTTAATGAGCATAACCATCCGCCGTCATTTCGTACATAATGGATAGACCCATACTTAAATACTTACGCCATTAGGGGCCATCCATAAATTAACATACGTAACACAAATTTCATGATTTTTGGACTCCCCCCCCCGTCCTTGTCACAGGTGGTCACATTTGTCTGACCTCCCCTGGTGTGACGTCACATATTTTGCAATTTTAAATTTAGAAATTATTACATCAAAACAAAATAATATTGATAGAGTTGGTAATTTTTTAGTTTTTCGTTAGAGTTGAAGTTTAGTTTTAATATTTTAGATTTATACATGTGACGTCACGATCGCTTATGACTCGTCCCCCCCCTTGTCACACGATGTCACACTTTGTTCACCCCCTCCCTCCACCTTAACGTGTGACGTAATTTATGGATGATCCCTATCTCATTGTTATTTTTTTATAATTCAAAATAATTGTTATTGTTCACAATTAACGTAAAATAAGGATCGATAACCGTTGGGGGGAGATGAGTTCTCGAATGGAGACCACGTACCGGGAAACTCAGCGTGGGCCGCCCTCTGGCCAGCTGGACTGACGATTTGAAGAAAGTAGTCGGTAGTGGCTGGATGAGAAGAGCAGAAAACCGTGTGTGGTGGCGGTTTAGGAGAGGCCTATATCCAGCAGTGGATAGACACAGGGTGATGGTATGTTTACTAGCCTTTGCAGCCACTCCTGCTGTTATTTATTACGTATTTAGTATAAATAATAGTAGTAGTAACTGCATACGCTAGTATGGCCGTATTTTAGTTTTTTAATTGTACTGTTATAAAAAAAAAAGAATATTAATGAAATAATGGCGTATGTGTATTATATATACTATGTTAACAGTACCCCCTTAGAATACTAGAATACTTATATACTATGTGGGTTACTTTTGTTACACCTTATAACCAATTAAATGAAACTAAACAATACAAAAATTGTATACAGAATTACCCGAACCTAAAGTCTAAAACCATGAATTCCACTCTTATGATGGCGTTAATTGATATAATATTATGTAAGTTTTTATAAACATATATATTTCTTGGACTGGTTAAAAGTTAAAAAAAATGATTTAAATAAAGATTACAAAAATATTCCTGACTGTGTGTAAATATGAAACAATATTTATATGTATTAAATTTCCTATGTTTCTATTTATATAAAAATACTTAATATTTTAAATATTTTGAAATATCTTAGGATTTATTAGAATAATGATTAAATTTGTTTTTTTTTCAGTTGAGTTCGTTAAATCAAGGAAGGGGACTGATGAAATATCACTATGATAATGATATTTTATAAAACTTGTGCCAGGGAACCCTGGAGATGTTCCGTAGAACATATTGAACCCCTGTTTGAGTGCGTACACTCCAACAGGGGTTGCCCTGCGGGCTTCTACTTGACGAATGTTAAATGGACAGATGAATGTTAAAAAAACCGAACATAACCATCCCGAAACAGTTTTATTTTAAGATACCAAATTCATCCGTTGACAGACGTTGGCACGCCCGCGGATGCGCTGTTCACCTTTGCAGATTAAGAAATGGATTGGGAAAATGGAGAGGGATAGGATGGGATGGGAATGGGGTCTGGTCTCACTCACTTATATTTCAATTTATTAGCATATCTCGTCAATTTATTTTACATTATGATTAATAATTTGTATGAACATCTCGTATTTAAGTAGTCACGTATGTGTGAGTTAAATATAATATGATCATAAAAATATCAAACAATCTGTAATAGTTATTTTAACGTTTTTAGCGAAATATATAATTTCCAAAAGGGGAAAACGATTGCTGTTTCTTAATGGATACACACATTTTGCAAATAGTGACGGTAGAAGAGTTCTATGGAGGTGTTCCACCCATCAGAAGCGAGGTTGTCCAGCTACTGTCTACACTGTTGATAACGAAGTTTTTCTTATCAAGAACGCTCATAATCATCCGAATCGTCTGTATTGTTAGCACAGACCACCGATTAGCTCAGTTGGTAGTGCCTCTGTGTAAAAGGCCCCGGGTTTAATTCCCAGTCGGACATTCATTTGTTTAAAAACAATGCGGGTCTGGGTGTGTCTGGTTGTGTTCTTTGTGTGTGTTTCTGGACCCATGATACAGTTTTCTGTATCACAACAAAGAACACAAAACTGTATCATGGGTCCAGAAACACATACAAAGAACACAACCTAGATTGGGTAATTTATTATTTTTAAAAAAGAGGAGAAACTTCATACTTTATTAAAAAAATACAAAGGTTTCTAGGGTGAAAATGCCTTAGATCCAAAAACCTTAGATTTATGTTGTTGGTCCAATTGGACAAAATATTATTTTAAAAAATCCATATTTTTTGAGTATTTTTGTTAAATTTCTTTCATAACTATTTTTAATGATTAAACCATTAAACTGAGATATACTGAGATGTATATCTCAGTCATAATTTATACAGATTATCGACGAAACAAATTATTTTAAAACAAATATGACTAATAATTGTTCTTAAAAAAACACTTTCGTTTTCTTTATAATTAATTATTATTATCTTCTTTCGGAAACTTCCCAACTTGTTACAAAATTTATTCTTTTTTTTTTATATTGCTTCTTGCAACGTTACGTATATGTGCATACATTATACATAACGGATTCATTTCGTACAACAGAGTTAAACATAAAGAAGTTTATCCCTATTAAATCAAGTGGTTTGACCAATCGAATCAGAATTGTTGTCTTAATTATTTAATGTGAATTTTAATTCACTTATATTTCTTTGTGTTTCTAAAGTAAATATAAAGTTGTTTTCTTACAATTAAGAAGTAGGTAAGGCGGCAGATTTAGTTTAATTTAATATTGCTAGGCGCACTGCTATATTTTTTTCTTATCGCATGTTATGTCTGCGTCGAATAAACTGAAATGCTGTTTTGTATAATTGTATGTTATAAAAAAAGTGTATTTACCGTTATTATATTCAGTTTTGTAGACGAAATAGAAAAAAAAACAGACACTTTACAAGTTTATTGATTAAATATATTCCAATTGTAATAATTATGTTTGATTTATCTATACTATATATACTATAAGTATACTATTATATACTATAATATAATAAAGAGGTAAAATTGTGTGTTTGTTTGTGGGTATGTTGGGGTTAATCTCTGGAACTACGGAACCGATTTAAAATTCTTTCACAAATAGGAAGCTACATTATCCGTGACTAAAATAGGCTATATTTTGTTTGGAAAATTTAAAAAAAAATGAGAAAAAAAAACTTAAACCGAAGCAAAGCGAGGGCAGGTCGCCAGTCTTTTATAATTATTACAATCACCGTTTAAAATTTAATTGAAATAAAATACGAAAAGTTGTAAAAGTATTTTATCCTCTAACCACCATTTCAAACAAACAAAGAAAATCGCAAATGATTTATGAAATTTTATATTAAGAAAAGTATGGTTAGTGTTATTTTGATGAATAAGTAAAAGAAAATTAAAAAAAATAGAAACATTTAAAGTAAATTTCGGTTAATTAATTAAGAACATATTACAAAATATTCTATAGAACGACTTTTTCAAAAGACACTATTTTTGATTAACTGAAATAAAATAATTTTAAATCACTGAGAATCGTAACACAATGTTCACGGAGTCCCGCTTCGTAGGATTCCTTTTCCTTCACAATCACCAGATAACCAAAATCTTAACTATCTTTATGTTTCCTGCCACCGATTTGCTGCCCATTCTGTATTTTGTGTTATATTGTGTCTCATAAAGGTCTCCCCCCATCCTGTTCTAAGCTTTTCGGTCTGTAACCAGCTAAGGGTGTAAGGTAGCGCGATTTAATACTCTCCCACACAGCTGCGGTATACCGACCGGTAATATCGTAATGCGGTAATGCGATAGTTGGTCTTAGTACATTTTGTATGGTACTTCATGAAATCTTACACATAGCAACGATTACACTGCGGCAAAAGTAGAGAGCCGCAAGAACAATTACCGCAATATCGCGTTGCGATAATACCGACCGGTTTGTTTGGGAGAGCCTTTACGTCTCATGCATCTCAACTTGCATGCACTGAGACTCTCAAGCCAACTTTAATTGCCCACGGTGTACCCTGGCGACTCACGGACAAGGCTATGCTGAAAACCCCCACCAACTTGCACTTGAACAGCACGGTAGGAAAAAAGGTCCAAACCCTCCATGAAACACAAACTAACTTTACGGCTACAAGCGCTCGGCAGCACCACTAGATATGGCAAGAGCGATAGAATGAATTCACATATTTACATAATTAAAATATTGCTTAAACTGAAATACAAATTGCCAACATAATAGCTACAGTGTTCCTAATCAACCCCATTTGTAAAACTCTTGATTTATCATCATGCTCCAAATACAACCTAAACGAATGTGCGAGCGCGGGTGGAACGAGGAAAATTTGTCATTACTCGCCAAGACCCTGCCGTATAACCGAGGGAAGCGTTTCAGTACATTTAAAAAAGACGCGCCCGCGGCTGCGATCGCCTTGAACAGTGTTTGGGGACTGAAACATTACTTCAGTCGACTTCTGTTCTGAATTCGCATAAAAAGGCTTATTTATTTAATTTTCTTATATTACCATTACACAATATTTTTGTTACAGACTTTGGTTCACTTTTAATACCGAGTCGGGAGATGAAAAATCACGTACTTAAAACTAAAAGAAAAAATATGCCAAAAAGATATTGCCGAAGATGCTACAAAACAAATCTGAAATATTACAATAGGGCTTATGTCAGAAACAGAACTAAAAAGGTTGCTACTTACTGTCATCAGTGTCTTAAACAACCTTACTTGTGCACAGACTGTTTCAACATGCAACACACCGCCAATTATATTATAGTATAATTAAATAAATAATAGACAACATAGCACTGCCCGCGACTTCGTGTGCGTAGACATTAGAGCATGTTTGGTTAGCCTGATTCCCATGGGAACTCTACAATTGATCTGGATAAAAACCCTGAACGTTGACCCGGCACAAAAGTTAGAGCTATGCCAAGTTTCATTCAAATCCGTCCAGTGGTTTTTGGTAATGCGCGTTCAGACAGACAAAGAGACAGACAGAATAGACGGGTAGATAGACAGACATAGTTTCAAAAATTGTTGTCTGGGATCTGTATCACTCGTACTTTAAACTGCAACGATTTTTTTTAGAAAATATGATTATATTATGTACCTAAATATGTATAGATATATTTTAAATCAAGTTAGTTTATATAAGTATAAGAAAACTTACCATAACATCTCTTTCGTTCTTTTAGTCGCTTATATTATGTAAAGTTTTATAAAGCTCAAGTTAAACCCCACATGGAGTACTTCTCACACCTCTGGGCCGGTGCACCGAAGTGTCAGCTGGACTCCGTTGACTCCGTCCAACGACGCGCTATCCGAATTGTCGACGATCCCGCTCTCACGGGTAGTTTAAATCGCTCAGCATCTGTAGAGATGTTGTATCTCTCTGCGTTTTCTACCGCTTTTATAATGGAGAATGTTCTGAACAGCTTTTAAATTTGATGCCAGCTTCGAGTTTTTATCATTGCACCGCTCATCATCGTCGCGCGGTTCATTCATACTTCCTTGACATAGAGTCGCTTCGTACAGCGCGGTCAAAAAGACACTATATACCGCGAACCCGAAAGTTGTGCAATGAACTGCCAGCTGAGGTATTTCCGTTGCGCTACGATATGGGGCTTTTAAAGAGTGAACAGGATTCTGCAAGGTCGGCAGCGCACCCGCAAACCCCCTGGTGTTGTAGGTGTCCATGGGTGGCGGTGACCACTTACCATCATGTGGCCCGCCCGCTCGTCTGCCATTTATAGTATAAAAAAATATATAAATTTCGAAATTTCGTAAATTTTATTTGTCTAACAAATCTTACCCTTTGTGACCCTAGCTTAATATTTACTCATAAAGTACTAACTGGTACTTAATTTTATTAAAAGAAGTATTTCTTTACAGAACGTCCATTAATGGCATACTCCAAAAGAGGGAATCCATTATTGGTGCTATCTGGATATCCGTTCTATCGTCAATATATAAACCCCAATCAGAGGGGTAGGTGGCTATGCGCTACCAATCACATGAAAGGATGCAGAGCAAAAGTACATACCTACCATGACCAAATTCTATCAATGAACAATATACATAATCACCCTCCGAAGAAAAATTGGACAATAGAGAAACCATCGAATGAAGTACTTAAATGGCAGTAGCTATTTTCAGAGATTTATTGATATCGTACATTCACCACCAGGACAACCTATATTAAATTAGGTAGCAAAAATTAGACGAATATACACATTTATACAGGCAGAAGAACCCGGCATGACTTGAATTAAAGCCAAGCGATTTTTGAGCGTAAGCGATGAGCGAGCGATATAGCTGATATCGTCGCGAAAGCAATTTATCCTCGACAATCGCTGATATGGTCGAAAATTATATATATTTTATTTAAAAATTTTATGGGATACGAATGGATCGTCAATAAATAATTAGCTATCTCTTGCCAAGATTTATCACTGTAATGTGTTTGAGCTACGACGTCATGTAAGCTAAGCTTCAGAATGTATTGTACTTATCAAAGTAATTTAAGCTTATATGCATTAATAGGTTAGTTCTTAAAAAGATAGATTTTTTTTTGTAAATGAACGTAAGATTATTCTATTTGAGATATCGTTTTTAAAAAGTGCATTTTAAAGATTATAGGATGATGTGTATTCAGTCAGCTACTATAAAATAATCATGGGTTCATTATTTACGGCGTCATGTAAGAACAAAAAAATATAGTTACAATTTTGATATATACTCATATCGGCATAGAGACTTACGGTGAGAATAAGACGTGTAATAGTTATATATCATTTATTTATATAGGTATTGTAGCTATATATATATTTGCAGTTAATCTTTAGGCATATAATCATTGGCATTGACATATAATCTTTTGGACTTGCAGCGAGAATAAATGTAATTGTTAGATATCATTCATAGAAACCGTTGTCGCATAGTAACTAAATTCTGACTTAATATAGGAAAAATCACATAAAAAATTAATATAGGTCTCCAAGGCGTCCAAGGCCTATCACAGACAGCGACCAGTCGATGGCGTACATTTTAATACACACTCGTACTTACTTTCAAAAGCTTTACTTTTATTCTAATTAATCTTATTGCTTCTACTATATATAAACTATATATACTTTTTGTGTATCCTACATATATATAGATTTATAATATACGAGCTTCTGCCTGCGACTTTGCTCGCGTGGACTATGCATCTCTGAAAGATTTTTAACACCTGTAAAACACCGACATGATGGATTTCGCGGATGAAAATCCACCCAGTAGTTTTTGAACAATTATATTGTCATTTTTTTTATTTTACAAGCTTTTATTCAACTCGACTCGTTAATAGTGTGGGTAAAATTTTGCAACTGAATTTTCAACCAGTTCCACCTAACCGATTGAGCTGAAATTTTGCACACACTTTTGGGGCTGGTGACAATACAATCTAGTATACTCAGTTATGTATTTTTTTCAAAATGGCCGCCACTACAAGGTGTTCAAAATTTGGTATTTGTGGGTTACGACATTTGACAAAGGCCATCGATATACTAACTTTAACGAATAAAATTAAATACCTAAATATAAAAAAAAACGTTTTTTAAAAACAAGCTTTTATGCAAGCCATGTACTAAAACTAATAAAATAACTACATATATTGAATTACTTGTTCTCAAAATATACCTAAAGTTATTTTATTAGTTTTAGTACACGGCTTGCATAAAAGCTTATTTTTAAAAAACGTTTTTTTTTTTATATTATTTTTCATCTATAACTCTATCCTTGTGTCATATGAAGATGATACATATACCTACCAGTTTTCCTTCTGGATACTTAGCAATACATTTGTGAAAACCTGATCAAAATCCGTTCAGTAGTTTTTACATGATGCTCAAACAAACAGGCACACAGACATAAACACAAACATGCAGATTTTAAAAAAAAATACTGTTTTGGGTTTTTGTAGCTTTTAAAGAGACCCCCCATTTGTTTAATTAAGTCAATGTACAGACAGCCCTTTTACTGTTTTAATATATTTATGTCTATAAATACATACATACAGGTTGTGGCGTAAATAGTGGTCCAACGTTAAGGTTGTATATTGTATATTTATACACACCATATATTCAGCTATCACATACCAGAATTTGAACAATTTTTTACCCCGTGTCTGTGTTTTATTTATTATTATTATTATTATTTTGAAAAATCGATAACTTGTGCTACTAATTTGGCTGTTATTTCAACAAATGACATTTTTTTTTTATTATTGATAAATACATGTGCTATCACATGCAATAATTTTTTTAAATGGAAACAAAGATATTTAAGAAAAAATGTGTATATTTCAAATTTCAACTGTAATCTCGAGCAAATCATGTGAATTTGGGGGCGAATGGTTTACAAAATGTACTACACGCCTCAGGTAAAAACAGGTAAAAAAAGGGTACTCGACCAGATAACAAAAGACTCATTCATTGAAACGTCTCAACGTCTCTCTAGCGCGCATGGGTAGTGAAAAAAATTACAAGGTTTTTTTTTATTTCTACTGTCTGAAATATGAACGAGACAGACTATGTCAAGAAGAAATTCGTAATAATCTAATCAGTTAAAATGCTTCAGTGTGATCCCGTACGTCGCATGCGCTTCTAGTCTCTGTGTTTATCTCCGCCGTTGAATTGCTTGTTTTACTTCCTGGACTCTGATTTGCTCCTGTTTGGACTTGTTGGTTTTTGTGATCCCTACGAAATCTGCTACGTTATTTGGACTTTGATTTGCTCAACGATTTCGACAAACGTGCAGTGCAGTGAAGATTAGGCGATGTCTCAGTACACACCGCGTGACAGAGTTGGACTCATTGGAAGCATACGAAATTTAAATTATTTATTTAACAAAATTTATTGTACATTGTAGATGTTAAAACATATTCTAAGACCTACACATTTTGCTTAAACCGGCATCATATTTAAATTAACATCGAATATGTGGCATAAAGATGGGACAAATAATTACATTATAATAATTATTACACAATGTCAGCATTATTAAAAAAATCACGTATGCCATGTTATGTATAATCTTTGGACAATTCTCTATTTCAGTATTCCTCTACGTTACAATAACACGCCTCTCTAATAACATTTTAAAATCCTTTTGCTTGTACTTACGTGCGCAGATTATTTTGTTTTAAATTATCTGGTAATTTATTATACTCGTACATTATAATTGGCCATACAATGAGCGTTTTTGCTGAGTAGTCTCAGTTTTTTTAGCGGGGTATATAATTTATACTTGAGTATTACCTACACCTTCAGTATTACACACACCAACGTTTCTTTTCAAATGGTTAAAAAATATTTAAAACATTCTACTTAACATTATTTTCTCAAAGATTCTAGATAAAATTGGTATAAGCGTTATAGGAGGATAATTGTTTACATCGTCTTTTTTGGATTAATTACAAATTAATTAATTTGGTGATGAGTTTAGTAGGAAATTGTCCTTAAGTGACTCAGAGGCAGCGGAATTGAGTCAGCGTATTATTATAACATTCTGGTTTTAAATTTATTGTAACGTATTATTATGTATCCGGATTCATATGTCTGTGACATATGAATCCGGATGATCATGAATCATAATTGTGATGAGTGGGAATTAGATATGAGCTAATATTGTGGTTTGGTATAAAAGAAGTATTATTAATATTATTCTTGAGTGTTTAAATGTTTAGATGATTTTGTTTGAGTGTTTAGATGATTATTTTTAAATTTATAAAATAATCATTGAAATATTCTGCAAAATCTGTTGGTACGCGTTTCATTTATCTTTATATTAGTTATGTATTAGTCGAGTTGTTTTTTATCTGTACTATTTTTATTAAATCCCAAGCAGCTTTGCACCTGTTTTCACTTTTTAATTCATATGTACTCTTAAGTATATTGCTTGAAATTTAAAAATGCATCTCTTTAGAATTCGTGTATATTTGATATAATTCTTTTTAATAACTTGTATGTTGACAAGCGATTGAATGTAATTGAGATATAATCGTCTTTTATTTATGCAACTGCGCTTTAAACCCCTTATTAACCATTTATGTATTTCTTAAACGTTTATTCACTATTTCAACACATATTACCGGGAAACACAAATTATGAAACATTGTGTTATGTAATTATGAAAAATATTAAATGCAGTATTTGTGACACTTTCTAAAAGTACATCACTAAATGTTACTGCACCAATGTACTCACGAATTTTTTTCATTTGCTTTACAAAATTCTCGTTTTTTTTATTATTTTTTATTTTTTATACATGGGTGGATTTTATAATACCAGGGGGATTATGGAATGCGTTCTTCAAACGTCATAGTTAAGCCAAGACCGATTTATTAATTATTTTCAATATATACCCTCCCATGACTACAATATATTAATGAAATATAATGAAATTACCTGAAGATTTCTTTTGTAACGCTATCTTCAGTGTGATATTAAACGAAAAACCTTTCCTATTTCGTGATCCTGGTGCTAGTTCCTGGTGTTGCAGGTGTCCATGGGCGGCGGTAACACTTATAGTACTAGATTAAAATAGCAAGATGAGTCCCCCGATGACAAAATGAAAGTTAAAACAGTAATTTTTAAACTGCATTCTTTTTTAACTCGTGTGGGCTGATAGTAAAAACAACCTGGCTAGAAACCACATTAATGCAACATTTGACGAGAAAATTACAATACTAACAAGGTTATTTTTTGAATTCTTGAATCACGATATGAGATTTGATGATGTGACGAACGAACTCATTATAAACTTACAAGATGATTCAGTCTCAGATCCAGAAAGTCCAGAATCAAGTGATATAGAGGATATGTCAGAATAATTTTATATCATTTTTTTACAATTACCATTTCCAATAAAATTTACTTCACAATTTATTTGTTTTTTTTTATTATAATATATTATTCACTTTTTGTTCATATTATTCACTATGTATGGATACTCTGTATTTTTTTTAAGTCGAAGTGCGTCCCGTTCATTAAGCACTCCCCCACCTCACCCCTGTCGCCACCTAGGGCGCGGCCAACAACTTATGCGCGTACTATACCATCACGTGGAATCACTTGCTCGTCCGCCCACTCGTCTATAATAAAAAAAAAGTGGTAATGTGTATACCCGAAGTTGGATTATTTATATTACTAACAATTAAATCGATGCAAGATAATTTCCTTGTTGTATTACAAATGTGGTTGACCAAATTGTAATTAGATTTTTTTTAAGACGCCTATGTGCTAATCTCAACAAATGATAACGTTTTTATTTGATTTTACATTAATTTTATTGAGTAAAATAAATAATTGTTTGAAAAAATGCAGGCTTATCCTTTTATTTGATTATCACAAACATTACGCACAAACACTAGGTACTTTGAAATTTAATAAGCTATCACTATTAAATCATTAAAACCTACAATACATATTTTTTACCCTAAGCAAACAAAAACTCAACCCCCACTTTTTTATAGATAAAAAGGCGGCAAACGAGCATACAGTAAGCATATGGTAAGTGGATACTGTCGTCCATAGACATCCGCGATACATGCCAACATCAGTCCAGAATGATAAACGATGGCACGCCTCCGGATGCGCTGCCAACCTTTGCAGATTAAGGTAATGGGCTCTGGTATATCTCACTCACTACCGAAACACGTACGTACATTGGTGAAATACGATAAAGTTGGAAATGAAGTACATTTCAAGGTAGTCTTCAAGGTAGTGTAAGAAAGGGGTAACGTGGCCAGTCGAGTGCGCCTAGCGGCTGTGGAAATGCACCATGCACTCACCCTACCGTAAAACTCACTTCTCGAGTTTCCGCCAAAAAGTCTCAAATTGCGATACCTATAGTAAATGTATTTTATAATGTATTTTTTATAACACAGTATAAAGCTATTGTTTTATGTAAAATAAAATAATTTCCAAGTCGCTACCAGAGCATGACTACATTTCATTTCAATGTCAATCTGTCTTTCTTGCTATGTTAACCATTTCTTCTTTTTTGTTTCTAGATCCAATGTACATGATGACCTCAAGAGGAGCACGCGTACTGGCCTTGGGTGGTTTTAAATTCTATCGGCAATATGAGATGGGAGTGAGGGTCCGTTGGTATTGTTCAACCAGAAAGTTTGGCTGTAAAGCAATGGTGTACACCTACGATAACGAAATCGTCAAATGTCAGAATCAACATAACCATCCTCCACATATAATACAGAAGCAAATCAAAGATCTTTGATCATATTTCCTATAAAGCATTGATCAATCGAACGTTCGTATGATTACGAACTTTTTACGTTCATGAACGAAGTTATTACCGTGACTTAACGTTCATATTTTTGTTTATTGCGATATAAATAAATAAGGGATTATTTGAACTAAACTGGATCGCAAAAATTCCGGGTCGCTAATAAATGGCGTGATAGTTTCTTAAATACATAAGACTAATTTGCGAAACTATAGTATATTGTAGATGACTGATTAATATATATAAAAAAATGTGTAACACGTTCTGTACACTATATAACTTTAATTAAATACTAAAAAATAAGAAAATTTCGCTTCTAACTTATGACAACAAAAATACACTTCGCAGTAAATCTTAAAAAATAAAAGTTTTTTTGTCAATTTAATATTTTGTATTTCCTCCACGAGTCCGTATCATTTCAATAAGACGATGTGGCATGCTGTAAACCAAATTTTTAATACGATTTTGGTCTATGTTTGCCCATTCTTCCACTAGCGCATTCTTTAACTCGTGTAAGGTAACGGGAGCAGGAGAGCGTTGTCTCACGCATCTCCCGAGCTCGTCCCATGCATGTTCTATGGGATTTAAGTCTGGGCTGCGAGCTGGCCACTCCATGCAGGTAATACCGACGTCTTGAATATACATATTGACCAAATGAGCAGTATGTGGTCGCGCATTATCGTGCATAAGAATGGAAATTGCACCCATATTCACTAAGAATGGACCAGCATGCTCATTTAAAATCTCTCCTACGTATCTGACAGCAGTCAGAGAACCGTTTTCTATGATCACTAACTCCGTGCGATCCTCTGAAGATATCCCAGCCCAAACCATTATTGATCCTCCATCGAATGGCACCTTTTCTTCAAAACACGCTTGATGATACCGTTCTCCTGGCCGTCTAAATACTCTTCGTCTCCCGTCGTGCGTAAATAAACAAAATCTGGACTCATCGGAAAACATAACTGTTGAGGATGAAGGGCACCTGTAGATTGAGTCGAATGGTGTTTTGAATTGTATAACGATTGTTCAACGGTGTGCGTAGTGACTTATATCATGCTCGTAGGTATATGTATTATACATCTACCTACGGGCAACATTTATGCAAGCCCGCTGGGGTGGCGCGGCGGCCGCGCCACCTCAGTCGTCGACCGTATTCACCACGACACTATACGCGCGCGCATCTTTGGACAATCGACTGAACTAAAGCAAGTTCTTCTTGCGCCACCATACCCTTGAATATCCACAACACTGGTCCAGTAGCTGGATCAGCCACAGAAGCTGTAATGGCCTCAACTTCTGGGGCCCACAATCAGGAACTCCTCACCAGACTCGCAACGTCTAGACTTGCCAGCATTTTATGGAGACCCCATGGAGTGGCTGCAGTTCAGGCAAGCCTACGAGGAATCTACAAGATTGTGTAGATATAGTGACGTGGAAAACATGTGGCGTCTTCGCAAATGTCTTCATGGAGAAGCGAAGGAAGCTGTATCAGCACTTCTTATCGGAGGCAGTACTCCTGACGACATCATGAAAACCTTAGAACTACGAGTGGGAAGGCCTGAGAACATCATAAGAAAAATTACGTCACAGTTAAGGAAACTACCGCCACTCCCGCAAGCATATTATAGTGAAATTGTAAATTTTGCAATCAAAATAAAGAATTTTGTGGCGGCAGCGCATGCCATAAAACAAGATGATTATTTACGAAGCCCGGAACAGGTGTCTATAGTGGTGTCGAAACTACCCACCGCGCTTATTAGTAAGTGGGCTGATTACTTGTATGAAAATCCAGACAGCACTATACCTAAGCTCGAATTACTGTCAAAGTTTTTATATGACGAAGCTACAAAAATCACCACATCCGAAGTGAGCTATGTCTACAGTCAGTCCGACTTCAGAAAGAAGTTCGAAGCGCCCAGAAGTCAACATCACAATCAATCTGTGTTACTGTGCGCTAATAGCGACAGTAGCACAGAGAAATGTAAATTCTGTCATCCATTAAATAGCTGCGGCAGATTTAAACGCGCGATGCGTAAGGATCGATGGAGGTTCGTTCGCAATAATAACATATGTTACAAGTGTTTAGGTGCACGTCACCATCAACCATCATCGTGTTCCGCTGATAACTGCGACGTGGAGGGATGTGGATATCCACATCATCGCCTATTACATTGGAGTAAGCCGGCGACGACTCAGCACGTGATACCCGAGCAAAGACCCGATGAGACGGTGACTCACACGACGGTACACTGTTCTAAAATGCCTACAATATTGTTAAAAATTGTGCCGGTTACTATTCATGGACCTAAGGACAGTGTTCACACGCACGCTCTTCTCGATGACGGCGCGACGGTAACCCTAATCGCGGCTAATATCGCTAACAAGGCGGGACTACACGGTGAAAGTGTTATTATGCGCGCTCGCAGTGCGTGGGACTCTGGTGAATTGGTATGTCAAACTGAAATAGTTAATTTTGACATAAGCAACAGTGACGGCAACCGATATAATTTACGTGCGCGAAAAATAAATCAATTAAATTTACCAGTGCAATCTACGTCAAGTATAGACTTTAGTAAATATGAACATTTAAGTGGTAAACATATTTTTTGTAAGTCTGATATACAACCTAAATTATTAATTGGGCAGGATAATTACGATTTAATTGCCCCTATTGTCTGTATAAAAGATAGGTCAGGTGGCCCGTTCATTACTCAAACTTCGTTAGGATGGTGTGTGCACGGAGCCTTACATTCAGTAAGTGATGCAAACATTAATCGTTCGAGTACGCGAAGGAACGCTGATAGTGAACGCCGCGAAGTTAGGGAGGAAGGCACAGTAGCTCAAGTAAGTGACACGCCCCTCGTACCTCAGTTGTTTAGTGCTTGCGCGGGCGCAACTTCACACTTGTTTTCTATTGCATGTTCGGATCTCTTGCCGCCCGCCGCCTCACCTGCCATCGATAATAATAATGACCCGCACTTTATAACAAATAATAATGATTTACAATTACATGAATTTATACGTCGTTCATTTTCACTTGATTCAATCGGAATTAGTTCTAAACCGCGTCAAAATCTCAATGACTTGAGGGCTTTTACAATTCTTAATAATACAACGAAATTTATCAATGGCAGGTGGACCGTGGGCCTTCCATGGAAACACGATGTTATTTGTATACCAGACTCCTATATAAATGCTTTAAATAGGTTAAAATCAGTTGAGAGAAAGATGTTAATTAATCCTGAATACGCGTCGCGTTACCGTGAGCGCGTACTACATTTGTTTATTAATGATTATGCCAAGGAACTCACTGATTCGGAAGATAGTAACCGTATTTGGTATTTACCTCACTTTGGGGTTAATAATCATAATAAAAAGAAATTGAGATTAGTATTTGATGCTGCTGCTAAAAGTCAAGGTTATTCTTTGAATGATTTCTTACTTCCGGGTCCTGATTTGCTACAATCTTTGTATGGCATTGTTTCGATTCCGGGAAAATCCTATAGATATTATAGGCGACATTAAAGACATATTTTTAAGGATTAAAATTAGAGATGAGATAAGGATTAAAATTACGAGACGCCTTAAGATTCTTATGGAAGGAGCAAAATCAGCCTGTTAAAGAATATGTCATGACGTCACTTATTTTTGGAGCTAATTGTTCCCCTTTTATTGCCCAGTTTGTTAATCAAAATAAAAACGCGTCTCGTTTTCAAGAACAGATGGGCGACGCTGTTAATGCAATACAAAAGAATCAATACATGGACGATTATATTGACAGTTTCTCGGACAAAACTACGACTATAAAAATGATAAGAGAAATATCATATATTCATCAACAGGGTAATTTTGAGATGCGTAATTGGGTGAGCAATGTCTCAAGTGTACTTAGTGAAATGCCGAAAGAGACCTTAAGTGACACGATATTAAGGATCAATATCGATAACCAACCAGAACGTGCCCTTGGTCTTCTTTGGTTTCCTTCTAGAGACATGCTTGCTTTCGATTTGTCATTTAAGCGCATTCCTAATGACATTTTACATTTCAAAAGAAAACCTACAAAACGCGAAATGTTGCGAATAATTATGTCCATTTTCGATATTCATGGTTTTCTCGGACCATTTACAATTAAAGCAAAAATTTTAATGCGTCAAACATAGGAAACAAATATACAATGGGACGAAGAAATTAATGCCGAATTGTTTATATCATTTCGTGAATGGATTATGCAGATTCAGGAAATAAACAATATCAGAATACCGAGATGGTATTTTCGTGGATATGATAACGCTACGAGTGGGAGCGAGACAGCATTAGAGCTACATTTGTTTTGTGATGCATCGCCGAGCGCGTACGCAGCCGTTGCTTACTAGAGAAAGGAATACAGTGATGGATACGTGATCGTTTCATTCATAGCGAGCAAGAGCAGAGTTGCCCCTCTAAAACACGTTTCCATACCGCGGCTCGAACTGCAAGGAGCGCTTTTAGCCTGTCGTCTATCTAATAGCATTAAAAAGGAACATCGATTAAAACCTACTGCGATTTACTATTGGACTGATTCTACTACAGTGTTATATTGGATAAGAAATCAGTACAAAAACTACAAAGTCTTTATTGCAAATCGCCTTGGCGAAATTGATGAGTTGAGTGGCATTCAGGAATGGCATTACGTGCCAACGGACACAAATATAGCTGACGTCGCGACGAAGAACACCCACTACGAGTTGAAGAGCGACGCTGAGTGGTTTACAGGGCCGTCGTTTTTGTACGAATACCGGTCTAATACCGGCCCCAAGAACCTGAAACAAAATAAATTATTAGTGACGAAATATTAGAAAGAATACATACCGTATGTGAAGGCAATAGTTACCAATGTGACTTACCTATTCCTAAGCCGAGTCGATTTTCCAGTTGGTTGCGATTGCTGCGCACTACGGCCACGGTATTGCTGTTTATAGGAAAATGTAAACGACAAAGGATTGACGAAATCAACGAAGAATTAATGTCTAAAGCTGAAATATTATTACTTCGTCATTCGCAGTCGGTCATTTCAAGATGAAATTAATTTGTTGAAACAAAATAAACAAATTAAAAAAGATAGTCGTTTGCGTACACTCACGCCTGTTATAGATGAAAATTATCTATTACGTGTTGGAGGACGGATAGGTGTCACACAGGACGTGGAAATGCAGACTAAATATCCCATAATTTTAGATGGTCGAAATTACATATCACGTAAGGGATTACCACATAAAAGCTGCCCATTCGTGTAACGAGATGGTAATAAATGAGTTACGACAAAAATATTGGTTAATTAAATTGAGGCCTACTGTACGTACTGTCGCCTCGACATGTCTCTTCTGTCGCATGAGGAAGGCCGCTCCTAACCCACCGCAACTCGTAGGTAGGTACCTAAAAGCAGACTGACTCATCATCAGAGACCCTTCACAGTCTGCGGTGTCGACTTGTTTGGACCTATGGCGATTGCAGTAGGAAGGCAGAGAGCCCGCCGGTATGGAGTACTTTTCACTTGCATGACAGTCCGTGCTATACACATTGAGATTGTTTCTTCCCTCACTGCTGATTGTATGATAATGGCACTACGCAGAATGGCGGCGCGCAGAGGATGGCCACATACAATCCTTTCCGATAATGGAACCAACTTGAGAGGTGCTGCTAAGGAACTCATAAAAGCTTATGAGGAAGTAGATCGAAAATCGCTCGTATCTCAGGCCTTAAATAAAGGTGTCAACTGGCCCATTATACCTCCAGTTAGCCCACACATGGGAGGCGCATGGGAGCGCCTCATTCGAAGCGTGAAAACCGCCTTGAGAGTGGTATTGAAAGAACGAGCTCCAAAAGAAGAGATCCTAACCACCCTACTTGCTGAGGTGGAAAACATGATCAACAGCCGACCTTTAACACATGTCTCGGTAGATCCACGCAGCCAAGAGGCTTTAACCCCGAATCATTTTTTAATAGGGACATCTTCTAACTTACCTATACCTGGAGTTTTCAACGACGGTGAGTTACATTTAAGAAAACAGTGGCGTATTGCTCAACGTTTGGCAGATCTCTTTTGGTCTAGATGGATGAAAGAGGTTTTGCCCACACTTCTTCCTAGAAACAAATGGTGTCAGGATGGAACCCAGCTGAAAATAGGGGACTTCGTAGTTGTCATAGATCCTTCGTCGCCTCGGAACACCTGGCCAAAAGGTATTGTTCACGAGGTGTATCCTGGAACCGACGGACGGGTAAGAATCCTAGATATTAGGACTCGGTCAGGGATAATGAGGCGACCAGCTACGCGTGTCGCTTTACTAATGGGTAATGAGTGTCGTAATTACGACACTAGGGGGGAGGATGTTGAGGATGAAGGGCACCTGTAGATTGGGTCGAATGGTGTTTTGAATTGTATAACGGTTGTTCAACGGTGTGCGTAGTGACTTATATCATGCTCGTAGGTATATGTATTATACATCTACCTACGGGCAACATTTATGCGAGCCCGCTGGGGTGGCGCGGCGGCCGCGCCGCCTCAGTCGTCAACCGTAATCACCACGACACTCTACGCGCGCGCATGTTTGCACAATCGACTGAACTAAAGCAAGTTCTTCTTGCCCCACCATACCCTTTAATATCCACAACACTGGTCCAGTAGCTGAATCAGCCACAATAACCTTGGACCAATCTTCATCTGTCCATCGGATGTGTTCTCGAGCAAACCGTAACCTGGTAACTCGATGTTCTCTGAGCAGTTTGGGGCCGTTTGCTGGTCTATAAGGCTTTATATCAGCTTCACGAAGACGTCGCAGAATCGTATTAGAGCTCACATTGTTGTGGTGAATTTCTTGAAGACTGTTTCGGACCTGAACAGCCGTGAGATGTCGATTTCTTAACATAGTGCTCACGTTGAATCGGTCTTCTCGTGTAGTTGTGCACCTTGGCCTGCCATTTCCTGGTCTCCTGATGTTCATGCCGGTCTCTTGAAATCGCTGGAGTACTCTTTGGACCGTTGATAAAGATACTCCTACTGTTCTAGCAGTTCTTCCTTCTTGTACCATGGTAATAATCGGTGTACATTCTTCAGGTGATAACGACATGATATTGCATTGAATACTCTGATCAATCCAAGGAACCATTTATAATGACAGCTCCGTTTGAAACAAAAGCAGAAAAAATATTCTTTTCCTAATATTAAATTTTGAAATTATTCAAAATGCAGAATATTTTTTTTAAAATCTGTAACTTGTACAAATGAAACCTCTTTAGAGATTTAGAACAAGCATTAGTAACCTCCTTACTACATATTATTTATTCGAGCGATCTAGGTATATAATTTATGGAGATATCACGGTTTTTATTAGCGACCCGGAATTTTTGCGATCCAGTGTATTTGCGCAAATTTTTTTTTAGATGATTACGTAATGCCAACTCATCAGAAGTATGTAGTAAATATTTAACTTAATTTTTATAATAATTCATCACATTTAAACATTCTCCATCGATCTTGAATTACACACGCGACTAGTCGCCCTTATACAACAATGTTAAGTTAATTAAGTTAAGTTCCCGCATCGTCTTATTATTTTAATGGGTGCTTTGCTGACCAGTTCCCACGCGCCTACGTAACATAATAGTTTTCGTTTTGAAATCGTTTTATGACTTAATTTTGAAGTCAAAACCTTTGTCTTAACACATGTGAGGAAACACCATTTTACTTCTTTTGAAATTTTATTGTATTATATTAGATGCAGTTTCTTTTGTATTTTGTTCCTTTTTTTATGTACGAAGGCGACAGACGAGCATACAGTCCACCTGATGGTAAGTGGATACTGTCACCCATAGACATCCGCGATACATGTCAACATTAGTCCAAAATGACAAATGTTGGCACGCCCCCAGATGCGCTGCCTACCTTTGGAGATATAGGAATGGATTTGGAGAAAAGGTTAGGAAAATGGGGAGGGATAGGATGGGAATGGACTCTGGCACATTTCACTCACTACCGAAACACGTACGTACATTGGGGAAATACGATAAAGTGGGAAATGCAGTACATTTCAAGGTAGTCTTCTGTGAGAGAGGGGTAACGTGGCCAGTCGAGCGCGCCCAGCGGCTGTTGGATTGCACCGTGCACTCTCCCCCTCAACTGTAATTGTCTCAGAACATTGTAGTTTTAAATTGTACAATTGTTAAGTTTTCACTGTATCGTCGTCGTCCTCGGCACGTCCTAGACGACTCCCAAGGCTCAATTACCGCTGCCAATGCGGTTCTTACATTACACTCACACACTACACATGTACACCGTCCCTGCCGACGGAGACCAGGACGTTTGCCTCGCTACACCGTCAACACAGCGGCCTTCAGCCAACACTTTTATCAGGTATCGGCACGTGCCTGGACGATTCTCACCAACTCGAGATCTCGCGGTACCCTTCCAAAGCAACGCCCTAAAGCGAGGTCCGTTCCTTCCGCCGCGCCGGTCGGGGGGGGGGGGGGGGATTGGCTTAGGCTTGTTGATGCACACACTCTTTGCTCCTGGCTGAGCGCCTTCTGCGCTCGCCCTAACTTATACATGTGCTACTTATACTCTAGAAAGGCCATTGGAACCACAAGAATTTAGCCAATCCGAAAAAAAAGTTGTCTAATTGCTTTGGTTAAATAGTCATCTTGTTCACATTTATATTTGTTCACATTTATCTGTATTGTTTGTTATATTGTTTAAAATATATTTTAGTGTTCGTTCGAGGCGCCGACAGTTTATGACAGTTTATTGTGCTTGCAAACGGCCTTATTTTTCTTTATTTATACAGTGAAACCTGGACAAAACTCTATTACGGAGAATTTTTTTTGGGGTCCCGTGATTTTTCCATCCAAAAACTTCTTTAAGTGGGAAAATTTTACCTGTATAATTGGTATTCGATTTGGTCAAATCATGACAATAGTTATCTCAATAACTGAGACGGGTCATATATTACCTCTGTAAGTGGGATTATTACTATCAATTATGCATACCTACATCAAATCTTCTGGAAGGGCGGAGAAAGACGGAAACTTCCGAACTAGAAAGGTTACGACGTCGTATAAAATGTCGAAAGTTGAACACATTATCAGTTTTTATACAGTTGTAGATTACTGTTATATATTTTTTTGTTTCCGTACAATTGTCTAATTTTAAGGAATAAATATTACGTTATTTGTAAAGTATGTTATGTCCATACTTATTCAACATATGCACTTATTTGTCCTTCTATGTTAAATCTATAAGTAAGCATCTGCTTTTAGACCTAGCTAAGTGGGAAACTCGATAAGTGAGATACTTTAGTAAGTGGGATTAAGTTGGGGGTCCCTTGCGAGAATATGGCGCCCTTGGTCCCTTGAACTTAGAAAAAGTGTCTTCCCTTGTAGGGGCAAGAGAAAACACTCTGTCTCGAGCTTCGAACATGGCACAACGTATTCTCTCTCACGCGGCCGACAAGGCATCGCTATCCAGTGCACTCTTACTTCCGTTACTTGTCAGTTTAATCTGTATCATTTCACGAACAATAAAATATTTACTTAAACCAGAAGAGTCGTATTATTGAAGTACACACCACATTCACACCTTGTTTGCAGTACAGCACGGCATCGTTGAATTTCAATCTCTATTTATAGAAAAAGAGAAGTAAGACAAATATAGAAAAAAAAAGGGGTTATTTGAATTTTTTGTATGATGTTTGTTTAGATGATTAAGTAATGAAGATTCATAAGATATAAGAAGATTGATTGATCTATTGTTGAAACCAAAATTACAAATAAATTAAATTCGAATGAATAATCTTTTTTGAACAATTCTACGACAGAGTGAAGAAGAAAGATACAAGAAAACATATATGGTATCGTTGGTAGGTTTTTAAAGGGCAATATTTTTTTTTGGAACCTTTCCCCATCCGTATTGGGATAACTTCTTTGCAAACGCCGTCCTCCAATTAATTTGCTAAACGCCATAATAAAAATATGAAAAATAATCCGGAATATAGATTTTAGTAAATACGTTTAATAAAAATTGTTAGAACAATGAAGTAAAGCTATTTTCTGAAAAAAAAAAATAGGATAAAATTTGATTGCATGAATACAATTTTGTCAATGTAAAATAGCATTTGTTAACAAGTTCACTGCGGCTATCTAAATCAATTCTTCTGGTGCAGTTAAGGTAACATTTACCTTTCACTTGCCCAAACCAAAACGCGGCGCGTGGTCCATTTGTCAAATGATCAAGCGATTCTTGGTCTAATAGTGACACAAAATAAGACAACAAAAGGTTAATTAATGGCATGTAGCCTTATATATTTACTTGTTTTAGGTCCTATATTTACGGTAACGTCCCGAGGAGCACGCTTACTTATAATGGATGGATACACATTCCATAAGCACCGTCAAGCTGGACTGAAGACCCGTTGGCACTGCTCAAAGAGAAGTTACAACTGCAAAGCTGTTATATACACCTGCGACGAGGAGATTCTCACGTGTTATAATGTTCATAACCATTAATCTCTGCTCAAGTTGAGAAATAAGTGATATTGTCACCACTGATAGCGATAGGTGATTATTACTGATAGCTGAAATAAGTGATATCGTCACTGCTGATAGCGATAGGTGATCATCACTGATAGCTGAAATAAGTGATATCGTCACTACTGATAGTGATAGGTGATCATTACTGATAGGCGAAATCACGTGACTGTCACTTGATTTCACATATTGACCAATTACGTGAGGGGGCGTTCTTCGAGTGACCAATTAACGCTGTGTTATACTACATTTATAGACGGATGGTTTTACTGTTTTCTAAACTGATATAATATACATATAATAAACTGATCAATATATACTATACAAATAAAAAAATGCACTATTATTAAACTTTAAATACAAATACCTTAAATTATTTTATATATTATAGAGTCTGTCAAACGGGAAATGAGCAGCAAATTTACAAAATTTTAGGCTGTCAACACGCATTTTAATCAGAAAACGTGACACCTATTAAATTATTAATTAATTATTAATCGTATTAAATTTAATTTAATACGAAGTTTATTTGTCAACATACAATTTTATCATTTTTAGAGATATTGTAAAAGAATAATACGATATTTTTTGTAAACTTTCAAATGTTTTTAGGTAAGAAATAAAAAAATGGTGAATTTTTCATTTGCAATGTCTATCTATATCTTTCCCTCAAAAGAAATAAACAACATTTTGAGAGAATAAGAATATTGTTTTATTTTCTAGGTCCTGTATTCACGGTATCCTCCCGAGGCACACGGATTATAGCAATGGATGGTTTTAAATTCTATGGACAAGGTGGTTGCGGAACAAAGACCCGATGGCGTTGTTCTGAAAAACGTTTCGGATGCCGGGCCTCTCTAATAATTACTTTTGATAATGAAATCGTCAAATATTCTAATGTACATAACCATACTTGATCTTGGTCTGACGAGACTTTATAGTCTCACAGTTGAAATGGTGCTATAGTTCTTTCATGTCACGATGTTTTACGTGTGTGCCGCGACACACACTGTGTGCGCGGGAACGCAACTGAGCGTTCTCAAGTTAACACACCCTAAAACAATGTACATGCATGAGCACAACCACAACTAAGTGTAATCCGCCTTCGTGAGACGAAAGAACTATACAGGAACAGAGCAAAAATGAAAAAGTCTTAGGTTTAAATCTTAGGTTGGACGTTGATTATTTTCTTTTTAGATAATGGTAACTTGATCACAAAACATAATAATATGGCTGTGGTGAAACGAGTTAGTTATTTCAGTTAATAAAATTAGTTTAATTTGTTTTGAGTAGCTTTTCTTTAATTTGTTATTACAAAATCCACAGCGCTCAGTCGTACATAAAAAATACAAAAATATTTAACAACATATACTGACGATTAAGGATTTACATTTTACGTATCTTATAGGTATATTAATTATCAACTAAGGACAAGATGCATGTAAGAAGATGCATGTGGTTCGCGTAATTTCGCATACGATGCTATTCAAATCTTTGTATTTTAGTCACTCGATTAATTTTGGCACCATTGATTCAGCAATAATTATCTTTTAATATATTCTATGTTTGGCCGAAATTGTTTGAAACAAGTTGCCTCGTGAGCAGCACGCCGCTTCCTATGAGACCAGTCTAACGCATTACCCGACTTATTACTAACCGAGAGCACCGGTGCGCTGCAAATTTTTTTTTTAACGAAAGCATACATAACATTATGTTCGAAAATTAAGAATAAACAAAGGAAACAAATAATAGTTATTCTTTTTTATTATCCAAAACTCCAAGTTTCTAGTTTGATTTGTAATTAATGAAATGTTTACCAATGTTTTATGCATCTTTCTCAAATTTCATCAAAATGCAGGCAGGCCCCCTTGGAATATATTACATGTGCTGTGACCTAAAAAGTGACTGATTAAAATCGGAGTTAGTGATTGGTTTGTTTTGAGTATCGATGTGTGAGTGTGGCTGGGTCATAACATTATTTATTATTGTGTCTTGTAACTGTACTATAATAACTCGTACAAGAATGCAAAATACATTTGCAACTATGCGAACTCTCAGTTGGCTGATGCTTTAATCTACACAATTTCACCGTGAAATTGTACATACACAACGCGAATAATATTGTTGTATTTTTCCAGACTGTGTGTTTTTACCATCTATACGAGGCAATCGCATACTTGTGGTGGACGGTCACAAATTCCACAGACATCGAAAGAATGGGGTGAAAACGCGTTGGTTTTGCTCAAGTTCCAGAACGTTGGGTTGTAAGGCTGTTGTATACACTGTCGATAACGACATTATTTTATGCCGCAACACACATAACCATGTACTTGATGAAATGTAACACTGAATTATCTATAAAGTGTGCCAATCTTGTCAATAAAGATATTTTAATTATATTTTATTTACTTGAGCGATTATAGTTTAAATGTGGGTACAGTCACGGGCATAAATTAGTACGCTTTCAATTACACCTTTCAAGTAATCGCTACCGTCGTCGTAGCGACGTTACGTTTGTTTTATTTGTTGTTCACTAACATATACCTGAATATTTATTTGCTTGCAAATAATTGACCCGTCATAAAGTCGAGATGCAAGTTTACAAAAGTTTACACGTTGAAAGTTGAGCTTTAATTGAACACACGTAGCGTCCAAAATATTTGGGGTGATTGGCAGCTTACAAATTTATGTTTTTGACTGTACAATCAGCAACACGCTAGTCAACAACCCCGAACCATTCGATTCTGGTGCTTATTACTAGCGTAATTCCTTAACATTGCGTAACCAATGCACTCATGATAAGAGTAGCACTAAAAAACATTAGCGATAGCCGATGACTTCGCTCATGCTAGCGTAGATTTAGCGCAGGAAATAGTTAATTGATAAGCTCTGATGATTTGCTTATATGAAAACTAATATACCACTTTTCTATTAATACATCACTAGCTCTGCGGTGAAGGCAAACATCGTAAGGAATCTGGCGCGCCCCAAAAATATGGATATGTATGTAAAGAAACTATATTTCTTTCATTTGTACAGCGCTCTTCTGTCGGTAAACAGTGACCATGTACTCCATAGAGGGCGCTGTGAATAATGGCGGCCAACACGGTTGGTAAAGCAGCTGATGTTTGGAAGTTGACAGAACTCACGGTCATTGCGTATATTGTTTGATTATTATAAAAATTGTATAACAAGGAATTGATAATTTAAATAATAGACTTTAAATGTCGTTCCTTTGTTTTCAGGTAGGATAGTATGATTTAAGTTAAACAGTGTAATTAATTATTATTGTACGTTGTTTTCAGAGCAACGCAATTGTTTATTAGAAATTTACAATTCCTAATAAGTTTAGTTACTGCACTATATGTATATAACAAATATTCAGAAATCTACATTGGGCCTACGCCCAGCCCCAGTGATAAAGATACGAGATGCAAGAACTTGTTCGAAGACTAGAAAGTGCGCGGCGGAAAGAGTCCATGCACGTTCGGCGCGTACCTTCTACGATTCGATGTCTTGTAATCCTAAAGTCTCACGCTGCGCATACCGGTACGTAGTCTCCATTCCAGGTCTACCCCATCGGTTGTCGGCCTTATGGCAAATATGGCCTGACCATTGCCACTTCAGCTTACTAATTCCGTGAACTATGTCGCGTGACGTGGGACGCCTCCCATCCAAAAAGGCCGACTAGTTGAAGAAGTTTGACAGTAGGTAGTGGCTGGATGAGAAGAGTAGAAGACCGTGCGTGGTGGCGAGCTTTGGAAGAAGCCTATATTGAGCAGTGGAGAGCTGGAGAGACACACGATGATCAAGGTGAAGAAGAAGCTAGATTCCATTTCATAGATAATTCGACTGCCTTATATTAAAACCTAGTAATCGTTTTAAGAAATTTTACAGGAGACCCCAAAAACATTCAAACAACCAAATTAGAACATATAAATTGCAATGAAAATTTGATCGTTATTACACACAATACAAGATCATAGATAGATACATCTTGCTTAAAATATTATAATTACCTCATGTATTATTTTAATGATTTATGAGCATCACGTGATGCTCATAAAATTTCGAGGCGTCCATTTCTCCGTAAATTCGAAAGAAACTATGCATAGAACTAGAACTATGCGAAGATTTGGTTATCTTTGCAATAGTTTCCATGCTAGCTTTCTAAATTAAATTTTGTCAATAACAATTTCCTCTGTATTTGTTCTTTACTGGGTTTTGATGCGGGGCAACAGAAATTTACATGCCGTTATTTTATTCAGTTATTAGTATTACCAGGGCCGTCTTTACCAGGGGGTGCAAGGGGTGCGGTGCACCCCGGGCGCCCCGCGCCCGGTGGCGCCTGTCGAGCGCTGAATTCAGTGCCGGCTTTACCTATGGTGCAGGGGGTGCGGTGCACACGGGCGCAGGGTCTTAGGGGGCGCCGAGCGCCGCTCGCGACACCTCCAAAGAGTTCAAAACGCCTACTAGAGGGCGCCCTGCACCCGGGCGCTACATGAGCTAGAGCCGGCGCTGAGTATTACATACATATTTATAAATATTTAATACTATTCTATTTTCAGGACCTATTTTTTCGTTATCCGCCAGAGGTAGACGCACAATTTTAATGGATGGGTACAAATTTCATCGACATTGTCAGCTCGGCTTGAAGACCCGTTGGTTCTGTTCGACCAGAATGTTAGGGTGTAAAGCATTAATATACACTTTAGATGATGAAATTATAAAATGTATTAACGTACACAATCACCCGCCAGTAAATAATTAATGATATTTGTAAATATATAAAGTTAATATTATCAGTCAAGCCTCAAATATACTGCAAGGCGAGCGCGGCCGAATCAACTGAAACGGGACTCTCGTTCACACAGCGCAGTTTCGCATTTAATGTAGAAAACTATCCTTTATATTGTAAGAAATTGTTGACGACGAAACATAGACAGGCTAGGGTACTTGTACAAATGTGTATATAGTCAGTTTCTCAATTAGTTTATAAGTTTTTAAATGTATAATATTGTGTAATTTTGATATTGGAGTGATCCTTGGAGTCTTTGCTTACTTATCAGGATACAAGTTGGTGGATAGTGTAGGTGAGGACATACTAGGGCGCAATGTGGGTGGACGCTGTGACGCCCGGAGAACAACCGATGGCCCGCCGCTAGGCGGGCGAATATTTATACTCCTGAAGCGGGGGACGGGGAAATATAAATATATCTCGCTCCCGTGCGCCCCGTCCGCTCGCAGTCGGACGTCACAACGTTAGGATCTTATTGGATCCATATGTAAATACTTTGTATTCTTGTTAGGATAATTAGAACATAAGTAAAAAGTTGTAGAAAAGTAAATAAATGATCCCCCGCGGGTAGCGGGAGGGGTACATACATGAACAAGTGGTGGGGGAAGCCCGTAATTGAACCGGTGGTGGGGGAAGCCAGTAATTGAATAAAAGGCGGACCATTTCCGGTCAATTTCACTTCCGCAGCGGCATCCACTCCGATAGAACAAGAAGAAGAAAGTACCTCTGCGCTACCCCGGCTCTATTAAAGAAGAACAGCAGTTGTTTCATTTACGAATATCCTATTATACAGTCCACACCCCCCGGCGATCCAGTTGGTACGGTAAGCACATACACGAGCACTAGTGTATGTATCCCGTACAGAAATATTATGTTGCAGTAATTCTAACTAATTTAACCCTAGACCCTTGGGGCCCCAGCGCACGTAATCTTTTTTAAAGATATAGCGAAGCGCCTGGTCGACATCACCGGTGACCCCAGAGCCGGCGATTACCTCGCTCAACGTATAAGCATGGCCATGCCATGGGGTAATGTCGCCAGCATGTTCGGTAACTTGTCACAAGGCCCCAATCTTTGTACCATATGCAATATATAAACATTAGTTTAATATTAATTTTATAATAAGCTTGATTGGTTAATTATAATATTAATAAATAATAAATTTAAAAAATATCTTTTAAATGTCTTATTGATTGTCAAATGGCTTTCATTAAATCTAGATATAAATAGTATAATATTAAGGGCATTTCTCACCATCTCCTGTTACTTTATCAGAAAATCAGTTGTACTTTATTAGAAAGTGGGTTTCAGCTAGATTTAATTGACAGATAATTTATCTATCGTCTATTGTTAACAGTTACTTTATCAGGAGATAATGTATCAGGAGTAAAAAAAAAATCCTTCTGATAAAGTATCAGGGGGTGGTGACAAAGGCCCCAAAACATTAAAACTTTCACTTTAACAAAGCAAAATAGTTTAATTTTAAAATTTGTTTTAAAGTACCCGTCTGATTCTACACTTTCCGGCCGAAAGTAATACACATCGGCCTTTAGAAAGAGACTATTGTCGTCTCTGTCGTGTGCCTGTACGGCGACTGACAAAGCAACGACGCACACGACAGAGACGATTCTCTACAAAACCGAAGCTAGCCGATCATAGCCGATGTGTATTACTTTCGGCCGGGATGTGCACTATCAAGTACATTTAAATATGAAATGATTGCAAAGAATACTTTAAAAAAATAAAGTGTTCTGTACTGGCCACCGTACATGTGCAATGCACTGCAACCAGCCTAATTATTAAGGCCCTAATTATCAGAAATACTTTTTGCGCTCTGCGGCCTCATCGCTACAGCGATTTTTTTCCAGGTAATCTTTGGTGGCGAGTCTATGGACGAAATAGAGGTAAATGGTCCAATCGAGAAGTAATGTCTATATAAACTCACGTATTTTGATTTATACATACATACATACAGATTGATATGTTTTCATTTTGTATGCAGTCAGTGAAGTGGCAGACACTTATCACTTTATTTTTATGTCATTTTAGGCATTATTTACGCGGAAACATCACGAGGTTCTCGCGTACTTGTTACGGGTGGATACAGCTACTATCGACATTATGATTATGGCGAGAAGACTCGATGGTTCTGCTTTAAGAATAGGTTTGGTTGCAAAGCCTGTGCATACACTATCGACAATAATATTATCAAATTAAGAAATGAACACAATCATCCGTTTTAAACCAAACAGTAAAAGGTTAGACGTTGTTCTCCATGGAACCAAATTAAGTGTTTTGGTTTTTCTGTAACTTTATTTTTTCTTATATATCTTGTACCTGTACAAGAGAATAAGGGCATCAGTACTAAGTTTTTTATATACATATATGTACATATTTTTATATAACTGGTGGCAGAGTGGCGGATGGCCCGTAGATGATAAGTGGTCACTGCCGCCCATGGACACATTTGTCATACTCGTGATGTAAACATTGTAAAACTTATCTAAAAATCTCTCTACATTAAACTGTATTTATTATTTCTTATATAGGCGTTTACGATAACGGAAGTAGCTTTTTGTATTTAATCTAAGTTCTAATAAATATTTATGTTTCACTAAACCACAATTTTCTGTATTAAAATTATTATTATCATTTTATAGTGAAGTAGGCGGTCGAGCAAGCGGTCCCACGTGATGGTAAGTGTTACTGCCGCCCTGCAACACCAGGGGGTATGCGGGTGCGCCGCCGACCTTGCAAACTATTAGTCCCATCATGGGACTTCTCAATGGGACTAGTTGGATAAACAGGATATTTGTGACATCATCTGAATAAAAGACCTATCTATCCATTCTAGTTTAATATCCGCCTGGGTTTAACTTCTATATAAACACATATAGCGTTAGCATATAATATATATGTTGTATTTATATAGGAATGTTAGCGAGGCGTAATTCCAGATGTTTTCGTCTAAAATGAGCAGGTTCTGAGCAGGTATGCTGTCGAATTGTTAGCGAAATCATTATAAAGATTATTATTATTATTATTATCATATTGCTTTGAGTCTCATACTGAATTGTCACAATAGTAAAATAATTCATACAACAAAACATATTTTTTAATGCTTCATATTTAGAATCAAATGTGTTTCTATTTAAACAGACTCTTAAAACAACAAAATCTTAAGTTAGAAAAATCTTAACTAAAGTCAATAAGCCTATACCGACAATCTTATCTTATGTTGGGATCTTGTGGAGTTCCGTAGTCGTAACCGAAACTAACGGATAACCGAAATTAAAAAAAAAAAACAGAAATAATAATTATCAGATGTTATTTTATTACCAATAATTTTATTCACTACCGTTATGGGCGGAATTCAAATGAGGTGAGTTTTGACATGTTCTTGCTGTACTAAACAGACGATTACAGCTGCGAAGGAGAGAATCCGAAGAAATCCCGTCCGGAAGCAAATGATTTTATCCAGAGAGATGAATATAGTACCCAGAACCATGCCACTAATTTTAAAAGATGATTTAGAACTTGCCGCTTCATAAAACGCACTGGTCATTTCTTAACTGACAATTTAAAGAAAAATTGTGTTGACAAATCAAAATAACTTCTTTGGCGGTACGCAAATAGAGCTCACCGACAAATCTTATTTACGGACGAGAAAATGTTCACCACTGAGACCGCTAACAAGCAGAATGATTCTAAAATAACACAAATACATACTTGTAATAAAATGATAATGTAAAAATGAAAATATCAATGTTTTCCTTGTAACAATATTTATGGCTAGACAAAAAAAAAAGCCAAACAAGACAAAAAAAAAACAATATAATTTATAATCTAAAAGACAATTTTAGATAAATTAAAAGTAACAGACTGTACACTAAAACGTGATGGTAAAATCATATATTTTTGCGTGTAACAATTTCCGTTCAATAACATTTTATTATTTGCAGATTCAATATTTAGGATATCAACGCGCGGCGCTCGTATAATTTTCCTGTCGGGACACAAATATGTGCAACACAAAATCAACGGCCATAAGATACGATGGTGTTGCTCTCGGCAAAAAGCTGGATGTAAAGCAAATATATTTACATTGGAAGACATAATTATTAAACACCATGATGTACATAATCACCCACCAATTTTAAACACCGATGTGTATCAATAGAAGAGATATTACATGTTGCCTGGACAGCGCTTAGCTATCAACGGTTCATCCTCAAATTATTTAATTTTGTATTATTTGCGCTAATAACATAATTATTTTACTTTCTAATTCTCTTTGTAATTGTAGATTTAAGTGTTTTTAATTACACTGTAAAATTATTAATGGCCTGTAACCATAACCACTAACCAGCTCTTTTATTGTATACTGCTGTATATGGATGGGCCTTCTTCCACACATTACCTTATGCATGAGGAAGTGGCCTTGAAACATAATCACCCGAGTAATAAATAAATATCGTATTTTGATTTTTTTATAAATTGAAATAAATTGTATATATTCTTATTCAAAGATTTTTTAAAGAATTACCTATTTTTATTACACTACAGCGTGATGTCATTGGTTTCCCCAGTAACATTAATTAAATTTATCATGACATAACAAAACACCTTGTGACATTACTGATCACGCAAAAGAGTTTATACTCAGTCTACCTTCGCCATCCCACTATTGTAGGAGTGATTCTTCAAAATTATATCTTCCGGATGACTTCAAAAATATATCTAATCTATACTGGCTTTACCAAGACCATTACACAGATAAAAAATTATGTCTCCTAAAGTTTTTTCAGTGTGGTTCAAGAAAATATTCAACATAGGATTCCATATTTCCTAAAAAGATTAAGCGCTTCTTGTGCGTATGTAAACTCAAGGCAAGGCTTGAAGTAAAAACTCCAGAAGAGATGGAAAAACTAAAAGAGTATGGACAAGAAAAAGAAGAATCCTATAAAAAAATTACATTTCACCAGAAGTAGATTAAATCACCAGTAAAATAAAGTAGATAAAAGCTTTGACCAGCCAGCGCCATTGATAAATGCGCCAGCTTTGATCTTCAAAAGGTCTTAAATTCTCCCTATGGGGAGAGTATGAACTCTATTATAACGTTGATACGTTGATATATAAAGGTACGTTGATGCGAACAAAGTGAACAGCAGGTGGGCACATTTTTTTACAGTCATGTATTTTTCAGGTACTAATTTCCAAAATTCGGTGTACTCCTTTTCCTCTCTCTTTTCTTTTTCTCTCTTCGCAGCAACCGATGAATGTTCTCGCGCATCTCGCTCAAGATTTTAAAAACTTAGAAACCTACAGTTTTAAAAAACACTTTCCTAATAATAGTGTTTCGGGCCGTACATAAAAGCTTGGCGGGCCGCAGGTTGAGTATGGCTGGCGTGGAGGAACTTAAGTAAAAAATTATTAATCGGTCAAATAATGGCACATCTAATTTATGATTTTTTTTTGTCAAAGAGTTTGGGTTCTGGTGTACAATTCCGTTTTTGGCGGTTACTTCGTAGTCGCTTTCCAGTCGGGCATTAAACATTCGAGATATTTCTTATTTTCAGGTCCAATGTTCGTGAGGTCATCGCGCGGCGCCCGCATACTTTGCATGCATGGTTTCAAGTACTTGCGACATAGAACTGTGGGCTCTAGGATCCGCTGGCAATGCGGCACTCACCAGCCGCGAGGCTGCAAGGCTAGTGTCATCACCGTAAACGACGTCATAGTTAAACTTAACAGTGTTCATAATCACTCATCTTTTTTGGAGTAAAATGGAATAAATAAGTGTACAATATAATTGACAAATAACAACCATTTACCATTATATAACCCGCCCGCTCCTCACCCCTATTTTCTATAAAAAAATAACAGTAGAAATTAAATTAATTGTTATTAAGTGCAGCTTGAATATTATATTTTTATTTTACTTACAATATGAATTATGTTCATCTAAAAATCGATAGGTTTTATTTTATATTTAAAAAATAAAAATATATATTATTGGCCAGTATTATTTATTATTCGTAATAATTTAAAAACCTTTTACCTTTTAAAAAATGTTTAACAAAGTAATTACTTAATAGTAATATTTGTTTTACATTTTAAGGCGAAATTTAATATTTTAAATATTAGTTTAAAAATCTATTGCCTTTTATTAAAATTATCGAGACAGTTTATGCAATAATTCTGTTGTATAATTTTAAGTACACGACTCTTAAACCTTTAAGAAAATCATAAAAAATATTTTATGAGTTTTATTGAAATGTTGGAATACAAGTAGAAGTTTCCATTTTCAAAATTCCTTCAAATTCATTCCATTTCAAAAGTATTATCGGATCATTATTTAGAGCTGCCCTGTACAAGTTTCAAATCGCCAGAATCATCGTCAACATTCAATTACAAAGACGGCACCTTAACAAGACAAACAGAGAATAATTCTCTTTACATTTGCTTTTACAGATGCAATGTTCGCAACATCGGCGCGCGGAGCTCGCATCCTCTGCATTTCTGGATACAAATACTTTCGACACAGAATTTCTGGTCCTAAAGTACGATGGCAATGCGGTACTCACTTGGCGCGCGGTTGTAACGCGAGCGTGCACACTATAGACGAACAAATTATTGTACATAAGAATGTACATAATCACCCCCCTCCCTACGTTACAACTGCGTGAAAACTGATAGTACTTTCTGAAAAATGACGAATTTTGCATCCGAAAGCGAAACGAAAGCATAACGATAAACATCTTTTTTCTCCCGTAAAATTAGATTTGGTGCACTTACTAGATTTTTAATATACAAAGCGGTTTTAGATATATGATAGTAATATGTAGTAGTTAATTCGCATTTATAAAATAAGAACGTATAATAGTATTCTATTCTATAATTATATATTGTAAGCCCTAAAATTTCAATAAAATTACCCCCCCCTCTACAATCATGACTAATCTAATACTCCTAGGTTCACCTATATTCCATTCCTCTCCAATCTGTTCAACATAAATAACGATATAAATTCAATTAAATAACGAGGAAATTATTGTAACATATCGATCAGATGATTCATCGAGAGTCCAAGTTTGCCCTAGAGTTAAAGCTAAATGTTGAGATATTTCTATAATTTAAGGCTGTGTCAATTGCCTGAGGACAATTTGTTATTTTTTAGTCAAATTGTATTGAAATGGATTATGGGGGTATTAATTGTCGATTCCCATTCATGATGCCGTGAGTTGAAAACCTTGGATTACGGATTTTTAAAGTTTCCCTAATTCGACTGTGAAGGAATACATCGTGAGGAAACCCGCACGTTCGAGAACCGAGAAAACTGACCAGTCTCGCAGAGAACAATGCTCATACCGTGGGTAACCCATAACATAACATTATTTATACTCTTTGTCGTTTAAGTTATGCAGGATGTCCCGTAAGTAGCGGATCAAACGGATTCTGGCGACAAGGGGGATTATTTTTAAAATAATGGACAAAACATGTGCAGTATATTTTTGTTACACAAGCTTCGGTCAAACGCCACACCGAAATTGTTCGAAGATAAGATTTTTTTAATAAAATATTTTATTTTTTAATGTAACGAAAGAAAAGTCCTAAACAAACATTTACATCAGAAAGAGACATTATTTTTTTACCCCTTAACATAAAAAATCTCGATAATTTACATACTTTATTCGATATTTTCATATTTAGTCTTCTCATTAGAGATTTTTTTAGAGAAATGAAGAGAACCTTTACGGTTATGGAACCTTGTAACTGTCGGTTTGATTCAAATTTAGTTTGTATTTTCTGATATATCGTGACCCCACCTGTCTCCAGAATCCGTTTGATCTACTGCTTACGGGACAGCCTGTATATTTGTACTTTCCTTTGCACCTCCCAATGTATCTCTCTGTTCAACCCAAAGGTTAGCTGGTAGAGAATGCCTTAAGACTTAAAGCATTAAGCTCGTCTTCTGTACCATAAAGTGGAATAAAGTTTTTTTAAATAAATAAAAATTTATACACATCAAGTTCAATTTCGTTAACAATAGTTTAAAATTTTTGATGGAAACCTGTGTCTAAAAGTCAACGTTATTTTTACGTCACATGATTTTCAAAAGCTTTACAACAATGTTTTTGTACTCGTATATACAACAATGTCCGTGTAATAGCTGTAAGATAGCTACATAGATAATTGTAAATAAAAACATTTTATGCTTCTAAATAGGTATGTTTTTACTTTAACAAGGAACAAGACAGTATTTTACAAAAATACATGCAGAGAGAGCAAAGCGATGATAGGCCTAGGGGTATATTATACTCGATTCACATTCGTTTGATCGTGAGTTTAAATCTTCGGCCCGTACCACTGAGTTTATACTTAAGTACGGCTTTTTAACTTTTAATATCACGGGTGTGGTCTGACTGGACCCCAAGCGTCATTACGTAACCATATTTCGTTTTCTAAGCAAGCTTCCCCCCGTGCTTCTACCTAATCTCAGTGCTCTGCATAGATTCCTGATAGTTGGATGCGTTTGGCTCTTACTTACCGGTAAGTGCCTAATTCTACATATGGGTATGAGGGATACCTGGTATATCGATCAATTAGATCGATATTTCAAGCGATTGAGCGAGAATTGAGTGAATGAATCTATAGTTATATGTGTGTACTATGTATTATGCGAGGAGACATGTATCTTAATGAACGTTATGTAGTATCATAACGTTCATTTTGTATTTGAAATGATTAACATATCTCCGTCTTTGTTGACCGCGTTCGCGCATGGTGCGACATGATCGAGAACGAACAGTGCGTCGTGATTGTTCGCGGTCGCGCGTCGTGATCGACAACTATACAGCGACTACATTATATTGTTTTTTGAGTGAGTGAGCTAGATATAGTATACGCCTACAGTAAGAGCCACCGTGAGCTAGATAAAGATTGATTCGCAAGGGGTGAGCTAGCTCATACTTATCTCTCTCTCGCGAGCTTCCTATCTCTGCTTACGAGTACAACCTCAATAATTTGCCGCCGTTACAAATCGATAATAAGTAGTGAATAAGTATTTTTTTCTCTATACTTACCTTTTATTTTTCCTTTCAGGAAATTCAAATCCAATGTTCGCAGTGACGTCACGCGGTGCTCGCATGATTTTTATCTCTGGATACAAATACGCACGGCATATAACTATCGGCTACAAAGTCCGTTGGTTCTGTGGCACTCATCAAAAACGCGCCTGTAAAGCTTGCGTTTATACTGTAGATGATAAGATAATTAAACACAACAGTTTACATAATCATCCACCAGTTTTCGAATATTAATATAGTGCCCTTTTTTGTATTTTATTTTTCTATAACCGATCACTAACATTTTACCGGGAAAAACTGTTTCAAAGTAATTCAAACTTTTAAACACCTGTATTTAACTTAAATATAATTTCTAACGATATACAAAATGGAACACACGTATAACTTTATAATAAAGGCATAATTAAAGTAATTAGACTAATGTATGTTTTTGTTTCGTTAGTAGTTAATTAGTTAGTTGTAGGTATGTACCAGTAATCGTTGTATAATTTGCGAGTAACTTGCTTATTCAATATAAATATTTTAATTTTATTGAATGAGCAATATTAAATTTAAACTATATTGCGTATGTTATCATTGTGTTACTTAAGTTGAATTTGTCTAATTATAAGTAATATTTTCTTTACACTTAGACATCATAATAATATACCTAATATGTGTATTAAATATTCGCCCTTAGAGGTTTTTGACAATTTAGTTTAATAAATATGTGCGTTAATGCTACAACTTATTAATGTACGGTGCAATTGCATTAGCCGACAAATTGTCGCCGACACTCCTATTCTGTTCCCGTTTGCCACTTGTTTCACCGATACAACGTCTAGTCCCATTCTTTTCTTAATTTTTCATCTTTCTTTGTTCTCTATTTAAATTTGTTTCCTGTTAAAAAAAGGAATTAGTTTTCTTCCAGTCTTTTTCATTTATAGTTTTCAATATTTTTTTGTCACTGGAAAAAAGTATCAATACTTGATTGTATGTGAAATGGCCAGTATCGTAGTGTAAGACCATTTAACATATGAATTTATTTTTTAACAATAAAGTTGATTAGTTTATGAGTTCTCTAACTTTAATTTCACGTGTAGTAGTGATATAATCGTATAATATTTTAATCATAAAATGGCACCATGGTTAAATTATGTGGTATGTGTGTATATAAACATGTTAAGATTTTAAAAGATCACTCTTCGGAATCTGGTTTTCTATACAGGATTTTTTTCTTTTTACAGGTCTTCACGAGAAAAAATTGACACTGTATCCTTTTCTATAGTGAGGCATTCTATCGAGTAGTAAGTTAATTAATGGTATTGATAATAATACTTAATTTATCCCTATTGCATTTTCTTAACATTTCCTAGTCCTATCGAATTTTTTAACATATCCGTTTATTAATATAAAAGTGTTAGGCTATGTTCACATGACAAGCGCTTAACGCGCGTTATCAAAACGCGCATTTACAACTAAACGAATTTTATTCAAGGCGTACACATGCTAACGCGCGTTAAGCGCTTGTCATGTGAACATAGCCTTAGAGACACTGGTAAATAGTATTAATCAAACATATATATATATGTAACAAATAAAAAACCGTACCTTCACTCTCCTTCACCTTCCTCACCTCATTCACTCAGATTCACTCATTCACTTTTACTCTCCTCACCATTTTGATTTTGGTGCATTTTGATCACATTCAACACGAATGCAAAAATCTTTTGGTTAACTTTTCATTAATTTAAAATCAATCTGGAAACTTCGAGTTTGCGATGAATTAAAGAGAGTAATCGGTGTTTATTGCACTTGTTTATTTTTAATTTTAGAATATAACTAATGTTACTTCCTACGCTGTCGTAAAAATGTCACTAGTTCTGTTTGTTCTTAGTGGGGCCAGTATATTGCGTAACGTACAATATATTACAAACGTTTGTTGCAGAAATATATTCACTTTGGACAAACTTCCGTGATTTTTTTGAGTGTCTGTTATTGTCTTGTGTACTTTTTTTGATAACTAATTTGATAATCAATAAAAAAAAGACACTAAATGTAACATCTTGTAATAAATTATATGCCATGTAATCTAGAGACACAGTGTTTCGCATAGGGCGACATGGTGTTTTAATTTTATACTTAAACTTTTACTTCTCTCTACGTCCGTCCTATGTTCGGCAATCGCCAATCATCTTGTGCTCGACCAACCAAGTCCATTTTTAGTGAATTCACGTATACGTTTATATAATATTTTATAATACTGTTGTCGTTTACCAACTATTTAGATTCTACACTTTAGTTACATACAATTGAAACAACACCAAAAACTGTTACGGGTATTCCATTTTACAGATCGCCCAGTTTTCTTTACCACAAGCATCGGAGCGAAGGTCATGAAGCTACGTGGTTACAGGTACACTCGGCATTCGGTTTGCTCGTCCAAGGTCAAGTGGCTCTGCATGGAGAGCAAAACCCGCAACTGTCACGCCATTATAGTCACCATTGGTTGTAGAATGGTAGATCGCCACAATAGACACACTCATGGACCGAATTAAGCATTATCATTTATGAAGTTTAAAGACTTTAAAATAGAATATAAATCGTACTTATAGAGATTAAAATACAAGAGTTTTAAAATTACTTCATTTAATTCGGTCCCACTAATTATATTTGAGGATACTACCCTCTTAGATGCGTTTTTTAGCGACGTCTACTGATTAGGTACTGTATGTACGTAATTGTGGTGTTGTAACAACAAATAAGTAAATAATCCTCAAGCTTTCTTAATTTTTAAAATTAAACTGTTAATATATAATATATGAGTAAATCATTCTAAAATTTTACCATTTACAGGTATTGTAAAGTACCATTGTAAAAGTTAATTTCAACTTTACAAAGCTTGTTATTAAAGAAAGATATTTTTTTCAGATCTGAACTTCAGTATAATCCAAACAAACAGAGGGTCCAACGTTCTGCTAGCAAATGGGCATAGATTCAATATCAAACAGAGATTTGGTGTCAAGATCAGATGGCGTTGCGTTAAACACACTAATAGGGGATGCCGGGCTATAATTGTAACTATTAATGATAAAATCGTCCGAACCTTAAACAGTCATAATCATTGTTAGGCAATAGTCCCTTTGCCTTCAAATATTTTCTCATTGAAGAAACGTACAAATTACGTAACGTTGACGTGTAAATACAATATACCTATAGTACTAAGTTATTGTTTTTATTGCAAGCGAATATTCACTTTTTGCGCGACGATAAAATTATGGAATACTTTCATTCAGCAAATAATATTTTACTCACTTTTCGCTGGGCGACTGAAAAGTTCTCATACTCACCGTACTATAATATTATACTAACTGATCGCACACTCACTACTTAAGGGCGATTTATACTTTGTTTAGTTAAGTAGCGAAGTTAAGTTTAGTTAAGTTAAGTAACCCGAGCCATACAAACTTTGTTATTGTACATTTGTTTACTGACACCGGCCGCGTTGCTTGCGCACCACATAGATAATTATTAATACTTTCTATATTATAATTTGGTTTATTAATAATAATATGTTAATCAATGTAATAGTTATAGGTATTGTCACGTAGCCTCTTGATTGTAAATAATAGACTCCACTACATCATAGAAGTTTAATTTAAACAAGTGAATAGTTCCGGAGTGGGTTCGCTGCGCTCACGTCAGAAGGTATGACTGGGTCCAAAGAAA